>CM040120.1:72931537-73531537 GCA_022559845.1 Amorphophallus konjac
TCTTGACTCTGGTTTCTCCAATCTAGCAATATTATTCTCGAGTATTTGATATTTTATCTTTCTTTGCATTTGCTTTGAAGATTTGTTTTTCTTTAGCCCAGCATGCATCATACGCATTCTTTGAGCATTCATGAGCTTCATTTGGTCAAGAGGTCTCATTGACGGTGAACAGCTGTGTTCTTGATCCCGGATAAGGAGAATTATTCCACTCTGAATTTGAAGGTTTCCTTCGATTTGCTCGCTTGATCTGGTTGACTGAAGATTCCTGTCTGGAGTTTAGTCTCTTTCCTTTCCGTTGCCTCCGGCGGCCAGCCGTGTTTCCTTTCCTTAGTTAATTAAATCCTCCAGACTTGCGTCCTTTGGTTAGCTATTTCCTTGTGATCAGTTTTGAAGTTTTTCCAGAAAATTCTTATCGCTTGTTGGTGAAAAACGGGTGTCGTTTACCTTAACGCCCTCTTTTTGATCCACTCCATTTCATTTCCGCTTCATCTCCATGTTCCATTTCACTTTCGCTTCACTTCCGCTCGTTCCCCTGCAAAGAGGACGTTAAGGAGGGGCATCTGTTGACACCCGTTTTATACCCAATAAGTCGGGTCATCTCCTTATTTATTCAATATGGTGCTCCGAGTTGTTCACTCTTCATTGAATTTCTTTTAATCAGTTGAAGCCTGTTTTCTGGGTCTCAATTCCTGGATTAGACCTGGTTCCTGGTGGCACTTCGTTCAAAAGCTTGGCAATCCCTCCATTCTATTTTCTTGAAAATCAATGATAATAACGGTCTGGACTAGGCGCGTCATTTCATAATAACGCATGAATCATAGGCCGTCACTCTTTGAAGAGTCCCAAGAGTTAGGGTCTCGTTGCCCTTTGATAATAACGGTCTACTCCCTGGCCGTTGTTCCCTTATGACGCCCTATTCCCTGGCCGTTACTTATTTACAGAGTCCTATTGTTTAGATCTTCTTCCCGTCGATCTTATCCTTTGGATAAGATTGAATATGACGGTCATGCCTTGGAGCGTTATTTCCAAGTGGCGGTCTATCGTAAGGCCGTTACTTCCTTCAGAGAGTCCTGACAGTTCAGGCCTTTTCTCTGCTACTCCGTGGACGAGATAGGGTTTTGGATTGGCATTATCTCCTTCAATTCTAATCCTCAGGACCTCTTGTTTGTTTCTTTGGACTCTTGTTGATTTTATCCTTAAGGATTTGCTAAGGATTATCCTCCTTTCTTGGCTGATTTATCTTCAACTCGACCTGAGGTTTGAGGGAGTCTATAAATAGAACTCTTGATTTCATAACCAAAAAGGGAGGAAGGTTTGATTCACGACGAAGTGCTGCCAAATTCAGGAGTCATCTACATCCAGGAGGAGCTGCTTCCCACGTCCATCTTCCAAGTCAAGGGAGTATTTTGGGTTTTAGTTTGTCAAGATCATCATCATTGCATGCTCAAGTTTCCCTTGGTTTTATTAATCAAAAGCATTGTCCCTCCTCTTCCTCCACGTTTTCACTGTTGCTAAGCATACACATATCCTCCTAAACTTAAAAAACGCCCAGAGGGGTTAAAAACCAACAACTCCCCGGTAATCCCCTCTCCTTTTGATGTTCTCAAGCTTTTTAGGGATTGATGCTATACTTATGTTGAGGGCTAATTGAGGTTGTGTTGTTTTGCTTTCTACATCCTTGGCAGGTTTTACAGGATCACTAGCACGAGGCCCAAGCCTTCTAGCCGGCTGGAAGGGTTGGAGTTCAAAGAGTTCATATCTTTTCACTGCAGGTTATCTGACGGTCAGGTGCAGGAGCGTTATTTCCTTTTGGCGGTCTATTGTACGACCGTTACTTCCAAGCGACGCACAGGGTTTGGACCGTTATTTGCAAGTTGATCTGCAGGCTTTCCTTGGTTTTCTCTCCCGTGGGCGGGTGTTTCATCCACCTATTTCCAAGGTATATTCGAGTCTTTGACTTGTGTTTACTTTGGTGGCGATCACGACTTTCCTTAGTGTTGGGCACTAGCTATCTTTTTCATCAAATCTATTTATTCTCCTTGATTGTTCCACCCCTAGCGGTGTGTTTTTATTTATCTTTGCTCCACGCCCCGGCGTGTGTTTTCGTTTTTCCCTTAGCGTAATTTGATTGAGATAGCGTGCCCATGCTAGAGTCAGATTTGATTGCCTAGGTTCATGTTCACATGTGCATAGGTTGAGCTGATCTTTGGTAGTTTGTTTATCATCTTTCCATATCATTTTTCAAAACCCTCACAATCAACTACTAAAAAAGAAAGAAGATAAGAAGAGATAGGTAAACAAACAATCAACAGGGGCCTCATCAGTCTCTTGGGTGGCTTCCCCGAGCTCTTGGTATTGGTAACTCGATGATATCGGTATCCGGATCTCCTGGGTCGTCACAGTGGCGGTACGCCCAAAGATGGGAAACCCAACCCCACTACCCCCGTAGGCCCAAAGCCCGGGACTTCTATGGCTCCAAAGTCCCGAGTGACTACCTAGAGTGGGAAGACACTATGGACACATACTTTGAGTGTTACATTATGTCCGATGCCATGCAAGTCGACTTAGCCACAAGTCGACTTTTTTAGGAAGCCGCCGAAACATGGAGGGACATAGAATACTTGAGGGAAATTAGGAGGCAAAGGCCTATAGAGTCATGGCGAGAGATGAAGGGCGAGCTTAGGAGGGTCTACCTACCCGACCCAGTCACCTCCAACCGACCCCACCTAATCTCTTCCAACCAGGTGGGTCATAGTCGGAGGTAAAGCGCCCCACATGTAGACGAGTCGAAGGCCAATCCTAGGCCGAGTGATTACGAACGAGTCCACCACGATACCCCTACTCCAACCCGCACCGTTGCCGAACTTGTGCAAATGATTTCGGATCGGGTGGATAGGAGGTGTGCTTATATTGAGTCATTAGTCTCCCCTTGCCCACCTCCGAGATAGGCGGTAGCCATACCCGAGCCTAGGGAGGTAATATCCGGTAGCCTCAGTCCTCCCCCACCCATGAGAGCTCCTTTGTGATGGGATCTAGCAATGGTGCGTGTAGGATTCAAAGGGGGGGGGTGAATGAATCCCTCTATCAATAAAAACTTTGACCAACTGAAAGCCAATTAATCCAAATGCAAAGGGCTGATTAAAACAGATCAAGACTCGAATAACTGATGTGCACCAGTAAATTTTGACAACCAAGCTAAACTACTCGAGCCTAGTCATGCATCTATCGATTCATAAAAGTCAAGCAAGCCACACAGAGCCCAAGGAGATTTTAGATGGTTCAGTCTGCTACCTGCAGACCTACGTCCATCCCTCACTCAAATCCAAGTGAGGCTTCTTGCTGCCTTATAGCTTGAAAACGCTACGCAACACAGCTTGCGTCCGCTGAGCCTCACAGCTTGCTTACAAACGACTGAGCAACACAGCTTGCTATCCAGAGGATCTTTCCTCTGACTGCTGAGGATTACAGCTTGACCTCTGCTGCCACATAGCTTGAACAGATGAGTAAGATAAAGAAAAGAAAATGGTAGAAACATCTACTGAAGGCTGACAATGAAATCCTATGAAATAGCTCACGCAGGAGCAGACTGGTCTGGATTTGATCCAAGTACCAGTGGACAGACTCACAGATCTTCTTTTCACGATCTCCCTCTTTCTCTACCACTTTTTCTTCTCCCACAAGCTCTCTCTTAATTTCTTCTTCTTTTCTGGATTGGGTTCGCTGCTAATCTTTTTACCTTCTTTCTACAGCCTCGTATTCTCTCAGTTCTCTCTCAATTGTTCATTCACACCCTTCTGCTCCTCAGGACTTCAGAAAAGGATTTATATATATGTCTATCTTCTGTCTCTGAATCCCTTGCTCACGCCCTGGGCGTGTGGAGGGTGAACTCCCGCCCAAACGGCTTCCAGAAGGCTCTCAGCCACGTGTCACCATCTAAGCGTTGTAGCCTTCTATGTGGCACTCTTTCGGAGGTCGATCTACCTTGGATCACGTGCCCCTCCTCGGAGAGAAACTCTGTCAGAAAACGCAAGGCACTTAGCCAAGCACTTAGCACAGTTTGCACCGGGGTAATGAGAGAGTAAACATAGCATGCACTGAGTTGATAAAACCAGACGTGGGAAATGTATTGACTTACAAATATGCATGACACCATATGACTTACAAATCTTAGTGACCACCCGTGCAGCTGATGTGCACGGACATGAATCCAAGAGGCACAAGAAGAAGACTATGCACCGAGTTGGATTTGCGGTCCAAACATGAGTTGCACCGAGATGATAGACAAGAGTATACGGACAAAGGAAAATGCAAGACAGAACTTGCACCGAGATGGTGGAGAAGAAAGCACCGACACTAAATGACAAGACTAAACAGTACGTGCTGTGCAAGTATTGCACGGACCTAAAAACTTGCACCGACCTTGAAAGGTGAGATGCAAAGACAAGGAATGCACGAGCCTTAATGCGCATGCTGCATTGAAATACACTGACCCCTTATGTGTATGAGACAAGTAATGCACCGAGATGAAAATGGAACGACAATGTTTGTGTGTGAACATAGACTTGCACCGAGGCAAGGTTTGCACCGAGGCAAGCACTTACACGTGAAATGCAGAACTAAGCTAGACTAGCACCGAGCTAGATCTCTCGCAGGTCACCACATGCAATGACTATGATTTCTTTTATGAGATAACATGCAGTAAGTGAACCACACAAAACAAATAGAGTCGAAGAATTTTAAGGACTTTAATCTAAACATGATTCATAGAAAGTCATTATCAAAACTAGGGTTCAAATAGTCTCCCCCTTTTTGATTATGACAACTATGAGTCATGTATGATTAAACCATGACAATATTCATAACTCAGCATTCAAACAACTGTATAAATGAGTAAGATGCAAAAATGCAACATGTAAGAGTAATGCTTATATGAGTATTAAGAAAACAAACATTAGTGTTTGAATGTACATCTCTTTTCACACAAAAAAAATATTAGAAGCAGCACATTTTCCTTCTTGATAGCTCATCATTCCACTTGACAATATCTTTGCAGAGTTTCTTGCAGAGTTTCTTTGCAGCATATACCCAGCAGAATCCATGAGGTCTTCTTCATACATGAGATTCTCTTCTCCCCCTTTGTCATTATCAAAAATGGGGAATTTGGAGAGATTAGTGACCTCGGTAGCTCCCCCTGTCTCTTACAGAATATGCTGTGTGCAATAAAGAAGTAAGAAGATCTCTAATTGAGTCTGCCAGTCTATCAAGTTTCTGATGCACAGTGTTCCCCAGCCTTTCCACTAGAGAGGTAACTGACTCTCGTTTGTTGAGAGCTTGTTTAACTGTCTCTGACAATGTTGCCAAATTAGACTCAATAGCTTCAAACTTTGTGATGATTTCTGGCTGAGTGGTTGCTATCTTGGTTAATATGCTCTTTAACAGTTCAAACTCAATTTTTAGATCAAAGGTGTGGTCAAGAATTTTACCCATATTGGTGAATATGGAGACTTGGGTATCTTGAAGTTTACTGACCATGTCACCTATTCGTGTGCTGATACCCATAAGAGATTCTAAAATTTCTCGTACAGTTTCATCTGTCTTTCGCTTAGCAGTTAAAAATTCTATCCCTTGGCGTTTCACAACCTTTTCCAAATGTTTCATTTGGCTCTCTATTCTGTCTATTTGAACAGTCTAGAATAGGAACTGTTTGTTCATCAAGTCATTCTAATCTAAAACAATCTCTGTCAGCTTAGATAACATCTGAGCAAGATTGGGTTCAATATTTGTTCCATGTGTACTAGAAGTAGAGGCACTGGAATCTGGCAGCTCAGTGAAGTATTCATGATGCTGTTCAGGGAGTGGAGGAGGTGCTATGCTAAGACAAATTAGTTCTCCAAGGTATGGACCATACATAGGAGCCTGAGAGAAAGACATCTTGGGATACATCCTATGGTGAGGGGCAGATCCCATGACATAGTCTTGTGATACTTCTTCAGTTGCCCCTGGAGCTAAACCAGTTGGTTGCTCATGTTGAGCTTCTTCAGCAGGTGGTTGAGCTCCTTGTTGATCATTTTCTTGTTCATTGACTACAGAATCGGCAGTTCCTTCATAAATTATTTTAGCAGCTTCTTTCATAACCTCGTCGACCAATTTAGCTATTTCCTCTTCCTCTACAATGATTTCCTCTTCTCTGTCATTAGGTAGTTCTTTTGTTAGAGCCTCTTCCTGCGCCAGCTCTGCTTGATTAGTAACTAGTCTTTCCTGTGACTGCTGTCCAAAAGCATCAAATATCTCATGAATATTGTGGTCTAATTTCTGAATGATGTCCTCATCCTAAACATTCTGTTCAACTATTTCATGAATTTGAGGTGCCTTAGTTGCTATAGCTGCAGTTGGGTCTAGTTGAAGTTCTTGCTCATCAGAACCTTCACTTTCTTGAACTTGAGCTGGTGGTTGATCCTTCTCCTGACGAATTGGTTCCATGGGTGACTAAGCTGATTGACTCTTACTTTGAATCGACTCAAGAATGAGAGTTTCTTTGAATGAGGCTTGTGTGGGTTGTTCAAACACTGACTCATCCTGGGTTTCTGTATCCTTTTCCAATGGAGTATCCTTTGTAGAAGGAGTACTCGTTCGTTTGGTTCCTTTCTTTTTCATGAATGTATTAATGAAACCCATGTTATAAATGTTTATCCTGGGGATTGTTGACACAACTTCACCATCCAGTGAGATGTTTTCCTCTTTGAAAAATGTAGTCAACTGAGTAGCAAAAGGAAAATATCTTCTTGATTCTTTGCACGTTCCCATAATCTGAATCATTACGTGCGGCAAACAGATTCTAATTTTCTTTAGCAAGCAGTAGAGAATGAACCGCTGAGAATCTGTCAGTCTACCCCTTCCTCCTACTTGTGGAGTAATCATGGAGGTGAGAATGTGATGGAGTAGTCTCTTGGGTGCAGAAAGTTTATTGGTGTTATAATAACTGAGCTTAGCCTGCCACTTGTCATGAATATTTCTAGGCAGGTCAATGATGAGGGAAAACACATCATATAGGTTAAAAGTAAACCCTCCTTCGACCTCTCCATCTACAGGGACTCTTAGAATCCTATGAAGAGACTGCTCAGATAGCTCTATCACTTTTCCTTTGACCAGAGAGAAGATTATGAACTTAGCATTATCGTACCTCAAGTTGCTGTAGAATTCTGCTACCAGATTAGGGCAATACACCCTATGCAAGCTTAAGAAATCTTTCCATTACTGGAATTCAAACAGCTCAAGTACCTCAGGGAACTCGGAAGCCATCTCTTGATCAGCAAAATCAATATACCGAGGGGGTATAATCTTCCCGGCTTCCAACACTAGTAGAGGTTTCTCTGTAGACGTTGTAAACGTATCTCCCTTCCTCATGGTAGAAGCTGCTTTCTTTTGTCTTTTCGTCCCTTGAAGTTGTCCTGCGGCCACCGTGGACATAGCATCTTCTGGGTGCGGCTGCTTCACTGACTTCCTCTTCCCTTTGCTCACAACTGACGAAGTAGACATGGCGACAACAGGGATGGAGGAGAGACGAAACGTGGAGACAGAGAAAGTGCACTGGGAGGAGAGACGGGTTGGAGAAGCGAAGGGTTGCAGGTTATGCACGCGCAAAGGAGACACGGAGCCGGAGGACGTTTCAGCTTCGAAAGAAAAGGTAAAATGGTAAAGTAGATAGGGTTTTGTATATAGAGGGATATTAGCAACTTTACCAATCTTCAGTAGAAAATACCCAAAATACCATTTCCTTAAAAAAATAAGGTGCCTTTCTTCGTAGAGAAGCAATTTACGGAATATGAGATTATATCTCACAGAGTAATTCTTCACAAGACATCTTATCAATTGAAGTCAATGAAGGTAAAACAACTTATTCAGGGAAACAACTCAGTCATTAAAGTCATTAATCTTACCGATCCTTTTCGTTAGCCAAAATCTGATTGAAGAACCCAGTTTTATATTTTTCTTAAGTCTGTAGAGATTAACTGAAAGAACCCTTGGGTCAACCATATATATATATCATTACTCCTTTTTCCCTCTATTTTTTTTATTAGGAAAAACTTCTTATGAGTATTCCAGTATAACTGCACCTTTTTTACACAAGGACACATGTCTATCAAACACCAGAATCCCTGGTTACTCAGTGCAATTTACTTTTGTACTTCATATGTTGAACAGAGTTAGCCTTAATTATCATGACATAACCTCTGAATTTCTTTGAAACAGATGGTCAGTTTCTCAAATGTCATGCCATTGCTCTGCCAAAATTTCTTTCATCATTTTATATCATGGCGTATTCCCAGTTCTTTTATCAGAAAAAATCTCTTTATCAAAACGTAACAAACATATAAACCTTAGGTTTCCAACAGATTGGCTGATTACTAAAGATGTTCAGATATCAGACCTTCTACAGAGAAGCTTCCAATTTGGATTGTTTCAAAATCATTGAGAAATCATTCACTGTTATTTGTGAAAACTATTCAGATAAGATTTAATGTTCATACACTATAAATTATATCTCAATTTAGATCAGCGAGATGTTTTTTAGTTCAGAGTGTTCTGGGCATTTAATTATTGAAGTGGGTAAAGGTGACAGTATTTATCTATATACTACTCCCCCTGACTAGAACAACCAGAAACATTTAGAAGATAGAGAATGATAGGAGAGATAGACCAATGACAAGGTAAGGAAGATGAATGCCATATGTGAGCAGTGTAAGAGCATTTCCAAAGATCACAGCTTGAACGACCATCAACCCACCAGCACTTCTCTCAGTAAATAAATCATCATCCAGCCTTCAGACAGTCTTCTCAAACAAACTTCAGCTTACACCAGTGACAAAACCGGCAATAGTATTTCCAAATTCATCAGACACCACAAAATGACTCTTACTAGAGTAAAGCACAGCCTCTCTAGATTTTAAACATTCACACAGTAGCATCTAGCTCACTGAACCAATACCAGTGACACTCCACAAAAAGAGTTATCAGCTCACAGCAGACCAGATACTTAAAGCTCACCAGCAAAAGAGATACCAAATCTCATGTTCTCCTTTTCAGACGGGTATACCTCTAATGACCAGCTGCCTTAGATAGACTAAGCAACCCCTTTGAGTGGGCAGAGATTTCCATCAAACATTATTGTTTTTGTTTTTCTTAAAGTTCACAGAAGTGTATCAACAAAATATGCATTTTGCAGGAAGTTTGCATGGATTTCATTCTCAATATGTATTACTCATAGGAGAATGTCATCAATCATCAGAATTGTTTCAATTAATCATGCAGTATTCCACAGAGATTATTATGCAAACAAAAATTTAACAAGGAAACTAAAGGGTGGAATTTGATTGACCTTAGTCCTCTAAATTTATTTAGCTCCTTTTTTTTATTTCATCTTCAGGAGCACACCTGCAGCCAAAGAGTTATTTGAAAGTCCTTGGACTCCAAGGATTCTTGGGTCCAACTGGATGAATAGCACCCCACATTGATGGTTTCTAGCTTTTCCAGGAACAATTAAAAGCAGTATGACCTAATCTGCCACACTTATTGCAAATGGGAGATTTATGTATGAATACAAGATTCTGAATTCTCCTATATGCAACATGGTTCGTGTGAGCATGATATACATTTCTGTCTCTTAAAAATCGGCATTCAGATTTAACATGCCCAAATCTTCCACAGTTAAGGCAACTAACACTCTGATTTTGAGATTTCTTCACATGTTTCTTTGCATAACCACTTCTGTAGTTTTGATCTTCTAGTTTCTTTAAATAACAGTTATGCAGGTAATGATCCTTTTTGCCACAGTAATAACATGCATCGGAGACAACTCTATCAGGCATTTTCACAGACTTAATTCAAACTGTGTGGGTATGCTTGCATGCATTTAACTCATCATTTTCCAATACAATGCAATCATCCATGACATGTCCTTTCTGTCCACAGTAGTTGCATGAAAAGGGTTTTGTGTTTGCATGTGACTGAATGGGGAAGCTTTTTCTATCATGCACATGTTCAGGACGATTTTCAGAAACAAGAGAAACTTTAACAGCATTAGATGAAATTTTGGTTCTATGTTTGTTTTCACTCTTCTTCTATTTTCTTCCGTTTTTTAAATTTTTACTTTGTTCTTCACTTCTCTTCACCGTGAACTGAAATACAGATGAAGTGGAAGGTTTTCCTTGTTCTAAACTTTTAACAAAGACAGTTTTCAATTTATTTCCATCAACCTTCTCCATTATTGGACTGTAACCCAGTCCCTCTCTCTGAAAATTCACATTAGCTCCAAGGAGCTTATTCAAATTATCCTTTCCCATAACAAACTTTGCCAGAGAATTCTTTAGATCTTGAATTTCAGTTTGCAAGGAAACAATGTAGTCTTCACAGGAAATGACTTGATTATGTAAACCATCATGTAGACTTTTTAGAGTCTCATTCTCCTGTGTTAATTTAATTCTATATTCACTTCTTTTTCTTCTTTCAAGAGCTACCCATTTTTGAGAAAGGATCGTATTCAGAACCATCAGCTTTTTATTTGTTCCTTCAAATGGCTGTTTTCTTCAATCAATTTATCTTGAGATTCATCTATTTCCTTTTTTCGTTTCACCAATGACTCATTTTCTTCTTTCAGGGATCTAATCAGATTCTTCTGCATATTGTCATCAAAATCTAAGTCTTCAATCAATTCCTTTAAGAATGCACATTCATTGCATGAATCCTCATTTCGAATTGAATTATTTTTTAGGTTCTTATTCTCAGATTTTAATATATCCAGCTCTCTCTTCAACTTCCTTTTCTCAGATTTAATTCTATCATACTTGATCAAGAGATGTTCATTCAACTCTACCAAATCTTCAAATGTAAAGTTGACAATGTCAGAGTTTACCTATGAGGAAGTTTCTTCAGTTTGAATCAGATCTTCATCTGAAGCCATGAGACATTTCACTTCGTCCCGGCTCCTGCTGGATGCTAACATGTCGAGAACTTCAGAGGCACTGCAACAATTGGCAATGCAAGAGAATTTATCAGTATTTATCGCCCCTTTTATTAGGTCCAGGGCTCTCTGATTCTCAGAGGATTTCAGTATGTCTGAAGCTTTCCATAAGGATCTATCCTTTGGAACTTCATAAGGGCTGTGTGCAATGATCATCCATAGGTTTGGATTAAACTGCATCACATGTTCCCTGAACTTGTTTAGCCAGTTATAAAAATTTAGACCCTCATATTTCGGGAGATCAACAAACGAAGACATCTTTAGATTAAATCACTGAACTAAATGCAGGACAAATCAAAGGCAAAGATAAGAGACACAGATCAAACGAAAGCGCACCGAAACCAAATCCGGGAACTAATCTGCAGGTCGTGGGACCCTTTGTGCAGACAATTGCTCTGATACCAATTGATGGGATCTAGCAATGGTGCGTGTAGGATTCAAAGGGGGGGTGAATGAATCCCTCTATCAATAAAAACTTTGATCAACTGAAAGCCAATTATTCCAAATGCAAAGGGCTGATTAAAACAGATCAAGACTCGAATAACTGATGTTCACCAGTAAATTTTGACAGCCAAGCTAAACTACTCGAGCCTAGTCATGCATCTATCGATTCATAAAAGTCAAGCAAGCCACACAGAGCCCAAGGAGATTTTAGATGGTTCAGTCTGCTGCCTGCAGACCTACGTCCATCCCTCACTCAAATCCGAGTGAGGCTTCCTGCTGCCTTACAGCTTGAAAACGCTGCACAACACAGCTTGCGTCCGCCGAGCCTCACAGCTTGCTTACAAACGGCTGAGCAACACAGCTTGCTATCCAGAGGATCCTTCCTCTGACTGCTGAGGATTATAGCTTGACCTATGCTGCCACACAGCTTGAACAGATGAGTAAGATAAAGAAAAGAAAACGGTAGAAACATCTACTGAAGACTGACAATGAAATCTAATGAAATAGCTCACGCAGGAACATATTGGTATGGGTTTGATCCAAGTACCAGTGGACAGACTCACAGATATTCTTTTCACGATCTCCCTCTTTCTCTACCTCTTTTTCTTCTCCCACAAGCTCTCTCTTAATTTCTTCTTCTTTTCTGGATTGGGCTCGCTGCTAATCTTTTTACCTTCTCTCTGCAGCCTCGTATTCTCTCAATTCTCTCTCAATTGTTCATTCACACCCTTCTGCTCCTCAGGACTTTAGAAACGGATTTATATATATGTCTATCTTCTGTCTCTGAATCCCGTGCTGACGCCCTGGGCGTGTGGAGGGTGAACTCCCGCCAGACGTGGGAAATGTATTAACTTACAAATATGCATGACACCATATGACTTACAAATCTTAGTGACCCCCCGTGCAGCCGATGTGCACGGACATGAATCCAAGAGGCACAAGAAGAAGACTATGCACCGAGTTGGATTTGCGGTCCAGACACGAGTTGCACCGAGATGATGGAGAAGAGTATACGGACAAAGGAAAATGCAAGACAGAACTTGCACCGAGATGGTGGAGAAGAAAGCACTGACACTAAATGACAAGACTAAACAGTGCGTGCTGTGCAAGTATTGCACGGACCTAAAAACTTGCACCGACCTTGAAAGGTGAGATGCAAAGACAAGGAATGCACGAGCCTAAATGTGCATGCTGCATTGAAATACACTGACCCCTTATGTGTATGAGACAAGTAATGCACCGAGATGAAAATGGAATGACAGTGTTTGTGTGTGAACATAGACTTGCACCGAGGCAAGGTTTGCACCGAGGCAAGCACTTACACATGAAATGCAGAACTAAGCTAGACTAGCATCGAGCTAGATCTCTCGTAGGTCAACACATGCAATGACTATGCTTTCTTTTATGAGATAACATGCAGCAAGTGAACCACATAAAACAAATAGAGTCGAAGAATTTTAAGCACTTTAATCTAAACATGATTCATAGAAAGTCATTATCAAAACTAGGGTTCCAACACTTTGCCCCCACCCCCACCTTCCGATCTTTATTCAGAGCTACCTCAGCCGGAGCCACCTGTGTTTCTAACGGGAAAGCTTTTCATCACCGAGCCACTACTTAGTTGGCTCAAGAAATGCTCGGTCCCACCTTCCTATCCATCCATGGACCCTACACTACCATTAGTGTCGGTCAGCTCATTCCATACCACATTCCGGTCTAGTCACCATGTTGATACCACTACCAGAAAAAGCTGGATTACAGACGGAAATTTCAGACGAAAATTTGTGATGGAAATTTCCGTCTGAAATTTGTGACGGATTAATTTCCTTCGGAAATCCCATCTGAAATATGCAACTACACACCGAATTTCAGACGGAAATTTGTGACAGAAAATATTCCGTGTGAAATTTCAGACGGAATTTGTGACGGAATTATTAAACTGTCAGAAATTTGTAACCAAGAATTTGTGACGGCCACCTCCGTCTGAAGTCCGTCTGACAATCCGTCATAAATGTGTCTTCTCACGGATTTTAAGACGGAAATTAATCCGTCACAAAACTATTGCGCCCAAATCCGTCACAAATAGGGCCTTTGCGACGAATTTGGGGCGCACTTAGTTTTGTGACGGATTAATTTCCGTCTGAAAATCCGTGAGAAGACACATTTGTGACGGATTGTCAGACGGATTTCAGACGGAGGTGGCCGTCACAAATTCTTGGTTACAAATTTCTGACAGTTTAATAATTCCGTCACAAATTTTGTCTGAAATTTCACACGGAATATTTTCCATCACAAATTTCCGTCTGAAATTCGGTGTGTAGTTGCATATTTCAGATGGAATTTCTGACGGAAATTAATCCGTCACAAATTTCAGACGAAAATTTCCGTCACAAATTTCCGTCTGAAATTTCCGTCTATAATCCCGCTTTTTCTAGTAGTACACTGGTTGACCTTATTATGGGATTAGACTCACAAATGAAGTTGACTTATATGTTGGCCCGAGGCTTCGACCAACCCACAAGTCGTAGCTTCATCCCGCCTTAGGGTCCATTACCTCCGTGTGCACCATGGGTCATGTCACCACGGAGATTCTCTTATTCCTCCCCATGCCGACCGAACCCGACTTCATACCCTTTTGCCCGAGGGAGGAACCATACTTCCTACTTGAGACCACCGTCCCATTTACCCTAGTGCACGAAGGTGACCATTTACACCTTCAAGAATTCCAAACATGGGACCGTGATTTATGGGAACCCACCTCAAGGGGTCACCGTTTCTTTGATCCCTGCAACCCTTTCCCCACGGAGCCTCTTGACCCACCCTATCTACTCCCCTTCTTCCAAGGAGTCCACTACCACACCCCTTCCCCACCGGCCAGTCCACCTACACTCAGCCAGGGGACTGTTCCACGAACATGATATAGGGGTGACAAAGAAGGAGCATTCGACTCTCCTAGCCCTCCCAAGTCTCCCAAATCCAATAGGCAGCCGCATGCTAGGGACATACTAGGATATCTAAGAGTTTCACATTCCACCAACCTCCGGTTGCGTCATGTGCATGCATATCATACATTTGGGTGTCCTGATCCAGCATAGCATATGCATGGGTCTGCATAGTGTTAGGTTTGTCTAGGACATAGAGTGTGTTGTTTTTATAGTTTGTTAGGAGTCTGCATGCATCGAGTCGTGTCAGTCTCATGTCAGCTCGCAGTGTTAGTCCCTTTTGAGAATTTAGGATCAGCTCAAGTCTCGGATCTAGTCACATATAGGGACCCAACGGTGATTCCTAGTGAGTCTTCGAGCCGCCTCCTTTCCTTTGACAGTGACCCCACCCCTGAGTGTCCACCTTTGGCCTCATTCCCACAGCAGCGTGAGCATATCAAATCTATAGGGGATGAGCAGGTGACGATTATTTGGAGTGGAGCGTACTTCGCGCTTCCAGGTCGGTGACAGATTCATAGGAGTCATACGAGCAGCCGCACCCCTTACTTGACGGGGTCGAGTTCTTCCCACCCGGGGAGAATTGATGGGAATCAACACCGGGCACTAACATTTTTATTTTGCATTTGTGTCGTTTTGTTTGTATTTATACCCTTGGCTAATTGGGTTTGCAAATTGTAAGGCATTATATGCCAATAGGGTAGTCTTTAAAGTCTTTGGGTTTCTTTGTAAATCATGAGTGGGTCCAGCAGGGTCCCCCACCCTCTTTCCCATTGGTCCACCTAGGATCTAGGGCCCATGTGGGGCTGGTTCAAAGTCCAACATTGGACTTGGACCAAGGGGGGACAAGGTGAAAAAAAAATTCAATTTGGAATCCGCATTAGTCAAGGGGGCGCCCCCCTTTAATACTAGTTTAATGTATGTTGTATTTTAATTAATGTGGCCATTTGACCACGTGGGGGAATAATGTCTTATATCCCATTTGCCCTCCCCAAATCCTAGATCTAGGGATAGGTTTAGTTTTTTTACTTTTCTATAAATCCCTTGTATTTCCATTTTTGATAGAATTAATGATGAAAGATTGAAGAAAAATGCCAAGTGCGCCCCCCTCTCTCTCTAGCTCTCTCTTGTTCTTCCTTATTCTTCATCTTCTTCCTCTAGATCCAGGGTGTGAAGCCCTCAATATTGGAGTGAATCTAATTTCTATCTTCTCTCTGGAGTGTGAATCTCCCCCACCGTCGTTCGTGCCGCTGTCGGAGCCGCCATCAAGCCGCCACAAGTTGCCATCCCCCTTGCTGTCCAGAACTCCAAGTTCCAGAATAGAAAGCTGAAGAAGAGGTCGGTTCTCCTAGCTCCCAGCTCTGATCGAGCTGAGATTTTGAGAGCTTGTTCCTCTCTTTGTTAGCTTTCTAGCAATATAGATTTTCCCCCATTCAGATCCTGTTTGATATTTTTCCTGCTATTTTCATTCCACCCCTGACAGTCAGCCAATCAGCAGATCTGCAAGATAGATCCCTAATCCCGTATTTTTCCCACCCCCTTAGCCATCTCCTAAACTCCCCAAAAAATCATACATGTCTCTCACGTAGCTCCCTATCCACCATAATTTTTCTGGAGTTTAGATCTAGTGTTTTCCCTTCGGTCAAAATTCATTTTCAGGGAAAACTCAGTCTATCCTGTGTGTCTGTCAGTCCGACTCAGCAAAAACCATTGTGGAACAGTCGTTTTAATTTTCAATCCATTCAGTTGATGGATCTGAAAAACTTATATGTTGTAGCCCTCTGAGTCCTCTATCTGTCGGTACCAAGTTTGCGTCGATCTGACATCGGATCTGGCCGCAAGAAATCTTTTTGTGAAGGCGCGCAGAGCATATCCGAGCCCTAGCCAGCAACTCAGTCCGAGAATTAATTCCTCGAAAAATACGCCGGCTCACCTTCGGCGACCGCCGCTCCTGGAGATCGATCGGCCACCCATCAGCAGCGTCCCAGCAAGCCGCCACAACAAGAAGTTGACCGGAAGCCGCCGTCCCAGTTGCTGAGTTCCCTTGCTGTACTGAGTTGGAATAGTACCGAGTCAGAATCGAGTAGGACCAGCAGCCCGTCTCCTTCCCAAATTACTGCCCGTCAACCCGAGTTTGCTACTCCCGGGCCCCACATTGTAGCCCTTTTCCTCCTTGTGTGGAGTGGGCAATTAAATTCACTACTGTAATTATTTATTTACTGTACAACGGGAGTACAAGTTCGGTCGAGGTCGTCTTCCCCACGCCCGGAGCGTGGAGGTATCGTGTCCGCTCCCCCTCTCGGCATTTGCTTTCCTCATATATTTTCATATGCCGCTGCTAGAGTGATAGGATTACTAGCTCAATATTTATTTTTATCACCGCTGCGAGAGTGAGTGAGTGAACTCGTCTCGTGACTTAATCCGAGTACACACGGAAGAGTCGAGTACCCTTGACTCATCGCCGGTTCCTCAACCGCGCAAGATCCCGCGTTTCCCTCGCTAGGGATGAGTTGCGAGCTAGAGTCCCAGGTCCGCGTGTCCGTCCCATGAACTCTTATCTGCATCCTCTTTGTAATATAACATATAATGATTAGGACATGTATCTATATTCACATATCTAAGCCCCAACTCATTAACCATTTTCTTTGCATGGTAATTTTTTTTAGGCAACTTCTCATCTCGAGGCAACATACTCTTAATGAGGAGGAGGAGAATAATCAACAGTAGCGGAACGTGTCAGTTAAACAGTCGTGAATAATCAAGAGCATGAAACATAAGACTAAATAATTTGGAGCAATAATAAAATTTTATTTCAAATATAAGTCTCTTAGAAATTTCGAATTCCAAATTAAAAGACTCAACTACATCACTATAAATGGAAAAGAATGACAGACTAATGGTCTTAGACATGTTAAACTAAACAAGAGACTCCCTACTAGACTTAAGAAAGATAAAAGACTCGAGTCCACTAAACTCCATAGCTCTCTTGCACATTTGTCCCTCCCGTATGAGTCTCGGTCTCACTAGCCACCTGATTACTTGAAAATGTTAGAACAAACTGGGTGAGCGAACACTCAGTAGGAATTATATCTCAAGAACAAGCTAGCTTAAAGTAATTACATGTTACATGAATGCAAGACTATTAAACATGAATGATCACAAAACGAAAGGATGATATATCAATTAAATCAAAATATGGAATTTTCTAGTAGAACGGGACAAGCAAAGTGTCAAGGAGAATATCAAGCATGTGTTTATAAAATAGTGTTATGAGATATTGACTATTTAGAGTTCTAGCAAGTACCACGATGAGTCAAGCACGCAAGTAATAGCAAGTAATGTCAGGAGAGAGAGAGAGTGGAATGCCATATCTAGAATGATAAGTACTTCGGTGCAATGCCACACCGTGATCAATATAGCTCCCATAGGCACAAGTACTTTCGGGTGCTCCTCCCAGGACCAGGTCGGGCCCTAAATGCGCAGGCATTAGGTCATGTATATTTTTGACATCCACCATAGTTATAGCCAATATAGAATTCCAAAGGAACGAACCTTGTAGGATGATAAGGTAGATTTCATCAAGGAAGGAAGTCAAGGACAGAAACAAGGATGACTCTTCGTCAATCACTGCGAAAAACAAGACATATCATGAACCTGGGTAAATGGCGCCCATCAGGCTGCCGTGATTTCAGAAACTAGCGCCCATACGAATGGTCACCTTATTTCTGTGAACAGAACAAGCTAGAATGAATAGCGCCCAGTCCTTGGTCGCTATTTAGTGAATAACGGCACTGAGAAGGTCGCCAATTCCTTCTGGCGCCTAGGTCAATGTCGTTAATTATTGACAAACAAAACACTTCTCATAGAGGCCAGAACAACGCTCTAAGAGGGCTAATGCATCACGTTTCTTTATAGTGACGTGACAGAATACGGTGTCATGAGTTTTTAGGGTACAGCATGCTCGGCTGCCTTGAGGGAATCCAAGGCTTCGCGTAGACTTACAGAGGTCTCTATGATAAAATCACTAGTCCGAAGGAAGGAATATCTCGCGGAGGGCTCAATCATCACCGAGATTTAGTGGGTAAGCGTGAAACCATCGAGAAACACGGGACTATATCTACGGACCGAGATATAGTGCCAATAGATACCCTTAGTAATGGGTCACAGGGAAAACTCGAAAGAAAACGGGAATAAGGTAAATGGTGCCTTAGGGGGTGCCTTCATTTCATTAAGTAGTGCCTTTCTATGGAGGCGTTGTATCTAATTCCACACACACACACACACACACACACACACACACACACATATATATATATATATATATATTAGTTCCTGGAGAATTTTTACACAGAGGGAATGGTGCCCTCTTGAGAAGTCTTCATTTTAGAATATAGAACCCAGGACAGGGGCACTATATTGAATAGAGTCTGTGGTTCAGTCGTTATTTCATTCTTATGCAATTTAACATGAATAGTGTCACTTTCTTAATAAATAAAATTTTGCAGAAGTGAATATATGGGAAGGAAGAGAAAAATAGCAGGATTCCAGAACTATGCTCATGCATTAAATTGGTCATCAGGTTACATAGTTATTAAATTTTAAACATGGAGTATTTATTAATTACTTTGGGTTACAGCGACCGTGTGCAGGGTCGCTCATATAAAATAGTGCCCAAGTGATGGTCGCTCTTCATTGAAACTCAGAAAACTCAAAACTGTAACCATGGAATCAATGCTACAAGGCTTATATGCATGCTTCTAGTTAACTTGTTAGGCTTTGTACTTGAGAACACCTACCTTGTGGGTCGATCTGGATGATGAACAGAGAAGATAATAGAAGGATGGTAGTCGCGACTCTTCCGCAGCACTCTTACGGCAGAAGAAAATATAAGAAGCAATAGCTTCTCTAGTAGGATGACAGGATGAGGATGATGCACTGCAGAAAGAAGATGACTTCTCTGCAACCGCCGGAGGAAGGAGAAGTGTGTAGCAGCAACACCAAAAGAAACGACAGGCTCTTCTCCACAGCCGTTCCTCCACCTCGTTACAGCCGCAACAGGGGTCACGTAGAGGAGAACAGAAGCCCGCTCGTGAGGAAGGGAAGAAGAAGAATAAAGGAAGGAGGCACGAGCTTTCTTCTTCTCGTTCGATGTTGGGGTTTGGTAAAGAGAAAATAACATGAACAGCAGCAACCATGGCTTGCTCGACGAGGGTTTATTTATAGGTTTGAGACGTTAGAATCCTATTGGGAAGCAATCTCCCTTTGTAGACATCCTAATGAGATTAACACCTACGGTATATGAATCCTAATGGTCCTCAAAAATTCCTTAAACTGCAGCCACCTTCCAATGCGGCCTTCGATTGAATTGGGAAGGGTTTAGTTTATAAAAGCCATACTATTTACTATATTCTTAAAGGTGCCCTTGACATGTGGGGTAATTAAGTTAGGCTTTTTCTAAGTTCGAATGAGCATTTGAGTTGGTCAACGGTGGGGATTTCTGGAGGGTTCGAAGGTCTGTAACGGGAAGGTTTTAAGACTTTTCATGCGTTGTTTAATCCCTACTATATTAACGACCGACTGCCTTTAACCCTTGGCGAAACCCTAAAGGGTTCTCATGCAAAAACTACATTCGAAGCCTCTATTGGGTTGGGTATGTTCTAATGGGTTGTAGGATTCTTTCTTCATGTTTATGGGTTTAACGCCCGCGTACGTGGGTCATCATAAGCTATGGCTCCCTATTATTTGGGCATCCTGTGTATTAGAGTATTCAAGGGTTTAAAACTTTATATATTTTTTAATGGTGTGTGCTTCTTATAGGTGTAGGTGTGAGGGCCCACATTCATGCATATGGGTTCCCTTCATGTGTTCGGGTTAAGACCCATATAACTATTTAGGTTTTCTTATGTTCATGGCTTATCTAAAAGGCCCTCGTTAAGATATTCATACACATACATATATATATGGGTTGTATTGTTAAGGCATCTTTATAGTTATAGATGTATATATTTATTTATATATTTTTTCGGAAACCCATTATGTACTGATACTAACCCATACGTGGGGTTTTAAGGGTCTACTAGTGTACATGAGTTGGCCTTGAATGTTAAGCCCATTTTGATATACTAGAGTCTTTATCGATTGTGAGTTTGCTTAAGGGAATACTTCATATGGGGATTTTATCCCTCATAGTTTCATTTACATTAATTATTTTATTAGTCATTGACCTAGGTATCAGAGGCAGGTTCGATCTTAGGAAAATATTTACTCACTTTCAAAAAGGAAATATTAATTAGCCACTTATTTATCCTAAGAGTAATATACCCTAAATTCTTATTTATTCAATATTATTAACTATTTAGAGGAATATATAAATATCATCACGTGTAGGTTATCTTTTTCTTTTCAAACCGATATAATTTCTATTCCTATATAGCCTTCAAAATTTTCAGGCGTTACATATTATTTATGTAATGTCCCGGATCTTTGCTGGATCCTTAGTAGGTCAGGTTGGATGTTTATTGGATCTTTCGGACCTGTTTCGGTGAGTTTCGGGTCGCTTTTGTGGCTTCCGAGTTGAGCTTTACGATCCGTGTGGGTTTTTCTCTCGTACTAGTTATGGAACCCTACGGTGAGTTTACTTGTCAGTTCATCAACTCGCGGATGCTATAGCGATGATGTACTCTCGAGCCGGTCGTTTTGACTATTTTTACGTATTTTTCGGAGTTAGGCCCAAAAATCAGATTTTTCAGAAATTAGGAAAATTCCTAATTTCTTTTCCTTTTCTCTTTCCTTCCTCTCTCCTCCTTCTCATTTCACGCCGCCGCCTCTCTCTCTCCTGTTTTCTCTCCTCTCGAGCTTCCTCGGCTCCGGCTGCAGACGGAGGACCTAGGGGCGAGTGCCGGGGATGCTGTGGAGCTGATTGGGTGCGCGACGGAGCGAAGATGGAGTGGTTTTGGCACGATCCCGAACGGTGGATTCAAAGCCGGTGTTTGAGCTCGCGGCACGGTTTTCGGCGCGGTTTAGTCCCTGCGGGGCACGGTTTCTTCGGTGGAGGTAGGGTGACGGATCACCACTTCTTCCAGCCCGTTTTCCCTGCCATTGCACGTTGTTCGGCGTGGAAACGGCTGAGTTTGGGCTTGTTTAGCCTAAATCGTGATTTTCAGGTTTTGTAGGGTTCACCGGAAAACGGCAACCATTTGCAGCGTAGTTAGTGTCAAATTGACCGCTGGGATGTCTGGATCCCATTCATGTTAGTTTCGTGTCGATCGGTTGTCATTCGAGGCCGATAGGAGTCCGGGAACCTCTGTGACTCGTTTTGAGTCGATTCATTAGAATCACCCCGATCTTGTGTTTTAGCGCGTGCATGTGGGCTTTTTATCCTCCAGATGTCATTTGCCATCGTGTAGCTTTGTTTCCCTTGCGCTTCGGCGTGAATGGGGCATGGAACGGGCCGATTTGGCGTTTCCACTATTTTCCCACCGTGGCCGGTGTAGCGGTCGTATCAGAGACCGTCACAGTCTCTGACGGCCCTACGATAGACCGCCACAGCGTCTGTTCATTTTATAGCTTTCGTGGCTGTGGGAGTGTGACGGCCCAGGTGTGGTGCGTCACAGCTCCCTGACGCGTCCGGGTGTATGCATCATAGCAATTTTGTCATCTTGCGTTTTGGTTAAGTCGGTTCCTCTGACGCGCCTGCCCGGGCGCGTCAGGCTCGCGTAACGCGCCTGCCCCAGGCCGTTACGTTCTGTTTGACCGGATTTGACCGGGTCAGTTGGTTCGTGTAGCGGCTGTGCCCCTGTGCGTCACAGCTGTGTAACGCGCCTGCCCCAGGCCGTTACACTCTGTTTGGCTGAGCTGGGTGGCTGTGTCTGTTAGCTCTAACGGCCCTGCCCCCGTGCGTCACGGCGTTGTAACGCGTCCGTCGTGGACCGTTACGTGCTGTTTGTCTAAGTTTTCAGACTTGGGTCTATTGGCCCTGATGCGTCTGCTCCCGTGCGTTAGGTTGGCGTAACGCGCCTGTCGTCATGCGTTAGGTCACTGTAACGCGCCTGCCCTGGTGTGTTACGTGGATCGCGTTTTGTGATTGTGCCTGTTGGCTCTGACGCGCCCGCCCTGGTGCGTCAGGCGCCTGTAACGCCCCTGTGGTGGTGCGTTACAGCCCTGTTGTGGCCGTGATGGCCGTTGGGTGTTCGGTGTTCGCCCATGTGTTGGGCAGTCGTAGGTTGGTGTTCTAGGGCTGTGTTTGTGTGGCAGTGGTCTTCTGGATCGGTCGGTTTAGGTGACTGGGTGCGGTCTTTTCCCTGACTGCGACAGTTCCCTAACGACGCAATCTAGAATTGCCAATGTCCTTGTCTCTGGTTGCGTGGCGGCTGTTCCTTGATTTCTAGGTCTGCCTAGTGGTTGAATGACGGTCTGTTCTGCCAGAGCGTGGTTTTTGTCATTTCAGTTTCTGCTTGTCTTGGCTTGGTCTCGTGGTTTGCCCATGACCCGTGGGTGTCTGTTGACGTCCTATGAGGGCAGTAACCATGATGGGATAGCCAGGAGTGCTCATGCATGCCGTGTTTTGTGTCGGTGTCGTCTGGCTCCGGTCAACCGGGGGTTACCCAGGGGTTGACAGGTGGCTTTGTATGTCTCGACAGTTCTATCCAGCTCGAGACATTGGTTCTGGATACCTCGAGGTGTTGTCTTACCTCGGTCCGTGTGTCCATGCGTGTCTGAGGGTCCTTGGTGTTCCCTCAGGTCTCCGTGAGTCATTTTCTGCGAAGTGTCATTTCTCGTGGCTTAGGATTAGACCGATTGGTGGCTTGTTCCGTTGTCAGTGACGATCTTGCCTTTGAGTCGTCCGACTCAAGGATCGTTACGTTGTAGGTCTAGTTGCCTAATCCTGAGTCTGTTGGCAGTAGTAGACTGCCAGTGGTGCCTAGTAGTGCGTGTGACAGAGCGTTCTAGCTTGTCCGCACTCTAGCACTTGTGTTCTTGAGTTTGATGTCTCGTGAACCTCTGCTTGACGTGGCCTGTCGATGCACGTGGTCCAGTGTGTTGACCCACCTCGGAGGGGTGGAAAGGGCAGTTCCTGAGATACGGTTTGTAAGCTAGTTCCGTGGGCTCCCAGCCAACGGTAGCGTCCTACCGAGGGAGAAAACTAGCTAGAGAACCTGGCTTTGGCTAGAGCCAGTGTGTGCACACGTTGTCAGGGATTGAGCACTTACGCCGACGGGCGTGACCCTGACTGGTCTCTCGTTGCTGTTGTTCTTATTTGGTCCAGTGCGTGTCTGCGCCTCTGCCGTGTCTTTAGTGGTACCGTAGGCGAGACACTCGGGGCACAGCATAAGACATCAGTGGATGCAGCTGGCTGTTCTCCTTGTGAGGAGGCGCTTCCGTCACGTGATACGTGACTTTCGCGTTTCTTGTACGTCGTGACCTTTCCAGGTTAGCCCTCTCGTGGCCCTACTCGAGGTCAGTGTCGTGTTGTGTGCATGACTTCTTAGTCGTGTGTGTCGTCTAGTCTGTCCATCGTCTGTCTGGGTCTTTCCTTGACTTTTTATCTGTCCTTGCTGGTCTTCGTCTTGGGCCTGGCGGCGTGTCGACAGATCGGTAACTCCTGACTTTGTCAGATCGGAGTTGCCCTTCTGTCGCTGCTTGGAGTAGTTTGGGCTGCCAAGGTTAGTTCGGCAGCCGCTTGTCTGGTGCGGATTCTCCCCCTTTCCTACTTGTTCCCTACTCCTGCTGTTCCCGTTCTTTTTACAGCTTGGTAGTGTAGCTTTTCTTGCTTTGCTACTACTGTTGCCTTCTGTTCTGTGCTGCGTGTTTTTCAGTGGGGATCCGCGTGACCCCTACTAAGTCAAAAAGGGGGAGATTGTTGTACTCCTGGTTTTGATGATGACAACGATAAGATAAGTGATATAGACACTTAAGTTTTTAATGAATGTCTAACAGGAACAAAAGGATGCAGGGTGCTCGATGTGTCAACGCCACAATGGAGCAGCGTCGACGCAGCGGCTTAAGAGACGCCAATGTACAAGGCAAGACAGGCTTTAAGTACATGTTCGTGCGTCAACGCCACCAACTGGCAGCGTGGACGTAGCAGTTCAAACAATCAAGAAACAAGCTACTGGATTAAGCAGGCGCGTCAACGCATTCATCAAGTGGTGTCGACGCAGCAGATTGATGGATCGACAAGGTGACCAGAGGGTGGACGCAGCTGCACAATGCGTCAACGCACTTCTTGACGCAAGAAGGCTGAAGCCATCCAATTTCAGCTGCTGGAACACACCAATGCGTCAACACAGCATGTGACAGCGTCGACGCAACACGTCTAACTACTGAAGACCTGATCACTGGATCACCGAGGCGTCAACGCAGCAGTGGAGTAGCGTCGACGCAACTGTCAATAGGGCTAGGCTGGTTGCTCACTGGAACGCATCAATGCGTCAACGCCATGGGTTGGAAGCGTCAACGCAGCAGACTTGAGTTTTGCTGGCAGAATGCCCTTGAAGGGTGCCTCAACCCTATGAAGCAAGGCACGTGATCTGAGGTGCCTGGCTCGTAGTCCCAGGATGGATGAGGCACCAGGATGCTGACACGTTGAAGCTGGGGCCTACTAATTCACCACGTGGACCAATCAATTGAAGCTCTCTAGGGCGTCTCTGCCCTATCCTCCGAAGCCCCTGTTATTGGTATATAAATCACTCTTCGTCTTCAGTGAAGAGGTTAATCACTCCAAGAAAGAAGTGAAGAAAAAGAGGCCATCTGAGAGCAGGAAGAGAACAGGAGAGAGAGATAGGCCAGCAGAGAAGAATTCGATAGCAAAAGATGAAGATCGTGAGAGTAGAAACAGTAGAAGAAGAAAAGAGCAGAGAACAGTAAGAGTGTGTGAGCTAAGAAGAAGAAAGAAGAAGGAAGAAGCTATTGAAGATCTGTCCTCTGGCCTCTGGATTGAAACCAAGCCAGATCTGCTCCCTTGAGAGCTACATTCTTGTTCTTCATTTACAGCCTTCCGATTGCTGTGTATTTTCCGTTTCTTATTTTTCCCTTTTATTTGGTTATTCTTGTTCTTCCGATTGCCCTGCTGGGAATTGGGTTCCTCCTGGTGGGTCAGGAGAAGGGAGGCTAGACCTCTGGTTCTGGTCTTGCTGGTAGCAGGTCCAGGTGTACCCTCCGGGTTGGAGGAAGAGAGACTTGGGTCTCTGGTTGCTGGTGACTGGGTGTCACTGGTGTTCCCTCCGGTTGGGAGGAAGAGGGGAGGATGTTCCCCTGGTCAAGCTGTTTGGCAACGTGTGTTCGCAGACTGAGTCTGCAGGTTACTAGCTTGTGCTAGTGGAAGCCTCACTCCTGTTGGGAGTGAGGGGTGGATGTAGGTCTTGGTGACCGAACCACCTAAAAAATCTCCTGTGCAAGTGATTGTGCTTTGTGCGTTTGTTCCTTGCCTTCTACCTCCCCTTCACAGGTTGTGCATGCTTGGTTAGGTATGTTAATTGGGAGTAATCTCTGAGCATTGTTTTCTGCTAAGTGTGCTTGGGTTGATTAGCTCTGCTTGCGAGTCTGGTGTGATCAGGTGGCTGCATTGTTGCAGTCCAACTGTTTGATCAATTGTTTGATCATCATCTCCTTTTGGAAAGCTCATTTGTTTTATTCTGCATATCTGAGCGTTTAGTGTTTTAATTCGGGCACATTTTTTAGAGGGATACATTCACCCCCCTCTGTATCCGGACCTAGCAACCTAACAATTGGTATCAGAGCGGTGTCTGCTTAGAAGGTCCAGCGACCTGCAGATCCGATCTTGCTGTCTTAGGTGCTAATTTGTTTCTAGTGCAGCATTATTCCTGTTGCATTGAATCTACTTTCTATTTGCTTCAATGGCTATTCCACCCGTCTTTAGTGGTTCTGATTTTAATCAGTGGCACACTGCTCTACATGCTTATGTTAATGTTGTTAATCCTGGTCTGTGAAATTAATTTCACAAGGTCCTCACACCTTACCTACGAAAGTGTCCAAATGGACCGACAGACACAGATCAAAGGACGGATAAAATCAGAAAGCCTTTAATCTGATGAAAGCAGCTACTGACAGAGCTTTATGGTCTTGCTTTCATGATTGCAGGTCCGCTAAAGACATCTTGGATATGCTGAAGAAAATTCACAGGGCAAATGAGGACAGCTGCATGATGGCTGACAGAAGTAATCCAAGTGGCAACAATCAAGGCAGCAGTCAGAATGAAGATGATGTTGATGAAGAGGTAAACTCTGAATTTGACTCTGACGAAATGACTTCTGATTATTTGAAGGAAATGTATGTTGAATTGTATGAAAAGTATGGAAAAATAAAATCTGAAAATAAAAAATTAAAGAAAAAGGTTGAACAAAATAGTTCTAATTTATCATGTGAAAATTGTTCAAATCTGAAGCAATCTTATGATGCTTGTTCTTCTGATAATCAAGAGCTTAAGAAACATGTTGAATTGTTGAGATCTGAAAAAGAGTCTCTGAGAAAATCTGTTATTGAGAGTGAAGGAGAATGTAAGGAACTTGAGCAAGAGAAGAACCTATTTGCTGAAAAACTTAATGCCATAAAATCTGTAAATGCAGAATTGCAAAGAGATTTTGAAAAACAGCAAAAGGAGTTGAAGGAATTTGAGGCTGGAAGAAAACTTGGAATTAACTCTGATGATCAGATTTTGATAACTGAATTAATTCAGAGTGACAGACTAAAGGAAGAAATTGAGAAACTAAAACAGCTGAACACCATCTTGTCAAAAAGATTGCGGACATTTGAAAAAGGTAAATGTGTAGTGTCCGATAATTCAGAAGAAGTTGATGAGCTGAAAAAGGAAATTGAGAATTACATAATTGCCAACGAAGTCTTGAATGAAGCTGTCAATTGCAGTGAACAAGAGACTGCAAGTTATGAGTTATACATTACCTCCTTAGAAGAAGAAATCCAAGACTTGAAAAATTCCTTATCCAAATTTGTTGATGGTCAAGAAAATCTAGATAAACTGCTAGGTGTTAAAGTCAATTTTCAAAAAGAAGGGTTGGGCTATAACCCAACAAAGAAAAAGAGTTTTGAAAATAAGATTCAAACTTCAGCTGTTTCAAATGTTGCCTCTGTTAGTTCAGCCAATCCTTCAGTGTTTCAATTTGCTGCTCAAAGAATTCTGAAGCCAACTGAAAAACAAAAAGGAAAGAACAAAATGGCTTCTACTACTTACATGCATCCTGTTTTTAATTCTCATGCTAACATGAAACTCATGTCATGCCTTAAGTGTCATGAAGCTGGTCATCAAATGCATAAATGCAAACTGAAAGGAAAAGATGACGTGAATGCCAATAAAATGCATGTCAGGAAAACTCATGTCAGAAATCATGAGGTTCAGAAAAAGAAAATGTCATGTTATTACTGCCATAGAATTGGCCATTTGATGCATGAGTGTGAATTAAACGAACTAGATGATTTGAATGCTGAAATGATGAATGCTAGGAAATATCATGATAAAAAACCTGCTGTTCATTCAAAGAAAAGTGAATGCTCTCATTGTGGTAGATTAGGCCACACCTCTGCTCAATGTTGGTTTGCTAATGGAAAGAAAAAACCACTCTCACATCATGCTAAATCTTATGCTAACCAACATGCCTTTAATATAAACAAAACTGCTTCTCTGAACCAGCATGTCAAATGTTTTAATTGTAACAAGTTTGGGCATAAGGCCACTGAATGTTGGGCAAGCTCTTTTAGAAGAAAGTTCCCTTTCTGCTCCCATTGTGGGAAGCTTGGTCATGCAGTCAAGGACTGCTGGCATGTCCAGGGTAGGAATAGAAATTCCAAAGAATTTGATAGGAACAAACTTGCTTTTAAAAGAATTCCTGTTTGCTCAAATTGCAGAAGACCAGGCCACCAAGTTGCTGCTTGCAGGGTAGCTGGTCATGAAAAGAAAAAGTTTCATAATAATAACAGAAACCCTCATGCTCACTCTTATAATGCTCAAGTTCATGCTAGTATACATAAGAGGAACATGAAACCTGCTAGTTCATGCCACTATTGTGGGCTGTCTGAGTATTCAATGCATAACTATTTTATCATGAACTCTGATGACTGGTTGGCACAGAAAAAGATGCAGGCAGTCCCAAAAGGGGCTAATTACTATGCAAGACCCAAGAGGTTCCTGCTAGTGGAAAATAGGAAGTTGCCTAGCAAGTGTGCCTTGGATGGAATAAAGGGGTAATGATCCAAGGCACTCAAGAATGAAAAACCCCATTCTCACATTGCTCAAGTAAATTCTCTACATTTCCTATTTTGAACTTCATTGCATATCTTGTTTGATGTGTTTCATGAATATTCATTTATCATCTGCCATTTGCACTGCTCTCTGATCATGCACTCTGAAATTTCTGAATATCTGGATTGCATATAGGACTGCATGTTCTAAGGGGGAGTTTAGTCGTCCTTGTTTGTTGTGTCTATCCTTCTTTCAATCATCTCAGCATGAATACTGTTTCAGCTTGATACTCATTTTATTGGCTATTGTAATTTCATTCATGCATGGTCTGCGGAGGAGTTTGCTTAAGATTAATTTCTCGGTAACAAAATGCTGAATAGAGTACAGAGTTGTTGCTGCTGGCTGGTTAAGTGAGTTGACGCTATGATGAAACTGAGTCAACGCTGTGGACAATTGGGTTCTGAAATTGAACAGATGTTTATGCTGTCTAGATGGATGAGTTGACGCAGTGAAGAGGGTGAGTTAACGCAGCTGTGCCTTATTGGAATCTCAGGGTTACATCTTCCTCTTTTGGAAACTTCCTTCTCACATCAACTTGCTCTGT
The DNA here is from genome assembly GCA_022559845.1 of Amorphophallus konjac. Lineage (NCBI taxonomy): Eukaryota > Viridiplantae > Streptophyta > Magnoliopsida > Alismatales > Araceae > Amorphophallus > Amorphophallus konjac. Next base: position 72,960,754 of record CM040120.1, read on the forward strand.
CCATATATCCTGTCCCTTCCGTTATTATCCCACAATAAAGCTTCCTTGACATCCGTGTATGGGAAAATTCTCTAGAGCACTGAGATATGTAGATGATGTCTTAAATTCAGGGGGAGTTACAGTGATAATTCCTGTGGAATATGAGATATATTCTGAATTGCTCTATGATATGTTAATGATAGGAGATCCATAATTCTTATGATGTTTGAATTCATGAACTTTTGAACCCAATGATGCACTATGTATGGAGCAAAAGCTGAACAATTTAATAAAACCAGGACCTCATCATCTCTCGATCCTTATTGTTCAAAAGTAAAGAAACCAATGTGTATAGAGGAATTTAATAATTGTATTGATGATGAACTCAGAAATTGTTTATAAACGCTAAAGATGCAATCTATTCACATGTAATATAATGCAGAGCAATGGTAGTTGTTCACTGAGAAATTGGCCCTATGCACCAAAGAAGTGCTGAAGAGCAAGTCATCAGGTGCGCTACTATCTCTGCCTTCAAGAGAAAAACAAATCATTCCAGAGCAATGGTAACTATCAACTGAGAAACTACCTTCAAGCACTTATGAAGTGCTGATAGGCATGTCATGAAGTCAGTTGCCACCTCTGGTTAGTCAATGCAGAATAGTTTGCTATGCTGAGTAACCGGGGACTCGGGTGTCTGATAAACATGTGTACCCGTGTCAAAATGCTAGCAATACTTGACTGCAAATGAAAATGTAAAAAGAAGTTGGAAATGCTGAAAATGTGAAAACAATTAAAACATGTGAGTTTGGTTGATCTGATGCTCCTTATTCAACTGAGTCTATTTTCAATGCCAGTTAAATTTCTCTCTATCTGAAAGGCTTCTTAAAATTGAAAGATATAAGGGTCAGAAATGAAAATGGTTCTAGTGTGAAGAGAGTTCTTTTTTTCTCCAGGCAGGTGGCTTTAGTTGTTCATGGCTTCTAATTCAATGTTTTAAGATCATTTCTTCTCTCTATCATTAAATAAATTAGAGCCTATTTACATACATCTCTTTCATGGGAACTCCATCTGCAACACTTAAAATTCCTTGAATATAAGCCTGGTTATCTCACTATCTTAGTACCTTAAGAAAATCCCTTGAACGGATGTCTCTCTGGTTACTTGTCTTGCTTCTTCTGCTCACATCAGCCTCACTGTGTAGATGCAATGCCCCCTTGGCGTCCACGCATTGCCTCTAATACAACTTTCTTCAACCTGGTTCACTGACTTGAACCGGCTGAACCGTTCACTAAAAGGGTCTTCGTAGCCTCTTTAAAAGAGTAGCTTGACCGCCACTCGTCTCCACTCCATTCGAAACCCTTGGTCGGTTTACCTTCCGTGTTCTCCAAACACCCTCCCACACCATTTCTTGTCTCTGATCATCTTCGGCGAGGGTGCTCAGTCGGGAAAGCTGTTGATGGAGCAGAACTTGAGGGATTCGAGTGCGACACAGTTGACGATGGACTCACTCATAGAGGATGCGCTTGATGCTCCAGTGGCCAACCCTCCAGAAGCGACACCATCTACAGCTATTTCCAAGAAGCGCAAAGGAAAGGAGAAGGAGAGACGTCCTCGGAGCCCTAGTCCGCCGGTCAAGAGAAGAAAGTCCTCAAAATCGATATCAGCTGAACCACGCACCTCTTCTAGCATAACGGGGAAGAAGAAATCCAGGTATTCTGTTGTCATCAATATAGAAGAACCTCTCAAGGTTCTTATCCCCAGGTACATTATAAGTTCCGATGAAGAGCTACTGACTGCATTTCCTGAGGTACAGGCTGCATTAGAATTTCAAGGTTGGTGGAAGTTTGTGACGAAGCACACTGTTTACTATCCTACTCTCGTTAGGGAATTTTATCAGAATTTGAAATATGAACCGAAGATTCCCAAATTGTCCTCCACTGTTAGAAATGTTCATTTTGAGTTAACTAGTGCCCTGCTTGCTCGAGTTTGGAAAATACCAATGGGAGGAGCAAAGCTTCATTCGTACGAGCTAGATGAACATGAGGCGTTTGCTGTTTTGACTGGGTTAACCAAAGACCCCTCTGACGTGAAACAGACATACCTGTCCAGTCTGAAAGCTAATAGATTTATACCATCTGTCAGACTACTTCATCACATATGCACGTCTATCATCACACCTCAAAGCAGTGGTAGAGAAAGAGTCACAGATATGCAGCGATTCCTGTTGTACTGCATGCTAAAGGAAGTTAAGATTTCTTTAACTGATGTTGTAGTTCAGACAATTGGAACTTGTCTTCACCACTCTAGAACACTACCTTATGCAGCACACCTCACATCAATTTTCAAAAAGGTAGGAGTGGATTTTGGAACTGAAAAGAAACATGTTATCCCCAAAGGAAACATATATTCCATGTCTTACGTTCAGAGATTTATGGGCTTCAAAGTCATTGATGGTAAGGCTGTTAGAATCCTTCCTAGTAAGAAATCAGCTCAATCAGAAATAGGACAGGCATCAAGAACAGTCACTGTGGATGATAGTCAAGTGAACAGGACAGAGATACCAATTCCACCTGTGGTGAGAGAAGGAAGACCAGAGGGTAGTTCAGCAAGAGGAGAGCATGAGGTTGAAGAAACATTAGTGAGATCATCAAGTCCTCAGTTGGAAACTGGGGAACCCAGTGGCTCTACACCTACAATGGAAATTGGTGTTTATAGGAGGCCTTTTCAAACTTCTGATGCAGCTCCACCACCAGCCACTGTTGAAGAGATGTTTGCTCACATGTCTATGATGCTGCAGCGTCAGGATGCAAAGATGGACAAGTTAATGGAGTTTACAAATTTTCATCTCAACAAACTGACTGCTCGGGTTATACAATTTGAAGTCTCTGTCTTATCCGAGTGGCAAAAATTCTTACTCTCCAAGATGCTATCTGACCAAGCCACAAGGTCTGTCTTGAAAAACATATCAGCTCTTCTTGACAAACTCTCAACACTGGTGAGCGACGTGCACAGCACCCAATCTTCATTTTGTCAATCTTTTACAAAGGTTATTGATATATGTTATGATGTGAGGATAGGTGTTGAAACCCTCAAGAGTCCTGTCAATGCACTTCCTCAATGCATCAAGGTTCTTTTAGGCAAGATTGACACTGTGACTGACACACTCAAATCTCTTGAAACTCAACTGAAGAAATCTGATGATATGTCCTCTGCAATTGCACATGTGAAGACCACACTGCAACATGACTTAGCTGCTATATCTCAAGACATTCGCACCTTGCTGGGTAGAGATCAATCTACCACTCCACGATCTCACTCTACTCCAAGTCAACCACCAAGGGCTCGCGGATCTTCTTCCAGTCATGCCAGATTTTTCAATTGAGGCCTCGTGCCAGATCACGTGTTGCCCCCTTCATGATGATGTCAAAGGGGGAGAAAAGAGTTTAAAGGCAGCTTGATTCTTTTTGTTGAGTTCTTTTTGTAATGACAAATGCATTGATGAATGATAGCATATAGTTTACCTGTGATTTATCTGTGATACAACTGCGATACAATGTAATGAAGCTTCATGAATCTTAGATACCTATCCATGCGTTTGTTTGATGCCTCATCCTTAAAACAGTCCAGAGTTGCCATCATCAAAAAGGGGGAGATTGTTGTACTCCTGGTTTTGATGATGCCAACGATAAGATAAGTGATATAAACACTTAAGTTTTTAATGAATGTCTAACAGGAACAAAAGGATGCAGGGTGCTCGATGCGTCAACGCCACAATGGAGCAGCGTCGACGCAGCGGCTTAAGAGACGCCAATGTACAAGGCAAGACAGGCTTTAAGTACATGTTCGTGCGTCAACGCCACCAACTGGCAGCGTGGACGCAGCAGTTCAAACAATCAAGAAACAAGCTACTGGATTAAGCAGGCGCGTCAACGCATTCATCAAGTGGCGTCGACGTAGCAGATTGATGGATCGATAAGGTGACCAGAGGGTGGACGCAGCTGCACAATGCGTCAATGCACTTCTTGACGCAAGAAGGCTGAAGCCATCCAATTTCAGCTGCTGGAACACACCAATGCGTCAATGCAGCATGTGACAGCGTCGACGCAACACGTCTAACTGCTGAAGACCTGATCACTGGATCACCGAGGCGTCAACGCAGCAGTGGAGCAGTGTCGACGCAACTGTCAATAGGGCTAGGCTGGTTGCTCACTGGAACGCATCAATGCATCAACGCCATGGGTTGGAATCGTCAACGCAACAGACTTGAGTTTTGCTGGCAGAATGCCCTTGAAGGGTGCCTCAACCCTATGAAGCAAGGCACGTTATCCGAGGTGCCGGGTGTAGACACGCTAAAATTGACATTATTTTGAGTATATTTCATATTACCGTGCAATGCCCCATTTAACCCTCAAATTAGCTTGTTTGAGTGGTTTTTCCCATTTTTCTTGAATTTCTCCTATTTTTCCTCATTTCCTCCTTTTTCCTATTTTTCTGGATTTTCTGGGTATTTATCTCTATTTTCTGAATTCACGCCCTCATCAGGGGCGTGTTTTTGAAACACGACCTGATCTAGGGCGTGTCTTCCCATTTTATCTATTTCTCTCCCATTTTATCTATTTTCTGAATACGTGACCTGGATAAGGGCGTGTTTTAATTCACAACTTCGCTCAGGGCGTTTCTTTGAGAAAGGACGACCTTGCCTGAGGGCGTCAATTCTTTTGGTTTGACCGGCTTCCCCCGTTTTAAAACTTGAAATTAACGCCCTTCCCAGGGGCGTGTTTTTAAAGGTGGCTTTGCCTGAGGCGTGTTTTACATTTTTTAAATATGGGGAGTTTTTATTTCTAAAATTGGTTTTAAAAGAAACGCCCTTGTGCAGGGCGTGTTTTTAAGAAACGCCCTCTGTGCAGGTCGTCAATTCAACAATTGACGCCCTGAACCAGGTCGTGTTTCACTTTTGTGCTCCGAACGAACACAGCCTTTCCCAGAGAGACTCCTGCTTCGTTTGGGCTCTTGCCCAGCTTGATCCTTTCCCCCTTGGGCTCTTGCCCGTTCTTATCCTTCTATCTTTTTGATTCGACCTATATAGGATTGCTTCTGCAGCTCTGTTAGGTTGGATCCCCCTCTTTTCTTTTCTTCGATCCCTTCTTTCCCCTCCGTTCTTTTCTTCTTCTGTGCTGTCTTCTTCTTCTTCTTCTTCTTTTCTTTCTACAGGGAACCGAAGGGGCTGCTGCTGCTGTGGCTAAAGGAGGGGCAGTAACGTTCGAATCTTCATCCGATTGAAGGCTTTCTCCCCATCGAGGATCAAAGCCAAAGCAACAGGCTCCTTATTCTTTGTTTTATTATTCTTTTACTGCATCATCATTTGCATGCATGCATATTCATCCTTTATAACTCAACCACGTTGAGGCTTTCCCCACAGTGCAACTCTTGCACACTTTCTCTTATTTTACCACTGCATTCATCATATCATTCATCTCCCACATCCTCTTTGCATAGGGGTTTAAGGGCCACCACCCTTAAGGTGTATTTTTTCACATGATTATCATGCTCATATTTTTATTTAGGATTTGATGCTACACTCACCATATTTCTAATTCATATCCTTTTGGTGGTTGTGTTTTTTTTTTTGCAAGGGTAATTAATTGAAGAACTCTCTTCATCGACCGGCCGATTGGAAGAGAAAGGAGCACCTACAATCAACCGCAATTTTTGAGGTATTTTGCGATCCTTTCCCTTATTGTTTTTCCACTTGAGACCCTCGTGTCTCTGGCGATCACACACACTCCCCTTGTGCACCTCGTGCATGTTTCATCTCCACTATTATTTATTGTTTGCTTTTCATTATATTTTCCTGAGTGTGGATTTTATTAGGATCTACAAATTGGCGATCACGGTGGGACTCTTTGTGTTCTCTTTATTACCCCTTTCCCCTTAGGCACCCGCGTGTGCCGTCTCCCCTATTGCACCCTCGGTGCGTCTCCTTTTGTGCCCCTCGGGCACCCTCCATTGGCTTTGCTTTCTTCCCTAAGTGATTTGCCATTTTGTTGTCTTTTCCATAGAATCTCCACTTATTTAAAATTCTTGATGAGCATGCTTATCCTGTTGATTGCCTTATTTATGTGGTTGTGAGTGTGCCTGTTTAATATTTCTGGCCGTGCTTTCCTGAGGAATTAACGCCTCTGTCAGAGGTGCTTTTTCGATTTCACGCCCTAACTCAGGGCGTCTTATTCATATTTTACGCCCTCTGACAGGGCGCCTTCCAGCATATTTCCTGATATTTCTGGTTTTATTACGCTGCCTGAGAATTCACGCCCTGTGCCAGGGCGTTTCTTTGTTGATTAGCGCCCCTCAGTAAGGCGTTTCTTTTGATTTGACGCCCTCGGTCAAGGGCGTCCTTTCCCCTTATAGCGCCTCACCCTAAGGCGTGTTTTTACTGCCCCTGGCACCTCGCTTTGAGTCACGACAGTCACACTGTCGTGTCTTTTGTTAGTAGCGCCCCCGGCCAGGGCGTGTTTTTACTGTGGGTTTCCAGAACCCTTCCCGTGGGTGAGTTTTCATGATATTTCATATTGATTGATCATATTGTGTGGTTGGCCTGATTTCCCCTGTTGCATTCATTCTTTGCATTGGTTTGGGAGCCCCCTCCTCTTCATTAGGATCCACACACCCTCTTGGAATCGGGACGACCCTCCATTGAGCATTCCGTCTCTTTGGACTGGAAATCCCTTTTCCAAGCCTCCGTAAGTCCCCGCACCCGTGGATTCCCTCACGGACGCCGGGCAGGTTGTACCCTTTTGAAGTCCCGAGTTAGTTGGCCTATACGTGGTGAGAGAGGGTTCCTAGTTGGCATTGGAGTTCAAACCATATTGAAACTAGGTTCCCCCCCTTGTGTGAATCATTCAAAACTTTGATAAATTCCTTAATTCACCAAGGTTCAAACAAATCAAATCAAGGTAACCATCTCTTTGGTGTGCTTCTTTGCATATTATTTTGAACTTTGATTGCATGATGGCTTACCATAAACAAAACAACATGTTTAATTCAATTCATGAGGATGCACAACCGTGCACATCCTATTCCCCTCAATTTCAACATGTTCATCAAAATTCTCACCATTCTTTCAAAGGGCCACGTCCTCATTCTTATGGTCATGCCTGACCCATGGGCAATGTCCAATCCAATGGTCCTTCAACTCAATTTCGAGCCACTACTTCCTCGGGATCCTCTCATCCCAATGATGAGAAGGTCTCCCAGATCATTCATGCATTAGATCATCTTACCCCTCAACAGATCCAAGCCCTTAAGGCTGCCGTTGAGGGTACATCTCATGCATCTCTCCCTCCTTCCAATTCTATTCGGGTGGCCCATCACCCATCTCCCTCCAATTCTACACGGGTGGCCCATCACCCACCTCCTCCTTCCAATCCTGATCGGGTAGCCCATTACCCATCTCCTTCTGTTCATTCTACTCGGGTGGCCCATCACCCGCCTCCTTCTATTCCTCCTCCCTCACGGCCCCAAGGCCCATTTATTCATTGCAATCCGGCCCATCCGGGTTCTTCTACGGGTCGGCCCATTAATCCACCTCCACGGCCTTTTTATACGGCCCCTCCTCCTTCAAGGCCCTGCCAACCTTCTGTTGTTCAGGTCACACCCCTCCAGCAAACTCTCCTCGATAAAATCACTTTGATGGAAGAACAATTAAAGAGGGTTACGAGCCCGCGGCCCGCTCCTCCTACTCCAGTCAATCCCCTTCATGCTTTCCTGGATGATATCACCAAGATGGAGAAAGAATGGAAAGATAGGAGAGATGATTATGACTTCGGCATTTCAAGCAATCAAGAGTCGGCAATTGAAGAATCCAAGGCAGTGTACGATGATGATGAAGCTCCGCAGGCACCCCTTCCGAGTTTTCTTAATTTCCCGCTCCCTCCACTGTCATTTGATAAACCTCCTGCTCAAGATAAAACCATCCCTGATCCAACCCCTATTTATGAGACTAATTGGTGTTATGATGATGGGTCGATACTTCAATCACCCACACCGGCACATTGTAAGTCTCCTCCTATCCTTAACACCGCATACATTACACCTCCTCCAGTTACACCATTAACCTCCGCAACATTGGCCTCCCCCAAGCCTTCCACTATTAAACCTCCACCCGTTAAGCCATCTACCTCCACACCATCGGCCTCCATTAATTACACCATTAAACCTTCCCCAATTAGCCTCCCATTACCGCCACCTCGGCCTTCCATTATCCCTTTAAAACCTACTTTGCCTATTCCACCATTTAACCCTTTACCCTTACCCGTGGCTAATCCTGAGCAGGATCCACCCCTTTTTGCACCCGAGCCAATCCCAACTGCTTCCGAGCAAAGGGAGAAACTCGACGTGTTTGAACCTCCGCTTACGCTCACCCATTTGCCTACGCTTTCCATCATGCCTCCACCATTCATGGAGCCTTCCGCCTCCGCTTCACCTCCCCTTACTACTCGGAATGGGGGGCCTTCTACAAGCACAGGTGCCGAAGATAATCAAGAGCCGGGCAGCAAGGATTTGGCCGTGCCATTCAAGATGCAAGAATTCATTTGCCGGATGCCAATCTGGGTTATTGTGCCAATCACGGCCGAAGAAGTCAAGTCGCCGCCATGCCGGGCGTTGATGCCGTCTAAGGGCCGGGCAGGGCACCCCTTGTTCCAAATTCCAAATTTCGAATTCATTATTCCTTACAAGGGGCGAATGCCCATTTTGCTCAACTTTCCATATATACCACATTCAATGGGCAACACGATGCTTCCCGTTCCAACTCTCCAACTCCCTCACATTGTTGATCTTTACCTTCAAAGGGGGTTGCCACTTATTGAAGCTCCTTTTATTGGGCCAATTGGCTGTATTCTTTCACTGCCGTGGAGGGGCAGTTATCTTGGTGCCGAAAGGCCTTCCGCTATTTCATCCACCTTCTTGTCTATCACATCTTTTCCATGGGCCATTCCCAGGGTTAGGAGGAGGATCTCATCCTCTCGCCCTTCATATTCTCCATATTCTTTGCATCTCATTGCATTCGCGCATTCATTGCATTCATCGCATCCATCCCATTGCATGCATTTGCACCTCCTGCTTCACGGGTTTCCAAACCCGTATCTTCCCCGCCTTCCGGTACCGCCGGATATTCCGCATTTCCCATCTTATTCATATTCATCTTTTTGTCCACTCTCCTTGGGGCATCGCGTCCCCTTTCCTGCTATTCCCCTGGAACCTCCAGGAGTCTTATTCCTCCTCTTTAGGCATCGCGCCCTTTCTGATTCTATTCCTCCAGAACCTCCGGATTCTCCGTCTTATTCTCTCTTCACGGGCACGACGCCCCTTTCCATCTTCTCCTCCCTTTCTATCTCATTCCTCCGGAACCTCCGGATTCTCCATCTGATTCTCTCTATCTTTTCCCCGGGCACGACGCCCCTTTCCACCTTCTCCTTCCTGATTTCATTCCTCCGGAACCTTTGGATTTTTCTCTCCTCCCTGGGCATCGCGTCCCTCGGCATTTGCTTCCCCCGGAACCTCCGGACCCTCCATCTTTCTTCCGATTCATCTTTCTAATCTTCCTGAACATCACATCCTTCATTTTTTTCTTCCTTTTCCATCATCTTTTTCCCTATTTCTTCTCAGGGCATCGCGTCCCTTCTTTTGTCATTCCTCCGGAGCCTCCGGATTCCTCCTCTCACGATTCTCCTCTGCCTCCGGACCCTCCGGATCCGCCTCTTTCTATCTACCAATTTCTTCTTCTAATTCCTCCTGATTCTGGGTCCGACCCAACTTCTTCCACATCCACTGCCTTGGGCATCTGCCCATTCTCCCATTACTTTCGAGGCTTTAGTCCTCATTCCTCCTTCTAATTCTCCTCTCCTTCTGTAGACTGTTCCATGTGATCAGGGTCTCCACGCCTTAGCAAGGGAGTTCTAGCCCTCGCCTCTCTTCCTTTTTTCTCCTTATTCGTCTGAGTCTGGTCTTGGCACCACTCCTTCTTGTTAAGCCACTTTCAAATCCTTTGCTTCCAATTCTTTTGACTGCAAAAGAGGAATATCCCACGATGATCAACCTCGCCTCTGACAGCTGCTTCTACGAAGGTTGCAAGGTAACATATTGGCGTAAGTACGCATTTTTATGATATCATTACCTCATTACTTCACGCATGATTTTCAAAATGAAGTGCTTCCTAACAAGATTAAGAGTGGTGTTTTAGATCTTTATCTTAGGCTTTTGTTAAATTAAATCATTGTTAAAAAGAGTCTTTAGGCTTGCTTATGCAGCACCTGTGGTTATAAGAACCTCGCGCTGGGAATTCAACATTCTCTCCCTGCTTGTTAAGATCAACCCTCAGCTGGGCACCTCACACACTTCACGGCGTCCTTAGCCGGCTCCTTTGGTTAAACACCGTTGCTACCTTGGCCATGCCATGAGTATATCTGAAAGTCTTTTCTCTTCTTTACTCGGCCACGTGTAGGGGCAAGAGGTTGACGGATGAGATGACCAACCTTGGTAATCCCCAATACGAGAGGAGTCTCAAATAGGGGCGGTCTTGACCCAAACTAAATATGAATTTCATGATATACATCTCGCCAAAAGGGCTATTATGAAAATCAAGTCAAAATTTTGATAAAAGCAAGATTGTAAATTATGGCATGTCAAGAGTGGCAAAGTCCCCACAGGGAAAATCCTGGTCGTATGCATGTCGAGGGTCTAAAAATTAAAGGCGCAAAGCCCCGGCACAACAGACTACCTCTTTGAAGGGAACACCTTGGAAGGAATTCAAGTCCCGACATCTCCCATCCTGCATAAAGCTTATCCCAGTTATTCTTCTCTTCTCCCTCCAAGACCGAACGTTTCTCAGGTATGGCCTTGGTAGGGGCACCGTTGATCAAAGGCGATCGGTTATAGGATGCCACCCTTCAATGCACGCCCGGCTTTGGGAAATTTTAAACGAAAAGGGAAGGAACGAGGACCCCCAATTAATGGTTTAAACACCCTTTGATGCTGCATTAGCTATGTCTAAACCAAAATCCAAAAAAATTGAATATTACAAAATCAAAATCCAAAAAAAATTGAATATTGCAAAATCAAACCAAAAAAAATTGAATATTTCCTAACCAAAATTCAAACAAAAAATTGAATATTTCTTGTCCAAAACCCATAAAAATTGAAATATTTTCCAAAATCCATAAAAATTTGAATATCTTTTTCAAAACTCATAAAAATTTGCATATTTCCAAAATCCAAAAATTTGCATTGTATTTTCTGATGGTGTTTTGCAGGAACAGCTTTGCAGAGACCAAAAACACGGGATGAATCCTCTCTCCACTCATTGCTATCAATCTATTGATTCCTCCCGATATTCTCATGACATGCCACCCTGGGCATTTTTGATTATCATCTCCCTATATCATTCTGATTACTATATCATTCTGATTATTCATTTCCAAATCCTTTTAATCAACTCCTGTTGATCACTTTGCCAATGTGCATTATCAAATCTTGCTGATCCTTTTGCCACTGGGCATTACATCATTCTGATCATTCAATTCCAAATCTTGATTAGCCAAGTTGGCATCCTCATGACAAAATAACAAACAATGATGCTTTGATTCATGCTATGCTTGCTACGCTTAAATACCTTATTCATTACTTGTTATCTTTTATATCTTGGCTGATAAATTTTTGAGCGCAGGATAAGAAGCTCTTGGTCCCACCGACTGGGCATCATCATCCAAGCCCCACGGTGCTTGCGGCTCATTTCTCAGTTCTCATACTTATTGATATTACCATCTCCCTGTATGCATTCTACTATATGTTACATATGTTACTAGATTATATCAAGGACCTTATGGCTTTGATAAATCTGGGATTTGAGTTCCCCTTCATCAAAAACAATGATGATTCCAGAGAAGTCTTAGTCACACGGATAGGCCGTTGAACTGTCCAAGACTGGGGACGATGGTTCCCTTTTTACGAGTTGGTGCGTGGATAAATGGGTTTCGGCTTAGTATCAGCTCGCAGAATTGGTTTCTTGACCCAGTTTGGGTAGTTTAACAATATTATCCTTGATTATATTATATTTTCATTTGTTATTTTCCCTTTAGCCCAGCATGCATTCATGTAGGAATTTGAAACAATTGTTGAAAAATCATTCTGATGAGCTGACTTTAAGAGTTGAAGTTGATTTAATCTTTCCAGATATGAGATATTCCATGCCGGATTGAATCTTCAGTTCGTTTTGTTACTGTTTTGGGTGATTTTATCGAAAGCTCCTTGTTTATATTTTTATCATCTTATTTTATCTCCCTTTGATCCACCTTGGCTGCAGCACGTCCACTGGCTGGTAACCGCTCCCCAATGGTGAAACCTACAGGTTTGTGACCTGGGGTACTTCCACCGCGCTGGAAGTTGATCATTTTATTTTATCTCCTTCGTGCACCGCGTGCACAACTCCCCCTTTTATCCAAACATCGTTGATTTCATTGAATTTCCCGAGATTTGCTTCATCTCTTACTTTTGATTTGATTCTCATCAAGTGGTGTTGATTGCGTGTCTCATCACACCTTGGCATCTACTTTTCAGTTTGCTATGCTCCCTTGCAAAGCAGACGCCAAGGCGGGGCAGCTGTAGACACGCTAAAATTGACATTATTTTGAGTATATTTCATATTACCGTGCAATGCCCCATTTAACCCTCAAATTAGCTTGTTGGAGTGGTTTTTCCCATTTTTCTTGAATTTCTCCTATTTTTCCTCATTTCCTCCTTTTTCCTATTTTTCTGGATTTTCTGGGCATTTATCTCTATTTTCTGAATTCACACCCTCATCAGGGGCGTGTTTTTGAAACACGACCTGATCTAGGGCGTGTCTTCCTATTTTATCTATTTCTCTCCCATTTTATCTATTTTCTGAATACGTGACCTAGATAAGGGCGTGTTTTAATTCACAACTTCGCTCAGGGCGTTTCTTTGAGAAAGGACGACCTTGCCTGAGGGCGTCAATTCTTTTGGTTTGACCGGCTTCCCCCGTTTTAAAACTTGAAATTAACGCCCTTCCCAGGGGCGTGTTTTTAAAGGTGGCTTTGCCTGAGGCGTGTTTTACATTTTTTAAATATGGGGAGTTTTTATTTCTAAAATTGGTTTTGAAAGAAACGCCCTTGTGCAGGGCGTGTTTTTAAGAAACGCCCTCTGCGCAGGTCGTCAATTCAACAATTGACGCCCTGAACCAGGTCGTGTTTCACTTTTGTGCTCCGAACGAACACAGCCTTTCCCAGAGAGACTCCTGCTTCGTTTGGGCTCTTGCCCAGCTTGATCCTTTCCCCCTTGGGCTCTTGCCCGTTCTTATCCTTCTATCTTTTTGATTTGACCTATATAGGATTGCTTCTGCAGCTCTGTTAGGTTGGATCCCCCTCTTTTCTTTTCTTCGATCCCTTCTTTCCCCTCCGTTCTTTTCTTCTTCTGTGCTGTCTTCTTCTTCTTCTTCTTCTTCTTTTCTTTCTACAGGGAACCGAAGGGGCTGCTGCTGCTGTGGCTAAAGGAGGGGCAGTAACGTTCGAATCTTCATCCGATTGAAGGCTTTCTCCCCATCGAGGATCAAAGCCAAAGCAACAGGCTCCTTATTCTTTGTTTTATTATTCTTTTACTACATCATCGTTTGCATGCATGCATATTCATCCTTTATAACTCAACCACGTTGAGGCTTTCCCCACAGTGCAACTCTTGCACACTTTCTCTTATTTTACCACTGCATTCATCATATCATTCATCTCCCACACCCTCTTTGCATAGGGGTTTAAGGGCCACCACCCTTAAGGTGTGTTTTTTCACATGATTATCATGCTCATATTTTTATTTAGGATTTGATGCTACACTCACCATATTTCTAATTCATATCCTTTTGGTGGTTGTGTTTTTTTTTTGCAAGGGTAATTAATTGAAGAACTCTCTTCATCGGCCGGCCGATTGGAAGAGAAAGGAGCACCTACAATCAACTGCAATTTTTGAGGTATTTTGCGATCCTTTCCCTTATTGTTTTTCCACTTGAGAGCCTCGTGTCTCTGGCGATCACACACACTCCCCTTGTACACCTCGTGCATGTTTCATCTCCACTATTGTTTATTGTTTGCTTTTCATTATATTTTCCTAAGTGTGGATTTTATTAGGATCTACACCGGGCTTGTAGTCCCAGGATGGACGAGGCACCAGGATGCTGACACGTTGAAGCTGGGGCCTACTACTTCACCACGTGGACCAATCAATTGAAGCTCTCTAGGGCGTCTCTGCCCTATCCTCCGAAGCCCCTGTTATTGGTATATAAATCACTCTTCGTCTTCAGTGAAGAGGTTAATCACTCCAAGAAAGAAGTGAAGAAAAAGAGGCCATCTGAGAGCAGGAAGAGAACAGGAGAGAGAGATAGGCCAGCAGAGAAGAATTCGATAGCAAAAGATGAAGATCGTGAGAGTAGAAACAGTAGAAGAAGAAAAGAGCAGAGAATAGTAAGAGTGCGTGAGCTGAGAGGAAGAAAGAAGAAGGAAGAAGCTATTGAAGATCTGTCCTCTGGCGTCTGGATTAAATCCAAGCCAGATCTGCTCCCTTGAGAGCTACATTCTTGTTCTTCATTTACAGCCTTCCGATTGCTGTGTATTTTCCGTTTCTTATTTTTCCCTTTTATTTGGTTATTCTTGTTCTTCCGATTGCCCTGCTGGGAATTGGGTTCCTCCTGGTGGGTCAGGAGAAGGGAGGCTAGACCTCCGGTTCTGGTCTTGCTGGTAGCAGGTCCAGGTGTACCCTCCGGGTTGGAGGAAGAGAGACTTGGGTCTCTAGTTGCTGGTGACTGGGTGTCACTGGTGTTCCCTCCGGTTGGGAGGAAGAGGGGAGGATGTTCCCCTGGTCAAGCTGTTTGGCAACGTGTGTTCGCAGACTGAGTCTGCAGGTTACTAGCTTGTGCTAGTGGAAGCCTCACTCCTGTTGGGAGTGAGGGGTGGATGTAGGTCTTGGTGACTGAACCACCTAAAAAATCTCCTGTGCAAGTGATTGTGCTTTGTGCGTTTGTTCCTTGCCTTCTACCTCCCCTTCACAGGTTGTGCATGCTTGGTTAGGTATGTTAATTGGGAGTAATCTCTGAGCATTATTTTCTGCTAAGTGTGCTTGGGTTGATTAGCTCTGCTTGCGAGTCTAGTGTGATCAGGTGGCTGCATTGTTGCAGTCCAACTGTTTGATCAATTGTTTGATCATCATCTCCTCTTGGAAAGCTCATTTGTTTTATTCTGCATATCTGAGCGTTTAGTGTTTTAATTCGGGCACATTTTTTAGAGGGATACATTCACCCCCCTCTGTATCCGGACCTAGCAACCTAACAGGAGACTCACCCCTGCTTTTCAGGTGGGTGGCGTCGTCTCTGTTCGTGGTTCCTGGTGTGGCGCGTCTGTAGCTGCCAGCGGTACCCGCGTCGGGTTTCCCCCGACCTCAGTGTACGTTCTTTTCCTGTGGCCTGTACTTGTCTTTAATTTTCTGGACTGGACTCTGATGTAATTGTTAAATTGAACTGTTAAATAAAAAAGTAATTTTATTTCTGCTACTTTAGCAAACCGATCTAATGAAATTTAATTGCTTACTGTACTATCTCTGTGGCTTCAATGTACAACACGACAATCCTTTTTCCCTTCGGAGCTTTACCGCTCTTGGGAGGCCTCGCGGGTTCCAAGTGGTATCAGGTGTATTCGGTAGTCCTACCGGGTATATCTGGTATCCGGGATCCGGGTCGCCACAGATTGGTATCAGAGCAGTGTTCTGAGATGTTCGGAATTCTTTTCTGAGCTATCAGAGCATTGTTGTGTGAAGTACATGGGAATCCGAGATATTGCAGTATCCAGAGTCCTTAAGGTCCAGTACAGGCTTTTGCTAGCTTCGGTGTTGCGATGATTTGTCGCGTTATTTTCTCCATGTGTTGTTCAGGTTGCTGTTGACCTTTGGCCTTGGTCTAATGACCGTACACGTTCTCACGTTGTTTTGGTCGTCCCGGCTTGAGTCTGTTCAGCCCCTAATGTGTCTCGCTTCTGTTGAAGTGCTCGATTTGATTCCGTGTTTGAGAAGTTGCTCAGGCAAGCTAGGATTTTCCGTTCCTAGTGAGCTTTCGTGGTTGAGCTTATTGCTTCTTGTCCCTTCTGGTGGAATCTTTTCGAGGTTTGCCTTGGAATTGCTATCTTGGCGATGCTTTTGTGTTGTGTCTGCTTAATTGTGGACAATGTTTATTCTGAGCCTGATCTGCTCTTTGCTATACGGTTGCTTGGCTTTGGACTCCGTTGTGGTGTTAAGAGCTGTTGTGCACCGTGTTTGTCGTGCCGTGTCTAGCGGCCGATGTATTGTGAAGGCTCATTTACCGTTTTTAGGACGTGAAGGTAAGCTGCGATTAGCATTTTCTTTGTGCCTTGTGCTGAAGCTGGTACTCCTCTTCTTTGCACTTAGGCGACTTATGATCGGTTATTTGTCAGATCGGTACTCTTGGCGTGTTACGTTACGATTTTTAGAAGTTGCGATGGCGCCGAGTGTGTGCTGAGATGCTGCTACCGAGATATTTTCTGGTGCCTGCGTGCGTTGTTGAGTGCGCAGCTGAAGCGTGTGGGCTGGTTACCCACGGGCTCAGGATCGTTGGTGGTAAGATTCTGGCTAGTCGAGAGGTTTGTTCTTTCTCGATGTGACTTTGTCTTGGCTTCCTGTGCCTTGACGTTGTTGTTGCCGTGCCGTGCTGTTATTGGAGGCATTTCTGGTGTTGGCATTGGCATTTGCGAGTGTTGGGGAATCTGTCGGCATTCCTTGCTGATTGAGTACCCTCTGTTCTGCATTCTTTCTCTTGGGTGTTGTGCTCTCGAGGCGTGAGCATGGTCCTTGAGGTGCATTCCCTGAGATTGTCATTTCTCGTTGTCGTGGGTCCTTTCTTGGTGAGCTGCTCAATGCATGACTAGTCCCTTGTGGTCGTGTGTTCAGCCGTTCTTGTGCCTTGATGTGACCTTGCTTGCAGTTGTGTTCCATGGTTCTGTGTTCTATACGGAGTCAGAATCCTGCTAGTGCTGTTGTCATCATTTTATTGATGTTTCTCTATGATTTTGGGTCTTTGTCCTGAACCAGGTCTTGTCGGTTAGCTTGTTGTACTCTTTTTCCCTAGAGTTAGCTTGCGACTCGATCAGACGTAATATCTGAGTGAGTGCTGACTTGATTGTGTTTGTGGTCCGGTGCTGTTGTCGTTGGCGTCTTTTGTGCCAGGTGTTCTCTTTCACATTTGGCACTAGAGCCGATGATGTGGTCGAGCTGTCAGCTGAGAGGACTGTGTCTCCTTGCGTAAGCTACTGCTTGTCGTGCTATCGTTGTGTTCTTCGGTATTGGTTGTCTGTTGTTATGGCATGTGTTGTGTCTCCATTTCTGGCGAGACGTAAGCGGCGTTGCCTTGTTTCGGAGGTGTCTGACTTGTGTTCACTTGTGTCTTGCTCGATCCAGAGCGTGTGCTTGTGATTATAGTCTGACGATGTTCCTCTGAGCTGTGTTTCTCGAGATTTCTGTTGTTTTCGTTGTTGTGCTGTCGGGTTGTTCTTCCCTGCTTACCCTTGCGAGTCCTTAAATTTCGAGGATGAAATTCCTTAAAGGAGGGGAGGATGTAATGTCCCGGATCTTTGCTGGATCCTTAGTAGGTCTGGTTGGATCTTTATTGGATCTTTCGGATCTGTTTCGGTGAGTTTCTGGTCGCTTTTGTGGCTTCCGAGTTGAGCTTTACGATCCGTGTGGATTTTTCTCTCGTACTAGTTACGGAACCCTACGATGAGTTTACTTGTCAGTTCATCAACTCGCGGATGCTACAGCGACGATGTACTCTTCGAGCCGGTCGTTTTGACTATTTTTGCGTATTTTTCGGAGTTAGGCCCAAAAATCAGATTTTTCAGAAATTAGGAAAATTCCTAATTTCTTTTCCTTTTTTCTTTCCTTCCTCTCTCCTCCTTCTCATTTCACGCCGCCGCCTCTCTCTCTCCCGTTTTCTCTCCTCTCGAGCTTCCTCGGCTCCGGCTGCAGACGGAGGACCTAGGGGCGAGTGCCGGGGATGCCGTGGAGCTGATTGGGTGCGCGACAGAGCGAAGATGGAGTGATTTTGGCGCGATCCCGAACGGTGGATTCAAAGCCGGTGTTTGAGCTCGTGGCGCGGTTTTCGGTGCGGTTTAGTCCCTGCGGGGCACGGTTTCTTCGGTGGAGGTAGGGTGATGGATCACCACTTCTCCCTACCCGTTTTCCCTGCCATTGCACGTTGTTCGGTGCGGAAACGACTGAGTTTGGGCTTGTTTAGCCTAAACCGTGATTTTCAGGTTTTGTAGGGTTCGCCGGAAAACGGCAACCATTTTTGGCGTAGTTAGTGTCAAATTGACCGCTGGGATGTCTGGATCTCATTCATGTTAGTTTCGTGTTGATCGGTTGTCATTCGAGGCCGGTAGAGTCCGGGAACCTCGGTGACTCATTTTGGGTCGATTCGTTAGAATCACCCCGATCTTGCGTTTTAGCGCGTGCATGTGGGCTTTTTAGCCTCCAGATGTCATTTGCCATCGTGTAGCTTTCTTTCCCCTGCGCTTCGGCGTGAATGGGGCGTGGAATGGGCCGATTTGGCATTTCCACTATTTTCCCGCCGTGGCCGGTGTAGCAGTCGTATCAGAGACCGTCACAGTCTCTGACGGCCCTACGATAGACCGCCACAGCGTCTGTTCGTTTTATAGTTTTCGTGGCTGTGGGAGTGTGACGGCCCAGGTGTGGTGCGTCACAGCTCCCTGACGCGTCCGGGTGTATGCGTCATAGCTATTTTGTCGTCTTGCGTTTTGGTTAAGTCGGTTCCTCTGACGCGCCTGCCCTGGTGCGTCAGGCTCGCGTAACGCGCATGCCCCAGGCCGTTACATTCTGTTTGACTAGATTTGACCTGGGTCAGTCAGTTCGTGTAGCGGCTGTGCCCCTGTGCGTCACACCTCTGTAACGCGCCTGCCCCAGGCCGTTACACTCTGTTTGGCTGAGCTGGGTGGCTGTGTCTGTTAGCTCTAACGGCCCTGCCCCCATACGTCACGGCGTTGTAATGCGTCCGTCGTGGACCGTTACGTGTTGTTTGTTAGAGTTTTTGGACTTGGGTCTGTTGGCCCTGACGCATTTGCTCCCGTGCGTTCAGTTGGCGTAACGTGCCTGTTGTCGTGCGTAAGGTCACTATAACGCGCCTGCCCTGGTGCGTTACATGGCTCGCGTTTTGTGTTTGTGCCTGTTGGCTCTGACGCGCCCGCCCTGGTGCGTCAGGCGCCTGTAACGCCCCTGTGGTGGTGCGTTACAGCCCTGTTGTGGCCGTGATGGCCGTTGGGTGTTCGGTGTTCGCCCGTGTGTTGGGCAGTCATAGCTTTGTGTTGTAGGGCTGTGTTTGTGTGGCAGTGGTCTTCTGGATCGGTCGATTTAGGTGACTGGGTGCGGTCTTTTCCATGACTGCGACAGTTCCCTAATGACGCAATCTAGAATTGCCAATGTCCTTGTCTCTGGTTGCGTGGCGGCTGTTCCTTGATTGCTGGGTCTGCCTAGTGGTTGAATGACGGTCCGTTCTGCCAGAGCGTGGGTTTTGTCATTTCGGTTTCTTCTTGTCTTGGCTTGGTCTCGTGGTTTGCCCGTGACCCGTGGGTGTCTGTTGACGTCCTATGAGGGCAATAACCATGATGGGACAGCCAGGAGTGCTCGTGCATGCCGTGTTTTGTGTCGGTGTCGTCTGGCTCCGGTCAACCGGGTGTTACCCAAGGGTTGACAGGTGGCTTTGTGTGTCTCGATAGTTCTGTCCAGCTCGAGACATTGGTTCTGGATACCTCGAGGTGTTGTCTTACCTCGGTCCGTGTGTCCAGGCGTGTCTGAGGGTCCTTGGTGTTCCCTCAGGTCTCCGTGAGTCGTTTTCTGCGAAGTGTCGTTTCTCATGGCTTAGGATTAGACCGATTGG
The DNA here is from genome assembly GCA_022559845.1 of Amorphophallus konjac. Lineage (NCBI taxonomy): Eukaryota > Viridiplantae > Streptophyta > Magnoliopsida > Alismatales > Araceae > Amorphophallus > Amorphophallus konjac. Next base: position 72,980,741 of record CM040120.1, read on the forward strand.
CGGCTTGTTCCGTTGTCTATGACGATCTTGCCTTTGAGTCATCCGACTCAAGGATCGTTACGTTGTAGGTCTAGTTGCCTAATCCTGAGTCTGTTGGCAGTAGTAGACTGCCAGTGGTGCCTAGTAGTGCGTGTGACAGAGCGTTCTAGCTTGTCCGCACTCTAGCACTTGTGTTCTTGAGTTTGATGTCTCGTGAACCTCTGCTTGACGTGGCCTGTCGATGCACGTGGTCCAGTGTGTTGACCCACCTCGGAGGGGTGGAAAGGGCAGTTCCTGAGATACGGTTTGTAAGCTAGTTCCGTGGGCTCCCAGCCAACGGTAGCGTCCTACCGAGGGAGAAAACTAGCTAGAGAACCTGGCTTTGGCTAGAGCCAGTGTGTGCACACATTGTCAGGGACTGAGGACTTACGCCGACAGGCGTGACCCTGACTGGTCTCTTGTTGCTGTTGTTCTTATTTGGTCCAGTGCGTGTCTGCGTCTCTGCCGTGTCTTTAGCGGTACCGTAGGCGAGACACTCGGGGCGCAGCATAAGACGTCAATGGACGCAGCTGGCTGTTCTCCTTGTGAGAAGGCGCTTCCGTCACGTGATACGTGACTTTCACGTTTCTTGTGCGTCGTGACCTTTCCGGGTTAGCCCTCTCGTGGCCCTACTCGAGGTCAGTGTCGTGTTGTGTGCACGACGTCTTAGTCGTGTGTGTCGTCTAGTCTGCCCGTCGTCTGTCTGGGTCTTTCCTAGACTTTTTGTCTGTCCTTGCTAGTCTTCGTCTTGGGCCTGGCGGCGTGTCGACAGATCGGTAACTTCTGACTTTGTCAGATCGGAGTCGCCGTTCTATCGCTGCTTGGAGTAGTTTGGGGTGCCGAGGTTAGTTCGACAGCCGCTTGTCTGGTACGGATTCTCCCCCTTTCCTACTTGTTCCCTACTCCTGCTGCTCCCGTTCTTTTTATAGCTTGGTAGTGTAGCTTTTCTTGCTTTGCTACTACTACTGCTTTCTGTTCCGTGCTGCATGTTTTTCAGTGGGGATCCGCGTGACCCCTACTGAGTCTCTGTTTGGAGACTCACCCCTGCTTTTCAGGTGGGTGGTGTCGTCTCTGTTCGTGGTTCCTGGTGTGGCACGTCTGTAGCTGCCAGTGGTACCCGCGTCGGGTTTCTCCCGACCTCAATGTACGTTCTTTTCCTGTGGCCTGTACTTGTCTTTAATTTTCTGGACTGGACTCTGATGTAATTGTTAAATTGAACTGTTAAATAAAAAAGTAATTTTATTTCTGCTACTTTAGCAAACCGATCTAATGAAATTTAATTACTTACTGTACTATCTCTGTGGCTTCAATGTACTACACGACAATCCTTTTTCCCTTCGGAGCTTTACCGCTCTTGGGAGGCCTCGCGGGTTCCAAGTGGTATCAGGTGTATTCGGTAGTCCTACCGGGTATATCTGGTATCCGGGATCCGGGTCACCACAATTTAGATTATCACTTTCTAACCCATCCATGAAAGTTTGATTACACGATCGCTTACTATATGTGATGTACGATTTACTAAAAATTTTGACAGCATCTGCCCACACTTCTCCGATATACCAAAAATATTTATTGATTAAGAAACTTTTTTAAACACTTACTAGTAAGTGGTTAAGAAAATACTCAAAATCAATAAAGATACACCAGAGAAGAGTGAGAAGATGTAATCGAAATTTTCAACAAATCATACAAACATATATAGTGAGTGACCACCTAAGTGCGATCAAACATTTACAGACTGTCCGAACCGGACAATTCAAGACTTTGAGGTAGATATATACATTCTCATTGGAAAAATAAGAACATACACATCAATCCCAAAGTCTTGAATGGGAAGGTTCATTGACACGGGTTTAGCATGCTCTCGTGAGGTGCGTGTAATTTTAAGTTGCACACACGCACCTAAGCTCACATGGAACACCACATATAATTAAATAACATCAAATTAAAGAACATCTCACTCATCATCATGCATGCATCGAATTAACAGTCATAAAAAATGAGAACAAACACATCAATTATAAAATCTTGAATGGGCAAATTCACTGACCCTTAACACACTCTCCTTGACGTGCGTGAAATGTTAAATTTCCATGACAATAATAAAAAATTTCCATGACATATAATTACATGACATATATAGAAATTAAATTAGATCAAAAAATTATGAAAAAAATCAGAAATTTATTTCCCCTAATATATGAAACAAGAATAAAATATATGAAAAACTTCTAAAAAATTACAAAAAATTCATCTGTGCATGATGAAATTGCAAGACAAGTATAGAAAATTAATTTACATAAAAAAGTACAAAAAAATTCAGAAATAAATACAGAAAAAACAAAAACATAAAAGAACATAATAAATTGTATGCTAGTTGGACTTAGGGGTCTCTATGGGTTTTGACACACACACATAGAGAGAGAGAGAGATATGGTGTCATAGTGGACAAGGGGTGGACATGTGGCATACTGAGTACCCAACAGGTGGAGTGGGGGCACTCATAGGCACAGACAGAGTAAGAGAGATGGGGGGGAGTCAGGAGACACGTGGGCATACTGGAAGGGAAGAGTCAGGATTGGACGACGAAGCTAAGCTCGTGAGGGTGATCGCTCAGTGATCGTGCTTGACGTAGGAGATGGGTGGACTGAGGGGTCTCTATGGGCTTTGACACACACACACATGCACACACACGCGCGCGCACGCGCGCGCGCACACACACACACACACACACACACACAGAGAGAGAGAGAGAGTGAGTGAGACAGATGGTGGCATAGTGGACAAGGGGGACATGTGGGGTACCGGGTACCCGACAGGTGGAGGGGGGGCTCTCATAGGAACAAACAAAGTGAGAGAGACGGGGGAGAGTCAGGAGACACGTGAGAATGCAAGAAGGGGAGAGTTGGGACTGGACGATGAAGCTAAGCTTGTGAGGGTGATCGCTCAGTTATCGTGCTTGACGCAGGAGACGAGTGGATTGAGGGGTCTCTGTGGGCTTTGACACACACACACACACACAAAGAGAGAGAGAGAGAGAGAGAGAGTGATGTGATACGGGCAAGGATGCTGTGGGGTTGACACAATGAGCCTAGGACCTAGACTCGCAAGCAACGCAACAGACTTGGCGAAATCGTACAAGCGGACTCACCCGTGTGGCGCACACTCGGGCCCTTAGACGAACCGACGATAGTGGTGAGGGTCCGAAGTTGGACCTTATCGTTCCGGGCGTATGACTAGCTAGGGATGGACCCCAAAGGGCTTCGGATGCCCAATTCAGCGGGCGGCCATGTCACGCCCCGGGCGCGGAAGGAACCCGGAGACGCGTGACGAGTTTATATCGATCATGTCAATCAGAGCGTTAGTGTATTCGACACAAAGACAGAGCGCGCAAGAGTAAAATGACCCAATCCTTTATTTCATCAAAACCTTCAAAGTACTTCTATTACAATCCTCTTAACGAAAGTGCTAAGACTCAATAAAATGAAAAAGTACAATGATTGACTCTAGAATGTAGAAAAGACAAGACTAGATAACGCTTGGATAGTTGGAGTAGCTCTAATCTCATCACTCGTGACTTTCCCCATCCGAAAGAGTTTCGTCCTCGGACTTACCTGAAAAAAATAAGGGAAAAACACTATGTGAGCGAACGCTCAGTAGGAATTAAATCTCAAGAGCTAGCTTGCTTTAAGTAGATTACATGTTACATGAAATGCAATAAGCTATGCATGCTTGCATAAAACGACAATAGAGAGTGTATAACAAGAGAGAATGTATATCAAGAGATAGTGAATGAACTAGCAAGTCTTTTAGGAATTCATGTTAATATAGTAGGAAAATCAAGCATGTGTATTTATCATGTCAAGTGATCAAGTCATGTCAATAATTGACTATCATGTTTCAAGCAAGTATAAATAAATACCCCTTTTTGGGTCACGCAAGTCATGCCATGTCAAGTCGAGTCAAGTCAAGTACGAGATTATGGAATGTCTATCGAGCTAGTCATGCACTTCGGTGCAATGCCACACCATGATCATTACAACTCCCATGGGCACAAGTACTTTCGGGTGCTCCTCCCAGGACCAGATCGGGCCCTATATACGCCAACATTGATCATGTATTTTCGACATCCACTATAGTTATAGCTAATATAGAATTTCAAACAAATACGCTTGTAGAAACTTTAAAGTAGATCTTGTGGAATGGAATCACAAGGATTGAACATGATGTGTAAGGACTTACTACGATAGTAACGGTATAACCATGATTCGCATTAAAACTAGGTGGAATCGGCTCCCTAACTGGGTGCCATGATATTTAAGAATAAGCGCTCATATAGAGATGGTCGCTCGTTCTTGGACATGATAAGCTAGATAGAATTGAGGTCCACAAGTATGGCACACAATTCATAAGAACACTAATGGCATGGTTTCCCATTCCATTAATCTAGAATATTCTCGTGACATCCAAATAGCATATCATGAGGGCCGGTATAGCATGTTTCCTTAGAGTGACATGGTAATTAAGTAATGTCATAAGTTTTAAAGGTACAACCTGCTAGGCTATCTTGAGGGAATCCAAGACTAGCGGAGTCTTACGGAGGTCTCTATGATAAAGTCACCGGTCCGAAGGAACGGAGTGTCCCGGGGAGAGTTCATCTATCACCGAGAAATAGTAGGTAATTGATAAAACAACGTGAAATATGGGACTATAATCACGAAATGGAATATAGTGCCACTACACAACCCATGGTCAAGGGTTTTTAGAAAACCAGGAGATCAGTAATTTGACGCCTGAGCTTAAGTCTTCATTTTCTGAATTGGCACCCTTGTCAGGGTCGTCAGTTCAGTAAATGATGACTGTTCACTCAATCGTTACATCCAGATTCTATAAATATTAAAATATATAAACATGTTAAAATTTCAGATATTATGAAAATGACGACTTACATTAAGGCTTCAATTTAGTAAAAAACGCCCTAGTCAGGGGTGTCAAATATCAAATTAAAGGGCAGGGTGCGTGTCGCTAATTCAGATATCCAAGAAATTATAAACATTTCAGAATTTCTCAATTTATTACTAATTGGCGCCCATGTGTAGGGGCATTCATTCAATTGATGACCTAGATAGGGTCGTTATTTATTGGGTTTTTTACATGAAAACCATTGTTAAAAGTGAATTTGCAAAAAAACCATTCCTTAAAATACATTAGCAGGTATATCACTGAGTTAATTCAAATAGTGCATAAATGCCATTTAAGTGTAATTTTCTTACAAGTTGTTGGTAAAAAGAAGTGATATGCATGCTAATAAATATGGCATTTTTGCACAATTCAGATTACACAGTGATATACCTGCTAATGCATTTTTAGGAATGGTTTTTTTAGAAATTCACTTTTAACAATGGTTTCCATGCAAAAAACCCTTATTTATTTGTCATCCGATTTGCATCAGGCAGGTACATGTTGATATTTATTTGTCTATCTTCTATCTTTCTTTTGAGGTTTGGGGAGTGGTATGGTAAGATAACAAACCAACAATCAAAGATCTACTCAAACCTATGAACATGTGATCATGAACCTAGGCAATCATAGCTAGCTCTAGCATGGGCATGCTATCTCAATCAAACTACGCTAAGGAAAAGGAAAACACACGCCGGAGCGTGGAGCAAGGAATAAATAAAAACACACCGTGAAGGTGGAACAAGCAAGGAAAATAGAAAGATATAATGAAGAAGACAGTTAATGCCCAATACCAAGGAAAGATGTGATCGCCACCAAAGTAAAAACAAGTCAAAAAACCTGAATATACCTTGGAAATAGGTGGATGAAACACCCGCCCACGGGAGAGAAAACCAGAGAAAAGCCTGCAGATTAACTTAGAAGTAACGGCCAGAACCCCGTGCGTCGCTTGGAAGTGACGGCCACACGATAGACCGCCGGAAGAGAGTGACGCGCTTGCGCAAGACCGTCAGATAACCTGCAGTAACAAAGCTTGAATTCTTTTAACTCCAACTCTTCCAGCCGGCTAGAAGACCTGGGCCTCGTGTCAATAAACCTATAGACCTGCCAAAGATGTAGAAAGACCATACACAACAACCTCAATTAGTCCTTTTCACAAGCATAGCATCAATTCTCAAAGGACTTAACATCATCAAAAGGAAAGGGGATTACCGGGGAGTTTTTGATTTTTTAACCCCTCTGGGTGTTTTAAAAGTTTGGGAAGATGTTTATATGCCTAGAGGACAGTGAAAAACGTGGAGAAGGAGGAGGGATAATGCTTTGATTGAGGAAAAACCAGGGAAGAACTCAAGCATGCAATGATGAACTTGAAAGACCAAAACCAAAGTACTCCCTTGATTATGAGATGGAGGGACGTGGGAAGCAGTTCCTCTTGGATGAAGATGGCTCCTGAGTTTGGCAGCACTTCGTCGTGAATTCTAAATCTTCCCCCCCTCGGGCCATGAAGTCAAGGGCTCTATTTATAGACCCTCAAACTCTCAGGTCGAGCAGAGGATAATTCAGCGAGATAAAGGGATAACTCTTAGCAAATCCTTGAAGATAATATCACCAAGAGTCCATAGGATCGAACGGGAGGTCCTGAGGATCAGATTTGAAAGAGATATCGTCAATCCAAAACCCTTACCTCGACCACGGAGTAGCAGAGAAAAGGCCTGAACTGTCAGGACTCTCTGGAGGAAGTAACGGCTGCACGACAGACCGCCACTTGGAAGTAACGCATCAAGGATCGTCCGTTACTATCAACCTTATCCCTAAAAGATAAGATCGACAGGAAGAAGTCCCAACATGTTGGACTCTTCAAGGAAGCAACGGCCAAGGCATAGGGCGTCAGAATGAAACAACGGCTGCACGACAGACCGTTATTATCAACGTGGAATCAAAAGGATAAGCTTTACAACGAGGCCTTAAGCCTTAGGACTCTTCAAAGAGTAACGGTCCAGATCCCATCCGTCAGAATGAAACAACGGGCCTGGTTCGGACCGTTATTACCATTGAGTTTCAAAATAGCAATAAAGGGTTGCTAAGATTTATTCAATGAAGCGCCACCAGGAGCCAATTCTTAATCCAGGAATTAAGACCCAAGAAACAGGCCTCAACTGATCAGGAGACTTAATGAAGAGTGAACAACTCGGAGCACCATATAGAATGAATAAGGAGATAACCCGACTTATTGGGTATAAAACGGGTGTCAACAGTACAATCATAGGCACATGATTTATTAGAGTATTTCCAATCAAGAAACTAGAGACATGTACAGATAGAGAAAAATAGCAGGAATTTTCTAGTATGATCATGCATTAGTCTACATGTAAGGGTTCACATTTATTAAATTTTGAACATTATATAATTATTAATTATCTAGGCAATTGACGACTATTTGCACAGTCGTTGAATCAAATAGCGCCCTTGCTTGGGTCGCTATTTACTGTAACTACAGAAATCATAAAACTGATATCGGCAAATCTTCCTGTTGATAAATATCAACCTATATGCATGCAGGGACTCATTATTAACATGGTTTTGCCAAGCACTTGAGAAAACATACCTTTTTGATACTTTTGATGATCCTAATTTAGCTAAAAATATGTGAAGATCCGATACTCTGTTTTCTACAGAGTAACTAGGTAGCCAACAAGAGCAGCAGCTCTCTAACAATTGCAACAGCAGCACCCCTTCGGAGAAGATGCAGGATGATGATATGAAGATAAGGGAGTGTGGCTTCAGCAGCGCAGTAGGAACAAGGAAGAAGAAGATGATTCTTCCACGTTCCCGGCAGGAAGAAGGCGGCAAGAACAGCAACGCAGCAGCCTCTTTGGTCCGAAGAAATAGAGAAGGAGAAGGCTTCCCTCGAATCCCCAAAACCTTCAGAAGAAGAAGCTTTATGCTTATCCACTACAATACGTGAAGAACTGTCGAAGAAGCAGAAGATGGCTTCCTCCCTTCACAGTATTGGCAGCAAGAGGAAGAGGAAGAAGACGAAGAAGAACTTCCACGGCAGAGGAGTAGCAGTAGGACGTCTTTGAACAATAGTGTCAATAAGGTTCGATGGAAGGGTTGGTATTTATAGGAGAAGGAAATCCTAATGGGTTCTAGGAGTTTAATTAGAACTAAAACTTCCTATGTAGAATCCCGTTTAAATTGAGATATCCACATATTGATCCTTTCCCTAATCAGAACTTACTCAGTTAACATCCCTGTTTGAACCAAACACCAACGGTTCGGTTAGGAAATGACACCTAAGGTTGGGGCGTTATTTTAAAATGACGCCTCTGTACACAGTCTTCAATTTCCTTATATAACGCCTGTCTAGGGGGCGTCAATTCTTTAATTAGCGCCTACTTGAACAGTCTTCAATTAAATGACGACCTGACAGGAGGCGTTATTCATCTTGACCTAGTTGTTATATGTATAGGGTTTGGGCCTTTATCATAGGTTTAATCTTTTAATCTATTTAAGATTTTATTTCTTTAATTTACCAGGGTTGCTACACCCTCCCCCACTTAGAAGAATTTGGGCCCCAAATTCAATTGCACATATTTACGGAGGGTGCAGGACATATACCTTTTTAGAATAAATCTGGGAATCGCTTCCTCTTTGACTCCTCAGTCTCCCATGTGGCTTCGTGCTCTGAGCATTTACTCCATTGCACCTTTAGCATGGGAATCATTTTGTTCCTTAGTGTACGAACTTCACGATCGAGTATCTTCATGGGCTTTTGTTCATATGTGAGATCCTTTTGAATCATTAGGTCTCCATGATCGATGATATGTGACGGATCATGCACATACTTCTTTAACATGGATATGTGGAATGCATTATGAACTTCGGACAATTGAGGAGGCAAAGCGATGCGATAAGCAACCTCACCCACTCTTTCTAGTACCTCAAAAGGTCTGATAAACCTTGGCGTGAGCTTGCCCTTAACACCAAATCTTCTTATTCCACGTCCAGGTGATATTTTGAGAAATACGTGATCTCTGACTTGGAATTTGAGATCTCTTCTTCGTGTATCAACATAAGCCTTCTGTCTAGACTGAGGCACTTGAAGTCTTTCTCTAATCAACCGAATCTTTCGGTGGTATCCCTTACCATGTCTGGGCCAAATAGTTGTTTCTCGCCAACCTCGTCCTAGCACAAGGGTGATCGACAACTCCTTCCATATAATGCTTCGAAAGGTGCCATTTATATACTTGCCTGGTAGCTGTTGTTGTATGCTAACTTGACCAAAGGCAAGTGATCATGCCAGCTTCCACCAAAATCAATGATGCAAGCTCTGGGCATATCTTCTACTACCTGATTTGTTCTCTCGGTCTGACCATCCGTCTGAGGATGAAAAGCAGTACTAAAGTTGAGTCTTGTCCCCAATGAATGTTGTAGACCTTTTTAAAAATGAGAAGTAAAATGAGGGTCTCGGTCAGACACGATTGAAACAGGAATGCCATGTAGTCTAACTATTTCTTTGATGTACAATGCGGCAAGAACATCTATTGACCATCGGCTTTTGATTGGCAAGAAATGTGCCGACTTGGTCAAACGGTCTATGATGACCCAAATTCCATCATATCCTCCTCTAGATTTAGATAGTCTTATAATGAAGTCCATACCGATATCCTCCCACTTTCACTTGGGAATATCAAGAGGATGTAGCTTACCGGCAGGCTTTTGGTGTTCCGCCTTGACTTGTTGACAAGTGAGACAGCGAGACACAAAGTCTGCTACTTCTCTTTTCATATTGAGCCACCAAAAGGTCCTTTTTAAATCTTGGTACATCTTGGTAGATCCTAGATGAATCGTGTACCTTAATCTGTGAGCTTCATCTAAAATATTCTTCTTTAGCTCTGGACAATCTGGTATATAAGATATATTCCTGAATAATAACCTTCCATCTGAGGCCATCTTGAAATCAGGTTGTTCCTCTATTTTGCCCTTGATTTCCACTAATATGGGGTCATTATCTTGAAGTCCTCGTATTTCAGAGAGTAATTCAGGTTGTATGCTCATATGTGATAGTATAACACACCGACTTTCCATGTCCATGCTTATATTAAGTTTAGAGAATTGTTCTAGTAGCTTCCACTCTTGAATCATACAATTGGCTAATATTACTCTTGGCTTGCAACTGAGGGCATCAACTATAGGATTACCCTTTCCAAGATGATATTGTATTGTGAAGTCGAAGTCCTTGAGATATTCTAGCCAACGTCTTTGCCTCATATTTAATTCCTTCTGAGAGAAGAGATACTTGAGGCTCTTGTGATCGGAGTATACAGTGAACTGCACTCCGTATAGATAATGTCTCCATATCTTCAATACAAACACTACCGTGGCCAGCTCTAAGTCATGGACTGGGTAGTTCACCTCGTGCTTCTTCAATTGGCGAGAAGCGTAAGCTATAACTTTCCCTTGTTGCATTAAAACACACCCGAGGCCAATGCCTGACGCATCGGTGTATACCTCGAATTTCTCTCCTTCAACTGGCAAAGCTAAGACTGGGGCAGTAGTTAGGTGATCCTTGTGAGCTTGGAAGCTTCTTTCACATTCCTCACTCCATTCATAACGGATCTCCTTGCGAGTTAGCCTAGTGAGTGGTACGACGATCTTGGAGAAATCCTTGATGAATTGCCGGTAGTAGCCCACAAGACCCAAGAAACTATGGATCTCGCTAGCATTGGTCAGTCTTTCTCAATTCCTTACAGCTTCCACTTTTGATGGATCTACAGATAGTCCGTCCTTCGAAATCACATGTCCTAGGAAGGATACTTCTTCCAGCCAGAATTCACACTTACTGAGCTTTGCATATAATTGATTTATCCTCAATATCTATAATGCAATCCGCAAATGCTCCTCATGCTCTTCCTTGGTCTTTGAATATATCAATATATCATTAATGAAAACCACCACAAACTGATCTAGATGATGCCTGAATATACTATTCATCAACTGCATAAAGGCTGCAGGGGCATTGGTTAGTCCAAAAGGCATAACAACAAATTCATAGTGCCCATACGTGCTCCTGAACACGGTCTTATGAATGTCCTCATCTTTGATCCTTAGTTGGTGATATCCCGACCTGAGATCGATCTTCGAGAAATACTTGGATCCAGATATTTGATCAAATAACTCATCGATTCTCGGCAGTGGATACTTGTTATTGATAGTGAGATGATTCAACTATCGATAGTCGATGCATAACCTCATGGATCCATCCTTTTTCTTCATAAATAGTACATGTGCTCCCCACGGGGAAGTACTCAGCCTTATATATCCTTTTTAAGAAGTTCCATCAATTGTTCCTTTAACTCCTTGAGCTCGGCAGGGGACATCCTATATGATGCCTTAGAAACTGGACCAGCACCAGGGACCAAGTCGATGGTGAAGGCCACTTCTCTTTATGGGGGTAGTCCAGGCAAATCTTCCTGAAACACATCTAAGAATTCTTGTACTACTGGGATGTCTTATATCTAGACTCCTTGGTTTCCTTAATGGTGACAAGAGCAAGCAAAGATATACATCCTTTCCTTATTGTCGATATAAGAGGTGACTTGCTCCGACTCTTAGGGCTAGTATAAACTAGTTCCGGGAACTCCTTGAAAGTAACCTTGCTGTTACGGCAATCAACAGTTGCCTGGTACTTGGATAACCAATCAGCTCCTAATATGATATCATAGTCCTTCATATCTAGGCATATGAGGTCGATAGGTAGATTTCTACCTTTTACCAAGGCTTCACAATTTTGGTAATGGTGAACAATATTGGCTTCATTTCCAAGAGGAGTTGAAATAACAAATTTTATCCATTCCGGTTCCATAGGTAATGGGTCCGCAAACTTCTTGGAAATAAAAGAATGCGATGCACCAGTATCAAATAAGACATATGCAGACTTGGAACAAACTTGCAGTGTACCTTCCACTAGTCCGCCTTCATCTTGTTCTGTCTCATTAATAGCTTGGAGACGTGCATTCTTCGTCACCGGGCATTTTTCATCACCGGCTTGATCATTGAGCAACGGGTAGTTGGGAATCCGATGATCACGGCTCCCACAGCGGAGACAAGCTCCAAGTTTTCTCCAACATTCTTCGGCCTTATGTCCGGCCTTGTCACAGTGTTTACAAACCACTTTAGAAGGTGCGGTGGTGATGGAGAATGGCTTGGTCTTCTTGAAGTTCTGCTCTTGGGAGGAAGTACCTCCATTACTTGGCCTCTTTTTGTTGAAATTGGGTTTGAAGGAACCATAACTAGTGACATGTTCCTTCTTATCTTTTCCACGAATCCTATCAGATAGCTCCGTGGCATCTTCGAGTAACTGGGCTTGTCGTACCATCTCAGAATAAACTTGTATGTCCATCGGCGCCAGTTGTGTGATATATTGGGGCCTGAGCCCATTTAGAAATCTCCTAGCTTTCATCTTCTCGGTACTGACTAGATGTTTAGCATATCGGGACAACCTAGAGAATTGTGCCTCGTACTCAGCCACCGACAAAGATCGTTGCTTCAGTGTGGCGAATTCGGCGACTTTCTTCTCTTGAATTCAGTTTGAGAAATACTTATTATTGAAATATTCAACAAATTCTTCCCATGTAACCTGGGCTTGATCTAATGTGGCTTCTACTGACTCCCACTAGCATCGAGCGTCTCTCTCCAGTTGAAACGTAGCTAACAAGACCTTCTCTTGGTCTGTGCATTGCATAACTCTAAAGATGCGTTCAGTCTCTCGGATCCAGTGCTCGGCGTCATCCAGGTCAGTGGATCCTATGAACTTAGGAGGGTTCATGTTCTTAAAACTTTGGTGGAGGTTTCCCGCTCCACGGTGTGCACCTCCTTGTGCTACCTGCTGAAGTGCTTTCGTCATGCCTTGGAGAGTGCGTTGGATGTTACGCCACTAAGCACGTTCCGCAGCCATTGTCCTACAAGGATTTTAAATAACTAATTAATATGAGACTTGACCAAGAGTTTGAATACCTTAGTTACTTTAACCCATGGTTCTACCCAATATCCCCGATTAAAGGTTTAAACCTATCCTTGGACTTGGGTTTCCTAGGAATTGTATATCCTAGGCTCTGATACCACAAAAACTATCATGCCTCGGGCGCGGAAGGAACCCGGAGACGCGTGACGAGTTTATATCGATCATGTCAATCAGAGCGTTAGTGTATTCGACACAAAGATAGAGCGCGCAAGAGTAAAATGACCCAATCCTTTATTTCATCAAAACCTTCAATGTACTTCTATTACAATCCTCTTAATGAAAGTGCTAAAACTCAATAAAATGAAAAAGTACAATGATTGACTCTAGAATGTAGAAAAGACAAGACTAGATAACGCTTGGATAGTTGGAGTAGCTCTAATCTCATCACTCTTGACTTTCGTCATCCGAAAGAGTTTCGTCCTCGGACTTACCTAAAAAAAATAAGGGAAAAACACTATGTGAGCGAACGCTCAGTAGGAATTAAATCTCAAGAGCTAGCTTGCTTTAAGTAGATTACATGTTACATGAAATGCAATAAGCTATGCATGCTCGCATAAAATGATAATAGAGAGTGTATAACAAGAGAGAATGTATATCAAGAGACAGTGAATGAACTAGCAAGTATTTTAGGAACTCATGTTAATATAGCAAGAAAATCAAGCACGTGTATTTATCATGTCAAGTGATCAAGTCATGTCAAGAATTGACTATCATGTTTCAAGCAAGTATAAATAAATATCCCTTTTTGGGTCACGCAAGTCATGTCATGTCAAGTCGAGTCAAGTCAAGTACGAGATTGTGGAATGTCTATCGAGCTAGTCATGCACTTCGGTGTAATGCCACACCATGAATATTACAACTCCCATGTGCACAAGTACTTTCTGGTGCTCCTCCCAGGACCAGATCAGGCCCTATATGCACCGACATTGATCATGTATTTTTGACATCCACTATAGTTATAGCCAATATAGAATTTCAAAGGAATACGCTTGTAGAAACTTTAAGGTAGATCTTGTGGAATGGAATCACAAGGATTGAACAAGATGTGTAAGGACTTACTACGATAGTAATGGTATAACCACGATTCACATTAAAACTAGGTGGAATCGGCTCCCTAACTGGGTGCCATGATATTTAAGAATAAGCGCTCATATAGAGATGGTCGCTCGTTCTTGGACATGATAAGCTAGATAGAATTGAGGTCCACAAGTATGGCACACAATTCATAAGAACACTAATGGCATGGTTTCCCATTCCATTAATCTAGAACATTCTCATGACATCCAAATAGCATATCATGAGGGCCGGTATACCATGTTTCCTTAGAGTGACAAGGTAATTAAGTAATGTCATAGGTTTTAATGGTACAACCCGCTCGGCTGTCTTGAGGGAATCCAAGACTAGCAGAGTCTTACGGAGGTCTCTATGATAAAGTCACCGGTCCGAAGGAACGGAGTGTCCTGCGGAGGGTTCATCTATCACCGAGAAAGAGTGGATAATCGATAAAATAACGTGAAACATGGGACTATAATCACGGAATGGAATATAGTGACAATACACAACCCATGGTCAAGGGTTTTCAGAAAATCAGGAGATCAGTAATTTGACGCCTGAGCTTAAGTCTTCATTTTCTGAATTGGCGCCCTTGTCAGGGTCGTCAGTTCAGTAAATGACGACTGTTCACTCAGTCGTTACATCCAGATTCTATAAATATTAAAATATATAAATATTTTAAATTTTTAGATATTATGAAAATGACGACTTACTTTAAGGCTTCAATTTAGTAAACAATGCCCTAGTCAGGGGCGTCATATATCAAATTAAAGGGCAGGGTGCATGTCGCTAATTCCAATATCCAAGAAATTATAAACATTTCAGAATTTCTCCATTTATTACTAATTGGCGCCCATGTGTAGGGGCGTTCATTCAATTGACGACCTAGATAGGGTCGTTATTTATTTGTCATCCGATTTGCATCGGGCAAGTACAATCACAGGCACATGATTTATTAGAGTATTTCCAATCAAGAAACCAGAGACATGTACAGATAGAAAAAAATAGCAAGAATTTTCTAGTATGATCATGCATTAGTCTACATGTAAGGGTTCACATTTATTAAATTTTGAACATTGTATAATTTTTAATTATCTAGGCAATTGACGACTACTTGCACGGTCGTTGAATCAAATAGCGCCCTTGCTTGGGTCGCTATTTACTGTAAATGCAGAAATCATAAAACTGATATCGGCAAATCTTCCTGTTGATAAATATCAATCTATATGCATGCAGGGACTCATTATTAACATGGTTTTGCCAAGCACTTGAGAAAACCTACCTTTTTGATACTTTGGATGATCCTTATTTAGCTAAGAATATGTGAAGATCCGATACTCTATTTTCAATAGAGTAACTAGGTAGCCAACAAGAGCAGCAGCTCTCCAACAATTGCAACAGCAGCACCCCTTCGGAGAAGCTGCAGGATGATGATATGAAGATAAGGGAGTGTGGCTTCAGCAGCGCAGTAGGAACAAGGAAGAAGAAGATGATTCTTCCACGTTTCTGACAGGAAGAAGGCGGCAAGAATAGCAACGTAGCAGCCTCTTTGGTCCAATGAAATAGAGAAGGAGAAGGCTTCCCTCGAATCCCCAAAACCTTTAGAAGAAGAAGCTTTATGCTTCTCCATAGCAATACGTGAAGAACTGCCGAAGAAGCTGAAGATGGCTTCCTCCCTTTACAGTATCGACAGCAAGAGGAAGAGGAAGAAGACGAAGAAGAACTTCCACGACAGAGGAGTAGCAGCAGGACGTCTTTGAACAATAGTGTCAATAAGGTTCGATGGAAGGGTTGGTATTTATAGGAGAAGGAAATCCTAATGGGTTCTAGGAGTTTGATTAGAACTAAAACTTCCTATGTAGAATCCCGTTTAAACTGAGATATCCACGTATTGATCCTTTCCCTAATCAGAACTTACTCAGTTAACATCCCTGTTCGAACCAAACACCAATGGTTCGGTTAGGAAATGATGCCTAAGTTTGGGGCGTTATGTTAAAATGACGCCTCTGTACACAGTCTTCAATTTCCTTATATAACGGCTGTCAAGGGGGCGTCAATTCTTTAATTAGCGCCTGCTTGAACAGTCTTCAATTAAATGACGACTTGACATGAGGCGTTATTCATCTTGACCTAGTTGTTATATGTATAGGGTTTGGGCCTTTATCATAGGTTTAATCTTTTAATCAATTTAGGATTTTATTTCTTTAATTTAACAGGGTTGCAACAAGCTAGCACGCCGAGGGCGTGGGATGTAGGGTCCTCTCACAACTCACCCCGCGGTGGTCACTCGATTGATTGGCCTTTGGACTGGGCACTCCCTCACCGCCGAAGGAGCTAAGAAGCAATACCAATTAAGTAAGGAATGCCAGCAAAGAGAAGTGACCAGAAACTCACCTGATCGGCGTGAAGACGCCGATCCCGGCCAGAGACGATGGCGAGCGGGGAAGCGTGGGACCGCCACCCGCACGCTGCGCCGATGAAGCTTCAACCTGAAAGTAACAATTTACAATCACTACACCTCACGTAGGAGGGTGATCGTGAGGTAGGGAATTTAATTATTACAACCAAAACTACCTCCACGTAGGGAGGGGCGGTAAGCCGGCCAGGCGGGGTGGGGAGATTGGATGACGAACGCCGACTGGTCAGATTGATTTCTGCCCGGACCAAACTCGCAGGACAGCAAGCCGATGTCAGAGACGCCACGAACTCCTCCGAACTCGGATGAAGGTGGGACCAGCACCGACGTACTCGTGAGAGAGTCCTCTTTTAGTAGGAACCGACGGAGCTCCAAAAAGAGGTCAGAGAAGAGGATGAAGAGTAGAACAGCGGGATAGGGTCCAACCTGGTTCTGGTGAGTACTGCCGGCGTAGGCTGGGGAAGATGGCCGGTATAGGATGCTCCAGTTGGCAAATGGCTTCCCGCTTCCAGGGGCGTGAAGGGGACTGGATAAAGATGACCACCTCTGAAGGGTGCGCCAAAAACCTCACAGGAACGGCTGAGGTTGTGTCTGTAATCGGGCTCAGGTTTGTAGTCAGAGACTGGGTGTGCAGTACCCTGAACCACCCGGGGCCTGAGAAAACCCATGCCACGATCTCTCCCGGGGTCCGATTAAGGTGAAGCTGGTGTCGTTGCAACCGTGGGGAAGTCCTCTTCGAACAGGGACCAACGAGGTTCTAAAAGGAGGTCAGAGTAGAGCGGAGGAAGCAAAAGAGTAGCCTGGGGTCAGATCTGGTTCCGGTGGAGCAGATCTGCGCGAGTTGGTGAAAACGGCTGGAACACGGTCCTCCGGTACTCAAACGACTCCCTTCTTATTGGGTCTGGTAGAGGACTTGCAGAAGATATTCTCCTCTGAAGGGTGTGCCAAAAACTTCACCGAGCTGGTCGTGAGCTTCTCTGCAACTCACCTCTGGCTATCTGCTGAAGACAGTTTGCCGAGGATGGCTCCACTGAACGAGCCGGATGTCGGATGAAGGTGAAAGAGCCCTCATCTGAAAGCTAGCTCGGAGAAGAATCTTGTTGCTGTTAAAAGGTTTGCCTGGATCTGCTCAGATAGGGCAGGATCTTTGTTGCAAGTCGATGGTGCTCTGCTGCTGCTAGTTCCAGATGGGTGGCAGAAGTTGTTGGTGAACAATGGGAGGGGGTGGAGATGGTGGACGAAGTGGAGAGGGGTGGGAGGTGCCCCTCGGTGTGTGGGGAGATGGAGGGGGTTGTTCTCTATGTGTTGGGGTGGGAGGAAGGGCTAGGGGGGCGGAGCAAGAAGGGCTAGGAGGGGCTGGTGCGTAGGGAGAAGAGAGGGGTTGGGGTGAGAAGTGGTGCACAAGCAGCAAGGAGGGGGGAAGGGAGAGAGGGTGGGGTGCGCACCTAGCCAAGGGCTGGGGTTCTCTCCTTGATGGGAGGCCTTGGGAGAGTCAAGGGTTGCCTTGGTGAGGTGGAAGGGTGCTTGGGAGAGTGAAGAGGCACTTGGGGATGGTGAAGGGGTGTGTGGGAGAATGAAAGGGTGCTTGGGAGGGTGTGAGAGTTAATAGGGATGTTTAATGCTCTATAAGAGATGAAAGGGCACTTGATGAGGTGGAGAGTGATGTGGAGGGGAGAGGAGAGAGAAAGGGGCATGGCTTTTAGAGAGAAAGTGTAGGAGAGAGAAGGAGGTCGCCCCCCTTAGAGAGAGAGAGAGAGAGGGAGATGGGAGGGCTTCTCACCCCATCACTCTAGGCTTCTCACCTAAAACACTCAATTGTGGAATTCAAAATACTGTAATTTCATTGATTCATTAGTTCTTAAATGGGGGGAGTGGGGTCCTATTTATAGGAGCCCAACATTCTACAAGACCATAATGCCGTTGACATTTACACTAAAGACCAAACATGTCCAAGGGTGATTAAATGGCCCTATCGACTCTAAACTTTGGTAAATAACTGACTAAGCTAGGTACATGACTCAAATAAAAGGGGAATTACATGATAAGACTCAAATGAGAAAATGAAAAATACATCATATGACTCGAAATAAAGTGACGGACAAGATGTAGCACTGCTGGGGAGCATCAGGAGGCTCGAAAAAAAGGAGAAAGGACTGGAGATGTCCCCATCATACCTCCGGGGTGCGGAGAACTCGACTCCGTCGAGTATGGGTCCACCGGGGTGGCGGCACACCAAAACAGCTTCGGGCAAAGCATGATCTCCCAACTCAACCTTGCATCCGCAACCAGGGGATGGTCCTTCATCCTCTCAAGGTGGCTCGGGCACACCCTCTTGCCAGCGATGGAACCCTGCTTGCCTAGTATTGCCTCTTTGTGCTAACGTCCGTCTCTCAAGCTGATTTGTGGAGGCTCTCCGAAGGTGTCACTCTCAAAGGTAGGTAGAGGCTCGATGCACTCAATAGGATCCACCGCGGTGCCGTTATAGGGTGCCAAGTCCGCCACGTGGGAAGTGGAGTATATCCCAGAACCCATCGATAAGCCCAACCCATAAGCAGTGTTGCCAAAACCACTCGGAAGTTGGGAAGGTCCAAGTCCTCGTGCCCTTAATTTGAAAGGGTCCCTAAGGTATGGCCACTCCCAAATCATCATCACTAGATTGTCTACGAGGGGCTCCAAGTGGCGCTCGCGAGCTTTTACCCGCTCATCATGAACCTTACCGCTCGTTGCTAGATGCTTGCTTGAATGCTTAAGCCATGCGCTACGGTGCGGTGTGGGTGTGAAGTGTGTGGTATGCAAAGGTGGACCGGGGCAACCATAAGTGGTCCTATCATGCAATGTTGCCATGTAGACTTTGATGGACTTAGGAGGGCCGGGGCATCCATAAGTGACCCTATCATGCATGATTATAAATGCCGGGGGACCAGGGCATCCATGTAGGTACCTATCATGCTCTAGGCCCATCTTGGTGACGACGACAGATGGGGGAGGGCCAGCACATCCTAAGGTGGACCAGCCATGTGTCCTCCCTAAAGTGACATGTGGGAGACGGCCTAACCTCCTAACCATGCCGAACGATGCAGTGTGCCAAGATAAATGCATTCCTATCCCAGAAATGTCTTCCAAGTGTAGGGGTATGGTTTGGCCTTTGTGCTTCCACTCGAAAGCGTCGAAGTGATCAAGGAAGGTGGACAACTTGGAGAGAGGCACTTCCTTGCTCCCTAGTTGTAGATCTTCCATGGTCATGGCTACCCTTGTGTTGCTCGAGACTTGGAAGAGGTGGGCTAGGTCCAACATGGTGGGTGAGGGTAGGAAGGAGTGGGTGGTAAGTGATGCGGGTGGGCCACATGAGTTCCCGGGCTCCCATTGGGAGGTGTCAAAAGGATCAACAAAAGTGTACCTGGGGGAAAGGAGCACTAAGTTCATCTTGTCAACCTCAAGGTCCTGACAATATGGTGGTGGATCATCCTCCTCTAATGAAATAATTGTGCCGAAGTCCTTGGTGGGTGGGTGAGCCATGAGGGGATGGCTTGGCTTTCTCCACGATATAAGGATCTCCAATTTGAGGATAAGGTCGGGCTCATCGGGTGTGGGGTGGAATAGTAGGAGGTCGCTAGCGTAGCAACCAATGGTGCAAATCGAGGTGATAGACCTGACACATAGGTGTAGGAGGTCAAGGCTCCTGGGTCGGTCGGCTACTGTGGTCAACATGCCAGTCAACTCCATTTGCCATGTTAAGCCCTTAAGAAGATCCTCTAAAGTCTCCACTTGGTAGGATGATTGCATGCTGGTGCGATAGGAGACGGGCACTATAGGGAGGTGTCGCTCCATGGGTAGGGTGTATGGGTGCAAGCTTTGGAGGATGGGGTCTACCTTGAGCCATTTGAGTAGGGGCCCATCTATGGTTATGGTGCCATATGTGAAGGCATGTGACTCTTGAAGGCCCGGGCTATGCGATGTGGGGGAGGCTTGAGGCTCTTCCTCACCATTTGTGTGGATTTGGGTTTCCTCATGGGTGGGGAGAGGTTCCATGCTAGCATCCACTCCCATGCTAGTGGGTGTGGGAGCCATGATTTCATCTACCAAGGGATGGGAAGGTCTTGAGTGGGAGGGGTGATGATGATCGGCGCATGGTGCACCCGGGGTGGTGGGTAAAGGGAGACTTGGGTTTGGTTAGGGAGGGGAAGTAGTGGAGGCCTAGGACATGGTAAAGTTGGGGTCGGGAGTGGGAGGTGGGTTGGGTGAGGAGGATTGGGTTGGTTGGTCTTGGGAGGTGTGTCCCTTATGGAGGAAGATGGAGGGGTGGAGGTCAATTGGGTTTGGGTTTGGGTTAGATGAGGGGGTTTGGGTTTGGGGGTGGCGACCCTCATGGGGGGAACCGGGTCTATTAAGAGCCTCTTGCCCTTGGGGTCGGCCGACTGTGGAGGGGTGGAAGTGGGTCACCCTTGGTTTTGGGGAGAGTTGGTGGTGGTGATCGGGGTTGGAATTATTAGGAGTGGTGGAATTTGGGCCCTAAGGGAGGTCTTGGGTTGGCCGGGTGGGGATAGAGGAGATGAGGGGCGTCGTGGAAGTTGGGCCCTTATGGTGGCCTTAGACTGACCAGGCTATGGCTCACCGAGTAGGAAGGGGGACGTTGTGGAGCGTAGATCTTCCTAAGTTCTACCTTCATCTCCTCTCATGAGTCTATGGGTTCTTGCCTCCTAACCGCCCTAAGACCCACTATGTGGTTCGATTCTTCCTTGGCTTGAGGCGAAAGCCGTCCTTTGGCAATGTTGACTCTCTTGGGTCCATATAGCCAAGTCCTCTCAAAGTGTTTTTCCATGGTAGCCTCCCACTTTAGATAGGCTCTAGGGCTCGATCCGTCAAAGCGAAGATCCTCATCTAGAATGATGTCCAAGAGTAGTGGGTCGATCGGACCCTTGTGGAGGGCCGAGTTGTACCGATATGAGGTGGCCATTCTAGTGGGCAAAGGTAATGCACCGTGTGACTCTAAATGCATACGTGCCCTAGGACCAACTTGTAGAGACAAGTTGAGAACCTACTCTGATAGCGAATTTGATGTGATATGGGCAAGGATGTAACAAGGTTGACACAATGAGCCTAGGACCTAGACTCACAAGCAATGCAACGGACTCGGCGAAATCGCACAAGCGGACTCACCCGTGTGGCGCACACTCGGGCCCTTAGACGGACCGGCGATAGTGGTGAGGGTTTGAAGGTTTACCTTGTCATTCCGGGCATATGACTAGCTAGGGTGGACTCCTAAGGACCTAGGATGCCCAATTCAGTGGGCGGCCAGCACGCCGAGGACGTGGGATGTAGGGTCTCTCTCAGAACTCACCACGCGGTGGTCACTCGATCGATTGGCCTTTGGACCGGGCACTCCCTCACCGCTGACGGAGCTAAGAAGCAATACTAATTAAGCAAGGAATGCCATCAAAGAGAAGTGACCAGAAGCTCACCTGATCGGCGTGAAGTCGCCGATCCCGGTCGGAGACGATGGCGAGCGGGGAAGCGTGGGACCGCCACCCGCACGCTACGATGATGAAGCTTCAACCTGAAAGTAACAATTTACAATCACTACACCTCACGCAGGAGGGTAATCGTGAGGTGGGGAATTTAATTATTACAACCAAAACTACCTCCATGCAGGGAGGGGCGGTAAGCCGGCCAGGCGGGGTGGGGAGATTGGATGACGAATGCCGACCGGTCGGACTGATTTCTTCCCGGACCGAACTCGCAGGACAGCAAGGCAATGTCGGAGGCACCACGAACTCCTCCAAACTCAGATGAAGGCAGGACCAGCACCGACATACTCATGAGAAAGTCCTCTTTCAGTAGGAATCTACGAAGCTCCGAAAATAGGTCAGAGTAGAGGATGGAGAGTAGAATAGCGCGACAGGGTCCAACTTGGTTCTGGCGAGTACTGCCGGCGCAGGCTAAAGAAGATGGCCGGTACAGGATGCTCCGGTGGGCAAATGGCTTCCCGCTTCCAGGGGCGTGAAGATGACTGGATGAAGATGACTACCTCTGAAGGGTGCGCCAAAAACCTCACAGGAATGCCCAAGGTCGTGTCTGTAATCGGGCTCAGGTTTGCAGTCAGAGACTAGGTGTGCAGTACCCTGAACCACCTGGGGCCTGAGAAAACTCCCGGAGTCCGATGAAGGCGAAGCTGGTGTCGTTGCAACCGTGGGGAAGTCCTCTTCGAACAGAGACCAATGGGGTTCCGAAAGGAGGTTGGAGTAGGGTGGAGGAAGCAAAAGAGTAGCCGGGGGTCAGACCTAGTTTTGGTGGAGCAGATCTATGCGAGTTGGTGGAAACAGCTGGAACGCGGTCCTCCGGTACTCAAACGACTCCCTTCTTCTTGGGTCTAGTAGAGGACTTGCAGAAGATATTCTCCTCTGAAGGGTGCACCAAGAACTTCACTGAGCTGGTCGTGAGCTCTTCTGCAAGTTGCCTCTGGCTATCTACAGGAGACAGTCTGCGCAGTCTGGCGAGGATGGCTCCACCGAACGGCCCGGATGTCAAATGAAGGTGAAAGAGCCCTCATTGGAAATCTAGCTTGGAGAAGAATCATGTTGCTTTTAGGAGGTTCGCCTGGATATGCTTAGACGGGGTAGGATCTTTGCTGCAAGTCGATGGTGCTCTGCTGCTGCTAGTTTCAGATGGGTAGCAGAAGTGGTTGGTGAACAATGAGAGGGGGTGGAGATGGTGGATGAAGTGGAGAGGGGTGGGAGGTGCTCCTGGGTGTGTGGGGAGATGGAGGGGGTTGTTCTCTAGGCCTTGGGGTGGGAGGAAGGGTTGGGGGGGGCGGAGCATGCAGGGCTAGGAGGGGCTGGTGCGCAGGGAGAAGAGAGAGGGTGGGGTGAGAAGTGGTGCGCAAGCAGTAAGGAGGGGGGATGGGAGATAGGGTGGGGTGCGCACCTAGCTTAGGGCTAGGGTTCTCTCCATGATGGGAGGCCTTAGGAGAGTCAAGGTTGCCTTGGGGAGGTGGAAGGGTGCTTGGGAGAGTGAAGAGTCACTTGGGGATGGTGAAGGGGGTGTGGGAGAATGAAAGGGTGCTTGGGAGGGTGTGGGAGTTAATGGGGATGTTTAATGCTCTATATGAGATGAAAGGGCAATTGATGACGTGGAGGGTTAGGGTTGAGGTGGATGGTGATGTGGAGGGGAGAGGAGAGAGAAAGGGGCATAGCTTTTAGAGAGAGAGAGTGGAGGAGAGAGAAGGAGGTCGCCTGCCTTACAGAGAGAGAGAGAGGGAGATGGGAGGGCTTCTCACCCCATCACTCTAGGCTTCTGACCTAAAACACTCAATTGTGGAATTCAAAATACTGTAATTTCATTGATTCATTAGTTCTTAAATGGGGGGAGTGGGGTCCTATTTATTGGAGCCCAACATTCTACAAGACCATAATGCCCTTGACATTTACACTAAAGACCAAGCATGTCCAAGGGCGATTAAATGGCCCAATCGACTCTAAACTTAGGTAAATAACTGACTAAGCTAGGTACATGACTCAAATAAAAGGGGAATTACATGATAAGACTCAAATGAGAAAATGAAAAATACATCATATGACTCGAAATAAAGTGACGGACAAGATGTAGCACTGCTGGCAAGCATCAGGAGCCTCGAAAAAAATACGGAAGGACTGGAGATGTCCCCATCATACCCCCAGGATGCGGAGAACTCGACTCCGTCGAGTATGGGTCCATCGGGGTGGCGGCCCACCAAAATAGCTTCGGGCAAAGCATGATCTCCCAACTCAACCCTGCGTCTGCAACTAGGGGACGGTCCTTCATCCTCTCAAGGTGGCTTAGGCACACCCTCTTGTCGGCGATGGAACCCTGCTTGCCTAGTATTGCCTCCGTGTGCTCACGTCGGGCTCTCAAGCTAATTTGTGGAGGCTCTCTGAACGTGTCACTCTCAAAGGTAGGTAGAGGCTCGAGACACTCACTAGGATCCACCGCGGTGCCCTTATAGGGTGCCGAGTCCGCCACGTGGGAAGTGGGGTATATCCCATAACCCATCGGTAAGCCCAACCCATAAGCCGTGTTGTCAAAACCACTCGGAAGTTGGGAAGGTCCAAGTCCCCGTGCCCTCAATTTGAAAGGGTCCCTAGGGTAGGGCCACTCCCATATCATCATCACCAGATTGTCCACGAGGGGCTCCAAGTGGCGCTCGCGAGCTTTTGCCCGCTCATCATGAACCTCATCGCTCATTGCTAGATGCTTGCTTGAATGCTTATGCCATGCGCTACGGTGCGGTGTGGGTGTAAAGTGTGTGGTATGCAAAGGTTGCCATGTAGACTTTGATGGACTTAGGAGGGCCGGGGCATCCATAGGTGACCCTATCATGCATGATTGTAAATGCCGGGGGACCAGGGCATCCATGTAGGTACCTATCATGCTCTAGGCCCATCTTGGTGACGACGACGGATGGGGGACGGCCAGCACATCCTAAGGTGGACTAGCTATGCGTCCGCCCTAAAGTGACATGTGGGAGATGGACTAACCTCCTATCCATGCTGAACAATGCAGTGTGGCAAGATAAATGCATTCCTATCCCGGAAATGTCTTCCAAGTGTGGGGGTATGGTTTGGCCTTTGAGCTTTCACTCGAAAGGGTCGGAGGGATCTAGGAAGGTTGACAACACGGAGAGAGGCACTTCCTTGCTCCCTAGTTGTAGATCTTCCATGCTCATGGCTACCCTTGTGTTGCCCGAGACTTGGAAGAGGTGGGCTAGGTCCAACATGGTGGGTGAGGGTAGGAAGGAGTAGGTGGTAAGTGATGCGGGTGGGCCACATGGGTTCCCGGGCTCCCATTGGGAGTGGTCAAAAGGATCAACATAAGTGTACCTGGGGGAATGGAGCTCTAAGTTCATCTTGTCAACCTCAAGGTCCTCACAATATGGTGGTGGATCATCCTCCTCTAATGAAATAATTGGGACGAAGTCTTTGGTGGGTGGGTCGGCCATGAGAGGATGGCTTGGCTTTCTCCCCGATATAGGAGGAATAGTAGGAGGTCGCTAGTGTAGCAACCAATGGTGCAAATTGAGGTGATAGACCTGACACATAGGTGTAGGAGGTCAAGGCTCCTGGGTCGGTCGGCTACTGTGGTCAACATGTCAGTCAACTCCATTTGTCATATTTTTTTTTATCACAAATCATTTATTTGGAACGAAGAGAGTGTCCACCCCCTGTCCAGAGGAAGGGAATGTTCTCACTCCATCTTTGGGCCAATAGATGTGAATTTTATTGCATAGGAGAATAAAGAAAGGTTCATGGGGGTAAGACCCCTAAAATATAATGAAAGAATCAAAAGATTAAAATTTACACACGACGAAGACGGATATTTGGAATACGGCATGCATCGGCAATAGCATGTCCTCTTGCTAGAAGGGGCAACTCCCTTGCTGACATGAATTCTTTGTTGTGACCCATGAAGACAGCATGATTAGGTAGTGCATCGGCAAGCTGGTTCGCTTCTATGTAGACATGTTGAGGAGAGACATGGAATGAAGCTAGAGTTTGTTGGAGGTCCTCCACCAAGGAAGTAGGGGTCATGGTGGTCTTTTATTGTGATTCAGCATATCAACCAATGTTAAAGAATCTGTGAATATGGTCGATACTGGAATGGAATGAAGCTACGCCAAGTGAAGGCCATCAAGGAGAGCCCGACCTTCTGTAACCATATTTGTGTCATAACCATAGTAGCAATAAAAACCCAGCAGCAATTTCCCTTGGGCATCTCTGAAGCATCTGCCACCTCCGGAGGGTCCGAGATTACCTTTGCTAGCTCCGTCCACTTGGAGCGAAAATGTGTTCTCAGGTGCCGGCCATTGGACAGTGATACAGACCAGCTTTTTGTGGTTAATGTTGATGCCAAATTTCTATAATTTCTAATTGAATGAGGAACCAGCCCCCCTTTGAATTTTAACTTGCTGCAGAATGTAAGTGGCTTCTGTTTGAATCTGATCCGAGAGCCGAGTGTAACTAGTGCGCATTCCTTCGAATCGAAGTCGGCATCTTAGCTTCCAGTGTTCCCATATAATCATCATAGCCACAAGTAATGAAGTAAATCCCTGCGATTTGTGGGTGTTAGCCCTATCAATGATCGCTTGGATCCGGCTAGTGATGGAGGTAATTTGCATATTATGTTCATCTAGTAGGGGCGCAAATTTGTTCCATAGAAATTTAGCTGGCTCACTATTCAGAAACAGGTGATCAGCATCTTCAATGGCATGAGAGGAAGGACATCACTAACAGCGAGATGCCATGGAAATGCCACTGGTTTGAATCTGACTGTCTAGGGGAACCGCCTGTTTCAGCATTTTCCAGTAGAAGAGAGAAGCTCGCAGAGGCAGCCCTTGATCCCATAGTTTGCTGACAGAGGAGATGGCCGTTTGTCCCTTGATGAATAGATAAGTAGACTTTGTATTGAATTCTCCAGAACTGGTGAGAGACCATATTGGAATATCTTCCCTAGTTTGAGTACTAAAATTTTGAATTTCAGTCCGCAGGTTGTGCTCTTCTAATCTCTACCAAATGGGGTGCTGTTGGTTGGCAAGGGATACCTGAACTAAAAGGTCGTCTGCCCTGGTTCTATCTTGATGTGGAAGGTAATCCTGTAGTGGCTTATCTTTATACCAGATATCTTTGAGAAAATTTGTGTTAGCACCATTATGAACTATTTACCATGTACATGCCATGAGGATGGAGCGCGCTCTGTCAAAATCCCGAGTCTTGATACCAACAGGGAAAGGTTTTTTGCAGTCCATTATGTGTCGTCCTTGTATATATTTTCTTCTAACATATTTTTCCCATAGAGAGTTACCATGCAGGGATTGCCATAATTATTTGACATAGAAACAAAGTTGGGTGTCCGAGATATTGCGGATGCCCAGCCCACCTTCAGAAGTAGGACAACATACATTATCCCAAGAGACCCAGTGCTTTCGATGGGATGTATCTAGCCCCTGCCACAAGAAGGTTGCACAGAGTTTTCCAATCTGATTGAGGATTGTGTATGGGATAGCATCTGCACTCGCAGTATATATGGGAATGGAGGCTAAGACTGACCGAATCAAGATTATTCTTCTAGCTTGGGAGAGATACTTGCTTTGCCAACTTGCCAACTTTGCATTAATTTTGTCCAACAGATATTTAAAGTGGGGGGTTTTAGTTCTTCCTTTGAACAGTGGAATTCCCAAGTATTTGATGCTTCCATCTTTGTGCTGATAACCAGTGAGTTGGTGAATGCGATTTATGGAGCGGCTAGGCATTCGTTTTGACACCATGAAGCAGCTTTTACCGGCATTTATTTGCTGGCCAGATGAATACTCATATCTGTTCAAGAAAAGAAGCAACTGCTTTACTGAAGGGATGCTGCCATTCATAAAAATGAGTGAGTCATCCGCATAGAGGATGTGAGAAATGGGCATTGCATTTCGAGGAAGTTGATAGTACTGACACTTCCCAGAGTTGAAAAGGAGGGTGAGGCCTCGGCTCAGTACTTCCTCTGCCAGGATGAATAGAGCAGGGGCCAGGGGATCACCCTAATGAACTCCTCTTGAGGACTTGAAATATCCATGAAGCCTCCCATTGAGAGTAATAGTGAACCAGCAGTTCTCCAGCAATTGTGCTATAAGTGAAACAAATATACTAGAAAAGCCATATCTTTTAAGAACTTGAATAATAAAGTCCCATTCTATGTGATCATATGCTTTGGCCATGTCTAGTTTTATAAGAATATTGTGCCCCCTCACAGGTCTCTCAATTTCCATAAATAATTCCTTGGCCAGCAGAAAGTTTTCTGTGATAAGTCTCCCACTAACAAAACCACTTTGCTGATCAGATACAATAATGGGAAGAATAGAGCGCATCCGATCACAGATGATTTTGGAGACAATCTTGTATGAGAAGTTGCATAAGCTAATAGGCCTGAAATCCGAATAAGAGGATGGGTTCTTTACCTTAGGGATCAAGCAAAGAATAGAGGAGGTTGATGTGGGATCTAGAGGGGGGTGAATAGATCAATCACCTACTAAAACTTCTACAGTAGCTACTAGTGCGGAATTAAATCGAACTAATGTAGGACAGTCGAAAAACCACTTAACCACAATCTGAAAAGGGCAATTCAGGGAATCGTTCTTAAGCATCCATCTAACGCGAAGTAACGTGGAAACAGAGATGGACACAGATCAGAATGCAACCACACAAGAGAAAGGGTTTTTAGGTGGTTTGATCTCTATCCATAGATCTACGTCCACCCCACACTAAACCTAGTGTGGCTTCACTGCTGATTATACAACTTTAACTCTGCTGATCCATAGCTTTGGGGAATACCTTCCCTACAACCGCTGATCCATAGCTTCGGAGAATAGAATCCCAGACCGCTGAGTCTCACAGCTTGCTCCCAGAGGAATCCTCCTCTGTCGCTGAGGTTTACAGCTTAACCTGTCCAGAGGAATCCTCCTCTGTCGCTGACACACAGCTTGAAAAATAGAGTTTCAAAAACAAACTGATGGAAAATAAAAAGACAAAACACACACAAAATGTAGCTCAATATGATGAGCGAATCAGCTCTGGTTCTGAACCAAGAGACTGAAAATAGTAACAATCACTGACTCTCTCCTCAATGCTCTCTATATTCTATCTCTTACAGATCTTCTCTCTCAATCTTGCTTGATCGTGCTTGCTCTTCCTCTTTCTTCTTGTATCTCTCTTTCTCAGATTACTTCGCATCATCTTCTTCAGCACGAACAGATTCTCTTTTTATATGAGCAGCAGAAAGAGGGCATGTGGAAGCCACATTTCCCGCCCAAGCTTTTTGTCCAGATCTGAGATCCAAGGCCACGTGGCAGCATCTGAGCGTAACGGCTTTCCACGTGTCACAAGCATAGCTCAACCTTTAGTCTTGGATCACGTGCCTTCCTTAATCTCTACGAACAAGTGTCATGTCAAAGTGTTAGACACTCAGTCAGCATAAGATAGTTAGACAATCATAGGAATTGCACAGACTTAATATAGCATGAGAGCAAAAGTGCACGGACTTAAATATGCATGAACTATAGCATGCACCGACCATATTAGGCTGTAGGAGAATCATGCACAGACATTATGTGTGCAAGAGTCAACGATTGCACCGAGCCAACAAGCTATAGGCCTATCATGCATAGACCTTGCGCTTGCAAGGGAAAAGGATTGCACAGACCTTGCGTGGTAAATTGCACAGACTTAACCATGCGAACTAAGCATTACACCGACTTGGATCTGCCAAGGCAGTGTGCACGGACATAAATGCACAGACCTATATGCATATGAACAGTGACATGCACTGACTTTAAGTAATGAAATGCACTAACTATGAATACAGTGCACCGACTCTATTGTGCAACCTACACACATGTATGAAGGACATGCACAAGGCTATGACTTATTATGTCTAATGCAAAACTTGCACCGAGGTAAAACAACATCAACTCTAAGCCACATGAGACGCACAGTAAGATGGACACATGTACTTACTCTATGCCACATGAAAGAAAGACATGCACGGACCTTCCTAAATGCAAGAAAAAACCTGCACCGACCCTGTGTATGCATGAGCATAAGTGTGCACCGAGTTTAGCAGATAATGCACGGACTTCATGCACTGCAAATATGAATAGTGATCTGCACGGACCCTGCTTTCATTCGCACAGGATGTGCACCGACTATGTGTGCAATCGTTACATAGAATGCACCGACCTTATTTGAACACAACAGGGACTTGCACCGACTTATATGCTGCATGATCCTGTATGCACAGACCTAAAACCTTTGAAAACAAATCTTGCACCGACCTGGGTTCAGTTTGCACTGACTTGAATAATAAAATGCTAAGAGTATGCACTGACCAAAAGTGCAGACAAAATTTATGTGATTATCTGACATATAAAATTCATCAAAATACACACCATCATCAGGTCAAGATAAAGTCAACAAAGTCAACTCTACTGTTGCCAATCCATCAAAACACATACAGCACAGAGCAGTACACATACTGCTGATCAACCCCAGAGGAGACCCAACAGAGGTGACTGCCTGGGGTAGTCCCCAACCTTGGAAAAAACTCTGGATAGCTTTAACCACATCTTCTTCGACGATGACCCAGCAATGAGTGTAGAATCCACCAGTGAAGCCATCAGGCCCTGGGGAAATGTTTCCAGAGAGTGAAAACACAGCCTGTTTAACTTCCTCAACAAAAGGTATGTTACACAAAGACTTGTTTTGCTCCTCAGTAATCATCTGTGGGATAACGGACAATAGATTATCATCTATGCTGTGGTGTTCAGATGTTAGCAGGGACTTAAAAAAGTGAACAGCACCATTCATTAATTCCACCTAATCTTCCACCCAATTGCCACCAATTTTTAGTTTGTGAACAAAGTTGCTCTGCCTTCTGATCTTTGTATAGTTATGGAAAAACTATCCCCACTTTTTAACCATTGAAGCCGGGATTTTTGATACCAATATATCTCCTCACGGTGGAGGGCAAGGCGCATTGCAGCATTTGCTTTTTGGAGATCTATCTGATTATCTATAGTAGGATGAGCATCATATACTGCTTGTGCCTGTTCCACCTGTGCTTCAGCACTGTCTTTAGCTTGATGAATATTTCCAAAAACACATTTATTCCATTCTTTCAAGGCAGTCTTAAGAGATTTAAGTTTTTACTGCATTAGATGGAAGGGGTGGCAATCAGGGTGCTGGTAATTATTCCACTGCCTTTTAACGAATTCCAGAAAGGCTGAATGAGTATGCCACATGTGTTGATAAATGAACCTTCTAGGAGCGTAGTTCAAAGGACGAGTTGATAATAACATTGGCATATGATCCGAAGGTCCTCTGGTCAAATGCTGGACAGACAAATTATATGGTGAATTCAACCATTATGCATTATATAGAATCTTGTCCAGACGAGCTCGGATATGGGATGCCCCTGTTTGATTATTGGACCAGGTGAAAGGAGTCCCAGAGTAACCCACATCTATTAGGCCAGCGACAGTAAGAAAACCTTGGAAATCCGTCATTGCAGTCACCGAAGACATAGACCCTCCTATCTTTTCTTCCGGTGTTACAA
Organism: Amorphophallus konjac; assembly: GCA_022559845.1. Lineage (NCBI taxonomy): Eukaryota > Viridiplantae > Streptophyta > Magnoliopsida > Alismatales > Araceae > Amorphophallus > Amorphophallus konjac. The sequence continues at coordinate 73,012,333 of CM040120.1, forward strand.
TGCAATTGAAATCTCCACCAATAATCCAAGGGATCGTCACTCCTTGATTGAAATCCATAAGTGCATCGAAAAGGTCCCTGCGATTGCTTACACTACAGGAAGCATATATGGCAGTAAAGAACATAGAAGAGGAGTTACCTTCCTTTATGGCCACAGTGATAAATTGAGGGTGCTGCTCAATTATTTCTAAGCACACACTTGTGTTATGGAAAAGCCAGATTTTCGAATGAATACCGTCATTACCGATAATAGAGGGAAGATTGATACGCCGGGCCACACCATTAGCTCGATGAAAATCAATGCGAGGTTCTGAAATCACTGCAATACATATTCGATGGGCTTTAATGTGATGAGCTAGACTTCTTACAGTAGCTTTGTTTCCAATACCTCTAACGTTCCATATAAGAGTTGTATCAATCATGTTCATATGGAGTATTTAGATGGGCAGCCAAGACCTTGGCTTTAGCTCTAGTCAAACGGGCATCGCTAATAAGATCTCCTGGCCAAACTGCAATCCCCTGCGAGTTATTAGGCTGAGCATGGTTTGGTATGCTCTTATTACCGTAACACAACATCCTTGAATTCTCAGAGTTTGACATATTGGATACTTTATTCGAGCTACTAATGTGCATTGTCTCCATTTCCATAGCATTTTGTGTTAATGGTGGATCAGGTAGTACCTTCGGCTTAGCCAAATTAATGTAATGGATTGAAGGAAGCTCCGCCGATGAAGAAGTCTCAATTGTAAAGGCCTTATTGGTTGTCGGACTCTTGTGGTTCTGTTTGGTAGTATGAGTGACAGGCATCTGTGAGGTAGAGGCAATATCTTCTTTCTCCACCAAGGGAGGAGTTTCGAGAGCGGCCTGCTGATTTTTCTTAGACCCAATTGTAGTATGTGCAGGGCCCCCAGAGTATATCTTGTCCTGTCCTTGTTCCGCTTCAGTTCTCGATTCTTCTGGCAGATGCGTCAAAGCAGAAAACCTGTTAGTGGTTATAGTCTCAACTTTGGTGTTTGGAGATTGAGGAGAACGGGGTCTATATTCCTAGCAAATGGGTCTCTGATGAATAGGAAGGTTACCAGTCTCCACACAGGGATGCCGATTTATGATCTTGTTCAATTTTTTCTTACAGTCATCTTCTTTGTGACCAAGCTTATGGCAAATAGAGCACAAATGAGGTACCCGGTGATAATTAACCCTCTGCCAGAAACCCTCCCCATCTGTATCAATCCATAATCATTCTCTACGCTCCATGGAGAGATCGAGCTCAACACATACCAGAGCCTCCGAGGTTTCTGTCATTGCCAGAGTAGTATCATGTATCCGCAGAACATACCCTATATTTCCTGCTATGGAGCGGAGAAGATCCTCATGGTAGAGATTAACTGGGAGAGCGAGAAATCCAATCCACACCGGGGCAGATGCAGGGTCGGAGTCAAAATTAAAATTGTGTGACCAGCGAAAGAATCTGAATAAATGCCCTTTGATATATAAATTCTTCTGGAGAAGAACTTTGAGGAAATCTGCTTCGCAACCTAGCCGGATTAGAATGTGTCTTGCGTTCATCCGACTAATAACAAAATTTGAATTTAGCTGAAGTCTCTGAGATAAGCAGGCTTTAATTTCCGGTATAGAAGGCCGGCCATATGCACACTTGGCTATGATGGCGTGCTGCAAATGCTCAGTAGAAGCACAGATTTCTTCTTTAGAGAAGAATATCACAGGTTCACCTTGATCGGTGAAAGCTGGTGGTTTCACCCGGAAAGAGAGGCGCGGACGAAGAGGGGATTCCATGAGCGATTGCGCATACGACTTCTGAGGGACAACGGGTGGACGGGCCGACGCATCCTCTTTATCTGGAGGAGACGAAGCCCCCCCCGCCACACCGGCCATAGCCGGCGAGGAGAGGGACTCACGGCGATTAGGGTTCCCGCGTAGAGCTCTCTGCTAAAGACTTCCCTTCACACGAAGTCTTTCCCCATTTGCCATGTTAAGCCCTTAAGAAGATCCTCTAAAGTCTCCACTTGGTAGAATGATTGGATGGTGGTGCGATAGGAGAAGGGCACTATAGGGAGGTGTCGCTCCATGGGTAGGGGGTATGGGTGCAAGGTTTGTAGGACGGGGACTACCTTGAGCCATTTGAGTAGGGGCCCATCTATGGTTATGGTGCCATATGTGAAGGCATGTGGATTTTGAAGGCCCGGGCTATGCGAAGTTGGGGAGGCTTGAGGCTCTTCCTCACCATTTGTGTGAATTTGGGTTTCCTCATGGGTGGGGAGAGGTTCCATGCTAGCATCTACTCCCATGTTAGTGGGTGTGGGGGCCATGATTTCATCTACCAAGGGGATGGGAAGGTCTTGAGTGGGAGGGGTGATGATGATCGGTGCATGGTGCACCCGGGGTGGTCGGTAAAGGTAGACTTGGGTTTGGTTAGGGAGGGGAAGTAGTGGAGGCCTAGGACATGGTAGAGTTGGGGTCGGGAGTGGGAGGTGGGTTAGGAGAGGAGGATTGTGTTGGTTGGTCTTGGGAGATGTGTCCCTTATGGGGGAAGATGGAGGGGTGGAGGTCAATTGGGTTTGGGTATGGGATGGCTGAGGGGGTTTGGGTTTGTTGGTGACGACCCTCATGGGGGGAACCGGGTCTATTAAGGGCCTCTTGCCCTTGGGGTCGGCCGGCTGTGGAGGGGAGGAAGTGGGTCGCCCTTGGTTTTGGGGAGAGTTGGTAGTGGTGATCGGGGTTGGAATTATTGGGAGTGGTGGAATTTGGGCCCTAAGGGAGATCTTGGGTTGGCCGGGTGGGGATGGAGAAGATGAGGGGCGTCGTGGAGGTTGGGCCCTTATGGTGGCCTTAGATTGACTGGGAGTGAAAGGAGGAGTGGTAGTGCTGCTCGGGCTATGGCTCACAGAGTAGGAAGGGGGACATTGGGGAGCATAGATCTTCCTAAGTTCTACCTTCATCTCCTCCCATGAGTCTATGGGTTCTTGCCTCCTAACCGCCCTAAGACCCACTATGTGGTTCCATTCTTCCTTGGCTTGAGGCGAAAGCCGTCCTTTGGCAATGTTGACTCTCTTGGGTCCATATACCCAAGTCCTCTCAAAGTGTTTTTCCATGGTAGCCTCCCACTTTAGATAGGCTCTAGGGCTCGATCCGTCAAAGCGAAGGTCCTCATCTAGAATGATGTCCAAGAGTAGTGGGTCGATCGGACCCTTGTGGAGGGCCGAGTTGTACCGGTATGAGGTGGCCATTCTAGTGGGCAAAGGTAATGCACCAGGTGACTCTAAATGCATACGTGCCCTAGGACCAACTTGTAGAGACAAGTTGAGAACCTGCTCTGATACCAAATTTGATGTGATACGGGCAAGGATGCCACGAGGTTGACACAATGAGCCTAGGACCTATACTCACAAGCAATGCAACGGACTCGGTGAAATCGCACAAGCGGACTCACCCATGTGGCGCACACTCGGGCCCTTAGATGGACCAGTGATAGTGGTGAGGGTTTGAAGGTTTACCTTGTCATTCCGGGCATATGACTAGCTAGGGTGGACTCCTAAGGACCTAGGATGCCCAATTCAGTGGGTGGCCAGCACGCCGAGGGCGTGGGATGTAGGGTCTCTCTCAGAACTCACCCCGCGGTGGTCACTCGATCGATTGGCCTTTGGATCGGGCACTCCCTCATCGCTGACAGAGCTAAGAAGCAATACTAATTAAGAAAGGAATGCCATCAAAGAGAAGTGACAAGAAGCTCACCTGATCGGCGTGAAGACGCCAATCCCGACCGGAGGCGATGGCGAGCAGGTAAGCGTGGGACCGCCACCCGCACGCTACGCCGATGACACTTCAACCTGAAAGTAACGATTTACAATCACTACACCTCACGCAGGAGGGTGATCGTGGGGTGGGGAATTTAATTATTACAACCAAAACTACCTCCACGCAAAGAGAGGCGGTAAGCCGGCCAGGCGGGGTGGGGAGTTTGGACGACGAAGGCCGACCGGTCGGACTGATTTCTGCTCGGACCGAACTCGCAGGATAGCAATCGATGTCGGAGGTGCCACGAACTCCTCCAAACTCAGATGAAGGCGGGATCGGCGCCGACGTACTCATGGGAGAGTCCTCTTGCAGCAGGAACTAACGGAGCTCTGAAAAGAGGTCGGAGTGGTGGATGGCGATCAGAACAATGGGATAGGGTCCAACCTAGTTCTGGCGAGTACTGTCGGCGCAGGCTGGGGAAGACGACCGGTACAGGATGCTCCGGTGGGAAAATGGCTTCCCGCTTCTATGGGAATGAAGGGGACTTCATGAAGATGACCACCTCTGAAGGGCGTGCCATAAACCTCACAGGAATGGTCGAGGTCGTGTCTGTAATCGGGCTCAGGTTTGCAGTAGGAGACTGGGTGTGCAGTACCCTGAACCACCCAGGGCCTAAGAAAACTGCTGCCACAAACTCTCCTGGTGTCTGATGAAAGCAAAGCGGGTGTCGTTGCAACCGTGGGGAAGTCCTCTTCGTATAGGGACCAACGGGGCTCCAAAAGGAGGTCGGAGTAGAGCGGAGGAAGCAAAAGAGTAGCTGGGGTTCAGACCTGGTTCTGGTGGAGCAGATCTGCGTGAGTTGGTGGAAACGGCTGGAACGCGGTCCTCCGGTACTCAAACGACTCCCTTCTTCTTGGGTCTGGTAGAGGACTTGCAGAAGATATTATCCTTCGAAGGGCATGCCAGGAACTTCACCAAGCTAGTCGTGAGCTCCTCTGCAAGTCACCTCTGGCTGTCTGCTGGAGACAGTCTGCGCAGTCTGGCGAGGATGGCTCCACAGAACGGCCCGGATGTCCGATTAAGGTGAAAGAGCCCTCATTGGAAAGCTAGCTCCGAGAAGAATCTTGTTGTTGTTAGGAGGTTTGCCTGGATCTGCTCAGACGGGGTAGGATCTTCCCTGCAAGTCGATGGTGCTCTGTTGCTGCTAGTTCCAGATGGGTAGCAGAAGTGGTTGGTGAACAATGGGAGGGGGTGGAGATGGTGGACGAAGTGGAGAGGGGTGGGAGGTGCTCCTGGGTGTGTGGGGAGATGGAGGGGGTTGTCCTCTAGGCCTTGGGATGGGATGTTGGGCTGGGGGGGGGGGGGGGCGGAGCAAGCAGGGCTAGGAGGGGTTGGTGCGCAGGGAGAAGAGAGCGGGTGGGGTGAGAAGTGTTGCGCAAGCAGCAAGGAGGGGGGATGGGAGAGAGGGTGGGGTGCCAACCTAGCCTCGGGCTGGGGTTCTCTCCTTGATGGGAGGCCTTGGGAGAGTCAAGGGTTGCCTTGGGGAGGTGGAAGGGTGCTTGGGAGAGTAAAGAGGCACTTGGGGATGGTGAAGGGGTGTGTGGGAGAATGAAAGGGTGCTTGGGAGGGTATGGGAGTTAATGGGGATGTTTAATGCTCTATAGGAGATGAAAGGGCACTTGATGAGGTGGAGGGTGATGTGGAGGGGAGAGGAGAGAGAAAGGGGCGTAGCTTTTAGAGAGAGAAAGGGGAGGAGAGAGAAGGAGGTCGCCCCCTTAGAGAGAGAGAGAGAGAGAGAGAGAGAGGAGATGGGAGGGCTTCTCACCCCATCACTCTAGGCTTCTCACCTAAAACACTCAATTATGGAATTTAAAATACTGTAATTTCATTGATTCATTAGTTCTTAAATGGGGGGAGTGGGGTCCTATTTATAGGAGCCCAACATTCTAATAGACCATAATGCCCTTGACATTTACACTAAAGACCAAGCATGTCCAAGGGTGATTAAATGGCCCAATCGACTCTAAAATTAGATAAATAACTTACTAACCTAGGTACATGACTCAAATAAAAGGAGAATTGCATGATAAGACTCAAATGAGAAAGTGAAAAATATATCATATGACTCGAAATAAAGTGACGCACAAGTTGTAGCACTGCTGGTGAGCATCAGGAGCCTCGGAAAAAATGCGGAAGGACTGGAGATTTCCCCATCAGATATATATATATATATATATATATATAGAAAGGGAGAGAGAGAGAGAGAGAGATGGTGTCACAGTGAGGGGGGGTGGACATGTCTCATAGGCACATACAGAGTGAGAGAGATGGGGTAGTCAGGAGACACGTGGGCATACCGGAACTTTGGGTGAGTGGGGACTAGATGACGAGGCTAAGCTTGTGATGGTGTGTTTCACTCGTGTCTCGCATCCCTCCCGACCCGCGAAGTGGAGGGGGGGAGACGGAACGGTGTCGTTGACCGCTGTGAGAAAGGGAATAAAGCGATAAAGGAAAATAAGTGAGTTTATGTTATCTGGAGATATTCTGCTTCGTTGTCGTATGCCTCTCACGGTGGTACCATGCACTCGCGTTTTACAGACACTCTAGAGGGATAACTTGGACGAGAGATTTTAGGGAGTTAAGGTGACCGGATAGGGTGCGGGCGTGCCAGTCAATTTTTCCACAATCGCCTATGGACCTAAAAGTTTATTGGGGAAGTGTTGCCAGGATGCGCCACCTGGGCACAGGGTATCAGGCGACATGTGGGGAGAAGGGAGGTTCCCTGGGTGTGAGTGCACAGGCGATTATAGGGATGCATGTACGTAACGTCTTTCACCACCGGCCGCAGGCAACCAGTGTCTATTTACATCGGATTGAATCCGAACACCTTTGTTCTATGCTAAAGAAGAGCCTGGATATTTCTGAAGCCAAGGATAGGGGACCGAGTATATCCTGTAGCTGGGGGATTGGTAAACCGGGACCCGGAAAATGGGTTGCACACTAGCTAGTGTGGGTAGGAAACTAGAACCCGGGGTAGGGGTATGCATATTCAATTGGTTTCATGCTTTATGAGTGTCATGTGGGCTTTACAAAGGGGCCAAAAGGGCCGAAATACAACTGGGGCAAGCCGCAGGATAATTCTGACTCATGGGTCGGTCCTCGGGTCATTGCTGGATAAAGCGGATTATCTGCGTGTTTTACAGGGGCTCTCCTCAAGAAGCTTGGGACGTGCCCGAATCGCCGAGAGAGGGCTAGACTGGATGGCAGGGGTAGACGCTGGCTGGCGCCTGAGGGAGGCCGGACGTGGCTCGAGATGAGTAGTCGGGTCTGGGCCCAGAAGGAGAGTGTCTTCATGCTGGGGAGTCAGGGTCGGTCTCGGGAATATTACTTCCGGGCCAGGGTCCGGCTAACTCAGGTCAGCAGTCGAGACAGTCGGTGGCCAGCTCAGGGTGAGCGGAGGGCACGTGGTCCCGCGAAGGAGGTGAATGCGGCATTATGGCGTACGCTTTGTTGTCATGTCACGCCGTATGCGGGCGGACCCGATATGCGGGCATGTTCACTGTTATCATAACACCTTCTGTGCGGGGGGATGGACTTGAGTGAGACTGCTAGACGCCATGTGAGGGAAGTACGTTTGACATACCTTCAGTGTATACGAGCAGCTCAACAAGCCACCCAAAAAGCATTTAGCTTCTCGCGTCCTTGCCGGAAGCCTTGGGGATTAGGTCCTCGCGCTTGAAGGTCTGGTGCTAACAGTTCATCCCCTGCGTGCTTGCATGCATACCCCTTAAGTTTCTAAGGGGGATTTTATAAGGAAGTTGAAGGATCAGGGGGGGTTTACATGGATTGGATTGGAGGGGGCGATTTGGTCCGCATAAACCCCCTAATTTTTTGTTGTTTTTGGAGTAGGGGAGGCAGGTTTACGCAGACGAGACCGGGGGGGCCAGTCTAGTCCTCGTAACCCCCCCGGGGTGTTAATGTAGACTGGGCTGGGGCATCTTTTTTCATTAAAAATTCTTTTTTTTTATTTGGGGGGTTTACGCGGGTTGGAAATAGGGTCTATCCCCATGTAAAAAATCTTTTTTTATTTTCTGGGGGGTTTCCGCGGAACAGACCGGGCCAGTCTGGTCCGCATAAACCCCCCCCCCATGGGGGTTTACGCGGGGTGGTGTTTCACTCGCGGGGAGTCACTTCTATTTTTCCCCACGGCGGTGACGCACACTCGCCTTTTACGGAAGGCTGAGATAGGTCGACTTTGCACGCGGGAATTTTGGGGGTATTTACAAGAAGGTGAAAAGAATGATAGGAACACACAAGAAGGAATGTCGTATGGTTAATCGCTTTGGAGAACTGGGACAGGGATGGCTGAATGGAATGCGGGTGTGCCAGTTGATTTCTCGATGATCACCTGCGGAACCAAGTGTTTGACTGGGGATGTGCCGCCAGGGGAGGGCACGTTGATGCGGGACAGGTGACACGACCGGGCTAAGACGTATGACCGACTCAAAGTGCGGCCAGCACTAGCACTCTAAGGTAAGCCGAGCGGCTGACTACCGTGGCGTTCTCCGGGTGGAGACGTCTCTCAACAGAAACTCTAACTAGCCTGACGACCGTCCCTTGCGAGGGAAACGTGGGATTGCAGTTGTTAAGGAACCGCTGTCGCTTACGGGTGTCCAGTTTGGGCTCGGTGCTGGACTGGGCCTATGGAACGGGCGCTCACAACTCACAACCATGACGATTTGAAGCTAGCTAACGACCCTATTCTCACAAACGCAGCATGATAGAAAATATACTAAATAAGCAATGTGAGTGTAGGAACGATGCGCGTACCTCCACGACTAGCGCGTGGGAAAGAAATCCCGGCCGAAACTTACAACCCCAATACACATAATTATTAACTATACAATTTCAGAACACGATGCCCACTCCACGCAGGGAGGTAAAGGGCTACAAACACAAATTTGGGGTTACTGGAACTCGGGTTGACGGGCCGCACTCGCAGGAGGCGAGGGAGGCGAGTCGAGGCCGATCGGGTGAGCCGATTGGAAACCGACTGGGTTCTGCCCGCGCAGGTCACCCGGTGCAGCAGACTTGTAGAGGCAGGTACGCCAAGATCCGACGTCCGATCAGGGTGCCGTTTGTTGGATAACGTCGGCGACAGGATGAAGAATGCTCGGTCCAAATGGCACGAACAGATCTGATCAGATCTGGGCGTGGCAGCAACTGTACTTACCCTCAGGTTCTGCTCGCATAGAACTGCACAGGAAAGCTAAAAATTACAGGAAAAATATCTCCAGCGTCAAAATAGATTGCTTCTTGTTGGAGATCATCGGTGACGTCCAGAGGAAGACGTAGACCAAATGGCTCAGGCAGATCTGAGAGGAAAGAGATGGGGCATCTTCTACAAGTTACCTATGATTCTGGGTCGGATCAGCACAGGGTGGTCGGCGCAGTCCCACAAAAATCTTTGCCACGACCAGCGCGGACCTCAGAATGATACGAGCTTAGCGGCAACGCGAAGAGGATAGAAAATCCTACGACCACTAAAAACCTCATATCCAAATGGCTTGGGAGTATATCCCTAGAAATTTCATATCAGGAAGTTGAGAATTTGGATAGAAGGCTTGGACAGACTTGCGCGACTTCACGAGCAGAATTGTTGCCGGCGATCCAGAGCTCCGATCGAGGTTTCACTGGTACAAGTGTAGACGATTGTGGGGGCTCGTGTACTAGACGTCTTCCCCACCGATCGCAAGCAATCAGTGTTTATTTTACATCGGGTGGAGCCCGAACACCTTTGTTTCTACTATCGAAGAGGAGAGTCAGGGATCTTGGATGCCGCAACGTCGGGAGGGCTCAGTCCATGCAACAGTGATAGGGCAACAACAACACAGCAAGGATAATTGGGAGCAGAGAGAGACTGGTTCCAGGGTGGACACTGGAAATGATTTGAACTCTGGGTTTATGACAATGTGGTATTGGCTTGGATGGCGGAGCAGCGAACCCTTACTCGACAGGGAGTAGGCAGGTCCTGGCTTGGGCGCGGAGTGGATGACACTGGCTCGGCAAGGAGCAGGTAGGCCCTGGCTGCCGTCTGGCTAGAGGAGTTCGGACCGAGATGGGAGATAGATGGCGGTCTGCTGGGCAGCCTTGAGACTGGTAGCTGGTGAGGATGGGGATCAATTCCCAGACTAGATTACATAACTAAATGCCGTAAAAGGTGTTATGTGGGGGTGTGAAAGCCAAATTACTAATGTGTGCAAGCCACGGGACAATTCCGTCATTTATGACGGTCCCCGGGTCATTGTGTTATTGTGCAGGTATTTCCGCATTTGTACATAGTGTTCGTCAAAGGACTTGTGACTCGGCAGGAGACCGCCCGAGGGGCGTCAATGTATTCTCAATATGAGACAGTGTCGAGATCGAGGAAGTTGCGGTGCCGTGGGCACCGTCGTATTGGAGCAGTTGGGTGTCGCTAAGGCCGAGGCGACCGAATGGCGCGGGCACCACCTGTGACTGGAGAGGCCAGGCACTGTTGAGATAGGGGCGGCCGAGCGCTGTTGAGACTGGAGCGATCGGACGGCGTGAGTATCGCCCTGACTGGAGCGACCAAAGGCCGTTGAGCTTGGAATCGCCGGGTGCCGTGGGCACCGTTGTGATTGGAGTAGTCGAGGCCGTAGGCATCACTTTGACTAGAATAGTTGGGTGCCTTCGGCACGGTAGTGACTGGAGCAGTCGGGTGCCCTGAGCACCGCTGTGATTGGGGCGACCATGCACCGTTGGAATAGGGAGAGTTGGGTGCCCTAGACATCACCGCTAGAGCGGTCGGGTGCCATGAACACCGTTGAGACTGGAGAGCCTAAGTGCCACTGGGCTAAAGTAGCCGGGTGTCGCAGGGACTAGGCAGTAGGGTGTAGTGGGCACCGTTGTAGATGGACACTCGGGTGCCGTAGACACCGCAGTGATCAGAGTAGCTGGGCGTTCGGGTGCCGCGAGGCACCGTTGAGACTGGAGTAGTTGGGCAGTCGGGTGCTAAGGGCACCATTACGACTGGAGTTGCTGGGCAGTCGGGTGCTGAGGGCACCATTGTGATTGGAGTAGATGAGGGAATGTGGCACTGGGAGACCCTGATGGTCAGGCGCAGCTGAGACTGGTAGTCCGGTGCCGGGGGCACCGTTGTGATTAGAGTGGTTGAGCGGTCGGGTGCTGCGAGCGCCAATGTGGCTGGAGTAGTTGGGCAGTCGGGTGCCGAGGGCACCGTTGTGACTGAAGTTGTTGAGTGCCTTTGGAGCTAGAGTAAGCCGGCGTCGTCTAGGCTCGACAGTCAGGTGCCGGGGGCACCGTTGTGACTCGAGTGGTTGAGCGATCGGGTGCCATTGACCCCGATGTGGCTGGAGTAGCTGGGCAGTTGGGTGCCAAGGGCATTGCTATGACCGAAGCTGTTGAGCGTCCCGTTAGAGCTAGAGTAGCCCGACGCCTTCTGGACCCGGTGGCCGGGTGCCCGGGGCACCGTTGTGACTCGAGTGGTTGAGCGATCTGGTGCTACGGGCCCCGATGTGGCTGGAATAGCTAGGCAGTCGGGTGCCAGGGGCACCGTTGTAACTGAAGTGGTTGAGCGCGCCGTTAGGGCAAGAGTAGCCCGACGCCGTCTAGACTTGGCAGTCAGGTGCTCGGGGGGCCGTTCTGACCCGAGTGGTTGAGCCGTCGGGTGCCGGGGGCACCGATGTGACTAGAGTAACTGGGCAGTCGGGTGCTTGGGGCACCGTTGTGACAAAAGGAGATGGGCACCATGAGACCTCGGTGGTCGTGCTCGGGGCCCGTTTGTGACTGGCAGTTGGGTGCCGGGGGCACCATTGTGACTGAAGGAGATGGGCGCCGTGAGACCTCCATGGTCGTGCTCGGGGCCCGTCTGGGACTAGCAGTCGGGTGTCGGGGGCACCGTTATGACTGAAGGAAATGGGCGTCCTGAGACCTGGATGGTCATGCTTGGGGCCCATTGATAGAGGCAGGGGCTTGACACTTCATCTTGCATTGAGACTCGTGAACTATGCCCATTGTTCAGGTAACAACACTGAGGGCACACTCATCGAGGTGACACCTCGGTGGCGCACGATCATCGAGGTAGGAATCAGGCGGGGTGCTCTCATTAGACACCATCCAAAAATGTGCAGTTATCGAGGCAGAGGTCAGGCTGCGTACTTTCATCAAGTAGGGTCCGATGGTGCACAAATATCAAGGTAGAGCCCAGACATGGTACTTCCATTAGGCAGTGTTAGGGTCATGCACGAATATCGAGGTAGAGCTCCGACAAGATGCCTTCGTCGAGTCAGATCTGGGGCCGTGCATGAACATCGAGATAGAGCTCCGACAAGGTGCCTTCATCGAGTCGCATTTGGGGTCGTGCACAAATATCAAGATAGGGCCCGGGTAGAGTGCTTTCGTCAAGCAAGATCTGGGGAAGTGCACAATTATTCCACGACATCTAGGTTGCGTTCTTCATAGCAGGGGGGGCGCCCTTTAGGAGGTTTATGTTTGGGCTAGATGCCGTATGAGGGACAATCATGCGACATGCCCTCGGCGTGAGCCTATCAAACACAAAACACGCCAACCAAGTCCTTCTCGTGCCTTTGTAGTCCCAGGAGTGAGCTCCATGCATGTTATGGCCCTTGGCCACCCAAGGGGGGTTTTTATAGAGTTTGGAGGGAGGTTTACGCAGGTTGGACCGGGGGGCCCGGTCTGGTCCACGTAAGGGGGGTGGGGTTTACGCGGGTTTGACTGGGCATTTTTGAATGCATTCGCCTAGGCGACTGCATCTGACACGTGGGCCAGGGTTAGTGCAGGTTTGACCATGGTTTTTTTCTCCAGAACACGGTCTTCTTGGCGACCGCATTCTGGAGAATGCGTTCGCGAAGGTGACCGCATTCACAAATGGGTGGGCAAGTCCGTGTAAAGGGGGTTTACGTGGGTTGAAGTGGTTGGGGGCTTCCTGGCCAGAGTAAACCTGATGGGGACATCTCCGACTACTCCATTTTTCCAAGGGTCCCGTTGCTCGCCAACTATGCTTCATCGTGTTCGCTGCATTTTTCTTAATCATGGCATGTAATTTTTATATTTTCTTCAGTCATAAATTATGTAATTTTCTTTTATTTGAGTCCAGTACCTAGGTATAAGAGATATTTACCTAAGTCAGGTGTCAATAGATTGCCTAGTTTGGTTATTGGGCCCAATTAAATGGGCTAGGCCCAGGGGTGCCCCCACCCCCCTTGGTTTCTTATTATTAGTCCAAAAGTCAGGGACTTATGTTAAATTATGGGAATCCTATAAATAGGACCCCACTCCCACCATTTGGAGCTAATGGATGAATGAATTATTGAAAGAAAATTTGAAATTCTAATACAATTGTGAGAATCTCTCTCTCTCTCTAAGGGGTGGATTCCCCTCTCTCTCTTTCTCTCTCTATTCTCTCTATCTCTAAAAGGGGCGACCCCCCCTCTCTCTCTAGGGCGCACCATCCTCTCCCTCCTCTCCCCCTTGCCACCTCACCCTCCACATCACCCCCAACCTTTCACCTTCCCAAGACCCATCAACTCTTCCATTAATCTCACCAAACCCTAAGCAACCTTTCACCTTCCAAGGCAACCTTCCCCATTCCCAAGCCACTCCTTCCATCCCCCAAGAGAGAATCCCATCTCCCAAGCACCCCTTCACATTCCCAAGACAACCCTTCCCATCTCCAAGACCAATATTAATCCCTCCATTAACCACCCATTCAAACCAAGGGAGAGAATCCCCCCTCTCTCCCTCTCCACCTAGGCAACCTGCGTACCCCACCCCTCCCCCCTGCTAGCTCCGGCCCCCAGCCCTTCCTCCCACCCCCACAGCCTAGTGAACAACCCCATCCCTCACCCCACACACAGGAGTACCTCCCACCCCTCTCCCCCACGTCATCCTCTCCATTCCCTTCCATTTGATCACCATCTCTCTCTACTACCAGTCTGGAACTTGTAGCAGCAGAGTACCACGAGGTTGCAGAGGTTTCAACATCTTCATCACGCATTTTTCGGTGGTCTATCCTATATTTCCGGAAAGATCTTTGAAGCGGCTTCACAGGCGAGGCGGTCCCGCTTCAATCTGAGTTCGGAGCCATCTGGGAGAGTCGTTCTCCCCCGACTGCGCAGATCAGGCCCGGCCAGCGACCTGAGGTAACTTCCTGGAGCCTCCACGGCCACATCCCTCAGCTTCCGGAGGGGCCACATGGCCAAGAGCTTCTAACACAAGGCGTCCACCATCACCAAAAAGCGGCATCCCATTCGGCACCCGGAGGAGCATTTTCTGAATTTTCTCCCCCAGGTGCTCCGTTCTATCCATTCTTGGACTGAACAGACATCTGTTCACTTCGTGGACTGCTCCGGTCTGCTCTGACCTCTGCCAGTGTTCCCGCAGGTGCTGTTTCGAAGAGGACCCGACGACGGTTCCAACGACTCTATCCGCGTTCAAATAAGAGTTCGGGAGCATTCGTGATGACCTCTCCTTTCTGCTAATGAGATACCCCTGCTGTCAGAATCAGGAATCAGGGGCCCTGTTGGCGACCCGTCCACGGTCAGCACCGGCACTCAGGGAATTCGGAAAAATTCAGGCATCATCCTGAACCAACCGCGAAGAGATTCCAACCAGTCTCATCATCGGAAAAATTTGGGAGTGGCCGCAGCTACGACATCTCCAACTGCCTACCCCCCATCCCTGAAGGCGGGCAGGATCGACATCACCCACCGGTTCGGTTTCGATTAAGTTTTTGATGCGGGACGAGACCACGGACACGAGTCGAATGAGGGATGCAGTCCTCGGGCTCTAGGTGAGCTCGTGATTGTCCCTTAACGAGGGAAGCGTCGGACGTGCACGGTTGAGAAATTGGCAAGAGCTAGGGTGGTCAATTCTCTTTTGTGCCCGGATCGGGTCACGGGACGGTCACTCTCTCTCTCTCGCAGCAGCGGTGAAATAAATATTACGAGCTAACGGCCCTACACATGCTCTCTAGCAGCGGCATATAAAGCATATAAGGAAATAAGCGAAATGCTGAGTGTAAGAGCGAATACGATACCTCCACGCTACCGGGCGTGGGGAAGACGGGCCCGGCCGATCTCGTACTCCCGGAACAAATATTACACAATAATGACAGCCATGAAATATCACCCACTCCACGCAGGGAGGTAAAGGGCTACACAAGTGGGTCCGGGAGGACCGATTTCGGGTTGACGGGTGGCTTCTCGCGTAGCTTCGGCTGGACCCGAAGTCGTGATTGTGGGGCCCGCGTGCTGGCCGGAGGGGCCGTGTGAAATGGAGTGCTCCAGATCTGGCCTTAACCGAATTTCCAAACTACTGTTGTACGGTGGCCAAAATCTCAGATCAGCAGAGGAGTTGTCTGAGAACTACCGTTGACCGATGGGTAGACCTCCGAATCTGAAGTTGGGGTCTTCAGCACAGTTGTAGAGAATTGAACAAGGAAGACGGAAATATTTTTTGTGAAACGTTTTGTGGAGAATTGAATTTTCTAGGAATTGTATACTGGACTGTGGTCGGATCTGGAAACAGACTGGCAGAACTGTAGATAGGAACTTGGACGAATTTAAGAAAATATGTGGAGGGTTGAACAAAAAATAAAGAAAATTTGTGGAGAAAGGGAAAGGTGGCAGAATCTCCAGTAAAATTTGGGACTCCTGGGAAAATCAAAAGATGGGTCGAATATGAGAAACTCAGGCGGACTGTTACAGTGAACAGATAGCAGACAGATCTAGGGAAGATTGAAGACCGAAAATGTAAAAATATCAAAAGAAGGACTTTGGACGTGAATTTTTTTTTGGAGATGGGGATAGAAGATAGGAACAACCTCTGAAAATTTCAGATCAAGGGGAAGTCGGAGTTGAGTGCAGGAATTCCCGTAGTAGGCTTCTATTTTGTAAAACAGAACCTTGGCAGCACTTCAGAATCGGCGTCGCAGTAGCTCGTTGGCGGCACAGATGGCGGCGGCGGCACCGGAGATGAACTCAGAGATTGAGGGGGAGGAGATAGAGATGATCCACTCTATAATTGGGGGTTGGAGGAGATGAAACCATAGGGAGAGAGGGCTGGGGCGCAAGAGGCTCTTGGGCATTCAACAAATTTTCTAACTTTTCATTAATTCCCAAATGAAAATACAACCTTTTACATGATTCACATCAAATCAAATGTAGACCCTTGGATCTAGGGATGGGGAATGGAGGTCTGGGATGAAGTGTGAACAACACACAAAAAATACAATTAAATAAAAAGGGGGCGGGCCTATTGACTATATGAAAGGGTTGAATGAAAGGGTGGAATGGTAGGTAGCCTACCATGGAAAATGTTAACCACTTGTCTACCATGTGGTCAATTGGCATTCCAACCTTCTAGATGGCCACCTAGGATGGTTGACCAGCCCCACATGGATGACATGGACCAATGGGAAAGGGCTGAGGGCCCCCTTGCTGGTCCCACTTACAAATTATGTAGAAACCCACACAATCTATGGGAATAACGCATTGGCTTATAAAGCCGTACAATTGCGCATATAGTTTCCCATGGATATACAAATAAACTAAAGGACATAAATGCAAAATAAAATGTACATTCTCGACGTCGATTCCCATCAACTCTCCCCGGGTGGGAGGAACTCGACCCCGTCGAGTTGGGGTATGGGTGCTCGGGTACTCCGGCAGATACGTCACTGTGCCAAGTAGCGCGGGTATACTCCACTCCAAGTGATTGTCACCTACTCATTCCATATATACTCGATATGCACGAACTGCTATTGGCTAAAGGTGGACACTCCGGATGGGGCACTCTCCAAAGGGGAGGTGGCGGCTCGAAGACTCACTAGGAATCACCGCTGAGTCCCTGTAGGTGACTAGATCCGGGTGTAGATATAGAACCGATCCCATACTCATCGAGCGAGTCCACTCGCCTCTTACTCATAAGCGATCGACAATGAGCTTACACAAGACACATGCAGACTCACCATGTAAACCACACAAATAAGAAACAGACTCATGCATGACTCTAGACAAATCTATGGTTAGTCCGACCCGTACATGGGTGACGGTGGACCAGGACACCCGAATGTGTGCCATGCATGCATTTGACGTAACCGGAGGTTGACGTCATGGGGAACTCCTAGACACCCTACGATGCACCAATCATGGACATTGGGCTTGGGTGTGGGAAGTCCGGGAGGTGCGGGTGGTCTAGATGGATCGGGGAAACCAAAGTTTTCATTACCCCCAAATGAAGGTTCGGACCTATGGCTATGTGGAGTTTGCTTGGCCCGAGTGGAAAAGGTGGGATAGTGAACTCCGCGGAAGAAGTGGAGTGAGTACGAAAGCTCGGGAGGTTCACTAGTGAAGGGGTCAAAAGGGTTGAAGAAGGTATGACCCCATGAAGCGGGTTCTCCCATGACTCGGTCCCAATTTAAGAATTCATAATCACCGTCATACATTGTGAGCGGTGGGACGACAGACATGTATAGAAAATAAGATTCCTCCCTTGGGCAAAAGGGAATGAAGTCGGACTCGGTCGGCATCGGGAGGAGTAGAAGAATCTCCGTGGTGACACACCCTACGGTGCACACGAAGGTAATGGACCCTAAGGCCGGATGGGTGAAGCTAAGACTAGCGGGTTGGTCAAAGCCTCGGGCCAGTAGGTGCGTCAACTTCCATTGTGAATCTAATCCCATGACAAGATCATCCAACGTGTCAACATGGTGACTAGATCGAAATATGGTATGGAAGGAATTGACCGGCACTAAAGGGAGGATGGGGTCCATAGGTGAGAAGGGAGGTGGGACCAAGCCTTCTTTGAGCCATCTAAGAAGTGGCTCGGCTATGTATAGCGTACCCGTTAGAAACACGGGAGGCTCAGGATTTGGTGGCCCCAAGTTTGACGGCTCCGGATGAAGATCGGAAGTAGATAGCAATGGAGCATCCATGGGTGGTGAAGGAGCGCGTGTCATTTCCAACCAATCCGAAATCAGTTCATCGAGTTCCTCGAAGGAGGCACGGGTTGGAGTAGGGGGTGGCAATGGAGCCCTCATAGGTAAGGAAGAGATGTCCACCTCATGGCGAAGGGGTCCGTGGGGTGACTCCAAGGACGTCCGATCTACCCCGGTAGAAAATCGATCTAGGCTAGTACTAAACTGATCTAGGCTTGTATTCAACCCTTACACTTGTCCCATCAAGGCTTGGAACATTGCGACCACTTCATCGGCACTATGGAATTGGGGTGTGGCCATGGTGGCTAAGATGGGGTTGGGTCCCCTAGGAATGGATATGCAAGGCCATTTTTTTTATTTTAAAAGCAAAATGTGATGCTAACTAATGCACCTAAACATAACCAAAACTCAGTACGTGGCGGAGATAACCGATCCAAAGTTCACTCGTGCAAGTGTGCGGCCTTCCCGATAGGCGTAGCCTAACGTTCGGACAACACCTTTTGATATACCGATTAATGGTATGCAAATGCAACTCCTAAGACCAACTTAGACACTTAGACTTAAATGACACTATTTTTTTTTTGTTTTGGACACCCTAGACTCAAACTCGCTCTGATACCAAATTGATGCTGGACGAGACCACGGACACGACTCGAATGAGGGATGCAGTCCTCGGACTCTAGGTGAGCTCGTGATTGTCCCTTAACGAGGGAAGCGTCGGACGTGCACGGTTGAGAAATCGGCAAGAGCTAGGGTGGTCAATTCTCTTTTGTGCCCGGATCGGGTCACGGGACGATCACTCTCTCTCTCTCGCAGCAGCGGTGAAATAAATATTACAAGCTAACGGCCCTACACATGCTCTCTAGCAGCGGCATATAAAGCATATAAGGAAATAAGCGAAATGCCGAGTGTAAGAGTGAATACGATACCTCCACGCTACCGGGCGTGGGGAAGACGGGCCCGGCCGATCTCGTACTCCCGGAACAAATATTACACAATAATGACAGCCATGAAATATCACCCACTCCACGCAGGGAGGTAAAGGGCTACACAAGTGGGTCCGGGAGGACCGATTTCGGGTTGACGGGCGGCTTCTCTCGTAGCTTCAGCTGCACCCGAAGTTGTGACTGTGGGGCCCGCGTGCTGGCCGGAGGGGCCGTGTGGGGCCCGGTGGCACCGCTGTAGTGGGGATGCTTGGGGAAGCGCTCCCTAGGATGGTGGCACGCTGGACCGTCGACCGGAGGCCGGGCGCCTCCGTTCGGCACCGGTCGGAATAACCGGCCACAGATCTGCCGGTTCTGTTTTCCGGCGCACGCTCCGGCGAGAACGGACGTTGCGATCAGCCCCGATGTCGGATCGACACGAAACTGACGCCGTTGGAAAGCTAACTCGAAATGCTTTGATATAGGACCAGAGAGAAAAAAATGGAGTGCTCCAGATCTGGCCTTAACTGAATTTTCAAACTGCTGTTGTACAGTGGCCGAAATCTTAGATCAGTAGAGGAGTTGTCTGAGAACTGCCGTTGACCGTTGGGTAGACCTCCGAATCTGAAGTTGGGGTCTTCAAAAAAGTTGTAGAGAATTGAACAAGGAAGACGGGAATATTTTTTGTGAAACGTTTGTGGAGAATTGAATTTTCTAAGAATTGTATACTGGACTGTGGTCGGATCTGGAAACAGACTGGTAGAACTGTAGATAGGAACTTGGACGAATTTAAGAAAATATGTGGAGGGTTGAACAAAAAATCAAGAAAATTTGTGGAGAAAGGGAAAGGTGGAAAGAATCTCCATTAAAATTGGGGACTCCTGGGAAAATCAAAAGATGGGTCGAATATGAGAAACTCAGGCAGACTGTTACAGTGAACAGATAGCAGACAGATCTAGGGAAGATTGAAGACCGAAAATGTAAAAATATCAAAAGAAGGACTTTGGACGTGAAATGTTTTGTGGAGATGGGGATACAAGATAGGAACAACCTCTGAAAATTTCAGATCAAGGGGATGTAGGACTTGAGTGCAGGAATTCCCGTAGTAGGCTTCAGTTCTGTAAAATAGAACCTTGGCAGCACTTCAGAATCGGCGTCGCGGCGGCTCGTTGGCGGCATAGATGGCGGCGGCGGCACCGGAGATGAACTCAGAGATTGAGGGGGAGGAGTGATAGTTAAAACGCATGCCGTTAATACGTCCACTATCAAATTTAATTATCGGCCCAAAAATTAATTAAAAGAAATAGTTAAGTGGTGAGACTGAGTTGAACCCACAGGGAAATTCAGACTTAAAGGTAGAAAATCTTGAGTTTTTAGAATTAAAAATTCATGGCATATGGACACTAAAATAAAAGTTGACAAATTAAAATTAACTAACCTAGGTGAATGAACTTAATAAACTAAGACACCAATTAAATTAAGCAAATGCAAGGGAGATATCAAACATACCACGTGTAGAAAAGAGGAAGGGAGAGAGATGAAGATGAATAAACAAAACACTCATATTAACGAAAGAACGTGCTTACAACGTGTTCATCTAATATAAGACAATTATGATCAATGACTAATTAAGTTAAACTACAAAAAGAAATAGACAAGGAAATAAACTAAAAGGAACGACGTGAAAATAATAGTGAAACTAGGAGAAGAAAAATAAACAAAAGATGCAGCACGGAAGCTCAGCTCGTTGCCACCCCTTCTCTTCCTGTCACGGATACCACATGCGGCTGAGGAAGCTCGCCGCAACTAAGAAGGCTCCACACGCGAAGGTGACACTGCACTTTCTCCCCGTAAAATTGTTGTGGACGCCACACACGAGCAGCAGAGGGGGCTTGCCACGGCACACGTTGGATGCTGCAGCAGAAGAAACTCGTGACCGGCAGAGAACAACAAGAGAAAACAATAATCTTGCACAAGGGCTTAAACTCAACAAATAAAAACTCCCAAAAACCCCGAACGACCCCCCACACGTCCCTTTGTGGATCCCTTTTATAGAGATGAACCTCGCCAAGAGTCCCGCTGCCGCCTCCGGGATCGACGCCATCATCTTTATCCCGCCGGTATCATCCACCGCGCCCCACATGGCCACTAGCGAGCATTTCACCACTCATGCGAGCGTTTACCGCGTTCGTCCTCTCACAAATGGCATCGGCTCCCTTGCATTTGCAGATTATTCTGTAACCACATGAATACCCTCCGCTATTCCCGTGGCGTACGCCTTCCTTCACGTCAACGGCTTCCACGTGAATCGCATCGCATGCCGCTGCCGCTATTCCCGTGATGACCACAGAGATGCCAACGCTATCGCAACACCCAGCCAGCACACCCATCGCCAGCCAATGTGAACGTCACCCTCGCGATGTGAAGGCCACCTATGCACGTAGCAGCCATTTCCATGTCTGTCTATTCTCGCGAATGGCACATCAAACCGCAGCCTTCATGCACGTGCAAATCAAGCCGATAGTCTTGCCAATGCATGCATATGCCTCTTGCTTGGCCATGCACGTGATGTCCTTATATATTCATGTTATACTACCACCACCTTGCTGCCTCATGCCCCACATGGCCCTCTACGTGAAGGAAGCCCAATACCACCATGCATGTGTTTCATGCATACAACAAGCCTTTGAGCCCATTTAAATAGCTGCCAAAGAAATTCCTCTTGACCTACTGGTTGAGCCTTCCGATCCCCATATAGCATTGCACCTGTCATTAGAGAAATACATATGTGATATCAAACCTTGTTAATCAATGTAAATCTCATTACACAAATTACTCCCAAATAATTGTTTTCCATGAGAACTCACGTGTTAACAAAAATCTATTTTTGTGAACATTTTCACACATAATCAACAATTTACTTAGAATATTCTCCCAAGTATATATGGAAATCTTGTGAAAATATAAAGTTATCACACCCCCCAACTTGCTTATTGCTAGCCCTTTAGCAATGCAAATAATTATAAATTTAGGATTAACAAGAGTTCATAAATCACATTTCATGACAAGAATATGAGCATCATGATTTGAACTATAGAATACTGCAAGTTCAAGCAATAAATGTCAGGAATAAGTTTCGTCAATTCTTGTATTTAGACACTTCCTCAGGTTGCACTCATAATTTTTGTATCTCTGTATGTACGTGTGTTCTAATTTGATTAGTGGACATCAGACAGTTGGATGCATGAGCCTTCTATCTATTACTTAACGATGATTTCCAATTCTACCTATTGCAACTCAGACTCTCGAATTACAGGTAGCTTCACTCTGCCTGATCATCATCATTTTTTTTCTCATCATTTTTTTTCTTTCATGGTGCTGCACATTCCTTCACCGTTTGACGTGAACCTCAACTCTTGCCTTAGGAGAAGCAGGCCCGGTTACTAAGATCAGGAGCATTTTCCATGATTTGTTTTTCATATATTTTTTTTTCTTTTGGTGCTTTGCACTTATTTGTAGGCAGGTAGCTTTTTCCCCACGATTGATCTTCAATGACTAGGCAAAATTGTCAATCATCGCCTAAGTATTAAGCAAAAATCTCATCATCCTTATGTTTAATACCCACTATTCTCATTAGTGTGCAAATGTGTGCGAGCTCAAAAATCTGAGTGTATTTCGAGGAAGATGCTAAAAACATAGCCAACTAATTCACCCCTTAACTCATTGCTGTCATAAGTGGATATTCTAAGCCTTATCATTTTGACAAGTTTCTTATCATGAAAAATGTGAGCCTGAAACACTTGTTAGGGGTGTTCTGAAAGATTGCAACATTTTGATGAAAATTTAAGCTTAAGCTAACACCCCCCAACTTAAGTGACATTGTCCTCAATGACATGATAAAAATAGAGAGCTAGATCAATATAGAGTGAATGTTTTGAGAAGGAAAGGTACAACCTGGGCAAGAGGAAGTGCTGTTGGTAGAGACATGCTGCTCCATGCTCCATGCTCTTAAAAAGAAAATCAATCATCATTCATTTATTATTTTTATTTATTTCTTGGAAGAAAGTAAGAAAGAATTGGGTTGCCTCCCAACAAGCGCTAATTTTAACGTCTTCAGCCAGACGCATGAGAGTTCAATGAGTATTAGACAAATCGATTGTGTCCTCAATCATTTCATTTGAGAGCCCCTCAATGTAGGGTTTAAGTCTTTGCCCATTGACTTTAAATGTATTCCCACTTTTAGGGTCACAGATTTCGACAGCACCATGGGGAAATGAATTAACCACAATGTATGGCCCATCCCATCTAGATCTGAGCTTCCCAGGAAAAAGTTTCAATTTAGAGTTGAATAACTAGTCTTTTTTATTAGGCTCAAATGTTTTCCTAGAGATGTGTTTGTCATGAAAAGCTTTCATTTTGGCCTTATAAATCTTGGAATTTTCATACGATTCCCTGCGTAGCTCATCCAACTCACTCAGTTGTAAGGCCCGATGTGCTCCTGCTTGGGCCAAATCCAAATTAAACTGCTTAATTGCCCAATAAGTCTTGTGTTCTAGCTCCACTGGAAGGTGGCAAGCTTTTCCATAGATCAATCTAAAAGGTGACATTCCAATGGGGGTCTTATAGGCCGTTCTGTAGGCCCACAATGCGTCATCCAATCTCTCAGCCCAGTCCTTCCTATCAGTCCTCACAGTCTTTTGCAAAATATTTTTGATTTCTCGGTTGGAAACTTCCACCTGCCCACTCGTTTGGGGATGATATGGTGTGGCCACTTTATGGGTGATCCCATACTTTTTCAGCAAGCTTTTGAATTGGTAGTTGGTGAAGTGACTACCTCCATCACTAATTATGGCCCTAGGGAATCCAAACCTAGAGAAAATGTTCTTTTGCACAAATTTCATGACCACTTTGTGGTCATTGGTTCTAGTTGCTACAGCTTCAATCCATTTTGAAACGTAATCAACAGCCACTAGAATATACTCATGCCCATAAGATGGTGGGAATGGTCCCATGAAATCAATTCCCCATACATCAAAAATTTCTACCACAAGAATGGGGTTTAAGGGCATCATGTCTCTCCGAGAGATATTTCCCATAGTTTGACACTTTGGACAGGATTGACTAAAAGCATGGGCATCTCTAAAGAGAGTGGGCCAATAAAAACCACTCTGGAGGACTTTCGCAGCAGTTTTCTTTCCAGAAAAATGTCCCCCACAAGCTAGAGTGTGGCAGAAGGTGAGAATGCTTTGATGCTCATTCTCAGGAACACACCTTCGAATGACATTATCAGCACAGATACGGAACAATTCTGGGTCCTCCCAAAAGTAATGTCTTATCTGAGCAAAGAATCTATCCTTCTCATTCTTAGACCAACCTTCCGGGATCAAACCAACTGCCAGATAATTAACAATATCAGCATACCAAGGAGATTTGATGTGGTTAATGGACAAGAGTTGTTCATCTGGGAAATAGTCTTTCATGGGCTCATTCTCTAGCACAAGAATCCAGGAAAGATGATCAGCCATCACATTTTCAGACCCTTTTTTATCCCGAATTTCAATGTCAAATTCTTGTAAGAGTAAGATCCATCTAATCAAACGAGGCTTGGCTTCTTTCTTAGACATTAGGTATCGCAAGGCTGAGTGATCAGAGTAGATGATGACCTTAGACCCTAATAGGTATGATCTGAATTTTTCAAGGGCAAACACCACAGCCAAGAGTTCCTTTTCCGTGGTGGTGTAATTCAGTTGAGCATCACCAAGTGTGCGGCTAGCATAGTAAATCACCACAGGGCGTTTATCAATCCTCTGCCGTAAAACTGCTCCTATAGCAAAATCGGATGCATCGCACATGATCTCGAAAGGCAGAGACCAATCAGGTGGCTGAAGAATTGGAGCTTTGGTCAAAGCCTCCTTCAAAACATTGAAAGCCTCTAAACATGGTTCATCAAGATGGAAAGGGATATCTTTGGCTAGGAGGAGGGTTAAAGGTCGGGCAATTTGAGAAACATTTTGGATAAACCGGCGATAGAAGCCGGCATGGCCAAGGAAAGATCGAATTTGCTTAACTGATGTAGGTGGAGGAAGATTGGAAATGAGGTCAATTTTGGCCTTATCAACCTCTATACCCCGATGAGAAACTATGTGGCCCAACACTATGCCCTCTTTCACCATAAAATGACTCTTCTCCCAGCTCAGAATCAACCTCTTTTCTATGCATCTCTCAAGAATCCTTGTAAGATTATCCAGGCATGCTTCAAAAGAATCTCCAAAAACTGAGAAATCATCCATAAAAATTTCTAAGAAGTCCCCCACCATATCTGAGAAAATGGCCATCATGCATCTCTGAAAAGTGGCTGGAGCATTACACAACCCAAAGGGCATTCTCCTAAATGCAAATGTCCCATAAGGACATGTGAATGTGGTCTTTTCTTGATCCCCTGGGTAAATGGCCACTTGGTTATATCCTGAATAACCATCCAAAAAACAGAAGTATCTTTGGCCAGCTAATTTCTCTAAGATTTGGTCAATGAAAGGTAGAGGAAAATGGTCTTTCTTAGTGGCAGCATTCAATTTTCTATAGTCTATGCATACCCTCCACCCTGTGGGTAATCTAGCGGGTACCAATTCTCCTTTGTCATTACTCACCACAGTCAGCCCAGCTTTCTTAGGTACCACTTGAGTTGGACTTACCCATTGACTATCAGAAATTGGATATATGATTCCCGCATCAAGCCACTTAACCACCTCTTTCTTAACCACTTCTTTCATGTGAGGGTTCAATCTTCTTTGCATCTCCCTAGTCGGCTTTGCATTATCCTCCAAATAAATGTGATGCATGCACACCGATGGACATATTCCCTTAAGATCAGCCACAGACCAACCTATGGCTTCCTTATGACTTTTTAGGACATCAATCAATTGGTCCTCCTGAGTGGATGTCAAATCAGATGCTATAATGACAGACAAAGTCCTCTCAGGCCCTAAGAAGATATATTTCAGAGAATCCGGCAAGGGCTTTAAGTCTAGCTGTGGTGGGGCTTGGATGGAGGGAATTGGAGGTTCATGTTTCAAATGTTCAAGCTTAATGGGCCATGGTGCTATGGGTTCAAGAGCATGGACCTCTGAAATGGGCTCTTTGTCTTCAGCCATGTCAAGATTTTCAAGTTGGGTCAAGGGAGGGTC
Source organism: Amorphophallus konjac (assembly GCA_022559845.1). NCBI lineage: Eukaryota > Viridiplantae > Streptophyta > Magnoliopsida > Alismatales > Araceae > Amorphophallus > Amorphophallus konjac. The sequence goes on from CM040120.1 coordinate 73,038,191, forward strand.
AGTCTCTACCATCTCATCTATCACATCAATGGTATAACAATCTTCCTCCTCCCTCATGTGTTTGGAGGCTTTGAAGACATTGACTGTTATTTTTTGATCTCCAAAAGAGATATCCATAAGCCCAGACTTACAGTTGATGTTAGCATTGGCTGTGGCTAAGAATGGTCGACCCAATATAATTGGGCTTTGGGCCAAGTCTGACTTAGACTCCATGTCAAGGATTAAGAAGTCAACAGGAAAATAGCATGTGTCCATCTTGACAAGGACATCTTCTACCAACCCCCTAGGTGTTCTAACAGATCGATCAGCCAATTGGAGAATGACAGGGGTTGATTTAAGTTCTCCAATCCCAAACTTTTGGTACACAGATGTTGGAAGAAGATTCACACTCGCTCCCAAATCCAACAAAGCCTTTTCAAAGGTGACCCCCCCAATGACACAAGATATGAGTGCGGCGCCAGGATCCTTCATCTTCTGAGGGAGTTGGTTCAGTAAGACAACACTTACTTCTTCAGATAACATAATTCTTTTTGGATTTGTCTTTGGTTCCCTCTTTTGAGTGCACATTTCTTTGAGAAATTTGGCATACGCAGGAACATGTTGAATTGCATCTAGAAGAGGAATGTTGATATGGACTTGTTTGAACAACTTCATCAATTCTTCATTTTGAGCTTGAATGTTTTTCTTTTTCTTTTCTTTTCTGGCTTCCAAGGCAGTGGGGAAGGGAATCTTGGGCTGGTATGTTTCAGGTGATTCATCAATTCCTGTCTTTCCTTTTTCTTTATTGACTCCCTCACTTTCCACTATGGGGATGGAAATGGATTCTTCTTCTTCTTGGGCTTGACTAGATGAAGCTTGATTGGATTCATGAGTCTGATAAGGATCTGACAGAGTTTTACCACTTCTTAAGGCTGAGATGGCCTTGGCATTCTCAAATTGGGGGCCCTTTGGAGGATTTGGGCCTTGTTGAAATTGCCCTTGAGGAGCAGGTGGGAGGGGCTGCTGTTGAAAACCTGGAGGATAATTTCGAGGATTGGGCATGTGATGTGGCACAGCCCACTAATGAGATGTTTGACCCTTGGACCTACCAATCCACAAGCATACAAGCACTCAAATGGCTCACCGAGTGGCCGAGCTCACACGACGCACACGTGCACCCGGGTGGGCCCGAATGATGACGGCGAGGGTCCGGGGTGGGACCCCAAGGTTTCCACCGGTTGGTGGGCTTATGGTTGACCCCTAATGGGCCTGGGATGCCCCCTTTATGGGCGGGCCAGCACGCTGGGGCGTGGGTTTAGGGTGGCTCTCCCTCACTTACCACGGTGGATACTCACGGCGAAATCAAACATTCATGCTCAAGCTCTCACTCACCGCCGGCGAACTAAGGAAACGATACTAAACGAGCAAAGCAATTGAAAGGACCAGGAGAGGGACCAGCTGCTCACCTGATCGGTGTGAAAACACCGATCCCGGCCGGAGACGACGGGCGCGCCGGGAGGCGTGGGTATGTACCCGGACGCCGCGGCGGGGTAGCTTCAACCTGCGGGTTAACCGTTACACCACTACGCCTCTCGCAGGAGGGGTGATCTCGGGGTGGGGATTAACTTATTACAACCAAAATGTACCTCCACGCAGGGAGGGGCGTTAAGCCGGCCAGGCGGGTGGGGGAAATGTGTCCCCGACGGTGGAGCGGATGTCTCCGTCGATTCTGCTCGCTTGCTGTGGACAGGGGCAGGAGGCGGTGCAGCAGTCGTATCTCACCCTCAGGAATTTTGCCGATGGCGAGACCACCTGCGTAGTCTTCGTGACTGGGCCAGGGACACCTCTGAATTTTACTGATTTAATCGGACGCAGTCTCTGGCCGTGGTAGAAGTGCGAACTGGAGGTAGGATCTGAGAGCCGGTACCCACAGAATTGTTGCAGTAGCTTGCAGGAACGGTACCTGGGACTCCCGAACTCCGATTCTCGAACCGCTTGAAGATCTGGAACCGTGGTCGAATCCCCCTTGCAGCAAAACTGGCGGGGATGTCTTCCGGGGTCGGAGTGATCCGGGGGCCGTTGTTGACTGACTGTGGGTCGAAGCAGACCTGAGCAGACTGCCCCGAGTGACTGGAGGGGAAAAATCAGAAATCACGCTCCCGGGGACCAAACGCACTTCTGTTTCTTGATCTTGGTCGCAGACAGGGGGAGGAGTATTTTCGTAGAAGAGACTTGGGTCTGATTCCGGCACCGTTGGTCGTGGAGCAGCTTTCCACCGAGCTCAGGTCCTCTGCAGGGGACAACTGGACCAGTCGTGGGAGAATCGCCGTCTTGAATGGCCACGAAGTCGAAACCAGACGATTCCACCTCGCCTGCGAAGAGGTTCCGCAGACCTTTCCGTCGATGTAGGCCACGCACCAGGATGTCGCCGTATGACTCCGGGAAAAACTTCTGCAAGTCGAGACCTGAACTGTCACCTGCAGACTCTTATGTGAAGATGGGGAAGAACAAGGGAGTATGGGTAGGAGGTGGTAATGGAGGGGCCTGTGGGGTGGAGGGTTGGATGAGGAGGGGATCTAGGGCTGTGGAGGGGGGGAAGAATAGGTGGGGAAGGGGTGTGTGGAGGGGGGAGGAAGGGGGAACCGCAGCAGGTAGGGGGAGTGGTGATTTCGGCCAAGGCAATGGGAGAGGGGGAATGGCCAGGGAAGTGTTGCGCAACCAGCTAGGGGGGTGGGTAATGGCTGGGTGAGGGCTGTTAATGAGGGTGTGGGGAAGAGGGAGAGTTGCTTGGGGAAGAGGGAGGGGTGTATTGGGTGTGGAGATGGTGTATGGGGAATAGGAAGGGTTACTAGGGAAGTGGTGGGTATTGATGGTAGTTATGGGCCTAGGGGAGGTGAAGGGTTGAATGGTGAGGTGGCTGATGAGGTGGAGGAGGGAGAGGGGAGGTGAAGGGGCAGGTTCGCCCTTGGGAGAGAGAGAGAAGGGGGGGAGGGAAGAGAGAGAAAGGGGCCGGCCCCTATAGTGAGAGAGAGTGAGAGTGAGAGAGAGAGAGAGAGAGAGAGAGAGCTAGAGACAATATTGGGTGGCAAATTTCTTAATTCATCAAAGCTGCTACAAAGGAGGGAGGGGGGGTCCTTATATAGAGCTAGGACCTTTACACAAAACCCCCTGACATTTAACACAACTACAGAAAACTATGAGTCAAGAAGGGGGCGCCCCTGGGCCCAAGCCCACTAAGTGGGCCTAACACCCTCAACTAAGGGCCCAAGTGACTCACTATGGCTAATTAATCCTTAAACCTAGATAGTGGACTCAAATAAAAGACAATTACACCTGATATGACTCAAATAAAAGAAAATACATAAGCAAGAAAATAAAGATAGATATGAGAACCACTTCTCCAATGGGTCACGAAGTCGGGGACGCCTCGTGCCATAGTGAATACTGGGAGATGTCCTCATCAAATCCCCCGGGGTGGGGAGAACTCGACCCCGTCGAGTAGGGGTCCAATCGCCTCTCATACTGCTCCAGCAGGCTCGGGTCCAGGCGCATCAAGTCCTCTCGGCTTACCCATGCATCCTCGGTCGGGGGACGGCCCTTCCACCTCACGAGGTAGCGCTGGTAGACCCTGTTCCTGGTAAGTGTACTTTGTTCATCCAGTATTGCCTCCACTTGCTCAAGCCGGCCTCTCAATTGGGGTGGTAATTTCGCTCCGGGAGGGTCACTCACAAGGGGGGGTAGAGGTTCAAGATCCTGACTGGGTTCCACCGTGGGGCCCTTGTAGCACACTAGGTCCGCCACATTAAAAGTGGGGTGAACCCCAAAGCCCTCAGGTAAGTCTAACTCATAAGCATTGGTACCAATCCGTCGTAGAACCCGAAAGGGTCCCGAACCCCGTGCCCTCAGTTTGGAGGCGGGCCCTGGGAGGAGCCGCTCCGTTCTCACCATCACCTGGTCTCCCTCCTGGAACTCACAGTGTCGCCGATGAGCATCAGCCCGCTTTTTGTAAGCCTCATTGCTTTTGCCTATATGCTTGCGGATATCTTCATGCAATTCTTTGATGTGTTGTGCAAATGACTCAGCTGAGACTGACACTCTAGCATGAGGGGGGAGGGGTATGAGATCCGAAGGCTTTCTAGGACTATATCCATGCACTACCTCAAATGGACTCTTTCCTATGGACCTATTGACAGAATCATTATATGCAAATTCAGCTTGGGGCAAGAGGAGGTCCCAATTCCCAGGATGGTCCCCAACTAGACAACGGAGCAAGTTTCCGAGACTACGATTGACAACCTCAGTTTGGCCGTCAGTCTGGGGGTGGTAGGCGGTAGAGAACTTGAGAAGAGTGCCCAAAAGGTGCCACAAGGTTTTCCAAAAATAACTAGTGAACTTGACATCCCGGTCAGAGACAATGGTCTTGGGTAGTCCATGGAGGCGGACCACCTCATCAAAGAATAGCCGGGCTACCCTTGAGGCATCGGAGGTTTTGGAGCAGGGAATAAAGTGGGCCATCCTAGAGAACCTATCCACCACCACAAAGATAGAATCATGCTTGCGTAGGGTCTTGGGGAGGCCCAGGATGAAGTCCATGCTCAAGTCTTCCCATGGGCGGTCTGGGATGGGGAGGGGTGTGTAGAGCCCGGTGTTTTGCTTCACCTGTTTGGCGGAGGCACAAGTACGGCATTGACCAACAATGTTGGCCACCTCTCTCTTAAGGCTAGGCCAATAGAATTGTCTCTCTACCAGCTCAATGGTCTTTTGGACCCCAAAGTGGCCAGCCAAGCCACCCCCATGTAACTCCCTCACCAAGAAATCTCTAAGGGATGTCCGGGGTATGCACAGCCTAGTACCCTTGAAGAGGTACCCATCTTGGAGAATGAACCCCTCATGTTCCTTAAGGGGTTGGGTGGAGAGAGTGTTATGGATGGTCCCAAAGTCGGGACAAGTGGGGTACTCTTCTCTCACTCTCTCAAACCCGGTGACTTCTGCTTGGATAGTGGATAGCAAAGTCACCCTCCGGCTAAGGGCATCGGCGGCCCGGTTCTCACTACCCATTTTGTACTTGAGGACAAAGGTATAGGACTGAATGTACTCCACCCAGCGGGCATGGCGGGCATTGAGCTTTTGTTGGGTGTTGAGATATTTTAATGCCTCATGGTCGGAGAAAATCACAAACTCACTGGGGAGGAGATAGTGTCTCCAATGCCGAAGGGATTGGACCACGGCGTAGAGCTCTTTGTCATAGGTGGAGTATCTAGTCTTAGCCTCACAAAGCTTCTCACTAAAGTAGGCCACAGGGTGACCTTCTTGGCTAAGGACTCCTCCAATCCCGACCCCCGAGGCATCACATGTGACTTCAAAGACCTTGGAGAAGTCGGGTAGGCAAAGGACCGGGGCTTGAGTCATCCTGTCTTTCAGCTCTAAGAGGGCCTTGGAGGCCGCCTTGGTCCAAACAAAATTCCCCTTTTTGAGGCAATCCGTGATGGGGGAGGTGATGGTGCTAAACCCACGGATGAACCTCCTATAGAAGGTGGCTAGTCCATGAAAGCTACGGGCCTCATGGATGTTCTTGGGCTCGGGCCACTCAATGATAGCTTGGACCTTCTCGGGGTCCATGGACACTCCTTGGGAAGAGACTATGTAACCTAGGAAGGCCAATTGGTTGGTCATGAAGTGGCACTTCCCGGGGTTGGCAAAGAGGCTCTCCTTCCTAAGGGTGATGCAAACTTGCCTAAGATGATCGAGGTGGGCCTTCTTGCTTTGGCTATAGATGAGGATGTCGTCAAAGTAGACGACCAAGAATTTGCCTATGAAGGGCCTAAGGACCTCGGTCATTAGCCTCATGAAGGTGCTTGGGGCATTTGAGAGCCCGAAAGGCATGACAAGCCATTCATAAAGACCATCCTTGGTCTTAAAGGCGGTTTTCCATTCATCCCCGGGCCTAATGCGGACCTGGTGGTAGCCACTCTTGAGGTCTATCTTGGAAAAGATAGTGGCTCCTGCAAGCATGTCGAGCATATCATCTAGCCGAGGGATGGGAAATCGGTACTTGACCGTGATTTTGTTGATTGCTCGGCTATCCACGCACATGCGCCATGTCCCATCTTTCTTGGGTGTTAAGAGGGCCGGGACGGCACATGGACTCTTGCTTAGGCGGAGGAAGCCCTTCTTGATGAGCTCCTCGATTTGCCTCCTAAGTTCCGCGTGCTCGGTGGGGTTGAGGCGGTAATGGGGAAGGTTGGGTAAGGTAGCCCCGGGTACAAGATCGATGGCATGTTGCACATCGCGCATGGGAGGTAGCTTATCCGGAAGCTCTTCGGGGAATACATCTTGAAATTCTTCAAGGACTTGTTGGATCTCTATGGGATGGGGGTTGGTTGGGGTGGAGTCCCCAAGACAAATGACAATGGCACACACTTGACCCCCTTGGCTAACCTCTTCCTCAAATTCCTGCCTAGTGACGAGATGGAGGCTCCTAGTGGGCTCTTGGACTACACTAAGGCTAGGTGAGGGGGAAGGGAGACTTGGGGTTAGGTTTGGTGGACTTGGGGTGGGGTTTTGAGGGATTGGGGGGGTAGGAGTCCCTTCAAGGGAAGGGGGTGTTTTCTTGGGACTTGGGCGTGGGGGTGTGGGGTTGAGAAGGATCTTCTTCCCCTCATGGGTGAAGACACAAGTGTTGACCCTCCCATAGAAAGTGGCATCTACATCGTAGATCCACGGTCGCCCTAAAAGAATGCTACCCACCTCCATTGGGAGGATGTCACACCAAACTTGCCCTTGATATGACTGGAAGGTGATGGGGACAAGGCATCGGGTGCTAACGGGTGCGGATGTGGCATCTATCCAAGCTACCCGGTATGGTTGGGGGTGTGGGGTAATGGTAAGGCCTAGGAGTTTGACGGTGTCGGGTGACACTACGTTCACACTACTCCCATTGTCCAAGATGACTTTCCTAACATGGTTCCCTACCCGGATGTAAGTATGGAAGATGGTTGTCCTCCTCCAATCATGCTCTTGGGTTTGGGTAAGGGTGCACCTCACAACTCCGAGGGGGGGGTCGGCGGATGGGGAAGGTTGTTCTTGGTGGGCCCCTAGAAGATGACTCTCATATTCCTCCTCCCATTCTTGGGAGGGTTCATAAACCTCTAATTCGCCCTCGTACTCAACTTGGGTTTGGGGTGTGGCCTCCTCTATGTAGAGGTTGGATGCACTTTTAGTAGGGCATTGAGTGGCAATGTGGCCATACCCCGAACATCTAAAGCATTGTGGCCCACTAGGGGGATTTTGGGCACCTTTGGTGGGCGTAGGATTGAGCCTAGTGGGGGTGGGGTTTTGGGGCCCATTAGTAGGGCGAGGGAATGGAGTGTGGTTGGGAGGGGCTACCCTAGTGGGTTGGGTTCCCGGGGGTATGGGAAGGAGGCCCCTTTGGGGAGGGAGTGGGTTAGGCCGAGGTGCCATGGCTTTGGGGTCAACTCCCCGTGGGGGAGTGAAACGCGTGAACCTGGTAAACTTCTCCGCATCCCTAGCCACTTGGTAAGCTTGCTCTAGGGTAGTCACTTGCCTCATGAAAAGTTCCTTTTTGATATGGAATTGGAGGCCATTCCTGAAGCGTGAGAGGGTGACGGCGGGGTCCTCTTGGACTCCACACTTGAGAAGGTAGTAATCGAATTTTTCGATATAATCCATGACGGGTTTTCCTTCTTGTGTCAGGGCTTGCCATTCATCTAATAGATTTTGGTGGTAGGAGGGTGGGACATATTTGATCCTAAGTTGTTCTTTCATGGCTCCCCATGTGGTAATGGGTGCCTCCCTCCTAACAATTCTAAGGGCTTCCACATTTAGCCAATGGGTCTTGGCTAGCTTGATTAGTTGCATTCTTGCAAGCCGAACCCGCCTATCCTCGGTCATTGGGTACCAATCAAAATATTGGTCCATGGCTGCCTCCCAATCAAGGTAGATACTAGGGTGGTGTGATCCGTCAAAAGTGGGAGCATCCACTTTGACAAGCCTCATAAGGTGGTCATCCGGGTTGTCCCGGGGTGGCCGTTCATTTCCTCTAGGTATGGGACCCCTATGTGGTTCGGGAGGAAGTTCATGGTGTGGTTCCCTATTGACGGGCTCCTCACGTGGGGGAGGGGCTACTCTCTCATTCAATCTTGGCATGTGGGTCTCAAGTTGGCCAAGGCGCCGAGTGATGTCATCAAGCCGAACCATGATGTCGGCCATACCCTCCATTACAAAGCCCATGGGATCGGGGTGTCTTGCTCCATTGTGGTCGGGCTCCTCATGGGGATTGGGCTCCATTGTAGTTTGGGAAGATGATGCTGAATGATGTTGGTAAGGGGTACCACTCCGGGTGGTCATGCAAGGTTGGGCTATGCAACGGCGAACAATATGCACCTAAGACCTAGGATGCAAATGACCCAAGACTAGGCTTGATGGGACAAACCTACAACCTGGCTCTGATACCACTTGATGTGGCACAGCCCACTAATGAGATGTTTGACCCTTGGACCTACCAATCCACAAGCATACAAGCACTCAAATGGCTCACCGAGTGGCCGAGCTCACACGACGCACACGTGCACCCGGGTGGGCCCGAATGATGACGGCGAGGGTCCGGGGTGGGACCCCAAGGTTTCCACCGGTTGGTGGGCTTATGGTTGACCCCTAATGGGCCTGGGATGCCCCCTTTATGGGCGGGCCAGCACGCTGGGGCGTGGGTTTAGGGTGGCTCTCCCTCACTTACCACGGTGGATACTCACGGCGAAATCAAACATTCATGCTCAAGCTCTCACTCACCGCCGGCGAACTAAGGAAACGATACTAAACGAGCAAAGCAATTGAAAGGACCAGGAGAGGGACCAGCTGCTCACCTGATCGGTGTGAAAACACCGATCCCGGCCGGAGACGACGGGCGCGCCGGGAGGCGTGGGTATGTACCCGGACGCCGCGGCGGGGTAGCTTCAACCTGCGGGTTAACCGTTACACCACTACGCCTCTCGCAGGAGGGGTGATCTCGGGGTGGGGATTAACTTATTACAACCAAAATGTACCTCCACGCAGGGAGGGGCGTTAAGCCGGCCAGGCGGGTGGGGGAAATGTGTCCCCGACGGTGGAGCGGATGTCTCCGTCGATTCTGCTCGCTTGCTGTGGACAGGGGCAGGAGGCGGTGCAGCAGTCGTATCTCACCCTCAGGAATTTTGCCGATGGCGAGACCACCTGCGTAGTCTTCGTGACTGGGCCAGGGACACCTCTGAATTTTACTGATTTAATCGGACGCAGTCTCTGGCCGTGGTAGAAGTGCGAACTGGAGGTAGGATCTGAGAGCCGGTACCCACAGAATTGTTGCAGTAGCTTGCAGGAACGGTACCTGGGACTCCCGAACTCCGATTCTCGAACCGCTTGAAGATCTGGAACCGTGGTCGAATCCCCCTTGCAGCAAAACTGGCGGGGATGTCTTCCGGGGTCGGAGTGATCCGGGGGCCGTTGTTGACTGACTGTGGGTCGAAGCAGACCTGAGCAGACTGCCCCGAGTGACTGGAGGGGAAAAATCAGAAATCACGCTCCCGGGGACCAAACGCACTTCTGTTTCTTGATCTTGGTCGCAGACAGGGGGAGGAGTATTTTCGTAGAAGAGACTTGGGTCTGATTCCGGCACCGTTGGTCGTGGAGCAGCTTTCCACCGAGCTCAGGTCCTCTGCAGGGGACAACTGGACCAGTCGTGGGAGAATCGCCGTCTTGAATGGCCACGAAGTCGAAACCGGACGATTCCACCTCGCCTGCGAAGAGGTTCCGCAGACCTTTCCGTCGATGTAGGCCACGCACCAGGATGTCGCCGTATGACTCCGGGAAAAACTTCTGCAAGTCGAGACCTGAACTGTCACCTGCAGACTCTTATGTGAAGATGGGGAAGAACAAGGGAGTATGGGTAGGAGGTGGTAATGGAGGGGCCTGTGGGGTGGAGGGTTGGATGAGGAGGGGATCTAGGGCTGTGGAGGGGGGGAAGAATAGGTGGGGAAGGGGTGTGTGGAGGGGGGAGGAAGGGGGAACCGCAGCAGGTAGGGGGAGTGGTGATTTCGGCCAAGGCAATGGGAGAGGGGGAATGGCCAGGGAAGTGTTGCGCAACCAGCTAGGGGGGTGGGTAATGGCTGGGTGAGGGCTGTTAATGAGGGTGTGGGGAAGAGGGAGAGTTGCTTGGGGAAGAGGGAGGGGTGTATTGGGTGTGGAGATGGTGTATGGGGAATAGGAAGGGTTACTAGGGAAGTGGTGGGTATTGATGGTAGTTATGGGCCTAGGGGAGGTGAAGGGTTGAATGGTGAGGTGGCTGATGAGGTGGAGGAGGGAGAGGGGAGGTGAAGGGGCAGGTTCGCCCTTGGGAGAGAGAGAGAAGGGGGGGAGGGAAGAGAGAGAAAGGGGCCGGCCCCTATAGTGAGAGAGAGTGAGAGTGAGAGAGAGAGAGAGAGAGAGAGAGAGCTAGAGACAATATTGGGTGGCAAATTTCTTAATTCATCAAAGCTGCTACAAAGGAGGGAGGGGGGGTCCTTATATAGAGCTAGGACCTTTACACAAAACCCCCTGACATTTAACACAACTACAGAAAACTATGAGTCAAGAAGGGGGCGCCCCTGGGCCCAAGCCCACTAAGTGGGCCTAACACCCTCAACTAAGGGCCCAAGTGACTCACTATGGCTAATTAATCCTTAAACCTAGATAGTGGACTCAAATAAAAGACAATTACACCTGATATGACTCAAATAAAAGAAAATACATAAGCAAGAAAATAAAGATAGATATGAGAACCACTTCTCCAATGGGTCACGAAGTCGGGGACGCCTCGTGCCATAGTGAATACTGGGAGATGTCCTCATCAGCATGGGTTGGCTTGGAAGTTGACCTAGATCTCTCCTCACATTGGTTTCCAAGAGTTGGCCAATCTGGGCTTTCATGTCCGCCATTTGGGCTTGGAAAGATTGATTTTGGGCCAAAATGAACTGTTGCAATTGATTGATTCTATCATCGTTTTGGGCCACTGGCGGAGGTAAGGTAGGTGGTTGGTAGACTGGTGGAGGATATGAAGATTGCCCATATGCGGGCTGAACAAATGAAGGTTGGCCATAAGATGGTTGGCCGTAAGGAGGTTGCGAATGACTTGATAATTGTTGTGACAATTGGCCCTTGTGAAAAGTTTGATTTTGAAAATGGGCTTGAGATTGGGGCTTGGGTTGATAGTTTTGGGTCTGTTGAGATTTCCAAGAGAAGTGCGGGTGATTTCTCCAACCCGGATAGTATGTGTTTGAAAATGGGTCATTGTTGGGTTTTGAGAGTCCTTGGGCTGCATAGACTTATTCTTGGATAGCAGGGGGTAATTGAGCCGCCACAGGGCATTCGTCCACTTGATGGGCTGGGCTTTCACATAGCACACATGCCTCCTAGACTGGACCTTGGCGAGAGTGGAAGGATGGTTGTGATTGAGCATTGAAAGACTTAATGAGTTCGCCAACTTGTTGAGTTAGCAGGTCAAATTTCTCTAATTTTTGGGCCGAGGCATTCACATCTAATCTAGGCTCGAATTCTCCCCTCTCTTTTACCTCATACATCCCAGCTTTTCTAGATGGCCCCACTGATTTTTCATATGAAGAAAGAGAAGCATGATTGATGGAGTTCTCACTCAACATTTCAAAAAGGGCATAAGCTTCTTTTTCACTTTTACTCATAAAAGCACCTCCACAAGAAGCATCAACCATTTGTCTATAGGGTTCAGTCAATCTCTCATAGAAAGCTTGCACAATTTGCCATTTTGATAGCCCATGATGCGGGCATTTTCTCAACAACTCCTTCATTCTCTCCCAAGACTCATGGATCAATTCCCCGGGGGTTTGAGCAAAACCCGTGATGGCTCTTCTCATCGTATTGGTCTGACCTATAGGATAAAACTTTTTCAAAAATTCCTTTTGCATTTCCTCCCATGATCGGATGGGTTTTCCTAAGGTCCCTAACCAATACTTAGCTTTATCTTTCAGGGAGAATGGGAAAAGAGTCAACTTTAGGGCATCATCTGTGAAATTCTGAATTTTCACAGTGGAACATATCTCCAAGAATTCATCTAGGTGTTTATATGGGTCTTCATTTGTAAGCCCATGGAATGAAGGGAGCATTTGGATAGTGCTAGATTTTATCTCATATTGGGCCGCTGGCACTTCCGGAAGATGGATACATGTGGAAGGTTGATAGCTAGAAGGAATGAAGTATTCCTTCATCTGCTTGGGTAACTCACCTTGATTAGCCATTTGTTCAATTGGATTTTGGGATTGGTGGATCACTCTCTCAATTTCTTGGATAGGTTCAATTAAATGTGGAAGTTGGGATCTTCTACCTTGCATGAACCCCAAGAAATTAATTATTTTTTTTTATTTTTTATTTATTGCAAACACTTGTTCAACAAGTTAACCTACAAGACCTAGGGCTCCTTGGACTAAAAAGCACAAATAGTGAGAATTCCCCAAAGTTTAATTGTAATCTTGTACACACCAACCTTTAAGTTGGCCAGGTAAGAGGTAGGATCGTGGGAGGTTCTCCTTGCTTTCGCAAGTTCCTAATTAATGAACCACGAATCCACTTAGGCGTAGCCTTTTAACCCCTTGCCTTGACACCAGCCTTTAGGTGGTGATACAAGCACAATTTCTCTTAGGGTTCAACCACTAAGTGGGCTCAACATTAGCTTTCTCACAAATCAACTTAAATCCAGCCCAAGTCCGCTACCAAATTTGTCCACTAGCCAGGAAAGAGGTGGGGTTGTGGGAGGCTCCCCCTACTGATGTAGGGTCCTAATTAATAAACCACAATCCCACTTAAGGCGTTTGCCATTGGACCTCTTTCCTAGACACTAGTTTCCAAATTGATAATGGGCCTGAGTGGACCTAAATCTCAATGTGAACCATAGGGCCAATGTCTACTGGATTTTATTAGGCTTTAGGAAATGCAGAATGCAGAGTTGTGGTTTGTGGGCTAAGGAGGGGTGATCAAATCCCCACCTTATGTGATTATGGGTTTTGCCCTTAAGATAGTTTAAAATGAAATGCAACACCACAAAGTCAAACAAGGGGTTCTATGCAAATATGCATGTCATGTGATTAAGAAAAAAGATAGAAGAACTCACCTTGCCCCCACAATCTTCAATGATGCATTTAAAAAAAATTAAATAACAAAAACAAATCTAACCTATATGATGCATGACCTAAGACATGGAAATGTGGTTGCTAGTCTTGAGATGAAGATTTTTATTAAAGTTCAAATGAAATATTTTTTTTATTTTTATGAACCTATCTAACCACGAGATATGAAAAACGGAGAAAATAAACTCAAATGAAGGAGGTAAAGTGTGAGTACTTACTTGAAAAGTGTTCAATCATTTTTTTAACCCTTTTTTTGTTGATTTTTCATGCAAAAAATAAGAAAGGAGAAATTATTAGTGTCAATTTATGTACAAAAACACAAGATGGACAACCTAAAAATCATAAACTTCCCCGGCAACGGCGCCAAAAATTGATAGTTAAAACGCATGCCGTTAATACGTCCACTATCAAATTTAATTATCGGCCCACAAATTAATTAAAAGAAAATAGTTAAGTGGTGAGACCGAGTCGAACCCACAGGAAAATTCAGACTTAAAGGTAGAAAATCTTGAGTTTTTAGAATTAAAAATTCATGGCATATGGACACTAAAATAAAAGTTGACAAATTAAAATTAACTAACCTAGGTGAATGAACTTAATAAACTAAGACACCAATTAAATTAAGCAAATGCAAGGGAGATATCAAACATACCACGTGTAGAAAAGAGGAAGGGAGAGAGATGAAGATGAATAAACAAAACACTCATATTAACGAAAGAACGTGCTTACAACGTGTTCATCTAATATAAGACAATTATGATCAATGACTAATTAAGTTAAACTACAAAGAGAAATAGACAAGGAAATAAACTAAAAGGAACGACGTGAAAATAATAGTGAAACTAGGAGAAGAAAAATAAACAAAATATGCAGCACGGAAGCTCAGCTCGTTGCCACCCCTTCTCTTCCCGTCACGGATACCACACGCGGCTGAGGAAGCTCGCCGCGACTGAGAAGGCTCCACACGCGAAGGTGACGCTGCACTTTCTCCCCATCAAATTGTTGTGGACGCCACACACGAGCAGTAGAGGGGGCTCGCCACGGCACACGTTGGATGCTGCAGCAGAAGAAACTCGTGACCGGTAGAGAACAACAAGAGAAAATAATAATCTGCCACAAGGGCTTAAGCTCAACAACTAAAAACTCCCAAAAACCCCAAACGACCCCCCACACGTCCCTTTGTGGATCCCTTTTATAGAGATGAACCTCGCCAAGAGTCCCGCTGCCTCCTCCTGGATCGATGCCATCATCTTTATCCCGCCGGTATCATCCACCGCGCCCCACATGGCCGCTAGCGAGCATTTCGCCACCCATGCGAGCGTTTACCGCGTTCGTCCTCTCACAAATGGCATCGGCTCCCTTGCATTTGCAGATTATTCTGTAACCACATGAATACCCTCCGCTATTCTGGTGGTGTACGCCTTCCTTATCACGTCGACAGCTTCCACGTGAATCCCATCGCATGCCGCTGCCGCTATTCCCGCGATGACCACAGAGATGCCAACGCTATCGCAACACCCAGCCAGCACACCCATCGCCAGCCAATGTGAACGTCACCCTCGCGATGTGAAGGCCACCTATGCACGTAGCAGCCATTTCCATGTCTGTCTATTCTCGCGAATGGCACATCAAACCACAGCCTTCATGCACGTGCAAATCAAGCCGATAGTCTTGCCAATGCATGCATATGCCTCTTGCTTGGCCATGCTCGTGATGTCATTATATATTCATGTTATACTGCCACCACCTTGCTGCCTCATGCCCCACATGGCCCTCTACGTGAAGGAAGCCCAATACCACCATGCATGTGTTTCATGCATACAACAAGCCTTTGAGCCCATTTAAATAGCTGCCAAAGAAATTCCTCTTGACCTACTAGTTGAGCCTTCCGATCCCCATATAGCATTGCACCTGTCATTAGAGAAATACATATGTGATATCAAACCTTGTTAATCAATGTAAATCTCATTACACAAATTACTCCCAAATAATTGTTTTCCATGAGAACTCACGTGTTAACAAAAATCTATTTTTGTGAACATTTTCACACATAATCAACAATTTACTTAGAATATTCTCCCAAGTATATATAGAAATCTTGTGAAAATATAAAGTTATCAAGGAGATAGAGATGATCCACTCTAGAATTGGGGGTTGGAGGAGATGAAAC
This sequence comes from Amorphophallus konjac, assembly GCA_022559845.1. Classification (NCBI taxonomy): domain Eukaryota; kingdom Viridiplantae; phylum Streptophyta; class Magnoliopsida; order Alismatales; family Araceae; genus Amorphophallus; species Amorphophallus konjac. The sequence continues at coordinate 73,053,518 of CM040120.1, forward strand.
CAGAGGGAGAGAGGGCTGGGGCGCAAGAGGCTCTTGGGCATTCAACAAATTTTCTAACTTTTCATTAATTCCCAAATGAAAATACAACCTTTTATATTATTCACATCAAATCAAATGTAGACCCTTGGATCTAGGGATGGGGAATGGAGGGCTGGGATGAAGTGTGAACAACACACAAAAAATACAATTAAATAAAAAAAGGGGGGGGGGCGGCCTATTGACTATGTGAAAGGGTTGAATGAAAGGGTGGAATGGTAGGTAGCCTACCATGGAAAATGTTAACCACTTGTCTACCATGTGGTCAATTGGCATTTCAACCTTCTAGATGGCCACCTAGGATGGTTGACCAGCCGCACATGGATGACATGGACCAATGGGAAAGGGTTGAGGGCCCCCTTGCTGGTCCTACTGACAAATTACGTAGAAACCCACACAATCTGTGGGAATAACGCATTGGCTTATAAAGTCATACAATTGCGCATATACTTTCCCATGAATATACAAATAAACTAAAGGACATAAATGCAAAATAAAATGTACATGCTCGGCGTCGATTCCCATCAGTTTTTCCCCTTCCCCGCCTGGCCGGCTTAGCGCCCCTCCCTACGTGGAGGTAGTGTTTGAATGTAACCACTATTCCCCCACCCCATGATCACCCTCCTGCGAGAGGAGTGGTTTTGTACTTGCAGGTCTTCGGCTGAAGCTTCATCGGCACGGCGTGCGGGTAGTCCACGCTTCCCCGCTCGCCCTCGTCTCCGGCCGGGATCAGAGAATTCACACCGATCAGGTGAGCTTCTGGTTGCACTACTCTACTGGAATTGCTTTGCTTGTTTAGTATTGCCTCTTAGTGCCGTCGGTCGGTGAGTGAGTGCCTGATCTCAAAATATCATCGATTTGAGCGACCACCGCGGAGGGAGTTGAGAGAGCAACCCTACAACCCACGCCCTTGGCGTACTGGCCGCCCACGGAATTGGGCATCCCAGGCCCTTAAGGGTTCAACCCAAGCTAGTCAAATCCCCGGATAGGCCAGGTCCATCCTCGGACCCTCACCACTATCGTCGGTCCACCTACGGACCCGGGTGTGCGCGACGCGGGTGAACCCGCTTGAGTGGGTCCACCGTTCGGTTCGGTTGCTTGCGAATCTAGGTCCGAGGAGTTGTGTCACATCAATTTGGTATCAGAGCCTCATTGCATCCTTAGGTCATTTCACATCAATTTGGTATCAGAGCATGTTCACAACTTGTCTCTCTACAAGTTGGTCCTAGGGTGCATTCACATTTAGAGTCATCATCGGGCCACCCAGTGCATCATCATGTATACCCCTCTTTGGTTAACTCCCAACAACTCGGCCCTCCACAAGGGTTCCATTGACCCCCTCCTCTTGGAAATCATTGTAGATGGGGACCTTAGTTTTGACGGATCTAGTCCTAATGCCTACCTAAAGTGGGATGCTACCACGGATAAAAACTTTGATAGGACTATGGTCTATGGACACGCTAGAGTCCGCATGGCCAAGGGGCGGCTTCGGGGACAAGCCAAGAAGGAGTGGGAACACATAGTGGGTTTAAGAAGGGTTTGGAGGCAAGAACCCATTATCTCATGGGAAGAGATGAAGATTGAGCTTAGGAAGATCTACGCTCCCTAACCTTCCCCCTCCTACTTAGAGAACCATAATTCGAGGAGCACTCCCACTCCTCCTTTCTATCCCAATCAACCAAAGACCTCCCTTAGGGCCCAAACTCCACCACCCCCAATAATTCCAACCCCAATCAACACCTCTACACTTTGCTACCCAACCACCACCATTCAAACCAAATTGGCCCCCACCCTCGCTCCTCCCCAATCGGCCGATCCCAAGGGCAAAAGACCCCTAATTGACCCGGTTCCCGCCATGAGGGCCACCACACCCCAACCCAAAGCCACTCAACCAACCCTCGCCTTTCAAACCCAAGTGGACAACGTGTCCACTCCTTCCCCTAGGTCCATGACGGCCACCACCCAACCCAAAATTCCCCATCAAACCCACACCCCACAAGCCTCCATGGTCCCCACCACTACTCCTCCATCTTCCCCTAAAAGGGACACTCCTCCCAAAACCAATCAACCCAATCCTCCTCAACCCACCCATCTTCCACTACCAACCCCAATCCTACCCCAACTTAGGCCTCCACTACTTCCACTCCCAAACCCAACCCAAGTTCGAACTCCCTCACCACCCCGGATGCGCCATGCGCCGGCTATCACAAAACCACCCACCTTAGATCCTCCTACCCCATTGGCATTGGAAGAAGTGGCCCATACTCTAGGCCACATGGGGATGTTTGCGATGGGATCTTTTCGTTCTGATTTTCTTTTATTTATGATTATCATTTGGGTTTATTTGGTTTATTTCACGTGTCGATCAACCAATTAACCAACTGGTAATTAACTGACTGATTGACTGCGCGGGCGTGCCAGTCACATGAGTGACGAATTTATTATGCGCTCGTTCTGACCCGTGTCGGGCGAGAGAGAGGTTCGGTCGGGACCAGCAGTCCGCCATACCGTAAAGGCTATGGCGTTAATTACATCCCCCACGAGGAGGGAAAACCTTTGATTAATTGACGAGATAGTGGGCTGTCGAGGTTAGAATAAAGATGCGCAACGGTATAAACGTGAGCAGGTGACGTGAGATGCTTCTATCTGTCATGCAAGAGAGGAATGATTCATTAAGTTGGATACCCTCGATACATGGCAGAGGGCATAGGTCCGAAGACCACCATCGCGCATAGCAAAAACTTCCAATCGGGAGTTACCCGGACTTCCGTCAGTGCGATTTGATATACCCGAGGGTCTATGCAAGCATGCATGCATGATGTTCATGACTATGCTAAGCATGGCAATAGAGTTATGAAAATAAACAGTGATCAATCACATTTATTAATCTCCGCCAAGGGAGACGAGAATGGTAACACAAGCATGATAACGAAAGTGAAGCGCTGACGGACATGGTAGTGAAAGCATGATAACAAGATGATTCGGACTTGAACAGCCCTTCCCTTATTTGGTTTATTACTAATTAGAGTTTATTAGTCTCGACTACGGGAGACGAGGATCGCTCCGGAGGCGAGTGGGTGATTAGAACATTACAATGTTTCAAAAAATGGCATGACCGTGCATAGGGATAAGTTTCCCCGGCGCGGTCAAGCGTAGGTAAACAGTCTTAATACGGCGCGGCCATAACAAAGATTGATACGGCGCGGCAGGCATGGGGCGCGCCGGTTTAGGGCGTGCCAGGAACGTGCCATTTGAAAATAAAGTTTTATGAGTGTGAGGTTATTCCGGCGCGGGGGGGTACCGCGCCGTATTAAGGTGCGCCGGATTAAGACCGCATCGTTTTAGCTAATTTTTGATGAATTTTGCAACTATTTAAGTTCATTAAGATTCTATTGAGAGTTTTGAAGTTAATTGGGCCGATTGCTTGTTTAATTGAAGTCTAGAGCCTTTCCAGAATGAAGTGATGAGCTACTGCGAGGTCCATACTCGAGCACTAGGGTCCTTTATCTCAGAACAAGTGTTTTGTTGAAGCCATTTTGATATAATTAAACTCATAAGTTGGAAGAATTCTGCCAAAAATCGGGCAGCATCTCCCCCGTCCCTGAAGGACTGCAGGGGGAGAAACGGGGTCATACTCACTTGTGGAGCAAGCCCCTAAACAGCCGGTCTGCATGGTGGCAGCCAGCAAACCCCAATCGGACAGGATACCCCAAGGACTGGCCTACGAGGGGCACCAAAGTTCCGTGGGTGGAAGCAGAGGACCGAGGCAGCTAGTGACGGAAGCAACACCCCGAGGACTGGCCTACAAGGGGTGGGCGACCTACAACATGCACTACATCCGCTAGAGAGAGAGACCATTAGGGAGAGAGGCTCCGGGGACTAGGCTACTAGGAGCATTTGTCCCTTAGTCACCACAGGGTCCCGAAGGACTGTGGGTTTGGAATTGTTGGGCTAGGCCCCCAGTTGTTGTTAGCTCTGTGACTCATGAGAAACATCCATCACTTGAAAGTGGAGTTCCCTTGGCCGATCGGTAGTTCTGTGAAACGGTGGGGAATATCCCCCTCCCCGGGTGGCTAAGACCAAAACAGTAGAACTCGAATGGTTCAGTGGTTGCAAACCACAGACGAGAGGAATGAAGACATTTGGCATTGATAGATCACCGCTCACAGGGCTAAGGTGTTGATGCTCGCGAGACTGGGTTGCCATCCATAGAAGAGAATGCAAACAGCAGTCACGGAGAAAGGTAATCGATATACAGCTAGGATGATTTGCCTACACACGCATATACACGAATGGCTGGAACGCAGTAGTCGCGAGGCGGACTCCACTATCCCAGAAGCAGCACCTGCCTCCTCTGAGCAACAGAGAAATGTAAAGAGGGGGGAAGGGCAAGATTGGATTTCGTATCAAAACGGAGAGAAACGTGTGCGCAGGCACAGGCGCGGAGGACCCAGGGAGGGGTTATCCATGTAGCCCATGGCATACCAGGGCGTGTTCAGAATCTAGGGAAATCAGAATCGCAAAGCTATATACGGGAAGACACTAATATATATATATATATATATATATATCGAATGAAATAGCAATGGAAGAAGAGGACGAGACGTTGAGCATTCAATCCATCAATATATTCATATATGCATGCTATCATTCCATCGGCGAAGGAAGCCACACACATATCATGAGTTCGGTGCCGGCATCGTGGCACGGCCACCGTTCTACTCGTAGGGGAGCTCACAGAAGAGCAATAAAAAAAGAAAGAGGGATGGCAGAGAAGGGGGGAGGGGTTGGCTCATATCATCGCCATCCCTCACCCCTCTCGCTTACATTCGATAGAGAGAAAGCAAGGCGGAGAAGCAACGGAAATGCAGGTTCCCACCTATTCCCAGAACAGAGTGTCGGGGACACCTCCTTCTTCTCCGGCTATGGAGGGCTTCAGGCTGAGGATGGAAGACAGCGGCGAAGGATGCTCAGAGGAACCCTGCTTCACTCGCAAGAAACCCCCTCTCTCTCGCCGATGATTGGCTCTCAGACCTTTTTCTTATCTCTCCATTTTTCCTTCGATAAACTCTTCGCCTCTCTAAAAACCACCTCTTCTTCTGTTTCCAATTGCCTCTTTCCTCATCGCCTTATCGAGCAGCCACACATATATAGGAGCGGGCTCGAATCCTAATCCGGTGCGAGGAATGGCGCATCGGGGGAAGGGAGCTCCACCTTTAGCGCGCCGGAATAGGAGGGCGACGGGTAAAGGAGCTTTTGCGTGCCGGAATGGAGGGGCGCCGGATAAGAGGGTGCGCCAGTTTAGGGCATGCCGTATTAGCATCTCCCGCACGTCGTGGGTCATCCGATGAGTCCGGGGATGGTTTCGGGGATCACCGTGAACATTTATCTCACCACCGTTCTTCAAAACCTCGACGAGATGCCTTGTCGAAGCTCTCAGGATGACGTATGGCCATTCTCCGAACTTCAGATGTCTTTGGTTTGCACACGCGGGTTTTCCGCTGACACGACTGTCGGCACTATCATAAGTGCCACTGGCTCAGTCTGGCTTGTGCTCAAAGCTTCTTGGAGGGTGGGATAACACCCGGGATAGTTCTGCCTAGGCTGGGCGATCATTCAGCCACTAACGGGCCCATCTTGGGGGGAAGCCGTACCCGTGCCGGGTGACCAGGATCTTCTACCGATAGAGTTTTCGGTCCTCTATTCTGAAGAGCCAAGGGTACTCTTTCATCTCAGGAGAGTCTTTCATGAGGTGGGTAGCCACCGGGTAGACCGTTGTCCTTGGTCGGACAACGAGTGTAGTGTATGCGGCACGACGGAGTCGATGCCGGTTCATTGGGCAGGCTTAGTCGCACTGCCGGTTGGTTGTGAGTTCATCTTGATTCTCCTGAGGTGAAGTCCTCGTGTTCATACAGGGTGACTCGAGGCTCTGGCAGCTTGAGAAGTCTTCAATATGTTGATATTTATCGGCTTCTGTGCTTCAGTGGGCCGTGTCATTCGTCTTTGAGACTTGATCGCCGTGAGTGATATTTTGAGTGCCAACAAATGCCCCCCAGCCGTGGGTGTTGCGAGCGAGGCACGAGTGCAGCAAGGCCGACGGATGAGCTTCGCCCGGAATGATCTCCTCTTCAATTGACGGAGGCTCGGAACGGCCCTTAATTCGGCACGGATACCAATCCGACGCTGTTTGAATATTAATAAGGTGCGGGGTTAATCCGACACGCCCCTTGGCCTTGGACGCTAATCCGGCGCGCCCTTGGTATTTGCATGTTAGTCCGGCGTGGTCCCGGGCACTGGAATCTAATCCGGCACGCCTTTCATGTTTAACAGGGGTGTTAATTCGGCGCGCCCATAACCGGCGCGCCTTTTGCTTGGGGGAGTGCTAATTCGGCGCGCTAAATAGCGCGCCAGATTAAAAGGGGAATTCTCCCCTATATAAACTCTCCGCCCTTCATTCTTCCTTCATCACTACTCATTTGTGAAGTTTCTTTCTCTCTCTTTCTGCTCTTCCCCTCTCCACCTTCGGCGCCGAGTGAGTTGAGAGCGGCCGGGGTCGTCCCCTCCGAGCGGGTGAGTGAGTGTTGTTCATTTGGGTTTTAAACTCATTCTTTGGGCCCCGGGAGGCTTCTAGTAGGACTTTCCCTCGGAGCTATTTCCCCGAGTATTCCTTTTGGCCTCGGTGTAATGCCGATGGCTGCTTTTAGGGGTCGTTCCCTTAGTGGACGTGTTCCCGCTTCTCTTTGGCAATCTCCCGTGCTGGGGAGACTCTGTCAAAATTTTGTCAGAAATTTATCTTGATCAACTATTTTTTGACTTTGCTTATTGTCTGATGCGCTCCTTTACAGCTAACATGGCATCTGGTTCTTCTTCTTCTGCCTCCCGCGCCGTGGTGACGTGGGGGAATGTTCATTCCCTTGATCGGGGGCACGATCAACTTGCTGTAGTTGCAGAGTCCTCGGATTCGGAGACCGATACTGTGGACACTGGCCGTCTCCTCATCCTTGGAGGTGATTCTTTTCACTATGACCGGGAAGGCGCTGTCAGGCGGGATCACCCCAAGGACAAACATCTGATGTCCTTCCTTCGGCGCTTCAACCTTCAGGGGAAGAGAGACCTGTTCCTCATCCGCAAAGCCGAGCAGGCCTTGTTATTGGAGAGGGATGTTGGGTTCGGTGCAGTATTCAGAGGGGGGGGTGAATGAATATGACTTTTAAAAACCTTTCGCCCAATTAAAATTTCGCTCACTAAAAATGCTAGTTCGCAAACTAAACAAACTTGAAAGCTAATTGGCAGTTGTGGAACTAACCAAACACACAGTGAGATCACAAGAGTGCTAACAAGACAGATTTAGTCAATCTGAATTCTGCTCAACCAGAAGACAAACACATGGAGCGCCCCTATGCAATCACCTAGCCGAAGCACAAATAGACAAGTCAAACCGCAGTGCACAAGGGGTTTTTAGGTGGTTCGGTCCAGCAGACCTACATCCACCCCACACTCAACCCGAGTGTGGCTTCCACTAGCTCACGCTAGAAACCGCAGACTCAGTCTGCAACAGGTGCTGCCACACAGCTTGACCAGGGGAACAACCTCCCCTCTTCCTCCCAACCGGAGGGACACCCCAAGTGACTCCCAGCCACTTGTAAACTAGAGACCAAAGTCTCTCTTCCTCCAAACCAGGAGGGAACCCGCCAGTGACTCCCCGTCACCAGCAACCAGAGGTCGACGACCTCTCTTCCTCCAACCGGAGGGACCCCTGGACTTGTAACTCACAAGCCCAGAACCGGAGATCAGATCTCCCTTCCTCCAAACCGGAGGGAACACACAAGTGACTTCCAGCCACTTGCAAACTAGAGGTCGCAGACCTCTCTTCCTCCAGACCAGGAGGGACCCGACCTCAGTCCAGAGGATCGGAAGTACAAAGCTAACCAAATGAAAAAAGGAAAAATAAGAAAGGAAAAATACACAGCGATCAGAAAGCTGTAAAGAAAGATAACACAGATGTGGCTCGCATGGAGCTGACTGGCCTGGATTTGATCCACGGTCCAGTAGACAGATCTTTAGGTAAGTTTCTCTTCCTCTTCTCTTCTCTCTCACTTTCTTTTTCTCTTAACCCTCACGAGCTTCTCTAACTCTCTCTTTCTCTTCTTTTCCTTCTGCTCTTCTTCTCTTTCTTTTCTTCTTCTTTCGCAGGCTCTCTCTGTCTCTTCTCTTCTCTTCTTCTTCTGCTTTCTACTGCAACTCTTTTCTTCTTCTGCTCTTTCACTCTCTCGATCTCTTCTTTTCCTTCTGCTCTTCTTCCCTTTCTTTTCTTCTTCTTTCGCAGGCTCTCTCTGTCTCTTCTCTTCTCTTCTTCTTCTGCTTTCTACTGCAGCTCTTTTCTTCTTCTGCTATTTCACTCTCTCGATCTCTTCTTTTCCTTCTGCTCTTCTTCTCTTTCTTTTCTTCTTCTTTCGCAGGCTCTCTCTGTCTCTTCTCTTCTCTTCTTCTTCTTCTTCTTCTGCTTTCTACTGCAGCTCTTTTCTTCTTCTGCTCTTTCACTCTCTCGATCTCTGTTCCTCTATTCTCTTCGGCTCACTCTATATATTGCTCGATCAGCCTTTCTTCTTTTTATAACAGCAGCCAGCAGGAGGGCAGCACTGGGCACGTGTGGCTTCCACATTTCCCCCCCAGAACTTTTGGCCACGTGTCAGTCTCTCAGCCAACTTCAGCACACGTGTCACAATCCTGTCTGCCCTTCCAACCTCGGATCACGTGCCGCCCAGTCACTGGGGAATATTCTTCCTCGGACCACCTTCTTCTTTTTGTTTTTCTTCTTCTCCTGCAAAGAGATTAAAACCATTAATACTCAGGGTTCTATATATATATATATATACCTGAAATAAGTCGGTTGACACTCAAGCTAAAGCTGCACGAGGTGTGTAGGAACAACAAAAGGTGCACTATACTGAGAACGACACGAGGTACATAAGATGACTACAGCACGAGATAAAGAGAGAACGACACGAGGTACCACAGTAACAAAGCTAACACTACAAAGAGAACGACACGAAGTCAGATGAGAACAGCACGAGGTGAGAAGGAAATAACACGGAGTGAAACGATAGAAACACACGATCAGAGGAACCTTGGACGAAGATAGAAAGAAGCAACACGAAGACACAAATACAAAAACAACATGAAGACACAAAAACAACAACACGAAGACACAAACACAGAAACATCACGAAGACATAAAAAATGACTCGAATAAAAATTGCTCGAACTTACGAACGACTTGAAGACGAGGACGACACGGACTGAAACCAACTCGAAGATGAAAACAGAACCCTACACGAAGTGTGGTCATAAAGCAAGAAAGGACACGGGGTCTAGGAAAAACAACACAAAGACAGAAGACATGAATGGCTACAACGACACGTGATAAAACAGTGAAAGCAGGAAAACGACTCGAGTAACTACAGTAAATGACACGAAAACACGAGTAAAAATAAAAAGGATGACTCGAGATGAGCAACTAAATACTGAAGAAACGACACGAGGTTCATAGGAAAATGACTCGAAGTTCATCAGAACAAATCGAGCTGCTTCAGTAAACAGCACGAAGACAATCAACAAACATAGTTGGAACAACACGACGTACAAAAGGACAACACGAAGTGTAGTAAACACAAACAACACGAAGTATGAAAGGAACAGTACGGACACACAAGGTACTACCTCATAGCAGTTTTCCTGTTAATCATGGAAATTTCAAATGCATAACATTACGCAAGATATCTGATTAAAATGACAATATTTAACATAGTGATGCTCATCATCAAAACACTAGGGAAGTCACAAAAATCTAATACTTCAAATAAGATTTTCAATGAAACATTCATATGCACTACAAACAGAATTGTATGCATTCAAGTGACTTATAGTGTTTACTATCATCAAAATCACAGGGACACAACAATCTCCCCCTTTTGGATGATGGCAACACTATGAGTCATACTGACTTGATCAAATATTTCTCCCCCTTTGACTTCATCAAAAAAATACTTTGATAAACAATATCAGAATCATTTAAATCAATTCTCCCTCTTAGTCAAACAACTTATGCAGTCATGCATATGCAACAAATACTCTCCTTTGACATGGCAGAAGATATAGAGCTATTGCAGACAAACAAATTGATCAGACAATCTAGCACATTGTCCCCTTATGCATATAGTGTCTCAAACAGACCAGAGAGTTCTACCTTTATGATCCATGATGCAAGAAAAATCTACAAGGATGAACTCTGGTTATCCAAAAAAAATTCTGAGAGTTGTGTGTCACACAAAAGAGAACCAATGTCAATCAAAATACATTGATAGAGGGCAATATGATCAGAAACATTTTGAAGGTTGAAACCAATTGAGATGAAGGGAGAATATCAATAAAAACACAGGGACACTCAAGAATGCTGACTAGATTTTCCCTTTTAAGAAAGACACTCAGCAAGACAGGAAAGCTCCCCCTGATTAGGTGATGGAGTGAAGCCAATTGATATAGTGAAGTGATGAGCATCTATCAGCAAGACACAAACTATATTCACAGTGAATAAATGAGGAAGATAGATTTTCATTAGCACACCAAATTCATAAATCTTTGTAAACGAATTTCAGATTCTTCAATTATAATAGATTATGAATGAGTTTAAACTGACCATCATGATTTAAGAGAGATGTATTCAAAGTTTATCAAGGAAATTCAATACTCATATCTGAAACACCTTTTAATAAAGGTGAACCAATAACTCATTTGATATTCATGTTTAACCTCCTTCTATCTTACTCATTTAAATTCAGTGACTCCTATGGAAAATACACAAGATCATATTGAGACTAAACAGAAATAAATGAGACTGAGCTTGTCTTTAGATTTTCAGAATTTTCTGACACCAATTGAGCATCACTTATTTTTCCTGAGCAAGTTTGGTTCAGTCAACACCTTTTTACATGAGGCACAACACGTCTTAGGTGAAGTGACCCAGTTACTCAATGTGACAACCGTATTGCCTCTCAAAGAGAACAGAGTTAGCAGTGGAGTATCTTTTTACATGAGGAGACACCTTGATCAGAGGTCAGAATCCCCAGTTACTCAACACATCCATACCATTGCTCTGCCAGACTTTCAAACATATTGAAAAGAGGTAACTATGGCACTTCATGACATGGGCTTACTCTATTTCATTGATAGAAAACCCAGTTGCTCTGTGACCACAGTCATTGCTCTAGCTTTAAATTTTAACTGTTTTCAGATTCTTCGAACAAGGCTCAGTACACTTGAAATGATTAAGAACAATACTTTCTACATGTATCTTAACCAAAGAAAGACATGTCTTTTAAAATTTCAGATTTCAGAAAGTTTTGCATGAAATTCATGAGGCAATTGGTTAAGACTTATTAAGCATGATGATTCAGATATTTTCAAGTCTTTTACATCAAAACTTAGAAAATACATTAGGCTTAAATCAATTTGATTTATCAAAACATTCTTAAGCCAGTATAATAGAAGATTCTTCTTTTCAGAATGTCTGATTTAAGCCTAGGGTGCACTGATTAAATCTTTCCTCATTCGGCTGAATCAATGACATAGTCAAGAAAAATTAGCAGAGAGCAATTCTGATACCAATAGTTGAGAGAATAGAGCAATTCAGAAGCAAGCCTTAAAGACTAGAATTCAGTCAGATTAGCTTGGGCCAGTCTTGACAAGATATGAAGAAATGTGTATGATAGGAACAAGCTACCAATTGAATTCATAGTAGACAGAATCAATGGCTGAGTCTGGAATACAGACAGATCAGCTATATTAGTGTAGACAACAGAGAATTCAAGTGAACCACATATTTGCCAAGAATGGATCAGATTGCTAGACAGAAGGAGTTCAAGAGGTGAAGAGATGAAACAGGAATGCTCCCCCTATCTAGATGCAATGAGACATTTCTTTTTAGATTTTTCAATGTAAGGAAATGCAGTGCTACTTACTACATGTACGCATACAGCAAATGAGATTATCATGATATGCAAGCATTAGTCAAACTCCCCCTTACAGAGTGCACGATATGCAATTAGGGCACTAAAACATAATTTTAAAATTTATGCTCATTCAGACTATCATAAAAAGAACAAATCATGTATGAGGAGAGTTCAGAAAATTTGAATCTGACAATGCAGATGATGAATGAATATGCAACGACGGATTTAACATGCTATTCATTTATTCTAAGAACAAGAAGTGCAGAGAATTTACCTGAAAGAGGCTTTATTAACTTGGGTGCCTTGGTTTAATTTACCCCACTTTATTCCTCCGTCCAAGGCACACCTGCAAAGTATTTGATCATCTTGATCCTGCAGGGACCCAAGTAGCTTTGGGTCCTGCGTTAGCCCTAACAGGTTTTCTAAACATTTTCATAGCAACATTATCATCAAATTTCATCAGTGAACAGTCATCCATAGAATGTCCAAATTTTCCACAGTATCTACATGAAATGGCTAGTGTTTGATTCTTATGATGCATATTAACAGCAGGGTGATGTTTATAAACATGTTCATAAGATTTTCTGTTATATGCATGAGCAGTTTGATGCTTGTTCTTAACCATCCAACATTTAGCAGATTTATGGCCTGGCTTCCCACAGTTATAGCATGAGATTTTCACAAAAGGTTTTGCAGGGAATTTGACAAAATGGGGTTTAACATAATTCTTTTGAACATACCAACAGTCCTTGACTGTATGCCCATTTTTCCCACAGTGGGAGCATGCAAAAGAATTTCTTCTATGAAAACCATTTTTACCCCAAGTGGATCTAAACCAGCACTCAGCAGCCTTGTGCCCAGGCTTATTGCAGCTGAAACACACAATGTGCTGACTAGAATTGTGTTTAGATCCATATGGACCATGAACATGAATGGGGGACTTGGCATGCTATTTATTGTCTTCTTTCATGATAAAACATTCACTCATGAGATGGCCATGCTTCCCACAATAATAACATGAGACATCAGGCTTCCTAGCAACATGGTTTCTATCAAAAGAGTTTCTAGAATGTAAAGTTCCACTAGCATGCTCATCCTTTAATATCAATCCACAATCCTCCATTATGTGACCTCCTTTCCCACAATAATAACATGACCCCCTTTTAATGTGAGTGTGTGAGAGATCATGTGAATTGTGTGCAGTCTTCTTTATAACAACAGGAGTGTCTTTGTCCTTTTTCTGTGAGTTTTCACCCTTTTTCTGTTTTGGAGTTTGTTCCACAGTTTTGGGTTTTTCCTTTTTCTGTGAATTTTCACCCTTTTTCAGTTTTCGAGTTTGTTCCACAGTTTTGGGTTTCATAGTGGACTTTTGTGCAGTGAATTGAAAAATAGAAGGACCAGCAGTTGTGTTTTGATCAGAAGCTTTTACAAACACAGTTGAAGTTTTATTGCTATTGATCCTTTTGTTTGTTGAACTGTAACCCAGCCCCTCTCTCTGAGAGTTATCACTCTTTCCCAGAAGCTTATTCAGATTGTCCTTTCCCTTGATAAATTTTGACAAAGAATTTTTCAAGTCTTGAATTTCAGAATTTAAGCCACAAGTATTAGCTTCATATTTGGACAAATCTGTTTCACAGGAAATGAGTTGTTGATGCAAGGCATCATTCAAACTTTTGAGTTTTTCAACTTCCTGTTTTAGCTTTGTTTCATTGTCAGCTTCAAATAGGGACTTATAAAGATCATCAACTTCTTGTTGAAGGGATGTGATAGTGAGCTCATAATTAGCTACCTTCTCTTCACAGCATTTGACATTTTCACTCAACATTAGGTTGATGGTTTTTAGACTCTCAATTTCTTGTTCAGCATTCATCAACCTATCAGAATTATCTATGCTCACACCCTTGCCTTTTTCAATTGTCAATAGCTTATATGACAGTTGGGTGTTTAGATGATTTAGCTTGTTGATTTCCTCTTTCAATTTCCTATTTTTCTCTAGGAGATCATCATCAAACATCCAATCATCTAAGGAAGACTGACATTCATAAAAGTTTTCCTGTTGTTTCTCAGATTGAGGTTTGTTGAGATTTTTCTGAAGCTCTAGATTCATTATTCCATCAGCCTCCATTTTTTCAGAAATCAATCTATTTTCTTTTTCAAGACTCATCAATTTGTGTTCAAATTCCTTGGACTGGTTTTTGAGTCTTTCATTTTCAGATTTCATATCTTCAGCTTCAGTAATTTTACTTTCCAAAGAGATTATAAGATTTTCTGAATCAACTTTCTCCTTCTCATAACCAGCCAGTTTTTCTTTTAACAAACCAATTTCTTTTTCGAAATCAGCAGTGTGTATTAAAAAACTAGCAATTTCTTCGTCACTACAATTGATACACTCTTTCAATGCTGATGTCTCCTTTTCAATTGTCATCCATCTTTAAGAGAAAATAGTGTTAAGAACCATTAGCTTTTTATTTTGTTCCTTCAGATGAGCATTTTCTTCAACCAACTTTTCTTTTAATTTATCAATTTCCTTCTTCTGAGTCAGCAGAGAATCATTTTCTTCTTTCAAGGAAGTGATTAAATTTTTCTGTACATTATCATCAGAATGTAATTCTTCAATCAATTCCTTCAATTTAGATTTTAGATTTTCATTTTCAGCCTTTAGACTTGTGATTTCGGCATTTTTCTCTTTTCTTAATTTTCTCTTTTCTGATTTGACTCTTTCATATTTATCTAGAAGATGCTCATGCATGGCAACTAACTCATCATGGCTAATATCCTCGGTCTCAGAGATTACCTGGGATGAGGACTCATCTGATTGATCACTCCTTCTTGCCATGAGACATTCTTCTTCCTGTTCCACATGTGTTGCAGTCACTCTATCAAAAATTTCCTTTGCAGTGCTACAATCTGAGATAAAAGGAAAATCGTCAGAATCAATTGCAGCCTTCATTAGATTTAGAGCTCTCACATTATCATCATTTTTCATCTTGTGATCATAAGTCCACTTAGACTTATCCTTAGGAATTTTATATGGACCGTGAGATATAACCTTCCACAGTTGGGGATTAATAGAGTTAACATGCTTGCACATACGATATAGCCAGAAATTAATATGTGAACCACTGAATAGCGGAGGATGAGCCATTAACACAGATCAAAACTAATTCAAAGTAGTGAATTCAACCCAATAAACCAAATCTAACAGAAATGCACCGAAAACAGCAGAATCGGATCTGCAGGTCGCTGGACCTTCTATGCAGACACCGCTCTGATACCAAGTGTTGGGTTCGGTGCAGTATTCAGAGGGGGGGTGAATGAATATGACTTTTAAAAACCTTTCGCCCAATTAAAATTTCACTCACTAAAAATGCTAGTTCGCAAACTAAACAAACTTGAAAGCTAATTGGCAGTTGTGGAACTAACCAAACACACAGTGAGATCACAAGAGTGCTAACAAGACAGATTTAGTCAATCTGAATTCTGCTCAACCAGAAGCCAAACACATGGAGCGCCCTATGCAATCACCTAGCGGAAGCACAAATAGACAAGCCAAACAACAGTGCACAAGGGGTTTTTAGGTGGTTCGGTCCAGCAGACCTACATCCACCCCACACTCAACCCGAGTGTGGCTTCCACTAGCTCACGCTAGAAACCGCAGACTCAGTCTGCAACAGGTGCTGCCACACAGCTTGACCAGGGGAACAACCTCCCCTCTTCCTCCCAACCGGAGGGACACCCCAAGTGACTCCCAGCCACTTGTAAACTAGAGACCAAAGTCTCTCTTCCTCCAGATCAGGAGGGAACCCGCCAGTGACTCCCCGTCACCAGCAACCAGAGGTCGAAGACCTCTCTTCCTCCAACCGGAGGGACCCCTGGACTTGCAACCCACAAGCCCAGAACCGGAGATCAGATCTCCCTTCCTCCAAACCGGAGGGAACACACAAGTGACTTCCAGCCACTTGCAAACTAGAGGTCGCAGACCTCTATTCCTCCAGACCAGGAGGGACCCGACCTCAGTCCAGAGGATCGGAAGTACAAAGCTAACCAAATGAAAAAAGGAAAAATAAGAAAGGAAAAATACACAACGATCAGAAAGCTGTAAAGAAAGATAACATAGATGTGGCTCGCATGGAGCTGACTGGCCTGGATTTGATCCACGGTCCAGTAGACAGAACTTTAGGTAAGCTTCTCTTCCTCTTCTCTTCTCTCTCACTTTCTTTTTCTCTTAACCCTCACGAGCTTCTCTAACTCTCTCTTTCTCTTCTTTTCCTTCTGCTCTTCTTCTCTTTCTTTTCTTCTTCTTTCGCAGGCTCTCTCTGTCTCTTCTCTTCTTCTTCTGCTTTCTACTGCAGCTCTTTTCTTCTTCTACTCTTTCACTCTCTCGATATCTTCTTTTCCTTCTGCTCTTCTTCTCTTTCTTTTCTTCTTCTTTCGCAGGCTCTCTCTGTCTCTTCTCTTCTTCTTCTGCTTTCTACTACAGCTCTTTTCTTCTTCTGCTCTTTCACTCTCCCGATCTCTTCTTTTCCGTCTGCTCCTCTTCTCTTTCTTTTCTTCTTCTTTCGCAGGCTCTCTCTGTCTCTTCTCTTCTCTTCTTCTTCTGCTTTCTACTGCAGCTCTTTTCTTCTTCTGCTCTTTCACTCTCTCGATCTCTGTTCCTCTATTCTCTTCGGCTCACTCTATATATTGCTCGATCAGCCTTTCTTCTTTTTATAACAGCAGCCAGCAGGAGGGCAGCACTGGGCGCGTGTGGCTTCCACATTTCCCGCCCAGAACTTTTGGCCACGTGTCAGTCTCTCAGCCAGCTTCAGCACACGTGTCACAATCCTGTCTGCCCTTCCAGCCTCGGATCACGTGCCGCCCAGTCACTGGGGAATATTCTTCCTCGGACCACCTTCTTCTTTTTGTTTTTCTTCTTCTCCTGCAAAGAGAATAAAACCATTAATACTCAGGGTTCTATATATATATATATATACCTGAAATAAGTCGGTTGACACTCAAGCTAAAGCTGCACGAGGTGTGTAGGAACAACAAAAGGTGCACTATACTGAGAACGACACGAGGTACATAAGATGACTACAGCACGAGATAAAGAGAGAATGACACGAGGTACCACAGTAATAAAGCTAACACTACAAAGAGAACGACACGAAGTCAGATGAGAACAGCACGAGGTGAGAAGGAAATAACACGGAGTGAAACGATAGAAACACACGATCAAAGGAACCTTGGATGAAGATAGAAAGAAGCAACACGAAGACACAAATACAAAAACAACATGAAGACACAAAAACAACAACATGAAGACACAAATACAGAAACATCACGAAGACATAAAAAATGACTCGAATACAAAATTGCTCGAACTTACGAACGACTTGAGGACGAGGATGACACGGACTGAAACCAACTCGAAGACGAAAACAGAACCCTACACGAAGTGTGGTCACAAAGCAAGAAAGGACACGGGGTCTAGGAAAAACAACACGAAGACAGAAGACAGGAACGGCTACAACGACACGTGATAAAACAGTGAAAGCAGGAAAACGACCCGAGTAACTACAGTAAATGACACGAAAACACAAGAGCAAAAATAAAAAGGATGACTCGAGATGAGCAACTAAATACGACACGAGGTTCACAGGAAAACGACTCGAAGTTCATCAGAACAAATCGAGCTGCTTCAATAAACAGCACGAAGACAATCAACAAACATAGTTGGAACAACACGACGTACAAAAGGACAACACGAAGTGTAGTAAACACAAACAACACGAAGTATGAAAGGAACAGTACGGACATAGCAGTTTTCCTGTTAATCATGGAAATTTCAAATGCATAACATTACGCAAGATATCTGATTAAAATGACAATATTTAACATAGTGATGCTCATCATCAAAACACTAGGGAAGTCACAAAAATCCAATACTTCAGATAAGATTTTCAATGAAACATTCATATGCACTACAAACAGAATTGTATGCATTCAAGTGACTTATAGTGTTTGCTATCATCAAAATCACAGGGACACAACAAGGGATAGTCTAACAGACTATGTGGTGCGGGGAAGGCCAATTTATCTTCTCGGAGAAGTCAGGAAATGGAGCGTCGTGCTTGGACTGCAAGATCTGGCTCCAGAAGATGGGCTGCTGACCAGGGCCCCTGAATTTGTACCCGCTCGGTGGAATGATTCCGCAGGGAGGGTGGACCGGGAGAAGCCAATCTTTTGCTTGCTTCTTGCCCCGTTGAGATGGGGGTACAGAGAAGAATCATTTCTGCTGGACTGCCTGGCGGTCCGCTTTAAGCACCAAATATCCGTGGGGTGGTTTGTCGCTGAGGGCCACCAACGCTCACGCATTCAGACCTGGAGCAGTGGAGTTCACAGATTATGTGCTGCATCATTACACTCCCATCCTGACCAGGGCTAGCGTCTATCACAGCGTGTATGCCTCGAGATACCGCTACCCCATCTCCCGAGGGTTATGTTGTGGCATGATCGAAGTATTTTGTCCCGAGTACAACACTTTTTATACTTCGGAAGGAGAAACTTCTCTGGATTTATGGAGCCTCTCACAGCTTAGCGGTCTACCTATCGACGGAGAGCCGTACGAGGAAGTCTGTTGGCCCGACTGGTTGAAAGATTAGAACGACGGTGAGGGTCAGTATCTGGCGGGTCATGCTTACCGCTATCTGATGAAGGCGTACCACACCCTCTATCACTCGTCGCACGACACGAGGGAAGCTCGGAAGCCAGGCGAGAAGCCGAGGGTGCGGATGGGCACCTAGCTCCAATATTTCTTCGGCGGGAAGAAGAAGTATGAAGACTTTCCCCCGATAGAGCCAATGGCTCCGAAGCGGAAGAAGAGAGTCCGACGCCAGGCCGCATCATCATCATCTTCAAGAGGAGGGCAGAGGGAGGACCCAAACCCTACTGGAGTCGACGTAGTCACCCACTGTGCTGTGTACCTGGTTTACTGGATCCGTTCTTTCGCTCTTTCACAAGGTGACGAGAGCGTGATCAGGGCAGAGGCCATTTACCCCGCCTGTCTCATGGCTTGGGGTACTAAGCTGTCCCTTTGCCCGGTGGCTCTGTGTCTTATTTACAAGATGTTGGGAGACCTGCACAAGACGCGTCTCCCCAAGAATCTGCGAACGGTTGGTTCGCTACACTTCTTCAATGCTTGGGTCTGTACCTTGTTTCCGGAGGCGGCTCCTTGGGCGTTACAGTCGGCTCCTCTTGTTCCGCGGATGATAGAGTTTATGAGTGCTGAGCCATCCTTGCTAGCGGAGCAGCTGTTTGCCATTCGGGGCAAGTTGGCCCGGATTCCCACAGATTCGCCTGGGGTTCTTCACTTTTGGAGCTTAGCTACCCACTCCAGTCCGCTGGTGAACAGGACGAGGCAGTGCAAGCTTTTTGAGACCGAGGAGTATATCCATCCGATTTCCGGGGCCAAGTGTACCAGGCCCATTCTTGAGCCGGAGTTGGTTGACTGGGCGCTGGCTATCAGGCCGAGTGTCCTTGTATTCCGCAAGAGCGGCATTTTGTGGTTGGAGCCGTATTATCCCTTCCGCTTCAGCCGAAACTTTGGCTACGACCAGCACATTCCACATTCTTCTTCACAATTTGTGTTGCCTAACAGGCACAGGGCCGGGCAAGTTTCAAATGATGATGCCCGGATATGGTGGGACTTCTTCCACCGCCGGGAAGATGTTTCTTTTAGGGTGCCAACCCCTGCCTGTTTCCCCCGCATCACTCCTGAGTATATCAAGTGGTGGAACGCGCGAACGGGGTTCTACAGGAGCTCTCGGCGAGAGTGTTGGGCCGTAGCAGAGCATAGGTTTCTGGACTCCCAACCAGAGCCACATTTGATATTGAGCCCTCCTATTTGAAGAAGCTGAAATCCTGGACCAATATGGAAGTGAGGGCCTATCTGGAGGCCCGAACGGCCGTGAAAAGTTGCAAGACCAAAGTCGACCCGAAGTTGCCAACAATCAGCAAGGATGACTATGTGAAAACACTTCGGGGTTTATGCCGGGTGAGTAGCTAGAGGGTGGTCCTTCAGCAACTCCCTCTGCCGGTGGAGGAACCCATCTCGGTTGTGGCCGACTGGCGTCCCGAGGTGGATAGGTTGTACCCCTATTAGACTTTCATCCGTAGGGAAGACAGGCGGGAGGCTTTATATGACAACACCCCCTGGATATTTACGCTCCTTCACTCACATGGTCTTTCAGTGGGTGGTCCCAGCGAAGCCATTATGGACCGGCCCCTTCATATCTCATTCAAATATGCCGACAGATGGGGGCTGGACCACCTGAGCTTATATTATCACCTGTCTTATCGTGGCCACGAGGACCTGGCGCTACTGGCCGAGCCGAGTGAAAAGATAGGAGATTTATGTTGGCTTATTCGCGAGGCAGCTTCGAGAGACAAAGCGCCCTCGCTATATTGTTGGCCTCTCTTGCCCTTCTACACGGGGCCAACAAGTATGTTCTATTTCTTCATTCAGGCCCTTCGGCCAACCTCTTTTCTTCATTGTGGTGTATTATTCTCACCTTCGTGCATGTGCAGTCCGACCAACTTCGGAGGAGACTCGGCACTTTAGGGAGTTGATAATAAAAGCTCAGAAGCCAGCATACTTCGAGGTTCCCGAGCCGGCCCCGACCACGACGCCACTGCCTCCTGGCGATTTGAGAAAGCGGACCCGATCCCAGTTGAGGGAGGCCATTAGGAAGGCCAAAGCGGCAGTGACTCGAGTGACACGGGCACGCCTAAGGAAGGCCGCAGAAAAGGAACCAGCAACCGTTCTTCCTCCAGTTGTATCCTTCGAAGAGTTCGAGGCTTCCCGCATGCAAAGGCCAGAAGCTGAAGGTAGGCTCTTCATCTCTCCAGAATTCATTGGCTCACTTTGGCTGCCTTGGCTAATCCATGCTGACAGTTGCCGACACAGTCGCTGCGGTCGTCGGACTGGAGGTGACGGTAGGCACCGTGGCTATGGAAGGGGCAGAGGAAATCCTTACTGCTCTCGTAGAGAGAGATCTGGCTTCTCCAACGCCCAGACAGGAAACGGAAGGTAATTTATAGTTTAATCGCGACGCCACTGTGAGTCTTCATGCCTTCATCCTGCTTGACTATTTCTTGCCGTAAATTTCAGTTGATATGCAACCGTCATTACTCCCGGGCGCAGAGGGTGCAGAGGAAGCGATTGCCCGGGGGTAGGGCGAGCTTGCCCCTGAGATCCCATCAATTGTTGCTCCTGGTGTGGAGTGCATGGAGGAAGTCCCTGCTGCGGGTGATGCTCCTCCTGATGAGGTTCCTGCTCCGATAGTGGAGCATCCTGAAAGAGCAGAGGAGTCCTCTTCCTCCGAGCAGGTCGATTACGGTGGCGGCTCCAGTGATGAGGAGTTCCCACATGTCGACACAGAGACTAAGGATGCCGGGGCATCTTCGGCCTATGAGAGTGATCACCTGACTTTCAGCCCGCCCCGGTTGTCATGGAGTGGTCTTGGGCCATCAGGCTCACTCGTGAGCGAAGGGGCTGGGGCCGCAGAGGTTGCCCTTGGAGATTTGAGCCTAGTACCGGCTGAGGTGAGGACCCTCCCGTGGTCGGCACTTGCTACCCTTCCTTTCTTTTCTTTTTAGCTTTCTGATGTACATATTTCTGGTCCAGACTGAGGTGGTGCTGCCAACCATAAGGGTGCAGATACCCCTCCCGGCTCTAGGCGCGGGTCACGCAACTTTCCCACCTGTCTTGCGGCCTATCACACTGCGATATCCCAAGGACTATGCAGCGGTAGCTGGTCCAGTGGGACCCGGAGTACTTGCGAGGGTTGACGAGTTGGTAGCAGTCAAGGACTCCCAGCCATTGGAAGTCGCACAACGGTCGGCTTCGGAGAAAGGTGGCCCCTCCGAGGTAGAGGCGGGAGAGATCATCGAAGAGGAAGTCGGGACTACTGGGGCCTTGGCTTCTATCGCTGAAGCTGGCCATATGGGGGTCAGTCGAGTTGGAGGCGAGGAGCAGATGTCCTCGGCTCTTGATGTTCCTATTGCAACTTCATCCCAAGGGGCTGGCAGGGAAGTCACCGTCATCGAGACTCCAGCTACCATATCAGTCACCGCGGTTGTTCCCCACACAAGTGCGCTGCAGATCATACTATCGTCATCTTCTGGGACGAGCGACGATATCTGGGCCACCGTGGACAGCAGAGTGGAGTTCGAACTACCCGAGACGTCACCGCTCGGTCTCTAGTCATCGAGTGACCTTGTGTGGTAGTTCTTAGGGACCCTTCAGTAGACCATAACGGCCAGCAGAGATTTGACTTATGTTCAGCTGAGGGGTTTGATAGAGCACCTGTCCCGCTCGCTGTTGGCTTTTGGTTGCCCCATGGACGACTGGACTCCATGGGTGATTTGGCTTCTGAAATATTTAAACAGAAGGGAATTCTTAGGCCGGGAGGTAGCTGACCAGCTGGCGACCATAACACTGGAGAGAGCTGAATGCCGAGCAGCTCTCATCTCTTTGAAAGGGACTGCGGTGAGGATGAGGAATGATGCTAATGCCTCTTTGCAGCGCCGAAGCTTCCTTACGGCCCGGATAGGAGAGCTACAGGCCGAACTTTCAAGGGCAGAGGCTGAGCTTCAAGAAGTAGAGTGCCTGGAAGTCCTGGGGATGGAGGAGGCAGAGATGGCCGGGGGACAAGCTGCTTCCCTCGGGGAGAAACTATCTCAGCTGGAGGCCACTGAGTTCAGACTGCAAGAACTAATCCGCCATCCTTCCTTGGGCATTCTAGAGCTGGAGGACATCTTTCGATGCCCTCTGCCATAGTCTTTTCTATTTGCCCCTTTTTGATGGACTTCATGTATTCCGGGGAATGCCCCGCGTAACATGTATCTTTTTATTTCATAGGAATGAAAAATCTTCATTTTGTTGTTAAATGACGACTCCATTCTTTCATTATTCTTTTCTTTCCCCTTTCCACTCGCCAGTTAATTCTAGTTCGAGTATGTGAGTCACTAGGGCAGGAGAGCGCTCACGCCTTCAGCGAAGGGGTGAGGTGTTCGCTCCACCGCGCCATGACCATTCTCGGGACCAGGCAACGGCTAGTGCAGGCCAAGAGTTCGAAGGACCAAAAGGGTATAGAGGCCCCTTCAGGGCTAGGAAATAAGGACGGATGGCTTGTCAGCTGGATTCATTGATGCTGACGGAAATTGAGGGTAGGGTTTATTCATCAACAGAGTTTGTATGGAGCAAAAGCAATTTACTGCTTAACGAGGACGAGGGGTCTAGGTTAGGGGGGAAAGTTGACCGATCCTGTCGATGGCAACAAGGGTCGATAGAAAGTCAGTTAGTCTAGGAGACGGCGACGAGGATCGATAGTCAGTAGACCGACATTGCCGATGGTGACAAGGGTCGAAAGAGTAGCCGGTCTTGCCGATGATGACGAAAACTGAAAAAGGTAGCGACTGATCTTGCGGATGGTGACAAGGGTCAAAAGAGGTAGCGACCGATCTTGCCGATGGTGACAAGAGTCGGAATGGTAGACGGTCTTGCCGATGGTGACAAGGACCGAAAAAGGTAGCGACCGATCTTGTCGATGGTGACAAGGGTCGGAATGGTAGACGGTCTTGCCGATGGTGACAAAAACCAAAAAAGGTAGCGACCGATCTTGTCGATGGTGACAAGGGTCGGAATGGTAGCGATCGATCTTGTCGATGGTGACAAGGGCCGAAAAAGGTAGCAACCGATCTTGCCGATGGTGACAAGGGTCAGAATGGTAGCGACCGATCTTGCCGATGGTGACAAGGGCTGAAAAAGGTAGCGACCGATCTTGCCGATGATGACAAGGGTCGGAATGGTAGCGACCGATCTTGCCGATGGTGACAAGGGTCGGAAAAGGTAGCGACCGATCTTGCCGTTGGTGACAAGGGTCGAAAGAGGCAGACGGTCTTGCCGATGGTGACAAGGACCGAAAAAGGTAGCGATCGATCTTGCCGATGGTGACAAGGACTGAAAAGGGTAGAAGGAAGTGGAATGATGAATGAGGATAACCTCGCTACTACATTATCATCTCATCATTCATTTTTTTTATTGATTGATTTTTTATTCGTCATCATTTTTATCACATTACTGACTCAAGCGCCCTTTCAGATTTTCACCGAAGTCAGCCCCCTCTTACTTTTGCCCACGCGCCCTTTCGGGTTTTTCACGTGGCGGGATACCCGATTTTGCCTGTAACGCCCTTTTGGGTTTTCGCTACAGCCGGGTTATAGCCATTTTTGCCCCTGCCCTAGTATAGGAACAAGGCCGGCGGGGTATCTCTATTTTTAACCTCCTCTTTTTTTTCTTTTTTTTTGTAGGAAGAAGCCGGGACACAGGAGAGCCTGCCCGCTAGCATGCCATCGGCATTGTCGATGATGACAAGGGTCGGATCCTGGTTTAGTTCGTCGACATTGGTTAAATGCCGAAGCAAAGGATATAGTTCTTAACAAGGAAGGAAGGTCTAGGTTAAGGGATAGAGGCTGACCGATCCGCCGATGATGATGAGGGTCGAACATAGGTTTATTCATCGGCATGGGTCACATGTCGAAGCAAGGCTAGATTCATTAATAGGGATGAAAGGTCCATGTTAAGGGTAGAGATCGACCGATCTCGCCGATGATGACGAGGGTTGAACATAGGTTTGTTCATCGGCATGGGTCACATGTCGAAGCAAGGCTAGATTCATTAACAGGGACGAAAGGTCCATGTTATGGGTAGAGATCGACCGATCTCGTCGATGATGACGAGGGTCGAACATAGATTTATTCATCGGCATGGGTCACATGTCGAAGCAAGGGTAGATTCATTAACAGGGATGAAAGGTCCAAGTTAAGGGTAGAGATCGACCGATCTTACCGATGATGATGAGGGTCGAACATAGGTTTGTTCATCGGCATGGGTCACATGTCGAAGCAAGGATAGATTCATTAACAGGGACGAAAGGTCCAAGTTAAGGGTAGAGATTGACCGATCTCGCCGGTGATGACGAGGGTCGAACATAGGTTTGTTAGGAGATCTCCGATGGGACTCTTGATGATTGTCCTTTGGGAGTCTCATTAGGAGGAGAATAAAGAGGAACTTTTTGGATTACCACTTTACTGACCTGAGCGCCCTTTTGGGTTTTCGCCGAAGTCAGCCCCCTCTTACTTTTGCCCACACGCCCTTTCGGGTTTTCACGTGGCGGGGTACCCGATTTTGCCTGTAACGCCCTTTCGAGTTTTCGCTACAGCCGGGTTATAGCCATTTTTGCCCTTGTCTTGATTTAGGAACAAGACCGACGGGGTATCTCTATTTTTAACCCCATTTTTTCTTTTCTTTTTTCTCACGTAACATAAGGATGTTGAGAGAGTCGGCTAGGACACGAAGTCTTGTGCCGAGAAAGAGGGTTTACTCGTCAACACGAAGGTAATGCTAACGCAAGGGATGGATTTGTGCCGATTCGAGCGTAAGGCCTGCAATGGCAATGTTGTATAAAGGTTGGCTAGGACACGAAGTCTTGCGCCGAGAAAAGGGTTTATTCATCAGCAAGAAGGCAATGCTGACGCAAAGGGGTAGATTTGTGTCGATTCGAGCGTAAGGGACGCAATGGTAACGTTGTATAAAGGTCGGCTAGGACACGAAGTCTTGCACCGAGAAAGAGGGTTTACTCGTCAGCACGAAGGCAATGCTAACGCAAGGGATGGATTTGTGCCGATTCGAGTGTAAGGCCCACAATGGCAACGTTGTATAAAGGTCGGCTAGGACACGAAGTCTTGCGCCGAGAAAAGGGTTTATTCGTCAGCACGAAGGCAATGCTGACGCAAAGGATGGATTTGTACCGACTCGAGCGTAAGGCCCGCAACAGCAATACTGTAGACATTATGCGAGTTTGGTCAAGGCCGACCATTACTGGACCGAGGTGCGGGTAGCTCAGTTAGAGCAGAGCGCCACTAAACCAAGGTGAGGGTAGCTCGGTTAGGGCGGAATGCCACTGAACCAAGATGAGGGTAGCTCGGTTAGGGCGGAGTGCCACTAGACCAAGGTGAAGGTAGCTTGGTCAGGGCGGAGTGCCACTAGACCAAGGTGGGTGTAGCTTGGTCAGGGCAGAGTGCCACTAGACCAAGGTGTGTGTAGCTTGATCAGGGTGGAGTGCCACTAGACCAAGGTGGACGTAGCTTGGTCAGGGCGGAGTGCCACTAGACCAAGGTGGGTGTAGCTTGATCAGGGCGGAGTGCCACTAGACCAAGGTGAAGGTAGTTTGGTCAGGGTGGAATGCCACTGAACCAAGGTGAGGGTAGCTTGGTCAGGGTGGAGTGCCACTAGACCAAGGTGAGGGGAGCTTGGTCAGGGCGAAGTGCCACTAGACCAAGGTGGGTGTAGCTCTATCAGGGCAGAGTGCCACTAGACCAAGGTGGAGGTAGCTTGATCAGGGCGGAGTGCCACTAGACCAAGGTGGAGGTAGCTTGGTCAGGGTGGAGTGCCACTAGACCAAGGTGGGTGTAGCTTGATCAGGGCGGAGTGCCACTAGACCAAGGTGGAGGTAGCTTGGTCAGGGCGGAGTGCCACTAGACCAAGATGGGTGTAGCTTGGTCAGGGCAGAGTGTCACTAGACCAAGGTGGGCGTAGCTTGGTCAGGGCGGAGTGCCACTGAACCAAGGTGAGGGTAGCTTGGTCAGGGCGGAGTGCCACTAGACCACGGGGAAGGTATTCCGATTATTCAGGGAATGCCAGTTGCGCCGTGTGATACAGCTTTATATGCTTTCCATTGAGGGGAGAGAACTGGACGACTCCTTTGTGGTCTACCAGGACGTAGGCACCCCCTTCATATACTCGGCGGATGATGTACGGTCCAACCTAGTTTTTGACCAACTTCCCTTTGGGGTTAGCGGCCATCACTTCTCTTCTTTTGACTATTACCAGGTCTCCCTTCTTGAACTCTCGCCCTTTGACCAGCTTATCAAAAGCACGGGCCATGCGAGCTTGGTAGAGCTGGATGTTTTGTTGCGCCCGGAGGTGCTTTCCTTCGAGCTCGGCGAGCTCTTCCAATCTTCTTTCTGCATTGATTTGTTCACCGCTGACCAGTCCATGCTGGATGGCGACTCGCATCGAAGGAACTTTTAATTCAATCGGCACCACAGCCTCTAACCCATACATGAGGGAGAATGGCGAACATCCAATTGGGGTTTTATAGACAGTACGATAGGCCCAGAGCGTCTCGTACATCCTTTCTTCCCAGTCCTTTTTATTAGACTTGACAGTCTTTGCCAGCAACGTGCATAGTGTCTTGTTGAAGGCTTCTGCAAGTCCATTGGCTTGAGGGTTTTAGGGGGACGATGTCCTCCAGTCAATCTTGTATTTCTCGGCTAGCCGGTAAACCTTCTGATTTCTGAAATGGCTGCCATTGTCAGAGATAATTCGGCTGGGGATCCCGAACCGGAATATTATGTTCTGCCGGAAGAATCTTGCGACCAGTTCCCCCGTTACATCTCTTAACGCGATCGCTTCTGCCCATCTGGAGAAGTAGTTTGTAGCTGCTAAGATGTATTTGCACCCTGATGAAGACACTGGTAGTGGCCCTACCATGTCCGTGCCCCATTGAGCAAACGGCCAGCTTGGTAAGGTAGGATGTAGTGGCATTGGAGGCCTTCTTGACACATTGGCGTGTTCTTGACACTTTTGACAAGCCTTGGAGAACTTGCAGCAGTCATCAAATATAGTGGGCCAATAGTAACCCAATTTCTTTATCTCAATTTTCATCTTTGGGCCGACCTGATGCGCTCTGACTGATCCCGCATGGACTTCTTGCATCACCTGCCGCGCTTCTGCTGAAGATAAGCAACGAAGTAGGACTTTTCTTCGAGCATCTGCCATTATTCGGAATAAGGTACCGTTCCTCATCTCATAAGAGTCTTTGACCCTCAGGAGTTTCATTCTCTGTTCTTTTTCTTTTGGGAGCTGCTGGTGTTGGAACCACCGCAGGAGATGTTCTCGCCGATCGGGCTGCTGAACCTCTTCGACGGCTACCACCTCAATCTCTTGTTCGTCGGCTAAGACCTCTATTACACTGGGGACTTGCCGGCAGTTGATCACTGTTATATTCAGGCTCGTGTCTGGCGGGACCGCCAAAGAACTGGCCACCTTAGCGAGGGCGTCTGCCTGAGCATTCTGGCCTCGGTTGATATGCTTGATGCTGATGAAGTAGAATCTTGACATCAGGCGGGTTGCCAGCTGATGGTAGGGGAGGAGCTCTTGCTTTCGCACATCGAACTCTCCTTCCAGTTGTTTTATAACTAGCATGGAGTCTCTGAATGCTTCCAGCATCTGAATTCCCATGGATAGAGCAATTTGCAACGCAATTATCAGGGCTTCATACTCTGCTTCATTATTTGTGCAATGCTTGTTTATCTAGCAAGATGTGTGCACCAGTTTCCCTTCTGGGGATTTCAGGACTATGCCTGCTCCTGCTCTGACCCTGGCTGATCCAGTGATAGAGGTGTCAATTCTAGAAGCGCCATCGAAATATAGCTGCCATAAGGAGGGCCGCACCTGAGTGGCTTCCAGGGTTTCATCTTCAGGAAGCTCTGGTTCCAGCGGGCAATCCCCGGGTAATGGGTGCTCAGCGAAGAAGTCTGCAATAGCTTGGCCCTTGACGGCCTTACGCGGCACATAGGAGATGTCAAACTCCATAAGGATTACTGCCCATTTGCCCAAGCGACCTTTGAGTGCCGGCTGGGACATAATATATTTTTGCGGGTCCTCTTTGGATACCAAGCTGATTTCATGCGACAACATGTAGTGTCGAAGCTTCTTAAGTGCGAAGACCCGTGCCAAACAGATCTTCTCAATATAAGTATATTTCTCCTCAGTTCTGACCAGTCTCCGACTGAGGTAATAGAGGGCTTGTTCTTTCCCTTCTTCATTATTCTGGGCCAGTATTGCCCCCAGGGAATTGTGTGTGGCTGCTATATACAATATCAACGGCCGTCCTTTCACCGGTGCGCCCAGCACTGGAGGAGTCTTCAGATAGTCTTTCAGCTTGTCAAAGGCTGCCTGGCAATCTTCATCCCAGTAGAAGGGAACATCCTTCATCATCAATTTGTGGAAAGGCTGGCATCACCCTGACAAATTGGAAATGAACTGCCGGATATAAGCCAAGTGGCCCTGTAATGATCTTAGCTCGGAGAGATTTCTTGGTGCAGGTAACTCCTGAATTGCTTTGATCTTTGCGGGGTCTATCTCGATTCCCCGATATCGGACAATGAAGCCCAAGAACCTTCCGCTTGACACTCCGAACGCACATTTCATAGGGTTCATCTTCAGCTCATGCTACCTTAGCCTCTGAAAGATAATCCAGAGGTCCTGTAGATGGTCTTGTTTTCTTCTGGTCTTGACCACCAGGTCATCTATGTAGCACTCGACCTTGTGGTAGAGCAACTCATCAAAGATTCTGGTCATTGCGCGCTGATAAGTTGCGCCAGCATTCTTTAGTCCAAACGGCATCCTCTTATAGTGATAGATGTCACGCCCCGAGCGCGGAAGGAACTCGGAGACGCGTGACGAGTTTATATCGATCATGTCAATCAGAGCGTTAGTGTATTCAACACAAAGACAGAGTGCGCAAAAGTAAAGATAACCCAATCCTTTATTCAATCACAACCTCAAAAGTACTTCTATTACAATCCACTTAATGAAAGTGCTAAGACTCAATAAAGGAAAAGGTACAACGATTGACTCAAAAATATAGGAAGATAAGACTAGTAGACGCTTGGATAGACGGAGTAGCTCTAATCTCTTTACTCTTGACCTTCCCCATCCGATTGAGTCTCGTCATCGGACTTACCTGAAAAATAGGGGAAAACACTGGATGAGCGAACGCTCAGTAGGAATTATATCTCAAGAGCTAGCTTGCTTTAAGTAATTTACATGTTACATGAATGCAATAAAGCTATGCATGTTTACGTAAAACGACAAGAGAGAGCGAGAGTATAACAAGAGATAATTGAGTGAACTAGCATGTCTTTCAAGAACTTATATCAATAAATGTCAAGATATTCAAGCAAGTATATTCATCATGACATGTCGGAAATTGGCTACCACGTTTCAAGCAAGTATATAAATACCCTTTTCGGGTCACGCAAGTCATGTCAAGTCAAGTCGAGTATGAGATTGTGGAATATCTAATCAAGCTAGTCATGCACTTCGGTACAATGCCACACCGTGATCATTACAACTCCCATGGGCACTAGTACTTTCGGGTGCTCCTCCCAGGACCAGATCGGGCCCTTATATGCGCAGGCATTGATCGTGTATTTTTTGACATCCACTATGGTTATAGCCAATATAGAGTTTCAATGGAATAAGCTTGTAGGGACTTTAAGGTAGATCTTGTGGAAAAGAATTTCAAGGATTGAACATGATGTATAAAGACAACAATAACGGTACAATCATGATTAACGATAAAACTAGGTGGAATCGGCTCTCTAATTGGGTGCCATAATAATAAGAATAAGCGCTCATATAGCGATGGTCGCTCGTTCTTGGACATGATAAGCTAGATAGAATTGAGGTCCACAAGTATGTCACCTAATTCATAAGGACACTAATGGCATGGTTTCCCATTCCATTAATTTAGAGTATTCTCATGACATCCTCTTAGCAAGTCATGAGGGGCGGTATACCATGTTTCTTTAGAGTGACATGATAATCAAATAGTGACATAGGTTTTAAGGGTACAACCAGCTCGGCTGCCTTGAGAGAATCCAAGGCTAGCGGAGTCTTACGGAGGTCTCTATGATAAAGTCACTGGTCCAAAGGAACGGAATGTCCTATGGAGAGTTCATCTATCACCGAGAATTAGTGGGTAATCGATAAAACAACGAGAAAACATGGGACTATATTCACGGAATGGAATATAGTGCCGATATGCATAACCCATTAACAAGAGTTATATATATAAACCACGAAAAATCAAGAATCAGTCAAATGGCGCCTAAGCTTAAGTCTTCATTTTATGAATTGGCGCCCTTGTCAGGGTCGTCAGTTTAATAAATGATGACTGTTCACTCAGTCGTTACATCCAGATTAATATCTATAAATATTTTCCAATTTTGATTATTATAAAAATGACGCCTTTTATGAAGGCTTCAATTCAATAAACAGCGCCCTAGTCAGGGGCGTCATATAACAAATTAAAGGGTAGGGTATATGTCGTCATTTCAATATCCAGGAATATTGTAACCATTTCTAGAATTTCACAGTTTATCACTAAATTGGGGCCTATTTATAGGGGCGTTCATTCAATTGAGGACCTAATCTGGGTCGCTAATTCTTTGTCATACGATTTGCACCCGCGGTACAATCACAGACATGATTTTTGGAGTATGTCTGATCAAGATTATAAAGACATGAATAGTTAGGGAAAAATAACAGGAATTTATGGACACAGTCATGCATTAGTGTACATGTAAGAGTTCATAGTTATTAAAATTTAAACTTTGTACAATTATTAACTATCTAGGAAAAAGATGACTATTTGCACGATCATTGATTTTAAATGACGCCCTATTTTGGGTCGTCAATTTCATTCATGTAGTAAACGGAGAAAATTCATTCTGGAAAATGAAATATGTAACTCCTTTAGACCTATATGCATGTATTCATTTAGTAATTATAGGATTTTGCTAAGTCTTGAGAAAACCTACCTTGGTGATGATCTGGTCAATGGAACGTGAAGAATATATATGAAGATTTGATCACAAACGATACCCTGTTTGAAACAGAGTAACCGCGTAGAAAGAAGAAGACACAGCAGCTTGTTCTTCTAGCTTCAACAACAGCAGTAGCAGTTACGGTAGCAGAAAGCAACGGCCTTCAATCCTCTGTGCAGCAAGGAAGAAGAAGAAAGGATGAAGACCTTCACGTTCTTTACGTACACCCACGGCAGAAGCAACCTTCGGAAGAAAAAGCTTTATGCTTCTCCACAGCAATACGTGAAGCACTGTCGAAGAAGCAGAAGACGGCTTCCTCTCTTCACAGTATTGGCAGCAAGAGGAAAAGGAAGAAAACAAAGAAGAACTTCCACGGCAGAGGAGTAGTAGCAGGACGTCTTTTGGCAAATAGGGTCAACATGGGTTCGATGGAGGGGATGGTATTTATAGGGGAAAGAATCCTAATGGGTTCTAGGAGTTTGATTGGAGTTGAAACTTCCTATGTAGACTCCTGATTAAACTTAAACATCCACGTGTTGATCCTTTCCTAATCAAAATTTACCTGGATAACATCCTTGTTCGAACCAAACACTAACAGGTTTAGTTTGAAAATGACGCCTAAGGTTGGGGCGTTAATTAAAAATGACGCCTCTTTAAACAGTCTTCAATTTTTTTATATGACGCCTGTCAAAGGGGCGTCAATTAATGAATTAGTGCATGTTTTATAGTCTTTAATTAAATGACGACCTTCTAAGAGGCGTTATTTACTTTTGGCCTAATTGGTATATGTTTTAAGTGTATATGAGTTGGGCCTTTATCTTTGGCTTAATCTTTTAAGATTTTACCAGGGTTGCTACACCCTCCCCCACTTAAAAGAATTTGGTCCCAAAATTCAATCGTATATAGACGTGGAGAGTGTAGGGTACATACCTTTTTAGAACAATTCTGGGAATCGTTTTCTCATTGACTCCTCGGTCTCCCATGTTGCTTCATGTTCTGAGCTTTTACTCCATTGTACCTTGACCATGGGAATAACTTTGTTCCTTAATGTTCGTACCTCGCGATCGAGGATATTCATGGGCTTTTGTACATAAGTGAGATCCCTTTGAATCACCAGGTCTCCATGATCAATGATATGTGACGGATCGTGCACATACTTCTTCAACATGGATACGTGAAATACATTATGAACTTCAGACAATTGAGGAGGTAAAGCGACGCGGTAAGCAACCACGCCAACTCTTTCTAGTATCTCAAAAGGTCCGATAAACCTTGGTGTAAGCTTGCCCTTAACACCAAATCTCCTTATTCCACGTCCAGGTGATATCTTGAGAAATATGTGATTTTCGACTTGGAATTCGAGATCTCTTCTTCTTGTGTCAGCATAAGCCTTCTGTCTAGACTGAGCAACTTGAAGTCTTTCTCTAATCAACTGAATCTTTTCAGTGGTATCCCTTACCATGTCTGGACCTAATAGTTGTTTCTCGCCAACTTCATCCCAGCACAAGGGTGATCGGCAACTCCTTCCGTATAAGGCTTCGAAAGGTGCCATTTGTATACTTGCCTGGTAGCTGTTGTTGTATGCAAACTCGACTAAGGGCAAGGGATCATGCCAGCTTCCACCAAAATTGATGATGCAAGCTCTGAGCATATCTTCTACCACCTGATTCGTTCTTTCGGTCTGACCATCCGTTTGAGGATGAAAAGATGTACTAAAGTTAAGTCTCGTCCCCAACGAATGTTGTAAACCCTTCCAAAAGTGAGAAGTAAAATGAGGGTCTCGGTCAGACACGATTGAGACAGGTACTCCATGTAACCTGACTATCTCCTTAATGTATAATGCAGCAAGAACATCAACTGACCATCGACTCTTGATTGGCAAGAAGTGTGCCGATTTGGTCAATCGGTCGATGATATCCCATATTCCATCATGTCCTCCTTTTGATTTAGACAGACCCATAATGAAGTCTATACCGATATCCTCCCACTTCCATTTGGGAATATCTAGATGATGTAGCTTACCGGCAGACTTTTGGTGTTCCGCCTTAACTTGTTGGCATGTGAGACAGCGAGACACAAAGTTTGCTTTTTCTCTCTTCATGTTGGGCCACCAGAAGGTCCTTTTCAAATCTTGGTACATTTTGGTAGACCCTGGATGAATCGTGTATCTTGATCTGTGAGCTTCATTTAAGATTTTTTTCTTTAGCTCCTGACAATCTGGTATACAAGTTCTATCTCTGAACAACAATCTTTCATCCGAAGCTATCTTGAATTCTGATTGCTCTCCAATCTTGCCTTTGATTTCCACAAGTACGGGGTCACTATCTTGAAGTCCTTGTATTTCGGATAGCAATTCTGGCTGTATGCTCATATGAGATAATGTGACACACCTACTGTCCTTGTCTATGCTTATATTAAGTTTAGAGAACTATTCTAGCAACTTCCACTCCTGAATCATACAATTGGCTAATAGTGCTCTCGGCTTTCGACTGAGGGCATCGGCTACAGGATTACCCTTTCCAGGATGATATTGTATAGTGAAGTCGAAGTCCTTGAGATATTCTAGCCAACATCTTTGCCTCATATTCAATTCCTTCTGAGAGAAGAGATACTTAAGACTTTTATGGTCAAAGTATACAGTAAACTGCACTCCGTATAGGTAATGTCTCCATATCTTCAGTGCAAACACTATCGCCGCCAATTCTAAGTCATGGACTGGGTAGTTCTCCTCGTGCTTCTTCAATTGGCGAGAAGAGTAGGCTA
Organism: Amorphophallus konjac; assembly: GCA_022559845.1. Classification (NCBI taxonomy): domain Eukaryota; kingdom Viridiplantae; phylum Streptophyta; class Magnoliopsida; order Alismatales; family Araceae; genus Amorphophallus; species Amorphophallus konjac. The sequence continues at coordinate 73,088,047 of CM040120.1, forward strand.
TAACTTTCCCTTGTTGTATTAAAACACATTCGAGGCCAATGCCAGATGCATTGGTGTATACTTCAAATTTCACGCCTTCAATTGGTAAAGCTAAGACCGGGGCAGTAGTTAGGTGATCTTTGAGAGCTTGAAAGCTTCTTTCACATTCCTTGCTCCATTCATAATGGATCTCCTTGCGAGTTAGCCTTGTGAGTGGTACGGCTATCTTGGAGAAATCCTTAATGAATCGCCGATAATAACCTGCAAGACCCAAGAAACTACGGATCTCGCTAGCATTAGTCGGTCTTTCCAAATTCTTTACAGCTTCAACCTTCGATGGATCTACGGATAAATCGTCTTTTGATATAACATGCCCCAAGAAAGATACTTCTTCTAACCAGAATTCACATTTACTGAGCTTTGCATATAACTAATTCATCCTCAATATCTGTAATGCAATCCTCAAATGCTCCTCATGCTCTTCCTTGGTCTTTGAATAGATTAGTATATCATCAATGAAAACCACTATGAATTGGTCTAGATGAGGCCTGAATATACTATTCATCAACTGCATAAAGGCAGCAGGGGCATTTGTTAGTCCAAAAGGCATAACAACAAATTCACAGTGCCCATACCTGCTTCTGAACGCGGTCTTATAAATGTCCTCATCCTTGATCCTTAGTTGGTGATATCCCGACCTGAGATCAATCTTCGAGAAGTACTTGGATCCAGATATTTGATAAAATAATTCATCGATTCTCGGCTGTGGATATTTGTTCTTGATAGTAAGGTTATTCAACTGTCGATAGTCGATGCACAACCTCATGGATCCATCTTTCTTCTTGACAAATAGCATAGGTGCTCCCCACGGGGAAGTGCTTGGTCTGATAAAACCCTTCTTAAGAAGCTCCATCAATTGCTCCTTTAACTCCTTGAGTTCGGCGGGGGACATCCTATATGGTGCCTTAGAAACTGGACCAGCACCAGGGACCAAATGGATGGTAAAGGCCACTTCTCATTGTGGAGGTAATCCAGGCAAATCTTCCGGAAACACATCCGAAAATTCTTGCACAACTGGGATGTCTTCTAGCTTAGTCTCCTTAGTCTCCTTAATGGTGACAAACGCAAGGAAAGATACACATCCTTTCCTTATTAGCTTGCTAGCTCGGAGAGCCGAAATAAGAGGTGACTTGCTCTGACTCTTAGGGCTAGTATAGACCAGTTCCGGAAAGTCTTTGAAAGTAACTTTGCTATTACGGCAATCCACAGTTGCTTGATACTTGGATAACCAATCTGCTCCCAATATGACATCATATTCCTTTAGGTCTAAACATATGAGGTCGATAGAATGATTTCTTCCCTTTACCAATACTTCACAGTTTTGATAATGGTGAGTAAGGTCAACTTCGCTTCCGAGAGGAGTTGAAAGAACTAATTTCATCCATTCCGGTTCCATGGGTAATGGATTAGCAAACTTCTTAGAAATAAAAGAATGTGAGGCACCAGTATCAAATAAGACATATGCAGACTTGGAACAAACTTTCAATGTAGCACCCCGGAATTTATAAAGGATACATATTAATATTGGTCATGAAATAAATATAGAAAATAAAATTTTGATAATGGAAATAGCCTAAATTGATAGTGGGCCTAAACATTAATTAGAAGGCTATGAATAAATCCTTCATTAAAGCCCAACCTTTAAGCTAAAACCCTAACGAATTACAAATAGATAATTGAGTTAAAGATCATAGGATCGAACCCGACTCTGATACCCGAGACAACAATGCAAAATAAATAAGATGTACAAATAAATAAAGTTAAAGGAAATAAAGTATGTATATAAAGTTCTACCAATTAGATAAAACTATTTAATATAATTAATGGGCTGGGAATATATGTATAAATATATTTATATAGATATAGATTATACATGAGCCTTGGCCTAAAAAAAAAAAATAACACACACACACATATATATATATATATGAAACTGTTATATTTGCCAAATGGGCCTTACACTTAAAACAAATAACAAATGGGCCAAAATAAAATAACGCTCTCTCTTAAGGTGCTATTTCATTAATTGAAGACCGTACAAATGGGCGCTAATTTATTAATTGATGCCCCTAACTAAGGCACCAATTATTGGAATGACGCCGCTGTCATGGGCGCCACTTTCATACGTTAATAGGGTAAGGGTAATAATAATTAGAAATAACGCGAGGATAATAGGAAATATAACGCCCTTCACATGGGCGCTATTTAAAATAACAACGCCCAGGTACGTGGACGCTAATTCATACCAAGGAAAATTAGAAGGAAAGTGGCTAAATATAGAAAATTAAAAGGTGACCCTAGTTAAGGCGCTATTTAATGAAATGACGATTGCGTAAGAAGGTGCCATTTACAGAAAACACTCCCTTGTCTCAGTCGCCAATTCCCTCAGAGTAAAAATAAGGAAACCCATTGCCATATTTCGTTCGAACTCGGATGAAGGTTGGTAAGTTTGATAGTAATATGATCCTAATCAAACTTCTACACTCATTAAGATTCCCTAGCCTATAAATTCCCCTTCCATCGAGCCAACCTGCGAGGCTCTTTTTCTTCTTCCTCTTCCTCTGCTACTATTGTTTCTGACGCTGCATGCTGTTGCGGTTAACGGGAAAGAGGCAAGGCTGTTGCCTTCGTGTGAAGCTGTTGCAGCTGTTGTGTTAACGAGGGAAGCTTCTTCCCATCTCCTTCCTGTCACGATAGCGGTGCTGCTGCAGTAGGAGAAGCAAGCAAACTTCTTCTATTATTCTTGTTCTTCATCGTTCTATATCTTCGTCCTTACAAACGTCAAACGGTAGGCAATCTCCCAAGCAAAAATATTATCGTCATGCTAGATCATTAGAACATGTAGAAGGACTTGCAGATTCTCTCGGTTTGCCTCTGTGATTTTTGCATAAAATAGGAAATTAGCGACCCTCATCAGGGCGCTAATTCAATTGACGACTCGCACATGGTCGTCATTTTTTTAGTTAATAATTAAATACACATGTTTAAAATTTAATAACTATGCAACCTGATGTCTAAATTAATGCATGATCATAGTTCTGAAATCTTGCTATTTTTCTCTACATGACCATGTGATTATTTCTGTAAAATTTCTTTTATTTAAAAAGTGCTACTATTCATGACTAAATTACATAAAGATTGAAATGACGACATGCACCCCGCCATTAAATTGAAATATGACGCCCTTGACTAAGGCGCTACTTAATGAATTAACGACTTAACCTAGGGCGCCATTTACATAATACCTGAAACTCGAGAATATTTATAGATTTTAATATTAATAGTATCTAGATGCGGCGACTGTGTGAACAGTCGTCACTTATCGAACTGACGACCCAGACAAGGGCGTTATTTTCTGAATTGAAGACTTAAGTCAAGTCGCCATTTACCTGAATTCTGGAAATTGATAATGAATATATATTGATATATATATATATTAAAATATATATATCGACTCCATGGGGAGTCTTCAATTTGTAAAATAATGCCCCTGACTAGGGCGCTACTTAACAAATTGAAGAGTTTGGTTAAGGCGCCAATTTTCTGTCATCTGATTTTTCATGATTTTTTCTGTAAACTTGGATTTATATATATATAGGCACTATATTCCAGTCCGTGAGTATAGTCCCACGTTTTATCGATTGCCCATCAACTCTCGGTGACATACGAGCCCTCTGTTGTACATTCCGTTCCTTCGGATTGGCAAGTTAGTCATTGGGACCTCCGTAAGTCTCCTCGCAGCCTTGGATTCCCTCAAGGCCGACTGAGCTAGTTATATCTAATCACCTAGATTTCCAGAATGTCATGGTTTTCATCTGGTTTATTGATATATCATCCTTATTACAAGTTCTTGAACTCTATGTCCGTGAAATCTATCTTAATGTTCTTACATGCTTGATCCCTGAAATTCTTGGCCATTAATATGGAATTAGTCTAGACTAAATGTCAGGGGCTATGGGTCCCACTAAAATGACATTTTAAATGCTACGGGTCCTGATCTGACCCTCATTGGGCGAGGCAAAGTCCAAACGTTACCAGTATACGATGATCGGGTGCTGGCATTCACCAACTCGGTTATTGGCATTTAGGGGCAATCATATAGTCGTGAGAACTCCTAAGTGTGCGACCAAATACTACCTAGTGCTATTTCCATGAGGGGCGGTCATATCGTCGTGATTTTCCCCTTAATGCATTGGCCAATCCTATATAGTGCTAGATGTGCAAACGCTCTCGTGATAGTGATGATCGGGAGTAATTGCCATCATAGTACACCTTTCTACAACTTATTGTTCCTCATGAAAAGATCTTGATTTGCCTTATTGGAGGGGTTATCATATCGTCGTGATATTCCCTTAGTGTCTTGGCAAATGCTATGTAGTGCTTGTAGAAGTAATTGTTCTACTTCTATATCAATCATCATAGATGTTCTTGAATTATCCCATTGATAGTACTCGTTATCTTGTCATGAAGATCCTTCATAATAATGGATACATTAAAGCTCTCGTGATAATGTTCGTCATAGAGAGATGAATGTTATATTTCCTCATTAATGCTCTAGACCTAACTTGAGAAAGTACTTGATTAGATCTTGCTATACTCTCTTGATTATCATCGTCCTTACTCTTCATGAGTTTATCTAGCACCTTGCTTACTCGCTTTTATGGTTTTAATTGATCATCACTTTATCACTCGTGTCATTATAGTTCCCGATTTCTATATCTCACATGACCTGCATGAGCATGTTAAATTGTAATTGACTTAAAGCTAGCTTGGAAGCATGAGATATTAAGTCCTACTGAGCGTTCGCTCACCCTGCATTTTCCAATGTTTTCAGGTAATGACCTTAGTGACGACGAGATCGAACATGATGGGCAATGGCAAGAGTGAAGAGAACTCTGACATCTAGATGAACCGCCTAGTCTAGTTATCTTGCGTCTTATGTCTCCTTATAGTTTTTTTTTTATTGAGTCTTTTCGTTTATTATGGGCCCGAATATGTAAAGAACTTATATTTGAAATGAAATTTGTTATTTGTCCAAATTGTATTTTTTGGAAATGACTATGCTCTGATTGACATGACTGTTTAACTGCCACGTTCCGAGCAAACGACACGTTCCGCTACTATCGGTTCGGGGCGTGACAGAAGGTGGTATCAGAGCCTGGGCTTTCTAAATCCCTAGGTCCTTAAGTCCAAGTCCTAGATTGAGTTCTCCTTGTCAATTATCCTATAGGAACCCCGTGAGATTTGGGTAGAGCTGTGGGTTAAATGATAAAATATGTTACATTCGCGTTAGATACCTGCCGAGATATGAATATCATTAATCCAAACCTTATTCTTGTAGGCTAGAATGGCCGCTGAGAGAGCTCAGTGGAGAGAGATGCAACGCACTGTCTAGGGTTTAACGCAAGCCTTGCAACAAGTTGCACAAGGTGGAGCATGGCATGGAGCTGGGGATTTGCATTGGAAGTTCCAAATGATAAATCCCCCTAAGTTTAGTGGGTCGACTGACCCGAATGAAGCGGAGAATTGGGTGTAAGAAATAGAGAGGACCTTTAAGGTGATGCAATGCACCGATGAAGAGAAGGTACTATTAGGAACATATCAATTAGAGAAGGATGCCTGAGTATGGTGGGGATCCGTGGAAGCCATTTTGCCTAACGATCAAGTTTCTTGGGACGAGTTTTTAGAACTCTTTAACGAGAAGTATTTCTCAGAAAGAATTCGCGAGAAGAAGGCTATGGAATTTGTAGCTTTGAAGCAACGTAGTCTGTCAGTCGCTGAGTATGAAGCGAGGTTTTCTAGATTGGCCCGATATGCACCACACTTGGTTTGCACGGAGAAAATGAGAGCAAAGAGATTTATGAATGACTTGAAGGTGAAACTTATACATCAACTAGCTCCACTAGAAATTCAAACATATACGGAAATGGTTAGAAAAGCTCCACTCTTGGAAGATGCTATGGATATGATGGAAAGAATCAAAGGAAAGGCCGCCAAGAAGGACTTACCAAATGGATCCAAGAACAAGGAAAATGTGAACGGCAAAAAGAGATTTAATGGAGGCAACAAATTCTATGAAAATAAGAAGCCCCAGAATAATGATCGACAAATTGTTCCGGCCAAGGGGAAATGCAAGCATTGCAAGAAGGGAAGACACAATCCGGACGAGTGTTGGTATAAACTTAGAAAATGCATCCGTTGTGGAAGCAAAGATCACAAAATTACTCGATGTCCACTCTTAAAGGAAGAGGCACCGCAAGCAACGGAAGGTAACCCTATAAACCTATCTCATCTAAAACTTGCATGAATCGGATATGACATTAAGTACTTAGCATGATATGTGAATGATCTAGCCAGAATACATGCTTTAGGTATGGTGATCTTACCCCACAAATTTTGGAAGGAAAACTATGTGAATTTGGGGACCAAATTCCTTTAAGTGGGGGAGGGTGTAGCACCCCGAAATTTATAAAGGATACATATTAATAATGGTCATGAAATAAATATAGAAAATAAAATTTTGATAATGGAAATAGCCTAAATTGATAATGGGCCTAAACATTAATTAGAAGGCTATGAATAAATCCTTCATTACAGCCCAACCTTTAAGCTAAAACCGTAACGAATTACAAATAGATAATTGAGTTAAAGATCATAGGATCGAACCCGACTCTGATACCCGAGACAACAATTCAAAATAAATAAGATGTATAAATAAATAAAGTTAAAGGAAATAAAGTATGTATATAAAGTTCTACCAATTAGATAAAACTATTTGATATAATTAATGGGCTGGGAATATATGTATAAATATATTTATATAGATATAGATTATACATGAGCCTTGGCCTAAAAAAAAAATAACACACACACACACACACACATATATATATATATATATATGAAACCGTTATATTTGCCAAATGGGCCTTACACTTAAAACAAATAACAAATGGGCCAAAATAAAATAACGCCCTCTCTTAAGGCGCTATTTCATTAATTGAAGACCGTACAAATGGGCGCTAATTTATTAATAGACGCCCCTAACTAAGGCGCCAATTATTGGAATGACGCCACTGTCATGGGCGCCACTTTCATACGTTAATAGGGTAAGGGTAATAATAATTAGAAATAACGCGAGGATAATAGGAAATATAACGCCCTTCACATGGGCGCTACTTAAAATAACAACGCCCAGGTACGTGGACGCTAATTCATACCAAGGAAAATTAGAAGGAAAGTGGATAAATATAGAAAATTAAAAGGCGACCCTAGTTAAGGCGCTATTTAATGAAATGACGATTGCGTAAGAAGGCGCCATTTACTGAAAACACGCCCTTGTCTCAGTCGCCAATTCCCTCAGAGTAAAAATAAGGAAACCCGTTGCCATATTTCATTCGAACTCGGATGAAGGTTGGTAAGTTTGATAGTAATATGATCCTAATCAAACTTCTACACTCATTAAGATTCCCTAGCCTATAAATACCGCTTCCATCGAGCCAACCTGCGAGGCTCTTTTTCTTCTTCCTCTTCCTCTACTGCTATTGTTTCTGTTGCTGCATGCTGTTGCGGTTCATGGGAAAGAGGCAAGGCTGTTGCCTTCGTGTGAAGCTATTGCAGCTGTTGTGTTAACGAGAGAAGCTTCTTCCCATTTCCTTCCTGTCACGGTAGCGGTGCTGCTGCAGTAGGAGAAGCAAGCAAACTTCTTCTATTATTCTTGTTCTTCATCGTTCTATATCTCCATCCTTACAAACGTCAAAAGGTAGGCAATCTCCCAAGCAAAAATATTATCATCATGCTAGATCATTAGAACATGTAGAAGGACTTGCAGATTCTCTCGGTTTACCTCTGCGATTTTTGCATAAAATAGGGAATTAGCGACTCTCATCAGGGCGCTAATTCAATTGACGACTCGCACACGGTCGTCATTCTTTTAGGTAATTAATTAAATACACATGTTTAAAATTTAATAACCATGCAACCTGATGTCTAAATTAATGCATGATCATAGTTCTAAAATCCTGCTATTTTTCTCTACATGACCATGTGATTATTTCTGTAAAATTTCTTTTATTTAAAAAGTGCTACTATTCATGACTAAATTACATAAAGATTGAAATTACGACATGCACCCCGCCATTAAATTGAAATATGACACCCTTGACTAGGGCGCTACTTAATGAATTAACGACTTAACCTAGGGCGCCATTTACATAATATCTGAAACTCGAGAATATTTATAGATTTTAATATTAATAGTATCTAGATGCGGCGACTGTGTGAACAGTCGTCACTTATCGAACTGACGACCCATACAAGGGCGTTATTTTCTGAATTGAAGACTTAAGTCAAGTCGCCATTTACCTGAATTCTGGAAATTGATAATGAATATATATTGATATATATATATTAAAATATATATAGCGACTCCATGGGGAGTCTTCAATTTGTAAAATAATGCCCCTGACCAGGGCGCTACTTAACAAATTGAAGAGTTTGGTTAAGGCGCCAATTTCCTGTCATCTGATTTTTCATGATTTTTTCTGTAAACTTGGATTTATATATATATAGGCACTATATTCCAGTCCGTGAGTATAGTCCCACGTTTTATCGATTGCCCATCAACTCTCGGTGACATACGAGCCCTCCGTTGGACATTCCGTTCCTTCGGATTGGCAAGTTAGTCATTGGGACCTCCGTAAGTCTCCTCGCAGCCTTGGATTCCCTCAACGCCGACTGAGCTAGTTATATCTAATCACCTAGATTTCCAGAATGTCATGGTTTTCATCTGGTTTATTGATATATCATCCTTATTACAAGTTCTTGAACTCTATGTCCGTGAAATCTATCTTAATGTTCTTACATGCTTGATCCCTGAAATTCTTGGCCATTAATATGGAATTAGTCTAGACTAAATGTCAGGGGCTATGGGTCCCACTAAAATGACATTTTAAATGCTACGGGTCCTGATCTGACCCTCATTGGGCGAGGCAAAGTCCAAACGTTACCAGTATACGATGATCGGGTGCTGGCATTCACCAACTCGGTTATTGGCATTTAGGGGCAATCATATAGTCGTGAGAACTCCTAAGTGTGCGACCAAATACTACCTAGTGCTATTTCCATGAGGGGCGGTCATATCGTTGTGATTTTCCCCTTAGTGCATTGGCCAATCCTATATAGTGCTAGATGTGCAAACGCTCTCGTGATAGTGATGATCGGGAGTAATTGCCATCATAGTACACCTTTCTACAACTTATTGTTCCTCATGAAAAGATCTTGATTTGCCTTATTGGAGGGGTTATCATATCGTCGTGATATTCCCTTAGTGTCTTGGCAAATGCTATGTAGTGCTTGTAGAAGTAATTGTTCTACTTCTATATCGATCATCATAGATGTTCTTGAATTATCCCATTGATAGTACTCGTTATCTTGTCATGAAGATCCTTCATAATAATGGATACATTAAAGCTCTCGTGATAATGTTCGTCATAGAGAGATGAATGTTATATTTCCTCATTAATGCTCTAGACCTAACTTGAGAAAGTACTTGATTAGATCTTGCTATACTCTCTTGATTATCATCGTCCTTACTCTTCATGAGTTTATCTAGCACCTTGCTTACTCGCTTTTATGGTTTTAATTGATCATCGCTTTATCACTCGTGTCATTATAGTTCTCGATTTCTATATCTCGCATGACCTGCATGAGCATGTTAAATTGTAATTGACTTAAAGCTAGCTTGGAAGCATGAGATATTAAGTCCTACTGAGCGTTCGCTCACCCTGCGTTTTCCAATGTTTTCAGGTAATGACCTTAGTGACGACGAGACCGAACATGATGGGCAAGGGTAAGAGTGAAGAGAACTCTGACATCTAGATGAACCGTCTAGTCTGGTTATCTTGCGTCTTATGTCTCCTTATAGTTTTTTCTTTATTGAGTCTTTTCGGTTATTATGGGCCCGAATATGTAAAGAACTTATATTTGAAATGAAATTTGTTATTTGTCCAAATTATGTTTTGTGGAAATGACTATGCTCTGATTGACATGACTGTTTAACTGCCACGTTCCGAGCAAACGACACGTTCCGCTGCTATCGGTTCGGGGCGTGACATTTAATGTACCTTCCACTAGTCCGCCTTCATCTTGTTCTGTCTCCTTAATAGCTTGGAGACGTGCATTCTTTGTCATCGGGTGCCTCCCGTCACCGGCTTGATCATTGAGTAGGGAACAGTTGGGAATCTGATGATCACAGCTCCCACAACGGAGACACGCTCGAAGTTTCCTCCAACATTCTTCGGCCTTATGTCCGGCCTTGTCACAGTGTTTACACACCACTTTAGAAGGTGTGGTGGTGATGGAGAATGGCTTGTTAATCTTTTTGACGTTCTTCTCCTGAGAAGACTCTCCTCCATTACTTGGCCTTTTCTTGTTGAAATTGGGTTTGAAAGTGCCGGAGCTAGTAACATGCTCCTTCTTGTCTCTCCCACGGATCCGATCAGATAGTTCCGTGGCATCCTCCAGTAGCTAGGCTCATCGTACCATCTCCGAATAGACTTGTATGCCCATCGGGGCCAGTTGTATGATAAACTAGGGCCTGAGCCCATTTAGAAACCTTCTAGCTTTCATTTTCTCGGTACTGACTAAATGCTTAGCGTATCGGGATAACCTCGAGAATTGTGTCTCATACTCAGCCACCGACAAGGATCGTTGTTTAAGTGCGGCGAACTCGGCGGCCTTCTTCTCCTGGACTCGGTCTGAGAAATATTTATTGTTGAAATATTCAACAAATTCTTCCCAAGTAACTTGTCCTTGATCTAATGTGGCTTCTACCGACTCCCACCAGTAGCGGGCATCCCTTTCCAATTGAAACGTTGCTAACAAGACTTTCTCTTGGTCCGTGCATTGCATTACTCGAAAGATACGTTCGATCTCCCGGATCCAGTGCTCGGCGTCATCCGGATCAGTGGATCCCATGAACTTAGGAGGGTTCATGTTCTTGAAGCTTTGGTGGAGATTTCCTGCTCCACGATGTGCACCTCCTTGTGCCACATGTTAAAGTGCCTGGGTCATGCCTTGCAGTGTGCGTTGCATGTTGTGCCACTGGGCACGTTCGGCAGCCATTGTCCTACAATTACAATAACTATATTAATATGTGATTAGGTTCAAAGGTTTTGATTCTAAGTTAACTTAACCCTTGGTTCTACCCAATCTCACCGGTTAAAGGTTTTAAACCTATCCTTGGACTTGGGTTTCCTAGGAATTGAATATCCTAGGCTCTGACACCACAAAAACTGTCACGCCCCGAGCGCGGAAGGAACTCGGAGACGCGTGACGAGTTTATATCGATCATGTCAATCAAAGCGTTAGTGTATTCAACACAAAGATAGAGTGCGCAAAAGTAAAGATAACCTAATCCTTTATTCAATCACAACCTCAAATGTACTTCTATTACAATCCACTTAATGAAAGTGCTAAGACTCAATAAAGGAAAAAGTACAATGATTGACTCAAAAATATAGGAAGATAAGACTAGTAGACGCTTGGATAGACGAAGTAGCTCTAATCTCTTTACTCTTGACCTTCCCCATCCGATTGAGTCTCGTCATCGGACTTACCTGAAAAATAGGGGAAAACATTAGATGAGCGAACGCTCAGTAGGAATTATATCTCAAGAGCTAGCTTGCTTTAAGTAATTTATATGTTACATGAATGCAATAAAGCTATGCATGTTTGCGTAAAATGACAAGAGAGAGCAAGAGTATAACAAGAGATAATTGAGTGAACTAGCATGTCTTTCAAGAACTTATATCAATAAATGTCAAGATATTCAACCAAGTATATTCATCATGTCATGTCGGGAATTGGCTATCACGTTTCAAGCAAGTATATAAATACCCTTTCCGGGTCATGCAAGTCATGTCAAGTCAAGTCGAGTATGAGATTGTGGAATGTCTAATCAAGCTAGTCATGCACTTCGGTGCAATGCCACACCATGATCATACAACTCCCATGGGCACTAGTACTTTCGGGTGCTCCTCCCAAGACCAGATCGGGCCCTTATATGCACAGGCATTGATCGTGTATTTTTCGACATCCACTATGGTTATAGCCAATATAAAGTTTCAATGGAATAAGTTTGTAGGGACTTTAAGGTAGATCTTGTGGAAAAGAATTTCAAGGATTGAACATGATGTATAAAGACAACAATAACGGTACAATCACGATTAACGATAAAACTAGGTGGAATCGCCTCCCTAATTGGGTGCCATAATAATAAGAATAAGCGCTCATATAGCGATGGTCGCTCGTTCTTGGACATGATAAGCTAGATAGAATTGAGGTCCACAAGTATGGCACCTAATTCATAAGGACACTAATGGCATGGTTTCCCATTCCATTAATTTAGAGTATTCTCATGACATCCTCTTAGCAAGTCATGAGGGCCGGTATACCATGTTTCTTTAGAGTGACATGGTAATCAAATAGTGACATAGGTTTTAAGGGTACAACTAGCTCGGCTACCTTGAGGGAATCCAAGACTAGCGGAGTCTTACGGAGGTCTCTATGATAAAGTCACTGGTCCAAAGGAACGGAATGTCATATGGAGAGTTCATCTATCACCGAGAATTAGTGGGTAATCGATAAAACAACGAGAAAACATGGGACTATATTCACGGAATGAAATATAGTGCCGATATGCATAACCCATTAACAAGGGTTATATATATAAACCACGAAAAATCAAGAATCAGTCAAATGGCGCATGAGCTTAAGTCTTCATTTTATGAATTGGCGCCCTTGTCAGGGTCGTCAGTTCAATAAATGACAACTGTTCACTCAGTCGTCACATCCAGATTAATATCTATAAACATTTTCCAATTTTGATTATTATAAAAATGACGCCTTTCATGAAGGCTTCAATTCAGTAAACAGCGCCCTAGTCAGGGGCGTCATATAACAAATTAAAGGGTAGGGTATATGTCGTCATTTCAATATCCAGGAATATTGTAACCATTTCTATAATTTCACAGTTTATCACTAAATTGGCGCCTGTTTACAGGGGCGTTCATTCAATTGACGACCTAATCTGGGTCGCTAATTCTTCGTCATATGATTTGCACCCGTGGTACAATCACAGACACATGATTTTTGGAGTATGTCTGATCAAGATTCTAAAGACATGAACAGTTAGGGAAAAATAACAGGAATTTATGGACACAGTCATGCATTAGTGTACATGTAAGAGTTCATAGTTATTAAAATTAAAACTTTGTACAATTATTAACTATCTAGGAAAAAGACGACTGTTTGCACGGTCGTTGATTTTAAATGACGCCCTATCTTGGGTCGTCAATTTCATTCATGCAGTAAACGGTAAAAATTCATTCTGGAAAATGAAATCTGTAACTCCTTTAGACCTATATGCATGTATTCATTTAGTAATTATAGGATTTTGCTAAGTCTTGAGAAAACCTACCTTGGTGATGATCTGGGTGATGGAACGTGAAGAATATATATGAAGATTTGATCACAAATGATACCATGTTTGAAATAGAGTAACCACGTAGAAAGAAGAAGACACAATAACTTGTTCTTCTAGCTTCAACAATAGCAGCAGCAGTTACGGTAGCAGAAAGCAATGGCCTTCAATCCTCTATGTAGCAAGGAAGAAGAAGAAAGGATGAAGAACTTCACGTTCTTTACGTACACCCACGGCAGAAGCAACCTTCGGAAGAAGAAGCTTTATGCTTCTCCACAGCAATACGTGAAGCACTGTAGAAGAAGCAGAAGACGGCTTCCTCTCTTCACAGTATTGGCAGCAAGAGGAAAAGGAAGAAAACGAAGAAGAACTTCCACGGCAGAGGAGTAGTAGTAGGACATCTTTTGGCAAATAGGGTCAACATGGGTTCGATGGAGGGGATGGTATTTATAGGGGAAAGAATCCTAATGGGTTCTAGGAGTTTTATTGGAGTTGAAACTTCCTATGTAGACTCCTGATTAAACTTAAACATCCACGTGTTGATCCTTTCCTAATCAAAACTTACCCGGATAACATCCTTGTTCGAACCAAACACTAACAGGTTTAGTTTGAAAATGACGCCTAAGGTTGGGGCGTTAATTTAAAATGATGCCTCTTTAAACAGTCTTCAATTTCTTTATATGACGCCTGTCAAAGGGGTGTCAATTAATGAATTAGCACCTGTTTTATAGTCTTCAATTAAATGACGACCTTCTAAGAGGCGTTATTTACTTTTGGCCTAATTGGTATATGTTTTAAGTGTATATGAGTTGGGCCTTTATCTTTGGCTTAATCTTTTAAGATTTTACCAGGGTTGCTACAATAGATGCCTTTAGGGGTTCGGAAGGCAGTATCAACCCGGTCATGCTCCGCGATCCAAATCTGGTTGTAGCCGGATGACCCGTCCATGAATGACAAGGCCTCATGATCGGTTGTGGCATCAATCATGACTTCCGTTATTGGCACTGGAAAGTCATCCTTGGGGCAGGTTTTATTTAGATCTCGGAAGTCAACACATATCCGGATCTGTCCATTTTTCTTTTTCATGGGGACGATATTCGCCAGCCACGTGGTGTACTGGTTTTCTTCGACAAATCCCACGTCAATAAGCTTGTCGACTTCAGCACAAATTTGAGTGATGAGTTCTGGCCTCATGCATCGCGGTGGTTGCTTCACCGGCTCAGCTTCAGGGTTGATTGCCAACTCATGCTGTGAAACTGCAAGATTTAGACCTGGCATCTCTTTGTATGTCCAGGCGAAGCAATCCCGGTATTCTTGCAGCAGTTGGATGTACAGCCCCCGCTCTTCTTGGGATAGTTGGGCACTGAGGAAGGTAGGCCTAGGGTCCTCCTCACTTCCCAAGTTGATTTCTATCAATTCGTCGACTGTGGCTTGGCCTCCGTCTTCTATCTCCGGAGGTGCCGGTTGGAGGTCAACGAAGTTTGGAATACCATCTTGAGGGTCAAGTACTTCGACTTCCTCATCTGACACCATCAGAGCTTCTCAGAAGTCCACTGTTTCATTTGATAGTGGCCGCGCGTATTGCTCTTTCAGCCAATCCGCTGCCATTGCAGTCTCCCAGGGTAAGAGAGCAACATCAGTCCTTGCAGATGGGGTTGCAGTCATGCCAGACTGGTGACTGCTTGTTGTTGGGTTGGAACAGCAACCCAGTCTCGTAGTAAAAGGGGAGGAGATCTCGCCTTCTAGGGTAGTTGCATCTTCAATAGGAGTGGCAGTCCCATTGTCGGCAGCACACACCTCTTGGTCGGGGCTGGCCAAGGCTTCCCCGATTGGCACAGGGGGTGCGGAGGTCATTGTTGGAAGGACTCCACAGGAGGGAGAGGTCCGTGCTTCTTCAACACCTTCGGCTTCGCTACTGCTAGCCGTATCAAATTCGGCTTGCATGGCCGCCTCTTCGGGATAGACCTGCTCCCAACATTGGCAAGGAATCACAGTTGCTTATGTCTTCGGGGAGGCTGTAGTCTGTGTCTTCCCGAGTAGAGTGCTCTTCAGCCGTATAGAACAAGCTGTTAGGTCCATCTTCCTGTGTCACCTCCCAAGTTTTGAAAGGCTCGACAGTGAGGTGTGGACATGCAAAATCGCACGCCCATACATCCCAACTAGTCTAGCATCAACAACGAATCCAACTAGAGAAACTACGGAGGAGATGGGCCATCCGGACTCTCCAAACAAACGCACACACTGCAGTGAAGTCATCTTCGGAGTCACGATAGTGAAGAGAGATCAACTACCAAAATACACTCCAACCTGTGGGCCTCAAAGAAAATCGAATGGGCCACAACCCGCACTCTCAACGGGCTCAGAACTGCCCACTTCGCCCCTTCAGCGACACGCCCCTGGCGCCCTTCAGTGGCACGCCCCTCAGGCCCCTTCAACAGCACGGCCCTTCAGCGGCACGCCCCTCAGGCCCCTTCAACAGCACGCCCCTTCAGCGGCACGCCCTTCGGGCCCTTCAGCGGCACGCCCCTCAGGCCCCTTCAGCGGCACGCCCCTTCAGCGGTACGCCCTCAAGCCTGTTCAATGGCACGCCCTAGCAGCCCCTCAGCGGCACGCCTTGGCAGCCCTTTAACGGCACACCCTTTGCCCTCTTCAGCGGCATGCTTGCCAGCCCTTCAGCGGCACGCCCTTGGGCTCTTCA
The DNA here is from genome assembly GCA_022559845.1 of Amorphophallus konjac. Classification (NCBI taxonomy): domain Eukaryota; kingdom Viridiplantae; phylum Streptophyta; class Magnoliopsida; order Alismatales; family Araceae; genus Amorphophallus; species Amorphophallus konjac. The sequence continues at coordinate 73,104,267 of CM040120.1, forward strand.
ACGGCACACCCTCTGGGCTCTTCAGCGGCACACCCATCCTGCCCTTCCAGTGGCACGGCCTTTGGGCTCCTCAGCGGCACGCCTGTGAGCTCTTCCAGTGCCACACTTCTGCAGGCTTCCAGCGGCACGCTTTTACGGTCTGCCAGCGGCATGGGTTTTCGCCCGTTTAGCGGCACACTTCGGCCGACAAGCAATCTTAACACCATCCCCTATAGATCCTTGGCGCGTAATGGGGTTGCTGAGGTGTCACCCGGGGAGAGGGCCACGCTGCCTACTCCTCCTGCCACCCAGGACAAGGGAGTCAACTCCCATTAAATGCCCGCCGGATGCTTCCCGCCTTCGGACGCTCCCACCACCGGGGGTATAAAACCCCTCTTCTTCGCTGCGAACAAAAGGGGGGGAAGAGGCAGACACACACACACAGACGGAGAAGAGAAGAAGAGAAGAAGAAGAGGAGGGGAGGCTCTGCTTCCCCCTCCTGCTGCTCCGTCCACCGCTGTCCGTGTGAAGAAGAGAAGAGAAGAAGAGAAGAAGAGAAGAAGAGGAGGGGAGGCTCCGCCTCCCCCTCCTGCTGCTCTGTCCACCGCCGTCCGTGCGAAGAGGAGAAGAAGAAGAGAAGAGAAGAAGGGAAGAAGAGAAGAAGAGGAGGGGAGGCTCCGCCTCTCCCTCCTGCTGCTTTGTCCACCGCCGTCTGTGCGGAGAGAAGAAGAAAAAGAGAAGACAAAGAAGAGAAGAAGAGAAGAAGAGGAGGGGAGGCTCCGCCTCTCCCTCCTGTTGCTCCGTCCACCGTCGTCCGCGTAAAGAGAAAGAGAAGAAGGAGAAGAGAAGAAGAGTGGGTGGAGAGAGGGAGTGAGGTCCGGGAGGGGAGGAGTCCGTGCTCCGTCCCCCCCCCCCCACGGTATCTTCTTTCCTTCTTTCTTTGTCCCCCTTTCTTTTCATCCCTTCTTTAGGGTTTGCCTCCTCCCGGGCATTTTCACCTTCGTTCACATCCCGGCTGTGCCTTCGGCGGCACACCCCAACCAGCCCTCCAATGGCACAGTCCATTGGGCCCTCACCGGTGCACCTTACAACACCCTTCGCCGGTGCACCCTTCCTTGAACCCTTCGCCAGTACACCCTTTGACGCCCTTCGCCGGCACGCCCCTATGGGGCCTTCAGCGGCACACCCAGCAACTCTTCGCTGACACGCCTGTGATGGCCTTCACCGGCACGCCCCCTTTTTCCGGCACGGTCCTAATGGCCTTCACCGGCACACCTTTGGTCTCTCTAGCCCGGCACGCCCCTGACCGGTTCCAGAGAGGCTTCCCCCCCCTTTTTTCCACCGTTGACTCTGAGTTTTCCGAGGTTTTGTTAAGGTGTTGCCGCTCTCGGGTGCCCACCTCCAGTTGTCAGGTTTTGCCACTCCATGTGGGCGCATTCCCTGTATCTCCCTTACGCTCGGGTCAAGGGGAGATGCTGCCGAATTTTTGTTAGAAGTGATAACATATTAAAAGGCAAAAAGAAAGTAACAAACAAACGAAAAGAACAACGGTAAAACACTTTAACCAAGACAAGGGAACCGCAATCAACACAAAGAGAGCTTAATCGAATGACAACTAAGCAACTTAAACATTCATCCTCATGGGAGAAAGAATGGAAGATAATCAAGAGAAAGAGAGAAGAAACCCATGCAAACCGAATAAAAATCAAGGGGGGAGAGAAAAGTAAAAGATATAAGAGTGGGAGCGGAGTGGGCCCCGTCCTCACCCTCATCCGATACGCCTGCTTGCCTTGGCCTTCCTCGGCATGCTCCTAGACCGGCACACCTTGCCAGGCCCTTCGCCGGTACTCCCTGCAATCGCTCTTCACCGGTGCGCCCCCAGCCCAGTTTCCCCAGCACGCTCCTTCCCCGGTACACCCCTTGGAACCTCTCGGCGGCACACTCGCCACGCCCTTCACCGGTACACCCTGCAGCACCCTTCGCCAGCACACCTCCTCTTCCTTCCCCGGCAGACTCCCATGGCCTTCGCCAGTACGCGCTTCCAGCTCCTTCGCCGGCACGCCCATCCTTGAACCCTCCGGCGGCACAACCCAACACCTTCGCCGGTACAGCTTGGCCGCTCTTCGCCGGCACGCCCCTTTAGCCCCTTCCTAGCCCTCTAGCGGCCCACTCTCTCCGAATATATATATATATATATATATATATATATATATAATACAATAATAATAATAATAATAAATTAATACAAATTATGATGGAAAAATAAATCTAAATATATATATATATATGAAATAAACAAAAAGGGTTTGAAATAGTAATAACAATAGTAAGAAAAGAGAAAAAAATATAATAATAATAATGAACGAAAATGGAGAAATCATTCAGAATAAATATATAAAAGGGAAATAATCGAAAATATACATTAATATATATATATATATATATATATTTTTGAAACCCAGATAAAAAAAATGGTAAAATCTGTATCACAGCCCCCGTCTCTCCCGCGACCTGGTGCTGAAGGAACAACAATGCCGCCCTTCTAGGTTGGGCCTGAGTCTTGGGAATTATCCCGAAATGACCATGACCCGACCCCACCTCGGGCCGACATTCCAATTAAGCCGGACTCGTTTCTCAGGCCGGATCCCTTCTGAGCCGCTACTAAAATTACCGCACATTTGGCATACATTTGGGGGTTAAAATGTGATTTGAGGTTAAAAATCAAAAAAAAATATTATAACAAAAAAATTTTAACCCAATCGGCCGACCCTCTCTCTCCCCATTTCTCTCTTTTCTCCCTCTCCCTCACCCTCTCTCTCTCCCACGATCGCTCTCTCCCTCTCTCTCAGGGCGCGGTCCAACCGGGCCACTACAGGAGACGCGGGAGGTACCGTTGGATAGCTTGCGACGCGTGGAGCGCGTTGACGCTAGCGTTAGGGTGAACCGCGGAGCGTGGAGGCGAGTGCGGGCGAAGGAAGGCACGGCTTCCCTCGGTCCGTTCGGCGTCGTATCGACGGTTTCGTCGCGCAATAGGTAGGGGATGGATTCCTCACCGCCTTAGGAACGTACCCGTACCACATGCATGCCCATCGTACTATGTTTTCCTTGATTTTGGAGTAAAAATGCATGGACATCGTATTTATGTTTTAATTTGTGAAACTGATTCCATGGCCATCGTCTTTACATTTTTGATGGTTTGAATATGTTGGAATGGGTGGTGACAAGCCAGGTTTAGTTTAGAATTTATTTTCCCGTCGATTGGGATCGACCGGGAGGGGATTCCATGGGGTTTACCTCGTTCTCGGATTCTCGGTAATTGCACGGTCCTATCAGTGACCGTTCTGAAGTCACGGTCTTCGATTAGACCGTTTTAACCCATTCCACGGTCCTTAGTGAGACTGTTCAAAGACTAGAGTGGCCGACCCTCGACCGCGTAAGACCTTTAAACAGTAAGGCGGCGTAGATAGCATGGCCCAACATGGGACCGTTCAGTTAGATAGCACGGCCCAACATGGTTCGTTCAGTCCATGGAACGGCCAGTCGTGGGACCGTCTATGGGATTGTTCGTCCAATTGAGCAGCCAATCGTTAGACCGCTTAGACCATTGCACGGCCCAGACCTAGACCGCATACATCCTGAAAATCGGGATGGCGGTTGTGTTGAACGGCTTCATCATAACCGTTTAAGCCCATTGAACGACCAGTCGTATGACCGCGTACGACTGGAGCGGCCTATGCTTGATCGTTTAATTCTTGCAGATTCCAATTGCTAGCCTATTCATTCAATTATGCTTTTATTATTGCATATTCGCCCTGTTTAAATTTTTTTACAAACTGTGGCTCATTTTTAGATCCCAATAGAGTTACTTTCTCTTTCCTTGTGATGGAACCACTAGTCATAGCCCGACGACCTCTAGTGTCGGCCCACCTGGGAGAGGTGGCGGGGTAGTCCCGATTTACGATTTTTAAGCTAGTTTTTGTGGGCCCCCTTGCTTGACAGTAGCGTCCTACTGGGGGGAAAACTAGCTAGAGGCCTGGCTCAATGCATTGAGCCTGTGTGTGCACACGTGGTCAGGGGCTTGGATTGGCACTGACGAGTGTTACCCTGACTAGTTCTTGTTTCTAGTACTATTACGTATCTCACTTGTCGCGATCCAGACTTGTGTAGATACTTGAGACGCAGTGTAAGCTGTCAGTGGACGCATCTGGTTTCTCTTTCTGGTGGTCCTTCTCTCTCCTGTCACTTGGAAATGTTGAGGTTTATTCTATTGGTAGATTTAGTTCCTGACGCTCGCGTTTAAATTAAATTGGCATTATGGTTAGCCGTTATTAAACTATTTAGATAGTTTTACAGCTTTACTAAACTGTTGTTTAATTCTGCCAATGCATGCTTTAATTGCTTTCTTTTGTTTAGTGGTGAGGTAGGGATCCGCGTGACCCCTACTGAGTCTTGTTGAGAGACTCACCCTTACTTTTTCAGGTGAGCAGCCTCAGCAGTCTTCCGGAGCTTCCCATGCTTTTGACAGCCGTACTTAGTGCCAGCAGTGGTCGGTCAGTAGGTTGTCAGTGGTCTTTTGTTATTTCTTGTACCTTTTGACCAGGGTATGCCCCGAGTAGTTGTATATTTTGACTCTTGTATAGTTGTTGGACTTGTGTATATAGTGGATCTGGACTATTATATAAATTACCACTCTGATATTTAATTTGCTTCCGTTTATAGTTCAAGTTGTTGCTATAATTAATATTGCGCGCGTGTAATTCCAATTCGTTATGCATCCCCTCGACAAAACCCTCTAACCCTTACGAGGCCACATTAGCCTCTTAGGTGGCTTCCTTGAGTTCTTGGTATCGGTTTACCGGTATCCGGAGCTCCGGGTCGTTACACAAGAAATTCAAAAATTACATAATGACTTGACTAGACACATGATAACTAAGGCTTTTCTCGATCATATGTCCATAAAATTTTAAAACTATCCATAAACTCAAGAAAACCATCCTCAAAGGTCAAACCTCGGGTTAGACACAATCAGGAACCAAGCGGTCTATTACTGGATCGTTTAGCACGCCTGGCGGTCTAGTAAAGGACCGTTTGATATAGAAAGCGGTCTAGTCTTGGACCGTTTCACAAGACAGAGTCAACATTTTGAAAATAGAACATCTGGAGTCTTGGCGGTCTAATGCATGGCCGTTTAGGATCCATTAGAGGTCAAGTGCAGGGCCGCTAGCAGAATCTGGCGGTCAACCAGAAGGCCGCTAAGTTCCAGAACGCATAAAACACCGGTAAAAGTGCTTTCTAGATAATGGGCTTTAATGGTACAACTAACTCGGTGTCCTAGTGGGAATCCCAGGCTCACGGAGTCTTACGGAGGCCTTGAAACAAGATTTCCTAGTCCGTTGGAAGGAATATCCAAAGGAGAGGTCATCGAGTCCAAGATTGTGTTCTTAATGTGCAAAAAGTGTAACTAATGACAACATACTGGGATATGTTCCATGTACTTAAGAAATGACTCTAGAAGAGAGACAATCGTGATAAAATAGTGATCAAGTTAAATCGTGAATCCTCTATCACTTGAACATGTATTTATTACAAAAGTATATGATTTTGATCACAAATTAACATAAGTTAAAATAATACCAATGAGCATAAATCATGAAATCTATTATGATGAACAAGGAAATTAACTAAGTATCTGAAACCAGTATTCAAATCAGGAATAAAACTTAGCTAACTAGACTTTATCATATAAGAATTATGGCTAATTTACAATATGTTTGGATTAACAATATTACAGAAATCAACAATCGAAAACGGTCTAGCATAGGACCGTTTCATTGGGCCAAACGGTCTATCGGGCGACCGTTAGCATTTCTAGCGGTCTACAGGAAGACAGTTTCCTCCTGTATTACAGAAAACCCAATAATAATTAAAGTAAAATACTAATCTAATGCACATCATGCCTGGAAATCAACATATATAAACTTTCTATGGCATGATAGAACAAGGATAGGCCAGCCAATATGCATGGGTTTGTGTAACAATAAGAAAATTTTCCTTTTTACTTCATTAGGCTAAGAATTGTGCATGAATAATATGCTAGATACATAGTCCTAATAAAACATGAAATTCTCAAGGTACAATGTGTTAAATCAATTGAAACTAGAGGGCTTTTATCCCTAACTTCAAGTTTAAGCAATGCATGAGATAACCTACCTCGATCTTGGGCTTTAGATTTTGAATTTAAGGCTGGAAGTCAACCCTAGTTCTCTGCTCATCCTGAACCGAACCAGCAACTTCACGTCCTTCTATCTCCTGATTCTCTTATCCTAAAGATGTGAAATTTTGGAGGGTAGATAGAAGATATAAAGGGTAACAGAAAGTTCTAAAGACACTTTTGTTAAATACCTCATTTAGGGCTCCGAATTCCTTGATCAATCTGGGTCGGACACTAATTCCTGACTTTTTGGTGTAGGATCAGTAACTTTGGAAGCCTCTAACTCCCTGTAGACTTGATCTCCTAGAACGAAATTCAGAGGGGAGTTAGACCTAAGTATTGTGAATAAAAGATTCTAAAGAACTTACCTCTAATTCTGCCTCCTTACCTTAGTTCCACACGTGTCAAAAGTAAGGGTCGCACACGTCAAATCTGGGATCTATTTATAGGTTTAGCTAAGGTTTTGTGGATTAGAACGAACTTAGAGTCCCAATTTGACTCTCAATTCGATCTTCTAACCTTCTAGTCTTATCTAATTAGTAGATAGAGTCGAACCTAGGTGATTTGGATGCCAAAAATCTAATCTTTTCAGGTTTTCTGATACTCACGGAACTGATGGAGCTTAGTGGTCTAGGACTCGACCGTTTACAGTCGCTTGCGATCTCGCGATAAACCATTTCCCATCTTAGGTGCCGAATTTGAACAGAATCAAACTCTTTTGATATTATCCTCATTATCATCCTTGTATTTATCTACCAAGGAGCAATTATCTCCTTTAATTCTGTGATTACACTAGTTTTAAGCTTCTAGAACATGGGCTAAGGTCCAAAACAATCCTTTTGGGCCTATTGGGTTTATTATATGGGCCTAATTTTCTTGGATCAGTGTAGGACCTTAATAATTAGATTTAATTAAACATAATTCATTAATAAATGCTTTAATAATTGTATTTCAATTCTAAAAAATTCTTAGGAAATTCTCGGGCATTACACAACCCCTTCCCCATACTGGGTGAGCTTTGTTTTGACAATCCGCTCAATCATCTGCCGTTGTGCCATGAGGTTTTTCGGCACTGGCATGTTTGAGGCTCATGGATGCGCTTCAACTAGCGGTATGCCGAACCCTGCTGTCGTCGGGGTTCGGGCGGCGACTGTTGAGGCGTTGGCACCATTGTGCCCCACTGGTACTGCTGGTCCTTCGGCTGGAGGCCTAGCATGTTACGGAGGGTGAAGGTCCCATTCTTGAAGAAGATCTTGTAGGAGGGCCTTCAAGTTTTGATTCTCCTTCGTGAGAGTCTAAAAAGTTACCTCTTGAACCTCATTTGTTGGAGGATCATTGTTGACTGAATCGACGTTGATAGGATCACCATGGTTCTCGGCGGGAACTTCTTCTAGACGTTCCGAAGCCTGAGGTCTGGCAGAAGTGTCGATGTGGCCCGGCTATGCCGGGGGTTGAGTTTGATGGCGAGGCCTCCTGAGCTGGGCCAGTGGCTGGTTCAGGTCATCGGACTGAGTGTCGGGTTGGTGTCTGGTGGCATAACACGCGAACACCCGAACCGCGTCGTTGATGAACTCAACCGTCCGCTTCTTCTGGGAATGCTTATCAGAGCGGACTGGTGCCCCCAGTCTGTCAAAGACTGAGGTCCGTTGAGGGGGCTCTTCCATCATGAGGCCATGATCGACCCGAGGAGAGCCTGATGCTGGGTGCTGGCGGGGCCCGGCACGAGCCCTTCTTTGTTTCTGCCTATTTAGCTGAGAGACGCTGAGTGACTGGGTGCCGTTGGACTGTGCCAATGCAGGCTTGGCTATGTCTCAGTCGATGCCGCGCCCGATCGTTCGAAGGGGGTTCTTGGTACGTGCCTTTCGAATAGCTTGAGCCTCCTCTGGGGTAGCCCAAATTCTTCTCAGGCTAGGCTGCTGACCTCCCGTGTCACAATTCTTTCGACGAGACTTGGGAGTCTGGGTACGATACTGGTGTAGATGCCCCCGGTTTGTTGTCGAGGTGCCTGTTCCTCTTAGTTCTGCCTTATCCTCTTGCGTTCGCTGCAGAAGGCTGAAGCAGTTGGTAGTGGGGATCGTAGGCACAACCCGATCCCGGGGTATAATGGGTTCGCCCCCATTGAGACGAATCCTTAAGTCATCGACAAGGAGGGTCTTGCCGGAATTGCTGGCTACGACAGCGAGCCACTTGCCTCTGCAGCCGCTACGACGCTTCTTCTGGGGGGTCGAAGAAGACCCTTCTCCAAGGTGGTAGATAGAAAAGACCTGATCTACTATTGCCGGCAGCATAGAGCTGTTGGCAAAAAGTGTTGAAGTCGGCCTTCTGGGCATGATGCCCATACCGAGAGCTGGGTGACCCGAGCATAGGCTTTTGCCCGAGCCCATAGAAGTGTTGCCGATGGTTTAGATGATGCTCTTGCACCAAGAACCGACATCGTGGAAAATGCTGGTGTGCCAAGACTCGAGGTGGTGAACATGTGTTGAGTGTTGGCACTGCTGGAATTTGGGCCCGAAGGCCCAGGCTAGGTGTTGAGGTTGCCATATCCCGAGGCGGAAAGCCTGTGTTGGGAATTGGCATCACTGGATCATAGGGGTAGAGACCCCGTTTTAGAGCTGGGAGGTCAAATGCCCAAGGCAGAAAGTCTGCGTTGGGGATCGACCTTCATGAGACCCTGGGTCGTGTGCCCGAGCTAGGTGCTGAGGAGCCTTGTACTCTGGGTTGAGAACCCGTATTGAGTGTTGGCTCAATCGAGGCTCGGGCCAGAAAGCTCGAGTAAAGTGCTGGGAAGCCTCGAACCCGGGGCAAGGAACCCGTGTCGGGAGCAGGCCTGGCTGGAGCTCGGGATTGGAAGCCGGAGTAAGGAGCTGAGGAGACGGGGACCCGAGACAAGAAACCCGCGTCGGGTGCCGACTTGGCAGGGACTCAGGGTTGGAAACCCGAGCGAAATGCTGAGGAGCCTGGGGCCCGAGGCAAGAAGCCCGTGTCGGGTGCCGGCTTGGCTGGGACTCGGGGTTGAAGACCCGAGTGAAGTGCTGCAATGGAAGCCGAAGTCTGGGTCGTAGAGCCCATGTTGGAGATCAATCAGTGCTGGGCCCGGGAGCTGATGCTTGTCCGGGAAAGAGACGATCTGGGGCCCCTACGGGGGCTGGTAGTGGAGGCCCCGAGTCTGACACTCGGGCGGGTCACCGGTGTTGGAGAAGAGCGCGGCGTGTTTACCACACAAGTAGGCACAAGAACTGGAATCTACTGCGGAATAGCCACAGGGATCACGCCTAGGAAGTAGGGTGATCCGACGACAGGGGCGAAGTCGTCGAAAATGATCGACGTCGCCAAGTAGCCCACCCGCGCGTGGGTGGCAATGATGATGGGGCCATAGGTCATGGCCGCCATAGCTGCTAGACTGTTGGTTGCAGGAGAGAGCGATAGTCAAAGATGGATGCCAGACGCGGTCCGACTGTCGGAATGCAAACTAGAAGATGCAGGGGAATGTGTGTCCCTCCTCTACCTCTCCTGTAAGGATAGGAAAAGGGCACCACGGGTTAAGGGTTGGCACAGGCTTCTCTTCAGCAGAAAGAAGAAGGTGGGAGACGGCCCACCGGGCGTGCCAACTTGTTTCGCTCGCGTCTCACGTCCCTCCCGACCCGCGAGGGGGAGGGGGGGAGATGGAACGGTGTCGGTGACCGCAATGAGAAATGGAATAAAGCGATAAAGGAAAATAAGTGAGTTTATGTTCTCTCAGGAGATTCTCCTTCGTAGCCGTATGCCTCTCACGGTGGTACTATTCACTCGCCTTTTACGGAAAGTGCAGAGGGGTCAACTTGCACGAGAGATTTTCGGGAGTTAAGGTGACCGGACAGGGTGCGGGCGTGCCAGTCGATTTTTTAACAATCACCTATGGACCCACAAGTGTTGGGAATCAACACCGGGCACTGACATTTTTAATTTACATCTGTGTCCTTTTAGTTTATTTTTATATCCTTGGAAAAATATATGTGCAATTGTAAGGCTTAATAAGCCAAACTGTGAGTCTTTAGGTTTTAGTGGGTTTTTGTGCAAAAGTCCAGTAGGACCAGCAAGGGGCCCCCTCACTCCTTCTCCATTGGTCCACCTAAGCCCTAGGGGTCCATGTGGGGCTGGTCAAATGCCAAGGTGGCTTCTAGAATGATTCTTTCCTTCTTGGACAAGTCAAGGGGACAATGGGTGAAAAATGTCCAAGATGCCTCCCCTTAAGTCAAGGGGGTGCCCCCCCATTAAAATTACATTTTATATTTTCTATTTTTAAGCCAATTGACCACATGGGGGAAGAAAATGTAACCCCTCCCCTCTCTCCCACAAAATTTTAACCCCCCCTTCCTCCCCTTCTATATAAACCCATGTATAGTGTTTTGTAAAGTTTAATGATGAATGAAAGAAAAATTTATGAATTTGGTTGGAGTCAAAGAAGGGTGCGCCCTCCTCCTCTCTCCTCCCCCCTCTTGCAGATGAAATTCTACCAATCCTGGGTGTGAGACCCATTCTATCTCTCCCTCTCATCCTCTGAATTCTGATTTTGCCGCCATCGCGCCGCCGCCACCATCGTCGGAGTTCTGTCCAAATTAGGATAGAATCTCAGCTCCGGAATTTTATATTTTGTTATGGTTGTCTGATCGAGCCCAAACTTTGAGGGATTGTTCTACCTGTCCCCCCTAGTCACTAGTTTAAATTTCGTGCCATTTGGCTTTCATTTGGTATTTTTCCCTTATTTCTTGTTTCCCCTTGTAATCTGCCATTCTGCAGATCCACGGGATAGTGTCACCTATTCGTATTTTTCCCACCCCCTTAATAATTTCTAAAACATCCACAAAAATTCTTCAGTGTTTCTCACGTCCCCCCTACCTCCCATAATATTTTCAGCCCACGAAAAAATCATTTACCCCTCGGTCAAAGGTCAGTTTTAGGCAGATCCCTTTCTATCCTGAGTGTCAGTAATTAGATCCACAGAAAAAATATAGTGTTGTAGAACCCTCCATTTCTCATCCCTTCATTGGATTGACCTAACAAAATTATATGTTGTAGATCTGGGAGTCCACTTTCCAATGCCACTGGTCTTGCCTCGATCTGAATTTGGATCTAAGAGAATTAATTCTTGCAGCCGAGGCGCGCAGATCTGTTCCTTGTGGAGGTCCGGAATTACAGTCCGGGAGAAATTCACAAATAAATACCAAAAGTCAACTTCCGTGACCGCCGCTCCTAGGAGTCGACCAGGGACGTCCTGCCAACGTTCCAGCCAAGCGGCGCCTCCAGAAGATCTCAGGAAGGTGACGTTCCTTTGGAGGCCAAGGCTTGCTGTCCAGCGAGTCAGAACCGTGTCGGCGCAGCACCGAGTCGGCGCAGTACCGAGTCGGACCAGCAGGCCGAGTTCGCCCCAAACGCCCATCCAACTTGCTGCTCGTCAACCCAGGGTCGGTCCTCCTTGGCCCACTTGTAGCCCTTTACCTCCCTGCGTGGAGTGGGTAATAAAATTCACTGTTGTAATTAAGTTATTACCATTGTACCGGGAGTTACCGTAACTGGTCGGGGTCGTCTTCCCTACGCTCGGAGTGTGGAGGTATCGTGTTCGCTCTCTTACTCGGCCTTTGCTTTACTCATATTTATTCGTATATGCCGTTGCATGTGATAGGTAACTAGCTCGATATCTATTTTTTATCACCGCTGCGAGAGAGCAAGAGTGACCTGTCCCGTGACTCAATCCGAGTTAATGCGAAAAAGCCGATACCCGAGACTCGCTGCCGATTTCTCAAACGCGCACAGTCCAACATTTCCCTCACATAGGGATGATCGCGAGCTAGAGTCCCAGGTCGCGTGTCCGTCCCGCATCAAATTTGGTATCAGAGCGCCAGTTGAGTCTAGGGTAGTATTTGGTTCAAAGCACAAAAAAAGAGTCATTTAAGTCTAGGAGTCTAAGTCTAAGTCGGTTGTTGCATTTGCATACCATTGTTCGGTATATAAAAAGGTGTCACCCGACCGTTAGGTTACGCCTATCGGAGAGGTGATTCACTCGCGTGAGAGAATCTTCGGATCCCCGGACTCCGCCAGGTACCGAATCTTGGGCCCACATCTTATGCATGGTGGCGATACTACCTAAGATGGGAAAACCACCCGAACCACCCCCGTACATCCGTAGCCCTGGACTTCTATGGCTCCGAAAACTCGAGTGACTACCTAGAGTGGTAAGCCGTTATGGACGACTACTTTGAGGTGTACATTATCTCCGGTCCCATGCAAGTGGACTTTGCCAAAAGGCGACTTTTTTATGAAGCCTCCGAAACATGGAGGGACATCAAATACTTCCGAGAGGATAGGAGGCTAAGGCCCATCGAGTCATGTTGGGACATGAAGAGAGCGCTTAGGAGGGTTTACCTTCCCCGTCCACCTATATCCAACCACGGGGGTCATATCACTAGCCGACCCCACCAACTCACTCACAATCAAGTGGGCCACACCTTCAACCAACCCTGCCCCTCCACCTCCACCCAAACCCACCAAAGCACCCACAATCAAGAGGGCCACACCTCCAACCAACATCACCTTGGCACCCCCATCCAACCCCACCCAAGCACCTCCGACCAAGTGGAAGCCCCACTTATAGTCGAGCCTAGGAGGCCGAGAGACGATGAGCGAGTCCACCCCGAGGCCCCTACTCCAACCCGCACCTTTGCCGAACTCTTAAAAATGTTTACAGACCAGTTGGATAGGATTGATAGGACACATGCTCATATGGGCGGACTCCTACCCGAGACCAAGGAGGTCATAGCCGGTAGTCTTAACCCGGCCCCATCTTCGACCTCCCCAAGCCCTCCCCCCATCATGGAGGCCCCTCCTTCACCACCCACGAGAGCTCCAATGCCACCACCCTCTACTTCCGAAGTTTATTCGGAATCGTCTTACTTGGAGCCACCTTAGCCCGAGCCACCCGTGTTTCTAACGGGAACGCTTTCCATCACCGAGCCACTCCTTAGCTGGCTCAAGAATGGTTGGGTCCCACCTCCCTACCCATCCATGGACCCCACCCTACAACTGGTGCCCGTCAACTCATTCCACACTACATTCCAGTCTAGTCATCATGTTGATACCTTGGATGACCTTGTTATGGGATTAGACTCACAATGGAAGTTGACGCGCATATTGGCCCGAGGCTTCGACCAACCAACCAGTCGTAGCTTCATCCATCCAGCCTTAGGGTTCATTACCTCCGCGTGCACCGTGGGTTGTGTCACCACAGAGATCCTCTTATTCCTCCCCATGCCGTCCGAGCCCGACTTCATTCCCTTTTGCCCAAGGGAGGAATCTTATTTCCAACATATGATCACCGTCCCACCTACCACAATGCATGAAGGTAACCATCCACACCTTCAAGACTTCTACACATGGGACCATGACTGGTGGGAACCCACCACAAGGGGTCATACCTTCTTTGATCCCTTTGACCCATTCCCTAGTGGACCCCGTGACCCACCATATATACTTCACTTCTTAGAGGGAGTCCACTACCACACCCCTTCCCCACGGGTCGGGTCGTCTACACCCACCAAGCCCGTTCACTTGCGAGATACACCATCCTATAGGGGAAAGGAAGAAGATGCATTTGGTACGCCTGGCCGTCCCACATCCAAGTCCAACGTGCATGCATGGTCCACATTAAGAGGTCTAGGAATTCCCCATTCCGCCAACCACCGGTTACATCAAACGCATGCATGTCACATATTCGGGTGTCCTGGTCCACCATTGCATATGCATGAGTCGGACTAACCATAGGTTTGTTTAGGGTCATGTGTTAGTCTTTGTTTCATATCGTTTGTCTGTTGAGTACATGTGCATACATCGAGTCGAGTCGGTCTTATGTACGCTCGCGTTGTTTGTCCTTGTCGAGTGCGAGACTTGTCGGACTTTGGGTTCGGTTCTACCTCACATATCGGATCTAGTCACATAAGGGACCCAGCGGTGATTCCTAGTGAGTCTTTGAGCCACCTCCCTTCATTTGAGAGTGACCCCACCCCGGAGTGTCCACCTTTAGCCTCCTCCCCAGCAGCGTGTGCATATCAAATCTATACGGGATGAGCAGGTGTCGATTACTTGGAGTGGAGCGTACTCGGCGCTTCCAGGTTCAGTGACGCATCCGCCGGAGCTACTCAAGCAACCACACCCTTTACTCGACGGGGTTGAGTTCTTCCCACCCGGGGAGAATTGATGGGAATCAACACCAGGCACTGACATTTTTAATTTACATCTGTGTCCTTTTAATTTATTTTTATATCCTTGGGAAAACATAGGTGCAATTGTAAGGCTTTATAAGCCAAACTGTGAGTCTTTAAGTTTTAGTGGGTTTTTGTGCAAAAGTCCAGTAGGACCAGCAAGGGGCCCCCTCACTCCTTCTCTATTGGTCCACCTAAACCCTAGGGGTCCATGTGGGGCTGGTCAAATGTCAAGGTGGCTTGTAGAAGGATTCTTTCCTTCTTGGATAAGTCAAGGGGACAATGGGTGAAAAATGTCCAAGATGCCTCCCCTTAAGTCAAGGGGGTGCCCCCCCATTAAAATTACATTTTGTATTTTCTTTTTTTAGGCCAATTGACCACATGAGGGAAGAAAATGCTACCCCTCCCCTCTCTCCCACAAAATTCCAACCCCCTCCCCCTTCCTCCCCTTCTATATAAACCCATGTATAGTGTTTTGTAAGGTTTAATGATGAATGAAAGAAAAATTTGTGAATTTGGTTGGAGCCAAAGAAGGGTGGGCCCTCCTCTTCTCTCCTCCCCCCCTCTTGCAGATGGAATTCTACCAATCCTGGGTGTGAGACCCATTCTATCTCTCCCTCTCATCCTCTGAATTCTGATTCTACCGCCGCCCTCGCACCGCCGCCACCATCGTCGGAGTTCTGTCCAAATCAGGACAGAACCTCAGCTCTGGAATTTTATCTTTTGTTCTGGTTGTCTGATCGAGCCCAAACTTTGAGGGCTTGTTCTACCTGTCTCCCCTAGTCTTCAGTTTAAATTTCGTACCATTTGGCTTTCGTTTGGTATTTTTCCCTTATTTCTTGTTTCCCCCTTGTAATCTGCCATTCTGCAGATCCACGGGACAGTGTCACCTATTCGTATTTTTCCCACCCCCTTAATAATTTCTAAAAAATCCACAAAAATTCTTTAGTGTTTCTCACGTCCCCCCTACCTCCCATAATATTTTCAGCCCATGGAAAAATCATTTATCCCTCGGTCAAAGGTCAGTTTCAGGCAGATCCCTTTCTGTCCTGAGTGTCAGTAATCAGATCCACAAAAAAAATACAGTGTTGTAGAGCCTCCCATTTCTCATCCCTTCATTCGATCGACCTAACAAAATTATATGTTGTATATATGGGAGTTCGCTTTGCAACGCCACCACTCTTGCCTCGATCTGAATTCGGATCTGAGAGAATTAATTCTTGCAGTCGAGGCGCGCAGATCTGTTCTATGTGCAGGTCCGAAATTGTAGTCCGGGAGAAATTCACAAATAAATACCAAAAGCCAACTTCCGCGACCGCCGCTCCCAGGAGTCGACCAGAGACGTCCTGCCAACGTTCCAACCAACCGGCGCCTCCAGAAGATCTCAGGAAGGAAACGTTCCTTTGGAGGCCAAGGCTGGGTGTCCAGCGAGTCAGAACCGAGTCGGCGCAGCACCTAGTCGGCGCAGTACCGAGTCGGACCAGCAGGCCGAGTTCACCCCAAACGCCCATCCAACATGCTGCCCGTCAACCCAGAGTCGGTCCTCCCGGTCCCACTTGTAGCCATTTACCTCTCTGGGTGGAGTGGGCAATTAAATTCACTATTGTAATTAAGTTATTACCATTGTACCGGGAGTTACCGTAAGTGGCCGGGGCCGTCTTCCCCACGTCCGGAGCGTGGAGGTATCGTGTTCGCTCTCTTACTCGGCATTTGCTTTACTCATATTTATTCGTATATGCCGCTGCATGTGATAGGTAACTAGCTCGATAGCTATTTTTTATCACCGTTGTGAGAGAGCGAGAGTGACCCGTCCCGTGACTCAATCCGAGTTAACGCGGAAAAGCTGATACCCGAGACTCGCTGCCGGTTTCTCAACCGAGCACGGTCCAGCGTTTCCCTCACATAGGGACGATCACGAGCTATAGTCCCAGGTCACGTGTTCGTCCCGCATCAACAAGTTGACTAGGGAAGCGTCACCATGATGCGGCACGTGGGCACGGGGTATCGAGCGACACGTGGATAGAAGAGAGGTTCCAGGGGTGCGAGTGCGCAGACGATTATGGGGATTCATGTATGGGACGTCTTTCCCCATCGGCTACAAGTAACCGGAGTTTA
Source organism: Amorphophallus konjac (assembly GCA_022559845.1). Taxonomy (NCBI): domain Eukaryota; kingdom Viridiplantae; phylum Streptophyta; class Magnoliopsida; order Alismatales; family Araceae; genus Amorphophallus; species Amorphophallus konjac. The sequence goes on from CM040120.1 coordinate 73,120,803, forward strand.
TTTACATCACATTGAATTCGAACACCTTTGTTCTGTGCTGAAGAAGAGCCTGGATATTTTTGAAGCCAAGGACAGGGGACCGGGTATATCCTGCAGCTGGGGGATTGGTAAACCGGGACCCGAAAAATGGGTTGCACACTAGCTAGTGTGGGTAGGAAACTGGAACCCGGGGTACGGGTATGCATATTCAACTGGTTTCATGTTTTATGAGTGCCACGTGGGTTTTACAAAGGGGCTAAAAGGGCCAGAATACAACTGGTGCAAGCCGCGGGACAATTCTGACTCATGGGTCGGTCCCCGGGTCGTTGCAGGATAAAGTGGGTTACCCGAGTGTTTTATAGGGGCTCTCCTCAATGAGCTTGGGACGTGCCCGAATCACCGAGGGAGGGCTAGACTGGATGGCAGCGGCGGACGCTGGATGGCACCTGAGGGAGGCCAGATGCGGCTCGGGATGAGCAGTCTTGTCCGGGCCCAGAAGGAGAGTGTCATCATGCTGGGAAGTCAGGGCCGGTCACGGGAATATTACTTTCGGGCCAGGGTCCGGCTAACTTGGATCAGCGGTCGGGACGGTCAATGGCCAGCTCGGGGTGAGCGGTGGGCACGTGGTCCCGTGACAGAGGCGAATGCGGCATTATGGCATACGCTTTGTTGTCATGTCGCACCATACTCGAGCGCACTCGATATGCGAGTATGTTCATCGTTATCATAACACCTTGCGTGCGGGGGGATGGACTTGAGTGAGACGGCTTGACACTATGTGAGGGAAGTACGTTTGACATACCCTCGACATATATGAGCCGGTCAACAAGCCACCCAACACGCGTTTAGCTCCTCGCGTCCTTGCCAGAAGCCTTGGGGCTTAGGTCCTCGTGCTTGAAGGTCCGGTGCTAGCAGTTCATCCCCTGCGTGCTTGCATGCATACCCCTTGAGTTTCTAAGGGGGATTTTATAGGGAAGTTGAAGGATCAGGGGGGTTTACGCGGACTGGATTGGAGGGGGCGATCTGGTCCGCGTATACCCACTAAAAATATTTTTTTTATTTTCGGAGTGGGGGAGGCAGGTTTACGCGGACCAGACTAGGGGGATTAATGTCGACTGGGGTGGGGCTTCTTTTTTCATTAAAAAAATATTTTTTTGTTAATGGGGGGTTTACACGTGCTGGAAATGGGGTCTTTTCCCCATGTAATTTTTTTTTGTTTTCTGGGGGTTTTACACTGGGTGGAAATGGGGTTTTTTCCACATTGGCCTATAAAACTCATTTTTTGTTTATTTTGGGCCCACATTGACTCTGTGTGACCGCAAGAGGACAAAGGATACGAGTTTGGACTGGTTGGCTGGCCGCTTGTGCGCGTGGACCGGGGAGTTGATCTTTGTGATCCAGAGGCTGCATCATGAGAGTTTCTCCACGCTGGTATGTCGATCGGCCTTTGCACGGAGTTGGGGCGGGATGGCAGCAGGACCAACGGAGCTGGGAGGAGTGCGCGACCCCCAAAGGGAGTTCGCCCCCTGGGGCGCGGCCGTGCCCTGGGTGAACTCCCCCCGGGCGGGGTGGCCATCACGCGGGGTTGGCTCGGGTGACCTCTTGTGGTTGTTTGGCGGTGTCCTTTGAAGGACTCGGGCCAGAAAAGTGCTATGGTTGAATCATGGGGGTTCGTTGTTGCCGTGTTCTGGGCACCACTCGCAAGGTGTTTGGGGAAATTCCCGACACACCTCGGGTCATCAAGCAGCTTGGGTAGTGGACTGGCGGGCCTTGTGTTTGGTCCAAAGATAGGTAGTGTAGCTCGTAAGAGCCATAGGGAGGCACTTCGGGCGTGTGGGCCCAGCCTCTATGGTATATGCTGTGTTGTGAGGGGGGTTGACCGGCGGCCCCGGGTTGCCGCGGGAGCTGAAAGTAAATGGCATGTCACCGCATGTCTGAGGGTCGGGGGTGGCCCCAACTCGCTGGATGGTTGCCGTGGGACACGGCTAGGGTGTTTGAGCCGTGGGTTGGCCCCCGGCTTACTGTAGAAAGGCTGGAATATGTGCACCCGCAAGGTGTTCGGGAAAATTCCTGGCACATTTGCATGGGCCGCATGAGCGTGCTATGGGACTCCAAAGCCCGTGCTTGACTGGGATGAGTCTTCCTTTGACTCTAGAGGGCTGAAGGGAAGCGTCTTAGGGATTGACCCAGCCCTCGTTGCTGGGTGCCACGTGTTGTGGCGTGTAGTCAGGGTGCCCCCAGGTTGGCCCGGGTGGCTTGGTTGAAGGCGGGTAACTCCACGAACTGGGTGATCGAGGGTGGCCCCAATCAATTGTTGATGATGCCATTGGTCACGGCAAGTTGGTTAGGACCCTTGATTGGGCCTGGTGTGTTGTAGAAAGGGCTGGGTAAGCAACGTCTTAAAGGTGTTCGGGGAAATTCCCGAGCCCTCATTTCTTGTTATTTTGCAGGGAAAATGTCTGGGTACAACAGGGTGATAGCACCGCGAGGAGAGCACTTGCAGGGGAGACGATAGCATCATGAGGAGGCAGAGGAGATGCTGAGCACGACAAAGGGGTGACGATAGACTTTTAGTAGTTCTTTCTTGTGCAAGGGCCCAAAACACGGTATGAAGGATAAATGGGGGATACAAATTTATCTATTCTAAGTAGATTTTGGTGTTATGATGACTATTTGGTGTGGGATGACATTTCCACCTTTTTACATGGACCAATGTTGGGTGAAATTAGTCATACAGCTATATATAGGGGGCAACGGGACAAGGATGACAAATAGCTATATAAGAGTGACAAATAGGTTTTAGGATGGATAAATAGATATATAAAGTTAACAATTATGTGTTTAAGAGTGACGACTGTTTTACATGGCTCGGGGAGTAGGGGTAGGGTTTTAATTTTGAGAGAGGCAATTTGGGGGCTTTGAGAGAGGGCATTGGAGGGGAGTTAGTGTAACGCCCGATAAAATTATGAAAGGGAAAAATAGAAATAATTAACTATATTTTAGGAAAATAAAAATAATATTGTAAATTTCCATAAGGGATAATGCAAGATCTTCTTATTAAAAATAAAATAGAATATTAGGTTATGACCTCTCTATTTTATTAGAAATCATTAGATAAAACCCAAGTATTTATCTATGTACTAAAAAGCAACTAACCAATGAATGTTCCTTTAAAATAAAAATCTTTATAGGATCAAACCTGTCTTTGATACCCATAAGGTAGATAGATGAATAAGAGTAGTGATAATAATAATATACAAAGATCCGACCCAAATACGAATTAGTAATAAACCATTCAGAACAACCCATTAATGAGCTAAGGGCCAGCCTAAACCTCACCCAAACCTTAATGGGCTTTAAACCAATGTAAAGGATAACCCACAACTAATGGACTCAATAACCATTCAAAGGCTAAAAGACCTTTGCACCCAAGTATGGGCCTCACGTAGTTGAATTTACTCTAAAGGATATGGGGCTTATAGTTATGTAAGGAGAGGAAATCTCTTGGTTTCTTTATTGAACCTGTAGGTGAACATTGGAGGACCCTAACCCAGGGTATGGTAACAACTAATGGGTTGGAAGGATTAGTACATAATGGGCTTTGAGAAATATATATATACATATATATATATATATATATATATTTCACTATAACCATGATGGGCCTGATGGTATAGGTAAAGGATATATATATATAGAATAGCCACAACCATCACTAAAGGGCCTTAACCCATTCTAATGGGCCTCGTTAAACACTAAAACCCAACTCATAAAACTCATCATAGGCTCTCAAACCACACACATTAAAAAGGGCCTTGACATATACATATATGGGCCTTATGTATAAAGCCATGAACATGAGAAGCTTAATGAGCCAAATGGGCCTTATTAGTCATAGCCCATAACCGTTCCCATGACAAAGGTTGCCTAGGGTATATACACATTTATATCTATTACGGGTTGTTTCAGCAAGCCCAAAATCCATGTTCCAAGCCTGCATGCGCGAATAGGATTTAGGGCTTTTAATTTAATCAGTAAGGTGGCTGTGGATTGGAAGGAAGGATTGGCTTGGGAAACTTTAGATCGATTAGGATTACTATGTAGGGAAACTTAAATCCCATTAGAAGTCAGAATTATCAAACTCTATAAATAAGAAACTCCATCGAATGAGTTCAAGGCTATTATTGCGTTTGAAGGAGCCCTGCGTCGATGTCTTCCTCCTGTGCCTGCAGCTGTGCGAGGAAGCTTTGCTTCTTCCTCTCTTCTTCTCTCCAACGTCTTCTCCGGCAACGTTGCCGTAAAAGAAGCCTACTGCTTCTTTCCCTTGCTACTGTGGCTGTGCGTTGGGGATGAAAAAGGCCTCCTGCGTGTTGCTATTTCTTCCTCCGTTCGATTACAGTTGCTGCTGTAGCAAGCTCCTCATTCTGATCGCGAGTTACTACTGCTATTCTTATTCCAAAAGTAAATCCCTCAAAAGAAATAGGTTTTCTCAAGAACTGAAGCTCAAGATCATTAGTAAAAGGTTGCATGCATATAGTGCATGAAAGACATGCTTATACTTTGATTTCATGATCCCTGCTTTGAGTTTTTATGTTGATTAATGCTTTTTGAAAATAGCGACCATCACATGGCCGCAATTTCATAATTTCGCGATAGCCCCCTGGCAGCATATTAAATGACGGCCACGCAGGCGGGCGTAAGATCCTGAATCTACGACTGCCTTCTGGCCGCAAATTAATGTGTCACGTCCCGAATCGATAGCAGCAGAACGTGTCGTTTGCTCAGAATGTGGCAGTTAAACAGTCGTGTCAATCAGAGCAAACACATAAGACCAGAATTGATAAAAATAAATTTTATTGATATAAACTTATCATTATAACTTATTGACTCAATTAAAACCTAAAGGGGTGCCCCCAGACAGGGTGCCATTTAAATGAAGACTACATGCAATGTCGTCAATTCCATTTCTGGCAATTTTCAGTAATTATTAATCAACGCATTCAAAAATCCATAACTATTGAACTAAACCATGAAATTCTTGCATGAATATAGTTCTGTGATCCTGATATTTTTCTCTACCTGTCCATGTCCTTGATTCCTGATTCGGAGAAACTCTAAAAATATGAACAGTAACTTGTATCTCAGAATGTACCTCTCTGATGCGAAGCATGACTCACTTGATAACGGCTCAATTGGTGACTCTCCGCAGTGACTTCAATTAATTAAAGACACTGCAGAGGGGCGCCAATTGACCATGCCAATTCATTTTTGAGAAAATACAGTCACCGCATTAGAAAATGCATATCTATGAAACCAAAACCCAACAATTATAAATGAACATGTTTCTGAACTCCCGAGAATTTTCACTACATGTTGACGTCCTTAATTCCTGTTGTCGAGAAAATTTTACGGAATGAATAGTATTTTGAGTCACAGAACGTACCTGATGGGTAAAAATCACTCAATGTCATTGGCGCCCCAAGCCAGGGCGCCAATTCATTGAATAGCGACAGCCAGGATGTCTTTAATTAATTGAAGACTCTTTGAGGGTGGTGCGAGAAGGACACGCGACCTGGGACTCTAGCTCACGATCGCCCCTAAGCGAGGGAAGACGTGGGACCGAGCGCGGTTGAGAAATCGACAGTGAGTCTCAGGTATCAGTTTTTCTGCGTTAACTCGGATTGAGTCACGGGACGATACTCTCACTCACTATCGTAGCAGTGAATAAAAGTATAACAAGCTAGGAACCTACACTCGCAGCGGCATTCAAAGATATACGAGATAAGTAAAATGCGATAAAGAGTGGGGGCGAGTTTACCTCCACGCTCCGGGCGTGGGGAAGACGTTCCCTGCCAAGTACGGTAACTCCCGGTAACAACGGTAAAAACTTAATTATAACAGTGAATGTTATTGCCTACTCCACGCAGGGAGGTAAAGGGCTACAAGTGGGGCCCAAGAGGATCGACCCTGGGTTGACGGGCAGCAATCTGGAGGTGCGTTCGGGTCGAACTCGGCCTGCTAGTCTGACTCGGTCCTGCACCGACTCGGTACTGCGTCGACTCGATTATGACTCGCTGGATAGCAAGCCTTAGCCTTCAAAGAAACATCGCCTTCCTGAGATCTTCTGGAGGCGCCGCTTGGCTGGAACGTGGGCAGGACATCCCTGGTCGACTCCCTGAAGTGGCGGTTCCAGAAGTTGACTTTTGGTATTTTTGCATGAATTATCAACGGACTGATTTTTCTGATATGCACAAAGAACAGAATTACGCGCCTCGGCGGCAAGAATTAATTCTTTCAGATCCGAAATCAGATCGAGGCAAGAGTGGTGGCGTTAGAAAGAGGACTCCCAGATCTACCACATATAATTTTTGTGGGTCTATCCAACAAATGGATGTGAAATGGAAGGCTCTAAAAGAGTGAGTTGTTTTCTATGGATCTCTTGATAGACACTCAGGACAGAAGGGGATCTGCCTGAAACTAACCTTTGACCGAGGGGTAAATGATTTTTTAGGGACTAAAAAAATTATGGGAGGTAGGGGGGAACGTGAGGAACACGGAGGAAGTTTTTTGGAATTTCTAAAAATTGTTAAGGGGGAGGGGAAAATATGAATAGGTGACACTATCCTGCAGATCTGTAAAATTGCAGATTATTGAGGGGAAGAACAAAAATATGGGAAAAATACCAAACTAACTCCAAATGGCACGAAATTTGAACTGGAGATTAGGGGAGACAGGGAGAACAAGCCCTCAAAGTTTGGGCTCGATCAGAAGACGAGAGAAAAAGATAAAATTATGGGATTGAGGTTCTATCTTGATTTGGACAGAGCTCCGGTGATGGCGGTGGTGGCGCGATGGCGACACGAACGGAAGGCGGCGGCCGGAAGTCGCATCCAACGGAGGTTGGAGATCTTGGAGCCACACCAAGATGAGGGCTTCACACTCTAGAATGGGCAGCAATCACTGCTGCAAGGGGGAGAGGGGAGAAGAGAGAAACAAGGGGTGCCCTTGGGCTTACTCTTGGCAAAAATGCTCAATTCTTCATTAAAATCTCTAATGACGCTATACATAGGCTTATATAGAGAATGGCAAGGGGTGGGGGGCTGGGAATTTCACGGGAGAGAGGGGATTTTCTTCCCCATGTGGTCAAATGACCAAATTAAATAAAAAAATATAACATGGGATAAACTATATTATAAGGGGGAAGTATCTTGGACTTTACTTGGTCCAACTTTGAATTTTCTTCCACCTTGTCCCCTTGAATGGTCAAGCCATCTAGAAGCCTACCTTGGACCTTTGACTGACCCCACATGGGCCCTAAGACTTATGTGGACAAATGGGGAAGGGGATGAGGGGGCCCCGTTGGACCAATGGGACTTTTACACAAAAACCCAACCATCCTTGGGGAATGACAAATTGGCTTATAAAGCCTTACAATTGCAAACGTACTTCACATGGATATAAATGCAAACTAAAAGGACACAAATATAAAAATAAAAATTAGTGCCCGATGTAGATTCTCATCAGAGGGGGCGCCAATTCCCTTTTGTATATATATTTTTTGTGAAAAATGAAAATTCTGAAAGACTGGCCAACCCCATGGCGCCATTTACATGAAAGACCCCTATGCCCCAGGCGCCATTTGCATGAAAGACCCCCTTTACCCCAGGCGCCATTTACATGAAAGACCCCCTGTACCCCAGGCGCCAATTGCATAAAAACCCCCTGACCCCCAGGCACCAATTGACTAAAAGAGGGGATAACCCCTAGGCACCATTTCAGTGACAATGGCATTTGTTCCGATTCCTGATTTGTCTCGAAATTCATACTGATATAACCCTAGTACATGTTCCTGCATCATATATTTTTGAACTCCATTCATGAAATCTACCTTATGTTCTTACGACGGTCACCCATTGAAACTCTATATTGGCTATAAATGAGAGTGGATGTCAAAAGTAATACATGAAATACTGTGCGTATAGGGCCCGGTCTGGTCCTAGGAGGAGCACCCGAAGGTACTTGTGCCCATGGGAGTTTATTGACCACGGTGTTTGACATTGCACCGAAGTACATGCTTGACTTGCTTGACTTGAGACACTCCATACTTACTTTCTTTACTTGCTTGACTTGACTTGCGTGCCCCAGAATGGGCGATACTTGACTTGCGTGGCCCGAAAAAGGGCAAAATACTTACTTGATTGAAACAGCCAATCCTATTGACACGTACTTGATATTACTTGCTTGAACGCAATTTTACTTACTCGTACATGAAATTTTTACTTGTATATGAGTTCTTACTTGTACATGAGTTCCTGCTTGCCCGAAAAGTGGCATCTACATTCCTTGATATCCTGCTTGGTCAAATACTTGAAATCACATGGTACTTTCCTTATACAATTCTTGATCTCTTATTATTCATCATGCATAGATTTACCTGTATACCTGATTTTCTTACTTGTACATCATACATAGCTATACTGGTAATACATGTAAACTGTAAATCACTTAAAGATTGCTCGAACTTGAGATGTAATTCCTACTGAGCGATTCGCTCATCCAGTTGCTTCCTAACATTTTTCAGGTAATTCCGATAGCGACATTCACCCGAATGGGAATGAGACCGAGTGAAGAGTGCTAGAATCACCGCCATTGAACCGTCAGCTAGTCGCGTCCTTTGAATTTATTTGAGTCCTTACCTTGTACTTCCAGTTATGTAAGTGTAGTTGTCTAAACCTTGTTAAGGCGTGTAGCCTAGTGTTTGGATTTTTAATTTGGAATTGTCATGGACTAACTTTATCTTCTTTGGTTAATCAGATAATTATCACTTTTAACTATTGGGATCATTTAAATTTTATTAGTCTTTTGTGCACTCCGTATTTATGTCAAAATTTTATCGCTCTAATGACACGATCTATATAGACGTGTCACGCATCCGAGTATCTTCCACGCTCGGGACGTGACAGTCTTCGTGGTATTAGAGCCTAGGATTTCAATTTCCTAGAAAATTAGAAGAAATAAGAGGTTAGGAAAAATTAGAGGTCATGATTGAAATCTAGGTAAAAACCTAAGTCCAAGGATAGATATATACCTTACCCGGTGAGATGGGTAGAGACATGGGTTAAGTTCTATATTGATATTTGACCTTCTAATTAAAGCTGATCCTTATTACACTTAAACTCTTTTGTAGGATCATGGCCGCTGAAAGAGCACAATGGCGTAAGATGTAGCGCACCGTGCAAGGCCTTACACAGGCGCTATAGCAAGTGGCGCAAGGTGGTGCGAACCGTGGAGCCGGTGATCTCTACAGGGGTTTCCTTAACATGAACCCACCAAGGTTCACGGGTTCGTCTGACCCCAAGGATGCCGAAAATTGGTTAAAGGAGATGGAACGAATTTTTCGTGTGATGCAATGCACGGACGAGGAGAAGGTTCTATTGGCCATATTCCAACTGGAGCGGGACGCTCAATGTTGGTGGGAATTTATGGAAGCCAAATTGCTCAATGACCACGTCACATGGGATGAATTCGCGGAGCATTTAAACAAAAAGTACTTCTCTGACCATATCCATGAAAAGAAGGCCGCGGAATTTGTCGCACTAAAATAACGAGGTATGAAAGTGGCCGAGTATGAGGCCCAGTTTTCAAGATTATCCAGGTATGCACCCCACTTGGTGTGTACGGAAAAGATGAAGGCTAGAAGGTTCCTCAACGGGCTTCGACCCCACTATATTACACAACTTGCACCGATGGACATCCAAGTCTACTCGGAGATGGTTCGGCATGCTCAATTGCTAGAAGACACCACCGAATTATCTGAAAGGATTCGAGGAAGGGACAAGAAGGAGCCCGTCACAAGCCCAGGAAAATTCAAACAATCCTTCAATAAGAAGTGGTTCTTCATGGGAGGGGAGCCCTCCAAGGAAAAGAAATTCCAGAAGAACAACAGGCCATTCTCCACCGCCACACCCTCCAAGGAGATTTGCAAGTATTATGATAAAGCTGGACATAAGACCGAGGAATGCTGGAGAAAGTTAGGAGCTTGTCTTCGATGTGGGAGTCGAGAGCATCGAATCCCAGACTGCCCATTGATGAAGGAGCAAGCCACTAAAGATGAGAAGCGTCCGGCAAAGAAACAAGGCCATCTGCAAGCCCTCCATGAAACAGAACCAACAGAGGGCGGAATTGTGCAAGGTACTCTAACTATTTGTTCTAAAACTGCTCAAGTTTTATTCGATACCGGAGCAACTCATTCGTTCATTTCCAAGGATTTTGCGGCTTCATTTTCTAAGAAACATGAATTGTTAGATTTGGTCATATCTACACCTCTTGGGAATGAGTCCGATATCACTTATCACTATCCAAACTGTGAACTGATGATTAAAGGAAACAACTTATCTACTGACCTGATATGCCTAGATATGAAGGGTTATGATGTCATACTAGGTGCCGAATGGTTATCCACATACCTAGCAATCGTAGATTGCCGGCATGGCAAGGTAACTTTCGTAGATTTTTTAGAGCTGGTTTACATTATCCCTTGGGCTAGGTCACCTCTTATATCAGCCCTCCGAGCTAGTAAACTTATGAGTAAAGGATGTATGGCTTTCGTAGCATTCGTGACTGCCACGGAAGTCGAGGAGATTAAACTTGAAGACATCCGTGTAATTCGGGATTTTCCTGACGTTTTTTCAGAAGAATTGCCCGGCTTACCCCCGAAAAGGGAAGTGTCATTCACAATCGACCTTGTCCCTGGTGCTGGTCCTGTTTCCAAGACACCGTACATAATGTCCCCTACTGAGCTAAAAGAGCAGCTAATGGAGTTATTGAAAAAGGGTTTCATCAGGCCAAGTACTTTCCCATGGGGAGCACCCGTGCTATTCGTCAAAAAGAAGGATGGATCGATGAGACTATGTATTGATTATCGGCAGCTAAATCACCTTACAATCAAGAACAAGTACCTGCTGTCGAGAATTGACGAGCTGTTTGATCAATTATCTGGAGCTACATATTTCTCCAAGATTGATCTTCATTCTGGTTACCACCAACTAAAGATCAAAGAAGAAGACATTCATAAAACTACATTCTAAAGTAGGTATGGGCATTACCAATTTACTATTATACCTTTCAAACTAACAAATGCCCCCGCAGCTTTTATGCAGTTAATGAACATCATATTCCGGCCTTACTTAGACCAATTTATTGTGATCTTTATCGATGATATTTTGATTTACTCAAAGTCTAAGGAAGACCATGAAGAACATCTCAAGAAGGTATTGCAGATATTGAGGGAAAATAAATTATATGCCAAATTCAGTAACTGCGAGTTCTGGCTCGAGGAAGTATCCTTCTTAGGCCACATAATTTCGAAGAACGAAATTTCTGTTAACCCATCAAAGGTCGAAGCCGTGAAAAATTGGGAACGACCCACAAATGTAATGGAGATTCAAAGCTTCTTGGGTCTAGCTGGTTACTACCGACATTTTATGAATGACTTCTCCAAGATTAGTGTTCCTCTAACCAGGTTAACTGCAAGAAAGTGCCTTATGAGTGGAATGAAGACTGTGAAAAGAGTTTCCAAGCTTTGAAGGATCTCTTGACCACTGCTCCAGTCTTGTCATTGTCAATTGAAGGAGAGAAATACGAGGTATATACCGATGCTTCTGGTATTGGCCTCGGATGTGTATTGATGCAAAATGGAAGAGTCATTGCATACTCTTCCCGACAGCTCAAGAAACATGAAGAGAACTACCCGGTGCATGACTTAGAGCTGGCCGCGGTAGTGTTTGCCTTGAAGATCTGGAGACACTATCTCTATGGAGAATAATTTACTATATACTCCGATCACAAAAGCCTCGAGTATTTATTCTCCCAAAAGGAGCTAAACATGCGGCAAAGGCGTTGGCTCGAATATCTCAAGGATTTCGACTTCACTATACAATATCATCCTGGTAAGGGTAATTCCGTAGCTGATACCCTTAGTCGAAAGCTGAGAGCAATATTGGCCAACTGTATGATACAAGAATGGAAGTTACTGGAGAAATTCTCTGAGCTTGATATCAGCACAGATGAGAAGAACATGTGTATTATTCTATCTCATATGAGTCTACATCCAAATTTGCTACCTGAAATCAAGAAGCTGCAGGAAGAAGATCCCGCACTAGTGGAGATAAAAGGTGAGCTGGACGAGAGACTTGATTTCAAGCTGGCACCTGATGGTAGATTACTATTTCATGGATGGACATGTGTGCCCGACTGTCCCGAATTGAAGAAGAAGATTCTTGAAGAAGCTCATCGATAGAGGTACACGATCCACCCTGGAGCCACTAAGATGTACCAAGACTTGAAAAGAACTTTCTGGTGGTCTAATATCAAAAGGGAGGTAGCAGACTTTGTATCTCGTTGCCTCACATGTCAACAAGTGAAGGCAGAACATCAGAAACTTGCCGAAAAATTGCATCCTCTAGATATTCCCAAGTGAAAGTGGGAAGACATCGGCATGGATTTTGTCATGGGTTTGCCCAAATCAAGGGACGGACATGATAGAATTTGGGTAATCATCGACCGTCTAACTAAATCGACCCATTTTTTACCCATCAAAAGCCGATGGTCAGTCGATGTACTTGCTACCTATATATTAAGGAGATGGTTAGATTGCATGGAGTTCCCATGTCAATTGTATCCGACCGAGACCCACGCTTTACCTCTCATTTCTGGAAAAGTCTACAACATTCTCTGGGGACGAAACTCAACTTCAGTACTACTTTCCATCCCCAGACAGATAGACAGACCGAAAGGAGAAATCAAGTTGTGGAAGATATGTTGAGAGCATGCAATATAGACTTCGGCGGAAGTTGGCATGACCACTTACCCCTAGCCAAGTTTGCATATAATAACAACTATCAAGCCAGTATACAAATGGCACCTTTTGAGGCACTGTATGGCAGGAGTTGCCGATCTCCAATATGCTGGGATGAAGTTGGTGAAAAACAAATTCTAGGCCCATATATGGTAAGAGATTCTACCGAGAAGATACACATTATTCAAGAAAGGCTAAAGATAGCACAATCTAGGCAGAAATCATATGCTGACAATAGACGACGAGATCTGGAATTTCAAGTCGGAGATCATGTTTTTCTCAAGGTATCTCCCGGCCGAGGTATTAGAAGATTCGGTGTTAAGGGCAAGCTAACACAAAGGTTTATAGGTCCATTTGAAGTGCTGGAAAGAGTAGGCGAGGTGGCTTATCGCATCTCCCTACCTCCGCAACTATCAGAAGTGCACAACGTATTCCATGTTTCTATGCTGAAGAAATACGTGCACAATCCTTTCCATGTCATTGACCAAAATGACTTAGTGATATAGAAGGACCTTACCTACGAGCAGAAGCCAATGAAGATCCTCGATCGAGAAGTTCGAGTTCTAAGGAACAAGACGATCCCTATGATGAAAATCCAATTGAATCAATGCTTAGAACAAGAAGCTACATGGGAAACTGAAGAGTCTATGAAGAGAAGATTTTTGGACTTATTCTAGTTGTAAGTACTCCGCATCCTTCCTATCTCCATATATACAGTTGAATTTGGGGACCAAATTCTTTTAAGTGGGGGAGGTTGTAGCACCCCCAATAAAGCAATAGAGAGATTAAACTTCTTCCTAAAAGAATCCTACCTAAAGGCCTTATATAAAGAACCATAGCTTATGAGGACTATTATATAAATATACAAGCCAATATCACTTTATGCCATCATGGGTAGTACGTAGTGAACTTCTTCCTAAAGAATCCTACATGAAATGCCTTATATAAAGAACCAAACCATAAGAGGACTATTATATAAATATACAAATCAACTTTACTTTATGACACATGGATAGTACGTAAGTGGGGTTTCTTTTCCAACACTAAGGGAATGGACGCCCCTTTGCCAGGGCGCCATTCACCTAAAGGAAAGCCCTTATACAAGTCATCATTTAACCCTTGGGGCCACCATCCCACTACAATATTAATATATATATATATACACACATGAAGGTGTCTAAAGCCATGAAGAATGGATGCCCTCATACAGAGGCGTCATTTACATGAATAGGACCACCTAGATTAATGGACGTCCCCTTACAAGGGCGTCATTTCATCTGTGTTTCTAGAAGGTTGAGGCACGAACAGCCTCATTTAGCTGGCAAAGCACCATGTCTAGTATCTTGTTCTCCAACCGGACCCGCAAAGCAATAAACCCATGCTCTACGTTGGTAATTAGATTTCCTATAACTATTCCCCTCCGTAGCACTAGCAGAGGCTACTACCACCATCAGTGCTGAAGGAGCATCTTCTTCCCGCCGTCTACGTCCTGCTGCAATCCTGAAGTGGCTTTCTTTATTCTGTACCTCATAATCACATCAAAAGATAGGTGTTCTCAAGATCTTGCATAACTAGTAGCTAAATAGGTTAACATAACATGCATGCTTAGAGTTAGAATAACTCATCTTCCATGTTATACTACCCGGCTTTATCGTGATCAAAAATGACCAAGTATATACCATGTTACACAGATTTTTAATAGCCTATTACACCTGTTATATATGGTTTTGTACACAATCTATTATAATGATTTTATGAGTTTTTGAACATATCCTACTACACTAGTTTTATAGCCTTGAATAATCATGTTTTAGCCTTAGTATATAACCTCTGTTACCAGAGATACATACATGTTTTAATAACCCGAAAAGCCCAGCCCTCAATTGATTAGCGCCCCCAGCCAGGGCGCCAATTCCTAAACGGGTGCCCCCAGACAGGGCGCCATTTAAATGAAGACTACATGCAATGTCGTCAATTCCATTTCTGGCAATTTTCAGTAATTATTAATCAACGTATTAAAAATCCATAACTATTGAACTAAACCATGAAATTCTTGCATGAATATAGTTCTGTGATCTTGATATTTTTCTCTACCTGTCCATGTCCTTGATTCCTGATTCGGAGAAACTCTAAAAATATGAACAGTAACTTGTATCTCAGAATGTACCTCTCTGATGCGAAGCATGACTCACTTGATAACGGCTCAATTGGTGACTCTTCGCAGTGACTTCAATTAATTAAAGACACTACAGAGGGGCGTCAATTGACCATGCCAATTCATTTTTGAGAAAATACAGTCAGTGCATTAGAAAATGCATATCTATGAAACCAAAACCCAACAATTATAAATGAGCATGTTTCTGAACTCCCGAGAATTTTCACTACCTGTTCATGTCCTTAATTCCTGTTGTCGAGAAACTTTTACGGAATGAATAGTGTTTTGAGTCACAGAACGTACCTGCTGGGTGAAAATCACCCAATGTAATTGGCGCCCCAAGCCAGGGCGCCAATTCATTGAATAGCGGCAGCCAGGAAGTCTTCATTTAATTGAAGACTCTCTGAGGGGGCGCCAATTCCATTCTATATTTTTTTTTTCTGAAAAATGAAAATTCTGAAAGACTGGCCAACCCCCAGGCGCCATTTACATGAAAGACCCCTGTACCCCAGGCGCCATTTACATGAAAGACCCCATGTACCCTAAGCGCCATTTACATGAAAGACCCCCTATACCCCAGGCGTCATTTACATGAAAGACCCCTTGTACCCCAGGCGCCAATTGCATAAAAACCCCCTAACCCCCCAGGCGGCAATTGACTGAAAGAGGGGCTGACACCCAGGCGCCATTTCAGTGACAGAGGCATTTGTTCTGATTCCTAATTTGTCTCAAAATTCGTACCGATATAACCCTAGTACATGTTCCTGCATCATATATTTTTGAACTCGATTCATGAAATCTACCTTATGTTCTTATGATGGTCACCCCTTGAAACTCTATATTGGCTATAAATAAGAGTGGATGTCAAAAGTAATACATGAAATGCTATGCGTATAGGGTCCGATCTGGTCATGGGAGGAGCACCCGAAGGTACTTGTGCCCATGGGAGTTTATTGACCACGGTGTTTGGCATTGCACCGAAGTACTTGCTTGACTTGCTTGACTTGAGACATTCTACACTTACTCTTTTTACTTGCTTGACTTGACTTGCGTGGCCCGGCACGGGCGATACTTGACTTGCGTGGCCCGAAAAAGGGCAACATACTTGCTTGATTGAAATAGCCAATCATATTGACACGTACTTAATATTACTTGCTTGAACGTAATTTTACTTGCTCGTACATGAAATTTTTACTTGTACATGAGTTCCTGCTTGCCCGAAAAGTGGCCTCTACATTCCTTGATATCCTGCTTGGTCAAATACTTGAAATCACGTGATACTTTCCTTATACAGTTCTTGATCTCTGATTATTCATCATGCATAGATTTACCTGTATACCTGATTTTCTTACTTGTACATCATGCATAACTATACCGGTAATACATGTAAACTATAAATCACTTACAGATTACTCGAACTTGAGATATAATTCCTACTGAGCGATTCGCTCATCTAGTTGCTTCCAAACATTTTTCAGGGAATTCGGATAGACACATTCCCCCGAATGGGAATGAGACCGAGTGAAGAGTGCTAGAATCATCGTCGTTGAACCGCCAGCTAGTCGTGTCCTTTGAATTTATTTGAGTCCTTACCTTGTAATTCCTGTTATGTCAGTGTAGTTGTCTAAATAGTGTTAAGGCGTGTAGCCTAGTGTTTGGATTTTTAATTTGGAATTATCATGGACTAGCTTTATCTTCTTTGGTTAATCAGATAAGTATCACTTTGAACTATTGGGATCATTTAAATTTTATTAGTCTTTTGCGCACTACGTATTTATGTCAAAATTTTATTGCTCTAATGACACGATCTATATAGACGCGTCACGCATCTGAGTATCATCCGCACTCGGGACGAGACAGTAGGAACATGAGTTGCAACGGTCAGGGAGGAAGATGAAGATCTGCAGCGTCTGTAGCAACACAACCATAGCGGCAGGAGGAAGAACGGCAACAAGAAAAGTGACAATCGCCCACCCTTTTCAAATAGCCGCAGCACGTAGGAAGAAGGGACGACGATGGCAGCAGGACGATGATACTTCAACAGCAACAATGGCTTCCGTTGATCGCACGGGTTTATTTTATAGGGAGAGGAATCCTACTCCGTGGGTTAGAGTTCTAATGGGAGGCAAGTTCCTGCGAAAGAGTCCTACTGGTTTTAGAGTTTCTTGCTAATCTAATTCCCTGCTATGATCGGGCCGCCATCCCCTTTAGGCTGAGAAACCCTAAGGTTCTCCCATGCACGTTCGTACTTCGCACGGTTTGGGCTTACCTTTGTTTCGAAAGGGGGTCTTTAGGCTCTTACGGGGGTTTTAATGTTTGAGATTTATATCTTTAGGCTTTAATAAGCTCCTTACGTATGTTGGTTAAGCCAAGGCCCATTTCTATATATATATATAGATATATATATCTTTATGGAGACCCTAACCGTAAAGCCCATTGGCTATTGGGCTGGGTTTAACAAAAAGGGTTTTAGGTATATATATTTATACTTATATTTTCTCTTTTACTTAGCCCATAAGGCGCATTTGTTCTCAAAGGGTCATTATTAATTGAGAGTTTGATTAAGGTAAATCTTCATGTAGGGATTTATCTACCTTGTTAATTTTTACCATTGTCTTGGATATCAGAGACAGGTTTGATCCGGTTAAAGTCTTTCTTTTACCTTGTAAGGGGACATTCAATAGCCTACCCCATTATATGGGGTTTATCTTAGAGGTGAATAGTTGTATTTCTATTTACAATCTTGCATTTTCTTGATGCTTTATCTACTTTGAGTCGCCAGAATATAGTCAATTTACTACTCAATTATCTTTTAATTATTTATTTATATCTCTATTTCATAGTGGATTCACCGGTGGATAATTTAAATATCTTTTGATTTTTAATTGCAATGAGATACTTTAATATCTTGATAATTATTCCTATTTTATCTTTTGAAATTTGTCAGGCGTTACACCCTCCCCCCCTAAAAAGAATTTGGTCCCCAAATTCCCCACGTTCTATTTAGGATGGGGAAAGCTACTATTTACTATGATAACTATGCAAGTAAAAGGGGAGAGTCTAAGATGTACCGAATGGACAAAGAACTAATTTAAGATTAAGGATGAGGGTACCTTCCACAATTTATTCTTTGGCAAGCTCGGCTTCTGCTAAAGCTTGAGCCTCTTCTTGGAGCTCCGGATTTATGAGAGGGCATTTGGTTATCATATGTTCAAAGCTTCTACATCGTAGGCATGCTCCCGTCTTCCGATAGCAAACCTCTGATTGATGGTTTAACCTACCACAATACTTACTGATGCGGGACGGACACGGGAACCGATTCTAAGTGATGCGGACCTCGGACTTAAAATGCGGACATGACCAGCAACATACAACAATGGAGACGCTTTGGCCCGACACTAAGAGTTCCTATGGGCTATATGTCGCTAACAGAAATGCAAGCTCACTCGTCGTCCCAAGCGAGGGGAAACGCGGATCCGCACGGTTGAGAAATCGACAGAGTCAAGGGTGGTCGACTCACTTCCGTGCTCGGATCGAGCCACGGGATGGGTCACTCTCTCGCTTACAACGGTGACATGGACTCACGGGCTAGATCCCTAGCCTCTCACAGCGGCATATGACCATATATTAGCTAAGCAAAGTAATGCCAAGAAGTTACGATCGTACCTCCACACACTCGGCCTGGGGAAGACAACCCCGGCCAAATCCGTACTCCCGGTTAAACAAGTTTTACTGCAGTACAAAGTTTTGACCCACTCCACGCAGGGAGGTAACAGGTCACATGTGGGGCCCGGGAGTCTCGGGAAGTGGGTTGACGGGCAGCATCTTGATGTCGCTCCGACGGTGCCGAAACTCGCATTTTAGTGCTGTCCGGATGGCGCGATCTGCGGGTATGTGGGGCCCACGTGCTGCTCAGTCCTCCGAACCTGGCGGGGTGGGTCCCGCTGTGATGGTGACACCTGATGGCACGCTCCCCTGGACGGCAGCCGGGTTGGAACACCGATCGGAGGCCGATCGGCTCCGATCTCCAAGTATTGGAGTTGCTGCCCACGGATCAGCTGCTTCTATTTTGCCGCGCGCGATCCGGCGAGATCTATCGCTGCGATCACTCCCGATGTCGGATCGATGCACAAGAGGTATCATTGGAAAGCTCTCTCGAAATCCTTCGACCCTCTATGACTCCAGAAAATTCGTGGGGACTGTACTTTTGTTGGCAGATTTATGAACCGAACTGATCTCTATTTCAGATCTGGCCGGATAGGAATGAACTTTCCTCAGAGTTGGCATTGACCGTGAAGTAGACCTTCGATTCAGACCTCGAGCTCTTCATAAAAGTTGTATAGGGGAGAGAGAGGAAAACGACAATAATTCGTATGATCCATTTGGTGGAGGTTTGGATGGGGAAAGATATTTTATACTGGTGGGTGGTCGGATCTGGACAGAGGCAGACAGCACTGAGTGGAGATCTGAAAGTGATTTTTTGAAAATAGGTGAAGGCCTTTAGAAATTCCACGAAAATTCGTGGATGGATGGGTGTTGGAAAGAAGCTCCAGTAAAATTTGGGGCTCACGAAAAAATCAAGAAGAGGTCTGAAGAGGGGAAACTCAGAGCTACTGTGAATCTGGACTGAAAGCTGGCAGATCTGGGTGGAAAGGAAGAATGAAAATGGAAAATTGTGAAATGGAAGCGTGAAGCCCAACCAAATTTTTTGGGACATGGTGAAGATCCCTGGAACTCACCCTGAACGTTTGGGCTCCAGATGAACTCGTGGCTGAGAGCTAAAAATCCGAGAATGGCCTGCTATCACCCAATTGGCAAAATACCAACGGAGGCGGTGGCGGTGCAACGGCGGCTCGATGGCGGCGGCGGCGGCAATGATGAACTCTACGCCAGATAGATGAGGCTTCCCACCTCAGAACATAGCCTTCTCAGCTGCAAGATAAAGAGAGGAGAGAGAGAGAGGGGCGGCCCTTGCTCCTTTGGAGGAAATTCAAGATTTTCTTTGCATTAATTCCACTCAAAATAGAAATACAAGGTATTTATGTGAAATGACAAAAGACACTAATTAACCCTAGATCTAGGGTTAGTGAGGGTAAAAGAGGGAGTCCACATTTTTATTCTCCCATGTGATTTGGAATCAAATAAAATAAAAATTCAAACCTAATATAATATACTAAATGGGGGGCGCCCCCTTGACTAGAATGCCTCCTTCTTGGACTTTGTTAACCTCTTGTCCCCCCCTTGGTCCACTCTTCTAGAAGCCCACTATTGGAAGGTTGACTGACCCCACATGGGTCCTAGAGATGAGGTGGATCAATGGGGAAGAGGTAGGGGGGTTCGCAGGACCCGGGTGGTCCCAAATTACAAATAAACCCTCAGTACAATCTGTATTACAATTCGAATAAAAACCAATAAACACACATGACACACAAATAAAGTCTCAATAAATACTATAAATATCGAGACTAAAGGGGGAGTCTCCAGGCTGTCTCCGAGCCAGATAGAAGTCGATGTAGCCCGAGTGGTGCTCCTCGTATGGTACCGACGACTTGCTGGTTCGTGCTTCTCGCTCGCTCTGGTGTCCGCACCACTTACACTTTTCTTGAGATGTGTCTATAGGAGCGACCCAACATTTCCATTTCTTACACTTTTTACACTTTTGAGAATTACAACTCTTGTTTGGCCTCTTCTTGGTTATGGTGAACTTCCTAGAATTAAAGATTTGGTTCTTCCCTTCATCTCTCTCCTCTAGGTTCTTTTCTTCCACCTTCTCTTTCTCTTCCATGGCCTTCTCTAACATTTGGACTCTCCGTACCAGTTCCGCATAAGCTTGGACGTCTACCAGTACCATCCCGGGAAGAAAACTCGACTTAGACGCCTCCATTTTATTTAAGTTCCTACAAGAATAATTGGAGAGATTAATTATTGATTCAAGAATTATGATGGCTAATAATAATGGGACTTAAGTATTTTATCCTTCCTTTAGAATTTAACCCCAAGCTCTACCCAAATCTCACGGAATTCCTATAGGATGACCAACGGGACAACTCAACCTATACTTAGACTTGATGACATAAGGATTTGGAAAAGTCGAGGCTCTGATACCACCTCTGTCACGCCTCGAACCGATAGCAGCGGAACGTGTCGTTTGCTCGGAACGTGGCTGTAGCACCCCAATAAAAACAATAATAGAGAAATCAAACTTTCTCCTAAAATAAATAACTCTATATGAAAGCCAAGTAAAAAGAAATATCGTAGCCCTATACTTGATAGGGGCCACTATATGTATACACATGTATTTAAGAGGCCCAACGTCACTTAAAGACCAACAGACCAACCCATAGATAACACGTATAGGAGCTTTTCCATTTTTTCACACAAAGGGAATGGGCCTCCCTTTACCTGGGCGCCATTTACATTGACTGGGTCAACCCAATAATGGGCGCCCCCTCATGAGGGCGCCAATCACCCCTTTGACTGGTCAAACCAGTTAATGGGCGCCTCTCCACAAGGGCACCAATCACCCTTTGACTGGTCAAACCAGTCAATGGGCGCACTCCTGCAAGGGTGACATTTCCAGTAATAAACGCCCTCGTACAAGGGTGCAGATTATTGCCCCCCCCCCCCTTGGGCGCCAATCCCCAACAGGGCAGAACCCTATTCTTCCAGCTATTCTTCTAGAATTGTTTAAAACACGATCAACCTTATTTCGCTGCCAATCGACCCACAAGGCATTAAACCGTTTACTTTTCATTGGCAATGGACTTTCCCTATAATTATACCCTCTATTGAGCAGGCAGAGGCTACTACTGTCATCTTGCTGCCTGCAGAAGAGAATATCTCCCTTCTTTTCTTCGGAAGACGTGAAGGGACGTCTTCTTCCTGCATTCTACGTCCTGCTGCTGAAGCTTTGCGGCAGAGAACGTGTGGCTTCCCTTATTATTTATTCTCCTGAAGCTGTGCGGCAGAGAATGTGTGGCTTTTTTTATTAGTTATTCTACTATCTGGTTAACCACTCATAAAAGGTAGGTTTTCTCAAGATCTGGCCGAACTAGTAGTTAAAATAGGGTAACATGCATGATTAGTAGTAGTTTAGCTTCATCTTCCACAAGATATGTAGCCTGCTACACTTCTTATCCCGAGACCTGCATGTTGTAAATGGTACCCATCAGGCTGCCATCATTTAATGGGCGCCCAGATCTAGGGCGCCATTTACTTTAATAAGCGCCCATATGTGCAGGCGCCTATTAATTGGTGACAGCATGCACAAGCGCCAATTCTTTTCCATATTTAATAATCACTCATGCTTAGAAAATTAATATCTATGAAATGAAACCTTAATATTCTTGCATGAGCATGATTCTGAGATCTTGATATTTTTCTATCTAACCATGTCCTTACTTCCTAATTTCGTGAACTTTAGAAATTGTGAATAATGTTTTGTGTCTCAAAACGTACCTGCCCGATGCATAGCATCACCCATGAAATGGGCGCCCCTGTCTAGGGCGCCAATTACATGAATAAAGACCCTCCACAGAGTCACCAATTAAATGATGACTTTGTGAGGGGGTGCCATTTCTTTAGGGCAAACAAAAGAAAAAAAATGAACATTTGATTGGGCGCCCCTGGGAACAGGCGCCCATTACCTAAATAATGGCACCCACATGGGCGCCATTTACTGAAATAAAGGCACCTGACAAGGCGTCATTTAGTCAACAAATGGCACCTATCTGGGCGCCATTTACACTGCCCTACCAAGGCTTATAAAAATATGGAAATTTTTAAGATTGGGCGCCCCTCCTTGCAGGCGCCAATTATATAAATAATGGCACCTGACAGGGTGCCATTTAGTCAATAAATGGCACCTGTCTGGGTGCCAATTTCCTCAGTGCTGATTTCTAGAGTTCCAATTTTGAGGCGGTGTTATCTCAGCCGAGAGCCACCAATTCCATCCAGATTCCTGACTAGTCTCGTGGTTTGTACCGATATAACCATAGTTCATTTCCTGCATAATAATCTGACCTTGAATTCTATTCATGAAATCTACCTTATGTTCCTACAATGGTTAAACTCTTGGAATTCTATATTGGCTATAAAACGAGAGTGGATGTCGAAAGAAATACATGAAACAATGCTGGCGTTAATGGGGCCAAATCTGGTCCTGGGAGGAGCACCCGAAAGTACTTGTGTCCATGGGAGCTATATTGATCCCGGTGATAGGATTGCACCGGAGTACTTACGTTCTTGACTTGAGGCATTCCACTCTCTCTCTTGTGACACTACTTGCGTGCTTGACTTGACTGGCGTGGCCCAGAATGGGCAAAGACTTGACTTACGTGGCCCAGAATGGGCAAAGTACTTGCATGAATGAAATAACCAATTTCTTGTGACACGTACTCGATAATTACTTGCTTGAACTTGTTCCTTGCTTTCCTGGAAAATTTTGTAAACACCTGAGGGTACTTGAAATCATGCAATATTCTTTCTATAAAGTTCTTGATATCTTCCTTGTCAAAACTTGATGGTACTTGAAATCATGCGATATTCTTCTATACAGTTCTTGATTTCTTGTCCATCATGCATAGCTGTACCTACATTGCATGTAACCTGTAATTTACTTAAAGACTGCTCGAACTTAAGATATAATTCCTACTGAGCGATTCGCTCATCCAGTTCATTCTAACATTTTTCAGGTAACTTGGATAGCTATAACCAAATGATTGGAAATGAGACTGAGTGAAGAGTGCTAGAGTCACCGATCGTCTACTGTCAGCTAGTCACGTCTTTTGATTTCTTGAGTCCTTACCTTTATACTTCCAGTTATGTTAATTGGTTGAAACCTGTTAAGGCTTGTAACCTTGGTTTAATTTAGGCCATTATCATTATGGTTAATTGGATAATTATCATCTTGGAATATTGGTATTATTTTAGAAATTTAAATCTTAGTTATTATTTGTCTAGTCTTTTGCGCACTCTGTCTTTTGTCAAAAATCGTATTGCTCTGATTGACATGATCTATATAAACTCGCCACGCACCCCAGGTATCTTCCGCGCCCGGGGCGTGACAGTTTTCGTTGTATCAAAGCCTAGGATTTCAAATTCCTAGGAAAACCCAAGTCCAATGATAGGTTTACACCTTATACCCGCTGAGATGGGTAGACCCATGGGTTAAGTCTTGTGTTGATATTCAACATTACAATTCAAACATGAAACTAATTAGACCTGAATTATCTTGTAGGATTATGGCCACTGAAAGAGCACAATGGCGCGAGATGCAGTGCACAGTGTAAGGTCTTACGCAGGCGCTACAACAAGTGGTGCAGGGCGGAGCCAACCATGGAGCTGGTGATCTCCACAGGGGTTTTCACAACATGAACCCACCCAGATTCGCGGGTTCGTCTGGCCCTGAGTATGCTGAATGCTGGTTGAAGGAAATTGAAAGAATTTTCCGTGTAATGCAATGTACGGATGAAGAAAAGGTTTTGCTGGATACATTCCAACTGGAGCGGGACGCTCGATGTTGGTGGGATTCCGTAGAAGCAACATTGCCTGGTAACTATGTGACATGGGCTGAATGTGTTGAACATTTCAACAACAAATACTTTTCCGACCGCATTCAGGAAAAGAAGGCCACGGAATTTGCCACACTGAAACAACGGACCTTGACTATGGCTGAGTATGAGGCCCAGTTCTCAAAACTGTCTAGGTATGCACCCCACTTGGTGTGTACTGAAAAGATGAAGGCAAGAAGGTTCCTCAACGGGCTTAGGCCCCAATACATTACCCAACTGGATCGATGGACATCCAAGTCTATTCAGAAATGGTCTGACGTGCGCAATTGCTCGAGGACGCCACTAAATTATCTGAAAGGATCCGAGGAAGAGGCAAGAAGGAGCAAGTCACAAGTCCCGAAAACTTCAAACCATTATTTAACAAGAAGCGGTCCGACAATGGAGGGGAGTCCTCCAAAGAAAAGAAATTTAAGAAGAATGACAAGCCATCCTCTGTCACCACACCTTCTAAGGAAGTTTGTAAACACTGTGACACGGCCGGCCATAGAGTCGAGGAATGCTGGAGGAGACTGGGAGCCTGTATCCGATGTGGGAGCCGAGAACATTGAATCCCTGATTGCCCGATGATGAATGAGCAAACCACTAAAGCTGAGAAGCGTCTGGCAAAGAAACAAGGTCGTCTGCAAGCTCTCCAAGAGACAGAACCAACAGAAGGTGGAATTATGGAAGGTACACTAACTGTTTGTTCTAGGACTACTAAAGTTTTATTTGATATCGAGGCAACTCATTCATTTGTTTCCAAGAAATTTGCTGCTTCATTCTCTAAGGAACCTGAACGGTTAGACTTGGTTATCTCTACTCCTCTCGGGAGTGAATCCGAGACTACATATGAATACCCAAACTCTAAGGTTATGGTTAAAAGAAACAATCTACCTGTCGACCTGATATGCCTAGATATGAAGGGGTATGATATCATACTAGGTGCCGACTGGTTATCCACACACCAAGAAACTGTAGATTGCCGGAATGGCAAGATAACTTGTGTGGATTACCCAGAGTTGGTCTACATTAGCCCTCGAAATAGATCACCTTTTATCTCAGCTCTCCAAGCTAACAAACTCATAAGTAAGGGATGTATGACTTTCATAGCATTTGTGACTGCCACAGAAGTCGATGAGTGATGCGGGACGGCCACGGGGACTGACTCTAGGTGATATGGACCTTGGACTCTAAATGCATACACGAACAACAACATACGAGCATGAGAGACACTAGGCCCGACACTAAGAGCTCCTATGAGCTATACGTCGCTAACAGAAATGCAAGCTCACTCGTCGTCCCAAGCGAGGGAAACGCGGATCGTGCACGGTTGAGGAACCGGCAGAGTTAAGGGTAGTCTGACTCACTTCCGTGCTAGGATCGAGTCACGGGACGGGTCACTCTCTCGCTCACAGTGGTGACATGGACTCACGGGCTAGAATCCTACGCTCTCACAGTGGCATATGACCATATACTAGCTAAGCAAAGTAATGCCAAGAAGTTACGATCGTACCTCCACGCTCCCGGCGTGGGGAAGACAACCTCGGCCAAATCCGTACTCCCGGTTAACAATTATTACAGTGGTACAAAGGTTTTGACCCACTCCACGCAGGGAGGTAATAGGTCACATGTGGGGCCTGGGAGTCACGCGAATTGGGTTGACGGGCAGCATCTTGAGGTCGCTCCGGCCGTGCCGAAACCCGCGTTTAGTGCTGTCCGGACGGTGCGATCTACGGGTTCGTGGGGCCCACGGACCGCTCTATCCTCCGAGTCTGCTGGGGTGGGTCCCGCTGTGATGGAGACCCCTGGTGGCGAGCCTAACTGGAAGGCGGTCGGGCGGGAACGCCAGTCGGAGGCCGATCGGCTCTGATCTGCAAGCTTTGGAGTTGCTGCCCACAGACTGGTTGCTTCTATTTTTAGGCGCGCGATCCGGGGAGATCGGCTACTAGGATCCCTCCCGACATCGGATCGATGCACAAGAGGTACTGTTGGAAAGATCTCTCGAAGTCCTTCGACCCTGTGGGAGTCAAAAAAATTCACCGGAGATGTGTTTCTGATGGGCGATTTTAGAACCGGCCTGTTCCCAGTCTCAGATCTGACTGGGCAGAAACTGAGTTTCCTGAGAGTTGGTGTTGACCGTAAGGCAAACCTCCAAATCAGACCTCAACCTCTTCATGAATATTGTAGACGGGGGAGAGAGGAAAACGGCAATATTTCTTATGACTTATTTGGTGGAGATTTGGATGGGAAAAGCTATTTGATAGTGGTAGGTGGTCGGATCTGGACAGAAGCAGATAGAATTGAAGGGGATCTGAAAATGATTTTTAGAAAATAGGTGGAGGCCTTTTCAAATTCCACAAAAATTCGTGGGTGGAGGGGATGGTGGGTAGAACCTCCAGTAATTTTGGAGGTTCCATAAAAAATCAAAAGGTGGGTCGAAGATGAGAAGATCAGGGTTGATGTCACAGTAGACAGAAACCTAGCAGATCTGGAAGGAAAAGATGGACGAAAATGGAAAAATGAAAATCGGAATCTAAAGGCCAAACAAAATTTTCTGGAACGTGGGTTGGATCCCTAGAACTCACCCTAAAATTTTGGCACTCAGAAGATCTCGGATCTAAGAGTTAAAATTTGTGGAAGGGGCTGTTGTTGGATGAAGATAGAACTCCGATAAGGTGGCGGTGGCGGTGCGATGGCGGCTCGATGGCAGCGGCGGCGATAGATCTGAGCTTCCCACTCAGAAGAGACTTGAAGGAGAGACTTCACACCTCTGGAAGTAGCATTCATAGCTGCAAGAAGGGGGAGGAGAGAGGAGGGGTGCGCACCAAGCTTGGAGGCTCCAACAAAAATTCTAATTTTTTTTGGCATTAATTCTAATCAAATGAAAATACAAGGAATATATATGAAATATAAAAAGACTTCAACTATCCCTAGATCTAGGGTTGGGGAGGGGTAAAAGAGGGAGTTCAATTTTATTTCTCCCATGTGATTTGGAATCAAATAAAATAAAAATTCAAATCCTATTAATCTATATTAAAGAGGGGGCGCCCCCTTGACTTCATGGCCATCTTCTTTGACTTTTTTCTCATTTGTCCCCCCTTGGTCCACTCTTCTAGAAGCCCACTATTGGAAGGTTGACTGACCCCACATGGGCCCTAGAGATGAGGTGGACTAATGGGGAAGAGGTAGGGGCCCGCGGGACCCGGGTGGTCCCATTTTACACATAAACCCTTATTACAATCCGAATTACAATCCGAAGTAAAATCAATAAACACACATGACACACAAATAAAGTCCCAATAAATACTATAAATATCGAGACTCTAGGGGGAGTCTCCAGACTATCTTCGAGCTAGATGGAAGCCGTTGTAGCTCGGGTGGTGCTCCGCGTACGGTATCAGTGGCTCGCCGACTCGTGCGGCTCGTGTGCTCTGGTGTCCCTACTAGCCTCCCGCTCGTGTGCTCTGGCCGAAGGTAATAGCAAACACCGGGCAGCCCCTACTAGCCTCCCGGTCCATTTCCCGGGAGCTAATTATCATCAATCTTCTAGTCGAGGGCTCGCCTGGGCCAGATGTAACGGTCATAGCCCGTGATGGGGATGGGGTACTGGGCCCGGGGATGGAAGGCTCCGGAGTACTTGGGCCAGTAGGACCCCTGACTGAAGGCTTCTTGGGCTGAGAGGGTTGGAGGGTAATCCGTTGGCCAGCATAGTCGAAGGTACAGGTGTTCGACCGGCCATGAAGTGTGGCATCCTGATCAAATAACCATGGCCTATCAAGAATAATACTGCCCACCTCCATGGGGAGGACATCACACCAGATCTCGTCACGGTAGGCACGGAACTGCAATGGGACCAGACACCGCAGCCTGATCAGAATGGAGGTGGAATACACCCATGATACTCGATAGGGGCAAGGATGATCCACGGGTGTAAGACCAAGAATGGAGACAGTGCCCTTGGAGATTGCATTGATGCAACTCCCACTATCGATGATCACCTTACAAACTTGCTTACCCAGCCGACAGAATGTATGAAAGATAGTGGTCCATCGCCAGTCATCACTGGCCTATGGCTGGGTGAGAATACACCTGACGACCCCCAAGTGGGTATCGTCCGGATGATGGGCATCCTGGCCATTACCTTCGGCCTCATAGTACTCGTCAGCTAGCTCCGGGTCTGCTTCATAGCTGACTAACTCAAGGTCCGTAGGGGTGATATCCTCAGCTTGTGTGTCCCCAATAACAAGAGACTGGCAGGTGGGACACTGGTTGGCAAAATGGCCAAACCCATTACGGCGATAACACTGCTGTCGTGATCCACTAGGCTCCCCAATCATGGGTCCTTTCCCCTTATCCTCCCGACGGATAGGAGGTGAAGGCAACAAACGACGGGCCGAAGGTGCGGGTGCTGGTGGACGGGCTGTGGGTGCCGTAAGATGTTGGGGACAAGGAAGGTCCCTCGGGGGTGGAGGGCGAGGCCTAGGAGCCAAAGGCTCGGGACGAGTGGGCTCCTGAGGTCGGGCCATGGGGGCCCTCGGATACGTGTTGGAAGAGCCACGGGGCTCAACACTACGAAGGGGAAGGGAGCCCAACCGATGGGGAGACTCGAACTCAGCCTCGAATTGCTCCAATTCGAGAGCAACCTGATACGCTTGTTCCAAAGTGGTCGCATTGCGGCGAAAAAGTTCGTATTGATAGTTTGGCCGCAGACCTCTCCGAAAGCGTGATATGGTCATGGTGCTCTCTTCCGTAACTCCACACCGTAAATAATACTCATCAAACTCGGCGGTGTACTCGGTCACGGATCGGTTCCCCTGGGAGAGACTTTGCCACTTGTCTATGAGACGTTGGCGATATGAGGCAGGAAGGTACTTCTCCCTCAATTTCATTTTCATGCCATCCCAAGTGCCGATCTGGGGTTGACGTCGCAGATTTAGCAGGCTCTCCACATTGGTCCAATAAGTTTGGGCCTGCCCATGTAGCTTCATCTTTGCGTGTCGAACTCTCCGGTGGTCCATCATCTCAAACCACTCGAAGTACCGGTCCATGCCGGCCTGCCAATCTAAATATACCTTCGGGTCCAAGGACCCGCTAAAAGTGGGAGGGTCCGCACGCACGCCCCTAAGAATGCGGTCGTCATCATCGTCATCACGATTCTGTCGTTGATTCTGACGACCATATCCCCCTTGCTCATTATTAGATGCATAGTCAGCCACCTCCTGCACCTATTGCCTCCCAACATCTACTGCCTGAGTTCTTGGCGCAGCAGGTCGCTAAGCCGGCTCCTATTGACCATTGGTCGGCGTGGGTTGCGCCGTCGCTGGGGCCCTCTCGAGGACGGCAATCCTCCCTACAAGACCCTGGATGGACTGGTCCGAAGTTTCGGCCTGATCCTCGAGGGCTTTCATCCTCCCTTCTAGACGCGTCCCTACGCCATCTAGACGCGTACTAAGGCCATCCATACGCATGTCAAGATGATCCATAATGGCTCGGAACATCTCGGCCGTCGAGGACTCATGGGAGCTACGGGCTCGGGAATCCGCCATAGGTGGTGGTGGCGAGTATAGGGTACCTCGACGGGTGGGCATGCAAGGACACACGAACTAGGAGACACAAACTGATGCAAACACCGGCTAATGCACCTAGACCAAAATCAATATCCGGTATGTGGTGGAGTTAATCGATCCGAAGATCACTTGCGCAAGTGTGCGGCCTTCCCGATAGGCGTAGCCTAACGTTCGGACAACACCTTTTAAAATACCGAATTATCGGGATGAAATGCAATTTTAAAACACTTTTTTTTGTTTTAAAAAATATTGATGATCCTAGACTCGACTTAGACCGTGCAAGACTTATGCAACGACTACCCTAGACTCAACTCGCTCTGATTCCAAACTGATGCGGGATGGACACGGGGACCGACTCTAGGTGATATGGACCTCGGACTCTAAATGCATACACAACTAGCAACATACGAGCATGAGAGACACTAGACCCAACACTAAGAGCTCCTATGAGCTATACGTCGCTAATAGAAATGCAAGCTCCCTCGTCGTCCCAAGCGAGGGAAACGCGGATCGTGCACGGTTGAAGAACCGACAGAGTTAAGGGTAGTCCGACTCACGTCCGTGCTCAGATCGAGTCACGGGACGGGTCACTCTCTCGCTCACAGCGGTGACATGGACTCACGGGCTAGAATCCTACGCTCTCACATCGGCATATGACCATATACTAGCTAAGCAAAGTAATGCCAAGAAGTTACGATCGTACCTCCACGCTCCCGGCGTGGGGAAGACAACCCCGGCCAAATCCGTACTCCCGGTTAACAATTATTACAGCGGTACAAATGTTTTGACCCACTCCACGCAGGGAGGTAATAGGTCACATGTGGGGCTCGGGAGTCACGCGAATTGGGTTGACGGGCAGCATCTTGAGGTCGCTCTGGCGGTGCCAAAACCCGTGTTTAGTATTGTCCGGACGGCGCGATCTACGGATTCGTGGGGCCCATGGACCACTCTATCCTCCGAGTCTGCTGGGGTGGGTCCCGCTATGATGGAGACCCCTGGTGGCGCGCCTCCCTGGAAGGCGGTCGGGCGGGAACGCCGGTCGGAGGCCGATCGGCTCCGATCTCCAAGCTTTGGAGTTGCTGCCCACGGACTGGTTGCTTCTATTTTCAGGCGCGCGATCCGTCAAGATCGGATGTTGTGATCACTCCCGACGTTAGATCGATGCACAAGAGGTACCGTTGGAAAGCTCTCTTGAAGTCCTTCGACCTTGTGGGACTCAGAAAAATTCACCGGAGATGTGTTTCTGATGGGCGATTTTAGAATCGGCCTGTTCCCAGTCTCAGATCTGACTAGGCAAAAACTGAGTTTCCTAAGAGTTGGCGTTGACTGTAAGGCAAACCTCCGAATCAGACCTCAAGCTCTTCATGAAGATTGTATAGGGGAGAGATAGGAAAACGGAAATATTTCTTATGACTGATTTGGTGGAGATTTGGATGGGGAAAGCTATTTTATACTGGTAGGTGGTCGGATCTAGACAGAAGCAGATAAAATTGAAGGGGATCTGAAAATGATTTTTAGAAAATAGGTGGAGGCCTTTTCAAATTCCACGAAAATTCGTGGGTGGAGGGGATGGTGGGTAGAACCTCCAGTAATTTTGGAGGTTCCAGAAAAAATCAAAAGGTGGGTCGAAGATGAGAAGATCAGGGTTGCTGTCACAGTAGATAGAAACCTGGCAGATCTGGAAGGAAAAGATGGACGAAAATGAAAAATGGAAATCGGAATCTAAAGGCCAAACCAAATTTTCTGGAATGTGGGTTGGATCCCTAGAACTCACCCTGAAATTTTGGCACTCAGAAGATCTCGGATCTGAGAGTTAAAATTCGTGGAAGGGGCTGCTGTTGGATGAAGACAGAACTCTGATAAGGTGGCGGTGGCGGTGCGACGGTAGCTCGATGGCGGCGGCGGCGATAGATCTGAGCTTCCCACTCAGAAGAGACTTGAAGGAGAGGCTTCACACCTCTGGAAGTAGCCTTCACAGCTGCAAGAAGGGGGAGGAGAGAGGAGGGGTGCGCACCAAGCTTGGAGGCTCCAACAAAAATTCTAATTTTTTTGGCATTAATTCTAATCAAATGAAAATACAAGGAATATATATGAAATATAAAAAGGCTTCAACTATCCCTAGATCTAGGGTTGGGGAGGGATAAAAGAGGGAGTTCAATTTTATTTCTCCAATGTGATTTGAAATCAAATAAAATAAAAATTCAAATCCTATTAAACTATATTAAAGAGGGGGCGCCCCCTTGACTTCATGGCCATCTTCTTGGACTTTTTTCTCATTTGTCCCCCCCTTGGTCCACTCTTCTAGAAGCCCACTATTGGAAGGTTGACTGACCTCACATGGGCCCTAGAGATGAGGTGGACTAATGGGGAAGAGGTAGGGGGGCCCGCGGTACTCTGGTGGTCCCATTTTACACATAAACCCTTATTACAATCCGAAGTAAAACCAATAAACACACATGACACACAAATAAAGTCCCAATAAATACTATAAATATCGAGACTCAAGGGGGAGTCTCCAGACTGTCTCCGAGCCAGATGGAAGCCGCTATAGCTCGGGTGGTGCTCCGCGTATGGTACCGGTGGCTCGCCGACTCGTGCCGCTCGTGTGCTCTGGTGTCCGCACCAATGAGTCTAAACTTGAAGACATCCGTGTAGTTCAGGATTTTCCTGACGTTTTTCCAGAAGAATTGCCTGGTGTACCCCCGGAGAGGGAAGTGTCGTTCACAATCGACCTTGTTCCTGGTGCTGGTCCTGTCTCCAAGACACCTTACAGAATGTCCCCTGCTGAGCTGAAAGAGCTAAAAGAGCAGCTAATGGAGTTATTGAAAAAGGTTTTCATCAGGTCGAGTACTTCCCCATGGGGAGCACCCGTGCTATTTGTCAAGAAGAAGGACGGGTCAATGAGACTCTACATCGACTATCGGTAGCTAAACCACCTTACAATCAAGAACAAGTACCCACTACCGAGAATTGATGAGCTGTTCGATCAGATATCTGGAGCTAAATACTTCTCTAAGATTGATCTCCAATCTGGTTACCACCAACTGAGGATCAAAGAAGCAGACATTCATAAAATCACGTTCCAAAGTAGGTATGGGCTTTACGAATTTACTGTTATGCCTTTAGGACTAACAAATGCCCCCGCAACTTTTATGCAGTTAATGAACAACACCTTTAGGCAACATCTGGATCAATTCATTATGGTCTTTATTGATGATATCTTAATTTATTCAAAGTCTGAAGAAGACCATAAAGAACATCTGAAGAAGGCATTGCGGATATTGAGGGAAAATAAATTGTATGCCAAATTTAGCAAGTGCAAGTTCTGGCTCGAGGAAGTATCCTTCTTGGGCCATATAGTCTCGAAGAACAGAATTTCTGTAGACCCATCAAAGGACGAAGCGGTGAAGAATTGGGAATGACCAACAAATGCAACGGAGATTCGAAGGTTCTTGGGACTAGCTGGTTACTACCGGCGTTTCATCAAGGACTTCTTAACAATTGTTGTTCCTCTCACTAGGTTAACTCGCAAGGAAGTGCCTTATGAGTGGAATGAAGACTGTGAAAAGAGTTTCCAAACCTTGAAGGATCTCTTGACCACTGCTCCAGTCATATCATTACCAATTGAAGGAGAGAAGTATGAGGTATATACCGATGCTTCGGGTATTGGCCTCGGGTGTGTATTGATGCAAGATGGGAGAGTCATTGCATACTCTTCCCGGCAATTAAAGAAACACGAAGAGAACTACCCGGTGCATGATCTAGAGCTAGCCGCGGTAGTATTCGCCTTAAAGATCTGGAGACACTACCTCTACGGAGAACAATTCAATGTGTACTCCGATCACAAAAGCCTCAAGTATCTATTTTCCCAGAAGGAACTAAACATGAGGCAAAGGCGTTGGCTTGAATACCTAAAGGATTTCGACTTCATTATACAATACCATCCTGGTAAGGGTAATTCCGTAGCAGATGCCCTTAGTCGAAAGCCGAGAGTAATTTTGGCCAATTGTATGATTCAAGAATGGAAGTTACTGGAGAAATTCTCAGAACTCAATATAAGAACGGGTGAGAAGAACGGGTAAATTACTCTATCCCATATGAGTCTTCATCCAGATTTGCTACCTGAAATTAAGAAGCTACAAGAAGAAGATCCTGCACTAGTGGAGATAAGGGACAAACTGGATGAGAGACTTGATTTCAAGCTGGCATCCGATGGTAGATTGCTATTTAATGAAATGACATGTGTACCAGACTGTCCTAAGCTGAAAAAGAAGGTTCTTGAAGAAGCTCATCGATCAAGATACACAATTCACCATGGAGCCACTAAGATGTACCAAGACTTGAAACAGACTTTCTGGTGGCCTAATATGAAAAGGGAGGTAGCGGACCTCGTGTCTCACTGTCTGACATGCCAACAAGTGAAGGCGAAACCACAGAAACCAGTCGGAAAACTACATCCGCTAGATATTCCCAAGTGGAAGTGGGAAGATATTGGCATGTACTTCATCATGGGCTTTCCTAAGTTTACTGGCGGACATGATGGATTTTGGGTATTTATCGACCATCTAACTAAATCGGCTCATTTCTTGCCCATCAAGAGCCGATGGTCAGTTGATATTCTTGTAGCCATATACATCAGGGAGGTTGTTAGATTGCATGGAGTTCTTGTGTTAATCGTATCTGACTGAGACCCGCGCTTCACTTCCCATTTTTAGAAAGGTGTACAACACTCTCTGGGTACGAAACTAAACTTTAGCATTGCTTTCCATCCCCAGACAGATGGTCAGACCGAGAGGACAAACCAAGTTTTTGAAGATATATTAAGGGCATGTATTATAGACTTCGGCGGAAGCTGGCATGACCACTTGCCCCTGGCCGAATTTGCTTATAATAACAGCTATTAAGCCAGTATCCAAATGGCACCTTTTGAGACACTTTATGACAGAAGTTCCCGATCTCCAATATGCTGGGTTGAAGTCGGCGAAAAGTAAATTCTAGGCCCAGATATGGTAAGAGATACAATCGAGAAGATACACCTCATTCGAGAAAGACTCAAGATAGCACAATCCAGGCAGAAGTCGTATGCTGACAATAGAAGAAGAGATCTGGAATTCCAAGCTGGAGACCATGTTTTTCTCAAGGTATCTCTCGGCCGAGGTATTAGAAGACTCAGTGTTAAGGGCAAGCTTACACTGAGGTTTATTGGTCCATTTGAAGTATTGGAAAGAGTGGATGAAGTGGCTTATCGCATTGCCTTGCCTCCACAACTATCAGAAGTGCATAATGTGTTCCACATTTCTATGCTGAAGAAGTATGTGTACGATCCTTTCCACGTCATCAACCACAATGACTTGGTGATACAAAAGGACCTTACCTACGAGCAAAAGCCGATGAAGATTCTTGATCGAGAAGTCTGAGTTTTGAGGAACAAGACGATCCCTATGGTGAAAATCCAATGGAATCGATGCTTAGAACAAGAAGCTACATGGGAAACCGAGGCGTCTATGAGAAGGAGATTTCCGGAGCTATTCAAGTCTGTAAGTACTCCGTACCCTCCATGTCTCTGTATATGCAGTTGAATTTGGGGACCAAATTCTTTTAAGTGGGGGAGGGTGTAGCACCCCGATAAAATCAATAATAGGGAAATCGAACATTCTTCTAAAATAAATAACTATATATGAAAGCCAGGTAAAAAGAAATATCATAGCCCTATACTTGATAAGGGCCACTATATGTATACACATGTATTTAAGAGGCCCAACATCACTTAAAGACCAATAGACCAACCCATAGATAACACGTATAGGAGCTTTTCCATTTTTCCACACAAAGGGAATGGGCCCCCCTTTACCTGGGCGCCATTTACATTCACTGGGTCAACCCAGTAATAGGCGCCCCCTCATGAGGGCGCCAATCACCCCGTTGACTGGTCAAACCAATTAATGGGTGCCTCTCCACAAGGGCGCCAATTACCCTTTGACTGGTCAAACCAGTCAATGGCCACCCTCCTGCAAGGGCGCCATATCCAGTAATAAACGCCCTCGTACAAGGGCGCAGATTAATGGGCGCCCCTCCCTTGGGCGCCAATTCCCAACAGGGCAGAACCTTGTTCTTTCAGCTAATCTTCTAGAAGTGTTTAAAACACAAACAACCTTATTTCACTGGCAATGGACCAGCAAGGTAATAAACTATTTGCTTTTCGTTGGCAACGGACTTTCCCTATAATTATACCCTCTATTGATCAGGGAGATGCTACTGCCGTCATCCTGCTACCTGCAGAAGAGAATATCTCCCTTCTTTTCTTCGGAAGACGTGAAGGGACGTCTTCTTCCTACATTCTACGTCCTGCTGCTGAAGCTTTGCGGTAGAGAATGTGTAGCTTCCCTTATTATTTATTCTCCTAAAGCTGTGCGACAGAGAACGTGTGGCTTTCTTTATTAGTTATTCTACTATCTGGTTAACCACTCATAAAAGGTAGGTTTTCTCAAGATCTGGCCTAACTAGTAGTTAAAATAGGGTAACAAGCATGATTAGCAATAGTTTAGCTTCATCTTCCACAAGATATGTAGCCTGCTACACTTGTTATCCCGAGACCTGCATGTTGTAAATGGTACCCATCAGGCTGCCATCATTTAATGGGCGCCCAGATCTAGGGCGCCATTTACTTTAATAACCGCCCATATGTGCAGGTGCCTATTAATAGGTGACAGCATGCACATGCGCCAATTCTTTTCCATATTTAATAATCACTCATGCTTAGAAAATTAATATCTATGAAATGAAACCCTAATATTCTTGCATGAGCATGATTCTGAGATCTTGATATTTTTCTCTATCTAACCATGTCCTTACTTCCTGATTTCGTGAACTTTAGAAATTATGAATAGTGTTTTGTGTCTCAAAACGTACCTGCCCGATGCATAGCATCACCCATGAAATGGGCTCCCCTGTCTAGGGCGCCAATTACTTGAATATCGACCCTCCACAGAGTCACCAATTAAATGATGACTTTGTGAGGGGGTGCCATTTCATTAGGGCAAACAAAAGAAACAAAATGAAAATTTTATTGGGCGCACCTAGGAACAGGCGGCCATTACCTAAATAATGGCATGAACCCAGGCGCCATTTACTGAAATAAAGGCACCTGATAGTGTGCCATTTAGTCAATAAATGGCACTTGTTTGGGCGCCATTTACACTGCCCTACTAGGGCTTATAAAAATATGGAAAATTTTAAGATTGGGCCCCCCTCCCTGCAGGCGCCAAATCTATAAATAATGGCACCTGACAGGGCACCATTTAGTCAATAAATGGCACATGTCTGGGCGCCAATTTCCTCAGTGCTGATTTTTAGAGTTCCAATTTTGAGGTGGTGTTATCTCAGCCGAGAGCCACCAATTCCATCCAGATTCCCGACTGGTCTCGTGGTTTGTACCGATATAACTAGAGTTCATTTCCTGCATAATAATCTGACTTTGAATTCCATTCATGAAATCTACCTTATGTTCCTACAATGGTTAAACCCTTGGAATTATATATTGGCTATAAAATGAGAGTGGATGTCGAAAGAAATACATGAAACAATGCTGGCATTAATGGGGCTCGATCTGGTTCTGGGAGGACCACCCGAAAGTACTTGTGCCCATGAGAGTTATATTGATCACGGTGATAGCATTGCACCGAAGTACTTGCGTTCTTGACTTGAGGCATTCCACTCTCTCTCTCTCGTGACACTACTTGCGTGCTTGACTTGACTAGCGTGGCTCGGAATGGGCAAAGACTTGACTTGCGTGGCTCGGAATGGGCAAAGTACTTGCTTGAATGAAATAGCCAATTTCTTATAACACGTACTCGATAATTACTTGCTTGAACTTGTTCCTTGCTTTCCTGGAAAATTTTGTAAACACCTGATGGTACTTGAAATCATGAAATATTCTTTCTATAAAGTTCTTGATATCTTGCTTGTCAACACTTGATAGTACTTGAAATCATGCGATATTCTTCTATACATTTCTTGATTTCTTGTCCATCATGCATTGATGTACCTGCATTGCACATAACTTATAATTTACTTAAAGACAGCTTGAACTTGAGATATAATTCTTACTGAGCGATTCGCTCATCCAGTTCATTCTAACATTTTTCAGGTAACTCAGATAGCGATAACAAAATGATTGGAAATGAGACCGAGTGAAGAGTGCTAGAGTCACCGATCGTCTACTGTCAGCTAGTCACGTCTTTTGATTTCTTGAGTCCTTACCTTTGTAGTTCCAGTTATGTTAGTTGGTTGAAACTTGTTAAGGCTTGTAACCTTGGTTTAATTTGGGTCATTATCATTATGGTTAATTAGATGATTATCATCTTGGAATATTGGTATTATTTTAGAAATTTAAATCTTAGTTATTATTTGTATAGTTCTTTGCGCACTCTGTCTTTTGTCAAAAATCTTATTGCTTTGATTGACATGATCTATATAAACTCGCCACGCATCCCGGGTATCTTCCGCGCCCGGGGTGTGACAGTGACAGTTAAACAGTCGTGTCAATTAGAGCAAACTCATAAGACCAGAATTGACAAAAAAAAATTGATATAAACTTGTCATTACAACTTATTGACTCAATTACAACATAACAGAAAAGGAAAGGACACACTAACAGGACTTAGACATTTGAAACTTGATAAAGACACCAAGCTAATCTAGGCATGACAAACTAGATAGGGGACACCATGCTAGACTCAAGAAAAGTAAAAGACACAGGTCATCTAGTTTCTAGAGCCCTCTTGCACACTTGCCCTTCCCAATGGAGTCTCGATCTCGAGAGCCACCTGATTACCTGAAAAATGTTGGAATAAAACTGGGTGAGCGGATGCTCAGTAGGAATTATATTTCAAGAACAAACTTACTTAAAATAATTACATGTTACATGAATGCAAGTATGGCTATGCATGAATGATCGCAAGATGAAATGGAATATAAATCCATTGAGCAAAATATGGAATTACTAGCAAAAGGAATAAGCAAAGCCTCTAGGAATTATTAAGCATGTAATAATTGTATAATGTCATGAGATATTGGCTGTTTAGAGTTCTAGCAAGTACCACGTCGAGTCAAGTACGTCAAGTAATGTCATGTATTATCACGAGAGAGAGAATATGGAATGCCATAGATCTAGAAAGACAAGTACTTCGGTGCAATGCCACACCGTGATCAATATAGCTCCCATGGACACAAGCACTTTCGGGTGCTCCTCCTAGGACCAGATTGAGTCATGTATATATATTTATGATGTGACACAACCTAGGACTTAAACAAACAAGCACAATCGCAATCAAACGGACCGATGTCGGCGACCGCTCACCCGATGCTCACCAAGACCTGGGGTAACTTGGCAATGCCAAGTGGAGGTTGTGTGGGCTGGGCCCTTGCTGGTAGAGGGCCAGCAAGGCCTAAGTTGATTCCCAAGGGTAATGGCAGCCCAATTCAAGGGAGCCGACGTCGTGCCGAGGGCACGGGTTCCACTCTTTTCCCACGGTGATCACTTATAGCAAAGGAGCTTAAGGATCGGGCTCTCATTCACGGCCAGCGGAGTTTATGAACTAATATTGAAAGAACAAGCACAAATTAGAGCAAAGTTTGGAGCACTTACTCGACCGGTTTGAAGAAACCGGTCCCGCTCGGAGACGAGGGCGAGCGGGGAGGCGGGTGGATCCCCACACGCCGCGTCGGGGTAGCTTGACCTACCCAAATGATTACAATACTACACCTCTCGCAAGAGGGGGATCTTGGGGTGGGGGTTAAGTGATATTACAACTAAAATTACCTCCACATAGGGAGGGGCCTTCAGCCGGCCAAGCGGGGAGGGGAACTTGAGAGAGGAACACCGAAGATGGGAGGTCACCGGTTCTGTCCACGTTCTGTGGGTGCTGATAGATGATCGAAGAAATGGTTGCTGCGACTGATGCCGAATTTTGTTGGGGATGAAACAACCTGGAAAATCTTTGTAGGAAGCCAGGGAAGTTGTCCAAATTTTTTTGATTTCTTCTGGCGTCGACGCTGGTCTGGGTGGAGGCCCGAGCAGGGAGGTAGATTCTTGGACTGGCAGCTTCTGGCGGCCAACAGCAGGTTGCAGAGGATGCCCCGTCATCTCCCGAACTCAGAATCAAGCACCGCTGGAGTTTTTGGAATCGTGGACGAGTCCTCTTCGCAGAAAAACTGACGCAGAAGCCAAACGATGCCGGAGAAGACCAAGGGACTCTGAACACTGATGACAGGTCGGTGCAGGCTGTGGGAAGCTGAACCACGTACCCGAGGCCGAAAAATGATAACTATGGCCCACGGACGTCGATAGAAGTTTCACTTCTTGATTCTAAAAGTAGACAGGAAGAGGAACAACTTTACAGAAGAACTTGTGGCCTGAATCTTCCAAGGTTCGTCGTGGCAGAGCTTCTACTATGGCTCAGGTGCTCAGCAGGGGCAGCTCTGCGCAGTTGTAGGAGAACGGATCTCCCGGTCAGCTTGGAGCTCGGAAGGGGACGAGACCACCGCCGTTACGAAGAAGATAGGTAGACGCTTTCGTGGATACCTCTTGGGCCTTCAGATTCTCTGGGATGTGGTCGGGGTCGCCTCTGAAAGCTGCTACTCTTCTGCTGCCAGCGAACTGAAAACTGGAGGTTGAAGATGGTGGGGGGAAATGGGGTATATGGGAGGGGAAATGGAGGTGGATGAGTGTGGGGAGAACCCTGGCTGTGAGGGGGTCTAGGAGAGGGTGTTCCAAGGTGTGGGAGGGGAAGAATAGGGTCTGGAAGGGGGTCTAACAGGTGGTGGGAGGAGGAGCTACGAATTTGGGCTTGGAGGGAGAAGGAGGAAGGTGGGGGGGCACAAGTGGGTGGAGAGCATGTGAGTTTGAATTTCCTTTAATGTGGGGTGGTCAATGGTGGTCTTGGGGATGGGAAGAGGTGCCTTGGGAAGGTGGAGGGCTGCTTTGGGTAGTGGGAAGGGTGCTTGGGGAAGTGGGTGGGGTAGTTGGGGGTTGGGAGGTGGAGCTAGGATTGGTGGAAGCTCTCTTGGGACTAGGGGGTGGAGTAATGGGATGTGTGGGGAAGGGGAGTGGTCTTTAATGGGGGTAGGTGGGAGAGTGGTGGTTGGGAAGGGAGGAGAGAGAAATTTTTTGAAATTGAGTGTGGAGGAGAGAGAAAGGGGAGTGAAAAAGAGAGATTAAGAGAGGGATGGGTGGGGAATCTCTCCCCTAGGGTCTCTCACCCAAAAAATGGAATCTCTCCACTAGATAAGAAGTGTAAACTCTCAAAATGACAAGTTTTTCATTCATTGATTCATTAGTTCAAATGGAGGAAATGGGGTCCTATATATAGGCAACCCACTTTTCTACGAAAGACCTTGACTCTTAACACAATGACAAATAACCAAGGGAAGGGGGGTGCCCTTGGGCCAAGCCCAATGAATTGGGCCCATAAACTAATCTATCAACATAATGACACTTAACCTAGGTAAATGACTCATTAACCTAGGTACAAGACTCAAATAAAAGTAAAATTACATAATTATGACTCAAAGAAAATATGAAAGTTACATGAATTGACTTAGAAAAATGTGACGGATGTAATGGAACCATGCTGGCGGGCAACCGGGGCTTTGAAAATATATGGGGCGAGAGATGCCCCCATCATACTCCCGGGGTGCGGAGAACTCGACTCCGTCGAGTAAGAGTCCTTCCCTCCTCGGAGGGTGTAGAAGTGGTATGGCCCACAAGTCTTCCGAACGAGACCGATCCATCCACCTGCCGAGATAGCGCTCGTATACCTTGCTCCTGGTGGTAGTGACCTGTTCACCCAATATTCATTCAATGCGCTCACGCTGGGCTCTCTTGGCTGGTGGTCTCTCCTCTCGGGTGGGTGCTCTCTCAACAGGAGGAATAGGCTCAATATTCTCACTGGGTACCACCGGGGGCCCCTTATATGGCACTAGGTCGGCTACATTGAATGTGGGACTTACTCCATACTCCTCGGGAAGATCTAACACATAGGCATTAGTGCCAAGGCATCTCAAAACCCAGAAGGGACCAGCCCCATGATGCCTCAACTTAGAGATGGCTCTCGGGGGGAGCCTCCTCGTCCTCACCATCACAAAGTTACCCACGTGGAATTCTTGGTGCCGTCGATGAGAGTTGGCTTACCTTTTATGAGTCTCATTCTTTTTGCTTATGTGCTTGCTAAGGTTTTCATGTAATTTTGTGAATGCTGACATTCTAGGGGTGATGGGTGGACCTGGGCAACCAAAAGTAGACCAATCATGCTTTGATGCCAAGAAGACTTTGATGGAATTTGGAGGGCCGGGGCAACCATATGTGGACTTATCATGCAATGTTGTCATGTAGACTTTGGTGGGCCTCGGTGGGCCGGGGCACCCGTAGGTGAACCTATCATGCAAAGTGGTGATAAATGTAGGGGGACCCGGACATCGTAGATGCTTTTGACATGCTTAAGACCCATGATAAATGAAGGTGGACCAATACATCCGAATATGGGCCACTCATGCTTTCTACTTGACATGTGGGTGGTATGAATGAATGGACCCCTCATGGTGTTCATGCCAAGTGGTGTGGTAAGCCTAGACACATGCATGTTTTTCCTAAGGGTGACTTCCATGTGTATAGGTGTGGGACAACCTTTGAACTCCCATTGGAAAGGATCGAACGGATCTAAGAATGTGGTCATCATGGGGTGGAGCACAACCTCATTACCTAGGGATATGTGGCCCAAGGTCATGGCTCCCAAGGTGTAACCCAGGTCTAGGATGGAGTGGATTGGGTCAAACATGGTGAGTTGGTGTAGGGAAAGGTGGGTGGTGGATAAAGTGTTTGGGTCACACGAGTCTCTTGACTCCCATTGGAATGGATCATATGGATCATAAAATGGGTTACCTAGGGGGAGGAACTCCATGTCCTCAAGATCCTCAAAAGGTGCTAAGTCATCCTTCT
Organism: Amorphophallus konjac; assembly: GCA_022559845.1. Taxonomy (NCBI): domain Eukaryota; kingdom Viridiplantae; phylum Streptophyta; class Magnoliopsida; order Alismatales; family Araceae; genus Amorphophallus; species Amorphophallus konjac. The sequence continues at coordinate 73,163,905 of CM040120.1, forward strand.
CCATGATAGTTGGGCCAATGTTCTTGGCAAGTGGGTCGGCCATGAGTGGAGGGCTTGGCTTTCTACCCGAGATAAGAAGCTCTAAATCGAGGAGAAGGTTGGGCTCATCGGGTGTAGGGAGGAATAGAAGGAGGTCGCTAGTGTAGCAACCAATGGTGCAAACCGAGGTGATAGACCCTATGCATAGGTGTAGGAGGCTAAGGCTCCTAGGTTGTTCGACCATAGGGGTCAACATGCTAGTCATCTCTAATTGCCATGCTATGCCCTTGAGAAGGTCCTCTAAGGTTTCCACTTGGTAGGAGTTTTGGATTATGGTGTGATAAGAGGAGATGGGCACTATGGGATGGTTTTCCTTCATGGGTGGGAAATTGTGGTCCATGATCTCTCTTATTGGGCTCTCCTTTAGCCAACTAACAAGGGGTTCTCCTAAGATGAGCTTGGTCCCAACTAGAGAGGGTGATGTAAGGGGAAGACCATCGTGTGATGTTTCTTTTTCAACTTGGACTTGGGTTTCCTCCAAGGTGGGGAGTGGGTTTAGAGTGTTCTCAACTATTGAATCGAGTATGAGTTCTTCTACCAAGGAGGTGAGAGGGTCTTTTGGGGTGATGAGGGTTGGTGTGTGGTGCTCCCGGGGTGGAGGGTAAAGGGAAACTTGGATTGGTAGGGTGGGGTTTGGAGTGGAAGTAGTGGAGGCCTAGGTTGGGGTAGGATTGGGGTTGGAAGTGGAAGGTGGGTTGGGTGACGAGATTTGGGTTGATGGGTTTTGAGGGGGGTACCTCTTTTTGGGGATGATGGAGGGGTAGTGGTGGGGACCAAGGGGAGATGTGGGGTATGGGTTTGGTGAGGGATTGTGGAAGGGGGTTTTGGTTGGAGTGCGGGGACCCTTAGGGGATTTGGTGTAGAGGTGGATGCTTGGTTTATTTGGGCCTTAAGGGAGAGGACTTGGTCGCGAAGTGTAGTTATGATGGTTGAGAAGTGATTTGTTGGGAGTGGTGGGGGAGGAGGCCTAAAGGTGATATCAAGTTGGTCGGATGGGGATGGAGGAGTGGTAGTGCACCTCGGGCTAGGGGTGTTAGAGTAGAAGGGGTGGGAATATTTGGGGATGTAGATTTTTCTAAGTTCTTTCTTCATATCATCCCATGAGGAAATGGGTTCTTGTTTCCTAACGTCCCTTAAGCCCACTATGTTCCTCCATTTTTGCTTGGCTTGACCCCGAAATTGCCCCATGGCAACGCGGACTCTTGCGGGTCCATAAACCATAGTTCTCTCAAAGTGTTTTTCCATGGTGACCTCCCACTTTAGGTAGGCACTATAGCATGATCCATCGAAGAGGAGATCCTCAAAAGAGATTATGTCAAATGGAGGGTTGATCGGTCCCTTATGGGGGGTCGAGTGGGATGAATGTGACCAAAGAGAGGTAGCCATGTTGATGAATGCAAATGTGCCCAAGGACTAGACTTAGTAGAGACAAGTCTAAAACTTGCTCTGATACCAATTGATGTGACACAACCTAGGACTTAAACAAACAAGCACAATCGCAATCAAACGGACCGATGTCGGCGACCGCTCACCCGATGCTCACCAAGACCCGGGGTAACTTGGCAATGCCAAGTGGAGGTTGTGTGGGCTGGGCCCTTGCTGGTAGAGGGCCAGCAAGGCCTAAGTTGATTCCCAAGGGTAATGGCAGCCCAATTCAAGGGAGCCGACGTCGTGCCGAGGGCACGGGTTCCACTCTTTTCCCACGGTGATCACTTATAGCAAAGGAGCTTAAGGATCGGGCTCTCATTCACGGCCAACAGAGTTTATGAACTAATATTGAAAGAACAAGAACAAATTAGAGCAAAGTTTGGAGCACTTAATAGACCGGTTTGAAGAAACTGGTCCCGCTCGGAGATGAGGGCGAGCGGGGAGGCGGGTGGATCCCCACACGCCGCGTCGGGGTAGCTTGACCTGCCCAAATGATTACAATACTACACCTCTTGCAGGAGGGGGATCTTGGGGTGGGGGTTAAGTGATATTACAACTAAAACAACCTCCACATAGGGAGGGGCCTTCAGCCGGCCAAGCGGAGAGGGGAACTTGAGAGAGGAACACCGAAGATGGGAGGTCGCCGGTTCTGTCCACGTTCTGTGGGTGCTGACAAATGATCAAAGAAATGGTTGCTGCGACAGATGCAGAGTTTTGTTGGGGATGAAACAACCTGAAAAATCTTCTTAGGAGGCCAGGGAAGTCGTCCAATTTTTTTTGATTTATTTTGGTGCCGACGCTGGTCTGGGTGGAGGCCCGAGCAGGGAGGCAGATTCTTGGACTGGTAGCTTCTGGCGGCCAACAACAGGTTGCAGAGGATGCCCCGTTAGCTCCCGAACTCAGAATCAAGCACCGCTGGAGTTTTTAGAATCGTGGATGAGTCCTCTTCACAGAAAAACTGACGGGGAAGCCAAACGATGCCGGAGAAGACTAGGGGACTCTGAACACTGATGATAGGTCGGTGCAGGCTGTGGGAAGCTGAACCGCGTACCCGAGGCCGAAAAATGATAACTATGGCCCACGGACGTCGATAGAAGTTCCACTTCTTGATTCTAAAAGTAGACAGGAAGAGGAACAACTTTGCAGAAGAACTTGTGGCCTGAATCTTCCAAGGTTCGTCGTGGTAGAGCTTCTACTATGGCTCAAGTGCTCAGCAGGGGCAGCTCTGCACAGTTGTAGGAGAACGGATCTCCCGGTCAGCTCGGAGTTCGGAAGGGGACGAGACTACCACCGTTGCAAAGAAGACAGGTAGACGCTTCCATGGATACCTCTTGGACCTTCAGATTCTCTGGGATGTGGTCGGGGTCGCCTCTGAAAACTGCTACTCTTCTGCTGCCAGTGAACTGAAAACTGGAGGTTGAAGATGGTGGGGGAAAATGGGGTATATAGGAGGGGAAATGGAGGTGGATGAGTGTGGGGAGAACCCTGGCTGTGAGGGGGTCTAGAAGGGGGTGTTCCAAGGTGTGGGAGGGGAAGAATAGGGTCTGGAAGGGGGTCTAACAGGTGGTGGGAGGAGGAGCTACGAATTTGGGCTTGGAGGGAGAAGGAGGAAGGTGGGGGGGCACAAGTGGGTGGAGGGCATGTGAGTTTGAATTTCCTTTAATGTGGGGTGGTCAATGGTGGTCTTGGGGATGGGAAGAGGTGCCTTGGGAAGGTGGAGGGCTGCTTTGGGTAGTGGGAAGGGTGCTTGGGGAAGTGGGTGGGGTAGTTGGGGGTTGGGAGGTGGAGCTAGGATTGGTGGAAGCTCTCTTGGGACTAGGGGGTGGAGTAATGGGATGTGTGGGGAAGGGGAGTGGTCTTTAATGGGGGTAGGTGGGAGAGTGGTGGTTGGGAAGGGAGGAGAGAGAAAATTTTTAAAAATTGGGTGTGGAGGAGAGTGAAAGGGGAGTGAAAAAGAGAGATTAAGAGAGGGATGGGTGGGGAATCTCTCCCCTTGGGTCTCTCACCCAAAAAATGGAATCTCTCCACTAGATAAGAAGTGTAAACTCTCAAAATGACAAGTTTTTCATTCATTGATTCATTAGTTCAAATGGAGGAAATGGGGTCATATATATAGGCAACCCACATTTCTACAAAAGACCTTGACTCTTAACACAATGACAAATAACCAAGGGAAGGGGGGGTGCCCTTGGGCCAAGCCCAATGAATTGGCCCCATAAACTAATCTATCAACATAATGACACTTAACCTAGGTAAATGACTCATTAACCTAGGTACAAGACTCAAATAAAAGGAAAATTATATAATTATGACTCAAAGAAAATATGAAAGTTACATGAATTGACTTAGAAAAATGTGACGGATGTAATGGAACCATGCTGGCGGGCAACCGGGGCTTTGAAAATATATGGGGCGAGAGATGCCCCCATAAATTTAGACATCCACTATAGTTCGTAGCCAACGTAGAGTTCCAAGGAACAAGCCATTGTAGGATGATAAGGTAGATTTCACAAATTTATGAGTTCAAGGACGGAACTTGAACAAGTATGACATACCGATAAATCACATGAAAAACAAGACATACCATGAAATTGGGTAATTGGCATCCACTTAGTTACCATCAATTACAGAAACAACAGCCGCTCTTTGGTCGGTAATTACTGTGAACAGTGCCGACACGAAGAAATAGCGTCCAGGTTCAGGTCGCTAAATCTGTGATATAGCGCCACTGTCCAGGTCGCCAATTCCTTTTGACACCCAAGGCATGGTCGCTAATTACTGACAGAGACAGACTTCTCAAAAGAGGCCAGAAACAGTGCTCTATGAGGGCTATAGCTTCACGTTTCTTCCAAGTGACGTGACAAGTAAGGTTCCATGGTTTTTAGGGTACAACCTGCTCGGCTATCTTGAGGGAATCCAAGGCTAGCGTAGACTTACGGAGGTCTCAATGAAGAAAGTACCAGTTCGAAGGAAGGAATATCCCGCAGAGGGTCTAATCATCACCAACAATCATCACCAAGAGTTGAGTGTGTAATCGATAGAAACGAAACGGGGACTCTATCTACGGATGTGAGATGAGAGTGCCAAGTAAACTCGTAATATGGGCTAGAAAACGTGATGGAAACTGAGAGAGAGGAATGAGCGTCTAAACAGAAGTCGCTATATCCAGAAATAGCGGCTCTCTAGAGGGTCGCTCAATCTTATATTTTCAGAAATCTAATTTAAAATATTAAGAATTAGCGACTCAGTGATCGGGCGCTAATTCTTGTAATTTTTTAGAAATCAACATAATTTAATTTTTAATTAGCGACCGTTGACACGGCGCCCAATCTTTAAATAACGCCCACTTATTGTGTCGCAGATTCATGAGTTTTTTATAGATTTTCTATTTTTTTATCTAAAATTCTTACAAAACAGCACCTCCTTATAGGGCCGTTCATTCATTAATATGCGACTAGTTAAACGGTAGTCCATTCTATTTTCTATTTCTCTCTACATCTTAAAAAAAGAACGCCTCCCTGAAGAGGCGCCTATAGATGAACTTGGCGACTATTAGACAGTCATTGATTCTTTTAACTTTGCTACGCATCAGGCAGGTACATTCTTGGACACATAACACTATTCATCCCTTTTGAGTTTACAAAATCAGGAAAGTGAAGACATGAACAAGTAGAGAAAAATCTGAGGAATCTTGAAGTATGCATAACATGTTTTACAGACATGGGGTTCCATAGTTATTAAAATTTTAAACATGGGTAATTATTAATTCTGTTCTCAGTAAATAGCAGCATGAGTAGGGTCGCTCATTAATGGGCGACCAGAAGACTGTCTCAAATTAAGAATTTATGACCTTCTGCCCGGTCGTTCATTAATAGGTAGCCAGTACATGGTCGCTATTTTGATGCAAATGGTAAACTCAAAAATAACTTCGTAAACGGAATAGCAAGAGATATGAAACTATGATTGAACTAAACTTAAGCATGCCATGGACCTTTACTATTGATCTTGGGGTTAGAACATGAGAAAACCTACCTCTTTTGGGGTTTGACGAAAGAGAATGATACGACGATATAAGAACTAATAAGCAATAGCAGTAGCACCAACTGATAACCGTAGCAAGGACAACGAAGAGAAAGTGCAGCAGCAGCTTCGGCAACAACTGCAGTAGGAGAAGCAGCAGACGAGGAAGAAGAAGAAAAGCTTCTTCACGTTGGTAATACGGCAGTCGCAATTGCAACACTGCCGTCGAAGGATTACGAACAAGAATAGCAGCAGCATGAACACGAGTTGCAACGGTCAGGGAGGAAGATGAAGAACTGCAGCATTTGCAGCAATACAACCGTAGCGACAGGAGGAAGAACGACAACAAGAAAAGAGTCAATCGCTCGCCCTTTTCAAACAGCAGTAGCACGTAGGAAGAAGGGACGATGACGGCAGTAGGACGATGATACTTTGGCAGCAACAATGGCTTCCATTGATCGCATGGGTTTATTTTATGGGAGAGGAATCCTGCTCTGTGGGTTAGAGTTCTAATGGGAAGCAAGTTCCTGCGTAAGAGTCCTACTGGTTTTAGAGTTTCCTGCTAATCTAATTCCCTGCCATGATCGGGCCGCCATCACGTTTAGGCTGAGAAACCCTAAGGTTCTCCCATGAACCTTCGTACTTCCCACGGTTTGGGCTTACCTTTGTTTCGAAAGGGGGTCTTTAGGCTATTACGGGAGTTTTAGTGTTTGGGATTTATAGCTTTAGGCTTTAATAAGCCGCTTACGTATGTTGGTTGAGCCAAGGCCCATTTCTATATATATATCTCTCTCTCTCTCTCTCTCTCTCTCTCTCTCTCTCTCTTTGTGGAAACCAAAATCGTAAAGTCCATTGGCTATTGGGCTAGGTTTAAACAACAAGGATTTTAGGTCTATATATATATACTTATATTTTCTCTTTTACTTAGCCCATAAGGCCCATTTGTTCTCAATGGGTCATTATTAATTGAGAGTTTGATTAAGGTAAATCTTCATATAGGATTTATCTACCTTGTTAATTTTTACCATTGTCTTGGGTATCAGAGACAGGTTCGATCTGGTTAAAGTCATTCTTTTACCTTATAAGGGGACATTCAATAGCCTTCTCCATTTTATGGGGTTTATCTTAGAGGTGAATAGTTGTATTTCTATTTACAATCTTGCATTTTCTTGAAGCTTTATCTAGTTTGAGTCGCAAGAATATAGTCGATTTGTTACTCAATTATCTTTTAATTATTTATTTATATCTCTATTTCATAGTGGATTCACCAGTGGATAATTTAAATTTCTTTTGATTTAGAATTGTAATGAGATACTTTAATATCTAAATAATTATTCCTATTTTATCTTTTGAAATATGCCGGGCGTTACACCCTCCCCCACTAAAAAGAATTTGATCCCCAAATTCCCCTCGTTCTATTTAGGATGGGAAAAGCTACTATTTACTATGATAACTATCCAAGTAAAAGAGAAGAGTGTAAGATGTATCGAATGGACAAAGAACTAATTTATGATTAAGGATGAGGGTACCTTCCACAATTTCTTCTTTGGCAGGCTCGGCTTCTGCTAAAGCTTAGGCCTCTTCTTGGAGCTCTGGGTTTATGAGAGGGCATTTGGCTATCCTATGTTCAAAGCTTCTGCATCGTAGGCATGCTCCCGTCTTCCGATAGTAAACCTCTGATTGATGGTTTAACCTACCACAATACATACACTTTTCTTGAGATGGGTCTATAGGAGCTACCCAACATTTCCCTTTCTTACACTTTTTACACTTTTGAGAATTACAACTCTTGTTTGGCCTCTTCTTGGTTGTGGTGAACTTCCTAGAATTAAAGACTTGGTTCTTCCCTTCATCTCTCTCCACTAGGTTCTTTTCTTCCACCTTCTCTTTCTCTTCCACGGCCGTCTCTAACATTTGGACTCTCCGTACCAGTTCCGCATAAGCTTGGACGTGTACCAGTACCATCCCGGGAACAAAACTTGACTTAGACGCCTCCATTTTATTTAGGTTCCTGCAAGAATAATTGGGGAGATTGATTATTAATTCAAGAATTATGATGGTTAATAATAATGGGACTTAAGTATTTTATCCGTCCTTTAGAATTTAACCCCATGCTCTACCCAAATCTCACGAAATTCCTATAGGATGAACAACGGGACAACTCAACCTATACTTAGACTTGACGACCTAAGGATTTGGAAAAGCCGAGTCTCTAATACCCCCTCTATCATGCCCCGAACCGATAGCAGTAGAACGTGTCGTTTGCTCAGAACGTGGAAGTTAAATAGTCGTGTCAATCAGAGCAAACACATAAGACCAGAATTGACAAAAATAAATGTTATTGATATAAACTTGGCATTACAACTTATCAACTCAATTACAACATAAAAGAAAAGGAAAGGACACACTAACAGGACTTAGACATTTGAAACTTGATAAAGACACCAAGTTAATCTAGGCATGTCAAACTAGATAGAGGACACCATGCTAGGCTCAAGAAAAGTAAAAGACACGGATCATCTAGTTTTCAGAGCTCTCTTGCACACTTGCCCTTCCCAATTTAGTCTCGGTCTCGAGAGCCACCTGATTACCTGAAAAATGTTGGAATAAAACTGGGTGAGCGAATGCTCAGTAGGAATTATATCTCAAGAACAAGCTTGCTTAAAGTAATTACATGTTACATGAATGCAAGTATGGCTATGCATGAATGATCATAGGATGAAACATAATATAAATCCATTGAGCAAAATATGGAATTACTAGCAAAAGGAATAAGCAAAGCTTCTAGGGATTATTAAGCACGTAATAATTGTATAATGTCACGAGATATTGGCTATTTAGAGTTCTAACAAGTACCACGTCGAGTCAAGTACGTCAAGTAATGTCATGTATTGTCACGAGAGAGAGAATGTGGAATGCCATAGATCTAGAAAGACAAGTACTTCGGTGTAATGTCACACCGTGATCAATATAGCTCCCATGGGCATAAGTACTTTCGGGTGCTCCTACCAGGACCAGATCAGGCCCTATATGCACTAGCATTGAGTCATGTATATATATTTAGACATCCACTATAGTTTATAGCCAACGTAGAGTTCCAAGGAACAAGTCATTGTAGGATGATAATGTAGATTTCACGAATTTATGAGTTCTATGACAGAACTTGAACAAGTATGACATACCTATAAATCACATGAAAAATAAGACGTACCATGAAACTGGATAATTGGCGTCCACTCAATCGCCATCAATTATAGAAATAGCTCCCACTATGTGGTCGCTAATTCATGTGAACAGTGTAGGCACGAAGAAATAGCGTCCAAGTTCAGGTCGCTAAATCAGTGATATAGCGTCACTGTCCAGGTCGCCAATTCCTTTTGGCACCCAAGGCATGGTCGCTAATTACTGACAGAGACAGACTTCTCAAAAGATGCCAAAAACAACGCTATATGAGGTCTATAGCATCACATTTCTTCCGAGTGACGTGACAAGTAAGGTTCCAGAGTTTTTAGGCTACAACCTGCGCATCTGCCTTGAGGGAATCCAAGGCTAGCGTAGACTTACGGAGGTCTCAATGAAGAAAGTATCAGTCCGAAGGAAGGAATATCCCACGGAAGGTCCAATCATCACCAAGAGTTGAGTGTGTAATCGATAGAAACAAAATGGGGACTCCATATACGGATGTGACATGAGAGTGCCAAGTAAACCCGCGATATGGGCCAGAAAACGTGATGGAAACTAAGAGACAGGAATTGGTGTCCATTCAGAAGTCGCTATATCCAGAAATAGCGGCTCTCTAGAGGGTCGCTCAATCTTATATTTATAGAAATCCAATTTAAAAAACTAAGAATTAGCGACTCTATGAACTGGCGCTAATTCTTGTAATTTTTCAGAAATTAACATAATTTAATTTTTAATTGGCGACCGTTGACACGGCGCCCAATCTTTAAATAACGCCCACTTATTGTGTTGCAGATTCATGATTTTTTATTATAGATTTTCTATTTTTTTCTAAAATTCTTACAAAACAGCGCCTCCTTACATGGGCGTTCATTCATTAATATGCGACTAGTTGAACGGTCGTCCATTCTATTTTCTATTTTTTCTACATCTTAAAAAAAGAACGCCTCCCTAGAGAGGCGCTTATAGATGAATTTGGTGACTGTTAGACAGTCGTTCATTCTTTTAACTTTGCTACGCATCGGGTAGGTACATTCTTGGACACATAACACAATTAATGCCTTTTGAGTTTACAAAATGAGGAAAGTGAAGACATGAACAAGTAGAGAAAAATCTGGGGAATCCAGAAGTATGCATAACATGTTTTACAGACATGGGGTTCCATAGTTATTAAATTTTTAAACATGGGTAATTATTAATTTTGTTCTCAATAAATAGCGGCATGAGTAGGGTCGCTCATTAATGGGCGACCAGAAGACTGTCACAAATTAAGAATTTGTGCCCTTTTGTGCGGTCGTTCATTAATAGGCGGCCCGTACATGGTCGCTATTTTTATGTAAATAATAAACTCAAAAATAACTTCGTAAACGGAATAGCAAGAGATATGAAACTGTGATTTAACTAAACTTCAGCATGCCATGGACCTTTACTATTGATCTTGGGCTTAGAACATGAGAAAACCTACCTCTTTTGGGGTTTGACGAAAGAGAATGATATGACGACAGAAGAACTAATAAGCAATAGCAGCAGCACCAACTGATAACCGTAGCAAGGACAACGAAGAGAAAGTGTAGCAGCAGCTTCGGCAGCAACTACAATGTAAGGATCGCAAGGGGACTAGATAGGAAATTAGAGATATGAGAATGCAGCGGAATTTATAAAATTTCTTCTCTTAAATCCCCGCGGTCCTTGATCCGTTTCTACGAACCTAAACAACAGAAGATCAGATCTTCACCTTGTGCGGAGTCGGATCCGCGACCAAGGGTTGATTCCTTCTGAGCGATGCCGCTAGCCGCACAGGTGCCCGACCTCCAGCGGTATCCACGCGGTTCTCAGGTTGAGGGATCATCCTCGTCTCATCTCTCACCGGCTGATCTCTCGCTCGACTCCACGTCACGGGCACTCGGGGAGGCATGCGACCTTGTGCTCCTACGGGAGAGAGAAAGGGGCGACCAGAGAGAAGAGGTTGAGGAGGGGCGGCTGCCACAGCGTGGGAAAACTTTCGAGCTTGGCCCAGGGTTTCCCTTTGGCATGTATTTATATTAATCCATTCCACTTTTCATAAAAGTCCCTCGATTAATATAAACACCTACTTAATATCCCCTAACCAAAGAACCTATATGCGTGTGACCCTCTAGGCCCAAGTGCCAGTCCAGTTTTCAGCCCAATAACTCCTTATTAGTAAAATTAGTTTATTTATTATCTCATATTAAATAAACACTTCATCTAATTATCATCTCATGATAATTGATTGGGCTTATGATCAAGTTGGGTGCCAAGCAACACCGCATGACCCTAGATGGCATTGGGGTTCAGCAACCCTCTCAAGGAACCCTCCCGTCAATAGTTACCAAGTGACTATAGTGCTTCACTCGTACAATGCTCTCGAGTATGCTTGAGGGTATGGTTAACTATCAAACCCAAGAACACACACTCACTTGGATTAGATGCCATAAAAGCTTTACCAAAAAACTCCTTTTCTGATATGTTGTCTTGCCTTGACCAAGGACTCCTAGGCATCACTCCCTAGAGCATTCTCTCTCAATTAACGAGAGCGAATGATCCCGTATTGATCACACAATCACCTTCGAAGGTATTCCACTAGATTCGATCACATAACTGATTAAGACCTCATGACTAGAGATCTATAAGCTAAGGTCAAAACCCATAAGTCCACCGACAAGATGTCCTTGGTGTCTCAGGTCAAAAGACCAATCACGCCACTGTGACAATCAATCTAACTGGTTGACAGTCAGGTAATATTACCATCCAGTGATTCATGTTGGATCAGTTCAGTGAACTCATTCATCAATGAGCACCTACAGGTTCACCTTAGTGTCTCCACACAAGTGTCTATGAGACCATCCACCGTCATCATATGAGCAGGTGCAACCTGTACTAGTCTTACTGGATATCTGATGTCCTTCTCAGATATCCCCGACTAGGAACAATTAAGAATATGCATTTAAAGGATACTAATCTCATTGTTATGATCTCATCATAATTAATATCCATTGCGCATATTCATGGACTTCATTATGAAACAATAAATGAATCACACATAATGAATATTAAAAGCTTTTGTCATTGTTAATGAACAAGATTGTACATGTTATGATTGGCTTGAGGACATACATAACTAACAATCTCCCACTTGGACTAAAGCCAATCACCTTTATGTCGTATACTCATAGACTCTAGGTGACGTTCAAACACAATTTGAGTCAGAGGCTTCGTCCGTGGATCTGCTATGTTATCAGTGGAAGAAACCCTTTCCACCAATACATCTCCTCTGTGAATAATCTCCCTGATCAGATGAAATCGCCGCAGAATGTGCTTTGACTTCTGATGAGACCGCAGCTCTTTCGCCTGTTCAATAGCCCCATTGTTGTCACATAACAACGGGATTGGATCAGAGATACTCGGCACCACTCTAAGGTCGGTGATGAACTTCTTCATCCACACTGCCTCCTTGGCGGCTTCAGCTGCAGCAATATACTCAGCTTCTGTCGTCGAATCTGCAGTGGTTTCTTGCTTGGAACTCTTCCAGCTCACTGCACCACCATTCAATGTGAACACAAATCCGGAAGTAGACTTACTATCATCCGGATCAGACTGGAAACTTGAGTCAGTGTATGCTCGTAGTTTCAAGTCTCCTCTTCCATAAATTAGAAACATATCCTTAGTCCTTCTCAAGTACTTAAGGATGCATTTCACAGCCTTCTAGTGTGCATCACCTGGATTTGCCTGATATCTGCTCGTAACACTTAGAGCAAATGCCACATCAGGTCTTGTACATATCATGGCATACATGATAGGCCCTATCGCAGAGGCATAGGGAACTCTATCCATGTATGCCCTCTCTTCAGGAGTGTTGGGAGATTGGTCCTTAGAGATAATAATTCCATGTCTCATTGGTATGAGACCTCTCTTGGAATTCTCCATGCCAAACCTTTTGACAATGGTATCTATGTACATGGATTGGGTCAAGCCAAGCATCCTATTAGATCTATCTCTATAGATACGTATTCCCAATACGTAGGATGCTTCTCCCAAATCCTTCATGGAGAAGTTCTTTGATAACCATACTTTTAGTGATGATAACATTCCTACATCATTCCCAATGAGTAGGATGTCATCAACGTAAAGTACAAGGAAAGTGACTGCACTCCCACTAGTTTTCTTATACACACATGGTTCATCATCATTCTTAATGAAGTCATAAGATTTGATAGCATCATCAAATCTCATGTTCCAGCTCTGGGAGGCTTGCTTCAATCCGTAAATGGATTTTTGAAGCTTACATACTTTGTTTGGAAATTCTTTGGATGTGAAGCCTTCGGGCTGTATCATATACACTTCTTCCTCAAGGTTTCCATTGAGGAATGCAGTCTTCACATCCATCTGCCAAATTTTGTAATCAAAGTGTGTCGCAATGGCAAGAAGAATTCTGATCGACTTTATCATGGCAACTGGTGAGAAAGTTTCGTCATAGTTAATCCCTTGCCTTTGACGATAACCCTTTGCCACCAACCTTGCCTTATAAGATTCGATTTGTCCATCTGCACTAATCTTTCTCTTAAAGATCCACTTGCACCCAATAGGTACAATACCTTCAGGTAAGTCTACCAAGTTCCAAACTTGGTTGGTGTACATGGACTGCATCTCAGAATTCATTGCTTCTTGCCATTTCCCAGAGTGTGGGTTCTCAATGGCCTCTATGTAGGTCTGAGGATCACCATCCTTAATATAACATGCACCTTCATCGATATGTTCAACATATCTTTCAGGTTGTTTTGGTACTCTACTAGACCTACGGGGTACCAATGTGTGTTCCTGAATGGGCTTCGGAACCGATGGCTCATCTGATGAAGCTTGCATGGTTTGTGGATCTAGAACCTCTTCCATATCTACTTTACTCACACTGTCCTCCTGGATAAGGTATTCCTCTTCCAAGAATACAGCTCTCCTGGCAACAAACACCTTTTGTTCACTGGGGTGGTAAAAGTAATACGCAAATGTTTCTCTTGGGTATCCAACAAACTTGCACTTATCAGTTCTGGATTCCAATTTATCTGCGTCATGTCTCTTCACATGGGCTGGACAGCCCCACACTTTAATGTGTTTAAAGTCGGGCTTTCTACCTTTCCATATCTCATATGGAGTAGAAGACATAGATTTATTGGGAACCCTATTTGAAAGATATGCTGCCGACTCTAGCACATACCCCCATAAGGATACTGGTAATTTTGAGAAACTCATCATGGATCACACCATGTCCAACAAGGTGTGATTTCTCCTTTCTAATACACCATTCATCTGTGGTGTGTAAGGAGGAGTCCATTGAGAAAGGATACCATTATCTTTAAGAATTGTATGAACTCCGTACTCAAGTATTCACCTCCTCGATCTGAGCGAAGAGTTTTAATACTCTTTCCAGTATGCTTCTCAACTTCATTCTTGAATTCTTTGAACTTTTCAAAGGCTTCCGACTTGTACTTCATTAAGTACACATATCGAAATCTGGAGCAGTCATCAGTGAATGTAATGAAGTATGAGTAGCCACCTTTGGCTTGGGTAGACATTGGACCACATACATCTGAATGTATTAGTTCTAATATGTTTTTGGCCCTCTCTCCATGTCCACTAAATGGAGATTTGGTCAACTTACCCATAAACAAGATTCACAAGTTGCATATGATTCATAATCAAATGGATCCAAGTATCCATTCTTATGCAACTTCTGAAGCCTATTCTCGCCAATGTGTCCAAGCCTACAGTGCCACAAGTAGGTTAAGTTCACACTATTCCTACTTCCTTTAGAAGAAACATCAAGGTGGAGATTATCATATGAACCATCAAGCAGATACAAACCATTCGCCAAATGTGCTAAAGCAACAAGTTTATTTCTAAAATAAACTGAACAACTATTGTTCCCAATGGTAAATTTGTATCCAATTCTGTCTAAGCAAGAAATAGAAATAGTGTTCTTAATGATGCTAGGAACAAAATAGCAGTCATCTAATATGATCATATCTCCTGAAGGTAACTTGAGCTTTATAGTCACAACAACAACCGCCGCAACGCTTTCGCCATTTCCAAGCCTCAAGTTGATCTCACCCTTGCTCAGCTTTCTTCTACTTGTCAGTACCTACACATCATTGCAGATATGAGCAGCACATCCAGTATCTAATACCCATGATGTTGAATCTCTAATAGACAAGTGAAGATCTATCATATAGATACCTGAAGCTTCACCAAGCTTCTTTTTCTCCTTAGCCTTTAATGCAAGATATTCCTTGCAATTCCTTTTCTAGTGACCCTTCTGGTTACAGTGGAAGCATTCGCCCTTTTCCACTCCTTTGCCTTTGTCCTTCTTTTGAGTTTGTTTCTGCTTGGTCTGCTGCTTTGCTTTGCCTTTCCTAAAGGCTTGGGCTGCTTTTCTCTTCTTGTTGGACTTTCCAATCATAAGAGCAGTGGGCTTTTCTTTCTGAAGGTTGCCCTCAGCAGTTTTAAGCATGTTAAGCAACTCAGCCAAGCTAACCTGAATCTTGTTCATTGTAAAGTTAACAATGAATTGGGAGTATGAATCTGGTAGTGACTGAAGGACCAAGTTAGTACTCAGCTCCTTGTCAAGAGGAAAATCCAGTCCCTCGAGCCTTTCAATCCATTCTATCATCTTCATCACATGGGTCTGCACTGAAGTGCCCTCTGCCATCCTAGCTCTAAATAGGGACTTAAATATCTCATATCTCTCGACCCTGCCCTGCTCTTCAAAAAGCTCCTGCAAGTGGCGCATGATGGATGTAGCATCCATTTTCTCATGTTGCCATTGCAGTTCATTGCTCATTGAGGCAAGCATGTAGCATTGGGCTAGAATGGAATCCTCTTTCCATTTCGCATATGCGATCAACTCCCCTTCAGGTGCATCGAGGGGTGGTTCAGGGGGAATCTCACCCTCCAGGACATAGGCAATCTGTTCAGACCTGAAGACAATCTTCAAGTTTCTGAGCCAGTCAGAGTAGTTAGGGCCAGTCAATTTGTTGGCATCCAATATGCCACGAAGTGGGTTACCTGACGACATTTTTGCCTACAAAGGAAATGTAAGGGCATTAAGCAGATGTTCTTAATAATTGTTAAATCTAGATCAGGACTTTAATCAAGATTAACTCCCACTATTTTTGACGAACTGTATAACCCTCAAATATACAGAATGAGAGACGCTAACGGTCTCCTAGCGGGGATCAGAATCTCACTGACTCATAGTATGATCTTGTGGATAGCACAACAAACCACACCATGATCAGAGAGCAGTCAACTCTTGACACTTGCAACTCTTGCAATATCTGATCATATTTCGGCCCCTGGATCATTGATAGCCTTGTGGATAGCACAACAAGCCATCAAAGTCCAGTTTAAGCAGTACCATCATTACTTAACAGGCATAGATTCGGATGTAGCCCTTGTGGATAGCATAACAAAGCTGCACCGTTCCTCTATCCCATTTAAGGCATCATCATACCATAGTTTTAGTTTGTCCTCGGATTTGACAAGCCTTGTGGATAGCACAACAAACTTGTCTAATCTGATTTCAATCCTAAAACTATAATGATGGAGGGCCACACAGCTCATTCTTAATGATTGCGCTACAGCTTAAAATTTGAACGAGGAGGGATTTGGATAAATTTTATCTTGGTCTCATCCTAAGTGATAGTAAATAAATATATCATATATATAGATATTTACTATACCTAGATAATAACATTTGATTCATAATCAAATAAAAGAAGCATGCATTACCCATACATGATATTGGTGGTGGTTATGGATAGCACGGTTACCAATCGGAGCCACACAATTAGCCACCATATTAATTAATATAACAATTATATTAACTTGCAGCATACACAAACTCAATAGATCTCATCTTCTGAAGGTTTCTTAGCTGCAATTGTGGATCATCCTCTCTCCTTCTCGACAGGCAGGTTCGATTACAAAGTAACTAATACAATAGAATTTACATTCATAATGAGAAATTGCCTTATGGCGAGTACATAAATGGAGGGAGGTAGAATTACATCGGAGTGGAGATATAGAGGGAGGCTCGCAAGCCTCAATATATGACACATCCATCAAACCGACATACAACTTCACATCCACAGACATATCATCACATGACATCAAATATTTTAAGTGCATATCCATGACCACCGAGGATTAACATTTAATCACACCACACATGATAAAGCACATCAAGTGAGGTTGAATTTTCAAAAATAAATAGCTTTGGTTTTCATAAAACCAGGGATCCAATCAAAATTGGGTGCATGGATAATTTTCAAAAATTCCTTATTCTATCATGCCTTTAAATCTACATTTAAAAGATGTAACATGTCAACATGTTCAAACAAAAATCTGAAATTATTATCTATAAGTTCCTATGCATCCCTCCACCGATATGGAACCATTCCATATGCCTTTTACCCTTAAATGAATTTTAAGGCGGTACAAAGATGCGGATCGATAATCGACTTATCCGATAGAGATCCGAACAGCTCGAACCAACACGGGATGAATCTGCATGACCTGGTAAGGACCCACGATCCCTGTCGTCTTCACCAAACATGAGTGGCGACGGGTAGGGTTCCCAACCCTAGCGTGTATCATCGCACTGGAGGATGAGAACGGCCGCATGCGGTGAAGTTGAAGCAAATAATCCACCTGCGGTGCAGTCACACAACGCCGCTAGGCGGGTCGCCCGCGTCACAAGGTCGGCCAAGGGAGCTGGTCACAGCAACCAACGCTACCGCTGTTCGAGGCATTCCATCATGGATTCAAAATCCCATGAACGCCAATAGCCCAACATAGAAGACAAGACCGATGCAAGGAAACTAAAGAAAATAATTACAGATAAAGTAGAAACAGATCAAAGGATCGTAACCTGGCTCTGATACCACTGTAAGGATCGCAAGGGGGACTAGATACGAAATTATAGATGTGAGAATGCAGCGGAATTTTAAAAATTTCTTCTCTTAAATCCCCGCGGTCCTTGATCCGTTTCTACGAACCTAAACAACATAAGAGTAGATCTTCACCTTGCGCAGAGTCAGATCCGCGACCAAGGGTTGATTCCTTCTGAGTGATGCCGCTAGCCGCGTAGGTGCCCGACCTCCAGCGATATCCACGCGGTTCTCAGGTTGAGGGATCGTCCTCGTCTCGTCTCTCACCGGTTGATCTCTCGCTCGACTTTTCATCACGGGCACTCAGGGCAGCATGCGACCTTGTGCTCCTACAGGGGAGAGAAAGGGGCGACCAGAGAGAAGAGGTTGAGTAGGGGCGGCTGCCACAGCGTGGGAAAACCCTGGAGCTTGGCCCAGGGTTTCCCTTTGGCATGTATTTATATTAATCCATTCCACTTTTCATAAAAGTCCCCAGATTAATATAAACACCCACTTAATATCCCCTAACCAAAGAACCTATATGCGTTTGACCTCTAGGCCCAAGTGCCAGTCAGGTTTTCAGCCTAATAGCCCAATAACTCCTTATTGGTAAAATTAGTTTATTTATTATCTCATATTAAATAAACACTTCATCTAATTATCATCTCATGATAATTGGATGGGCTTCTGATCAAGTTGGGTGCTAAGCAACACCGCATGACCCTAGAAGGCATTGGGGTTCAGCAACCCGCTCAAGGAACCCTTCCATCAACAGCTACCACGTGACTATAGTCCTTCACTCGTACAATGCTCTCGAGTATGCTTGAGGGTATGTTTAATTGTCAAACCCAAGAACACACACTCACTTGGATTAGATGCCATAAAAGCATTACCAGAAAACTCCTTTTCTGATATGTTATCTTGCCCTGGCCAGGGACTCCTAGGCATCACTCCCTAGAGCATTCTCTCTCAATTACCGAGAGCGAATGATCCCGTATTGATCACACAATCACCTTCGAAGGTATTCCACTGGATTCGATCACATAACTGATTAAGACAGCATGACTAGAGATCTATAAACTAAGGTTAAAGCCCAGAAGTCCACCGACAAGATGTCCTTGGTGTCTCAGGTCAAAGGACCAATCACGCCACTGTGACGATGAATCTAACTGGTTGACAGTCAGTTAATATTACCATCCAGTGATTCATGTTGGATCAGTTCAGTCAACTCATTCATCGATGAGCACCTACAGGTTCACCTTTGTGTCTCCACACAAGTGTCTATGAGACCATCCACCGTCATCATATGAGCAGGTGCAACCTGTACTAGTCTTACTGGATATCTGATGTCCTTCTCAGATATCCCCGACTAGGAACAATTAAGAATATGCGTTTAAAGGATACTAATCTCATTGTTATGATCTCATCATAATTAATATCCATTACGCATATTCATGGACTTCATTATGAAAAAATAAATGAATCACACATAATGAATATTAAAAGCCTTTGTCATTATTAATGAACAAGATTGTACATGTTATGATTGGCTTGAGGACATACATAACTAACATACAGTAGGAGAAGCAGCAGACGAGGAGGAAGAAGAAAAGCTTCTTCACGTTGGTAATACGGCAGTTGCTATAGCAACACTGCAGCCGAAGGATTACGAACAAGAATAGCAGCAGCAGGAACACGAGTTGCAACGGTCAGGGAGGAAGATGACGAACTGCAGCATTTGCAGCAACACAACCGTAGCGACAAGAGGAAGAACGACAACAAGAAAAGAGGCAATCGCTCGCCCTTTTCAAATAGCAGCAGCACGTAGGAAGAAGGGACGACAACGGCAGCAGGACAACGATACTTTGGCAGCAACAATGGCTTCCGTTGATCGCATGGGTTTATTTTATAGGAGAGGAATCCTACTCTGTGGGTTAGAGTTCTAATGGGAAGGAAGTTCCTGCGTAAGAGTCCTACTGGTTTTAGAGTTTCCTGCTAATCTAATTCCCTGCCATAATCGGGCCGCCATCACGTTTAGGCTGAGAAACCCTAAGGTTCTCCCATGCACGTTCGTACTTTCCACGGTTTGGGCTTACCTTTGTTTCGAAAGGGGGTCTTTAGGCTATTACGGGGGTTTTAGTGTTTGAGATTTATAGCTTTAGGCTTTAATAAGCCGCTTACGAATGTTGGTTGAGCCAAGGCCCATTTCTATATATATATATATATATATATATATATATATATATATATATATATATATATATATATCTTTGTGGAGACCCCAACCGTAAAGCCCATTGGCTATTGGGTTGGGTTTAAACAAAAAGGGTTTTAGGTCTATATATATATATATATATATATATATATATATACTTATATTTTCTCTTATACTTAGCCCATAAGGCCCATTTGTTCTCAATGGGTCATTATTAATTGAGAGTTTGATTACGGTAAATCTTCGTATAGGGATTTATCTACCTTATTAATTTTTACCATTGTCTTGGGTATCAGAGATATGTTCGATCTAGTTAAAGTCTTTCTTTTACCTTATAAGGGGACTTTCAATAGCCTACCCCATTTTATGGGGTTTATCTTAGAGGTGAATAGTTGTATTTCTATTTACAATCTTGCATTTTCTAGATGCTTTATCTAGTTTGAGTCGTAAGAATATAGTGGCTTTTCTACTCAATTATCTTTTAATTATTTATTTATATCTCTATTTCATAGTGGATTCACCGCTGGTTAATTTAAATTTCTTTTGATTTAGAATTGTAATGAGATACTTTAATGTCTAGATAATTATTCCTATTTTATCTTTTGAAATTTGTCGGGCGTTACATAATGTGCGACCAAGACAATGTCCCTATTTCTTGTAATATGAATTAATAAATAAACCATTTTTAAAATTTAATAACTATGTAACCTGATGTGTGAAATTTACTATGTGCATGTTTCTAGAGTCTCCTTATTTTTCCCTACATATTCATGTCTTCAGTTTTAAAAAATTCCATGTACATCTCGTAGTGTTACTATTCAGGCTATTTCATAAGAAATGAACAGTGATTTGTGTCTAGCTTCGTACCTGTCATGTGTATTTAGCTTTGTATATAAACAGAAATGGCGCCTGTTTGGGCAGGCGTTCATTCATGATCCGACGCCCCTCCATAGAGGCGCACATTCCTGATAATTTGTTTAAAAATTAAAATTTAGCAGAAAATAAGAATTAACGACCATCACTTGGTCGCTATATCATGATCTGGCGCCTTCTTGGAAGGTCGCCCATTACTTGAAATGTTAAATGGATAATTGTGAAATATTGATTAGCACCTCTTTAAAGAGTCGCTATTCCCTGTAAAATTATTTGAAAAATACTGCGTATATTGTTTTGGCGACTGGGCTATAGGCGCAAATTTCTGATTTAGCGCCTATTTGTCTGGGCGCAGATTTTTGCTCTCTCAGTTTTTATCAATTTTCTGGCTCATATCATTGGTCTATTGACACTCTCATCTCAAATCCATAGATGGAGCTCTATTTTATTTCTATCAATTGCACACTCAACTCTTGGTGATGATTGGACCCTCCGCGGAATATTCCTTCCTTTGGACTGTTACTTTCTTCATTGAGACCTCCGTAGGTCTACGCTGTTGAATCTCTATAGTTTTGATGATGACTAACACTATGAATCAAATTATGTGTTGCTTCCTGGTGACTGTTAAAGATCCTGCATTGTCTGGATAATCTCTGGATCTTGGTTCTGAAAGGAGCCTTGGGAAATTTCTTGTTTGCATGCACATCTTCTGATTAAAATGTCTTCATCATGCTTTTCTGATTAAATGTTCCTCTAACTCGTTCACCCATTAGCTCGTACCTGTCTGTCTTCATCTATATGGGTTCTGTGCTTTTGAGTGCGTTGACGCACTTGGCTGACTATGTAGACGCAATTGTGTGTCTTTCACTTGCTGTCTTGTTCATTGCGTCGACGCTGACACTGGATGCGTTGACGCATTGGCCAGTTGCCAAGGGCGTGAGCATCTCGCTTGAGGAGCTGAGGCGACGCTGCACGATGGAAGCGTTGACGCCTTGGGCTGATGTCCAAAGATCTTTTGATCAACAACCAAGCCGATGCATCGACCCTGTCACTAATGCGTTGACGCATTGGTGTGTATTGTGAAGGGTCCTGCTCTCCATTATAAACTCATTGCGTTAACGCCTTGGCTTTACTGCGTTGACGCGTTCTTCAGTCCTTTGATAAGTCCCGTGCAATCTGTGTGAACAAATGTATGACTTGAATAATTCTGAGATTGACTGAATGTTTTCTGAAACCTTACAGGGACTTAAAGACAAATTGGAACTTTATTCCAATCATGTGAGCACGTGATTTAAGGGAATAATCATCTAACACGTGGCTCGGCTCATCTGGAAGCATCTTCTTCGCGCGTGTCTCCCACACCCTCAGTCTCTCGTGAGTCTGGATATATATAGGAAGGTTTCTGCTCCTGAAAAGCTGCTGAAGCCACAAGAAAAAGGGTGAGGCCAGAGCGAGAGGAAGGAGAGGAGAAGCCATCCTGATCCATTCGTTGAGCGTACCTGGAAGAGAGAGA
The DNA here is from genome assembly GCA_022559845.1 of Amorphophallus konjac. Taxonomy (NCBI): domain Eukaryota; kingdom Viridiplantae; phylum Streptophyta; class Magnoliopsida; order Alismatales; family Araceae; genus Amorphophallus; species Amorphophallus konjac. Next base: position 73,186,112 of record CM040120.1, read on the forward strand.
GTGATGAAGGAGAGGATGGTTTTCTGCTACGTTTTGTCTATGCTTCTTTAAGAAGCTACATTGTTTATCCGTTCGATTGTCTTTGAATATTTCTTTATGTCTTCTTTTGTTCGTTCTCAAATTCTGATACTATGTTTTCGTTCCCTCTAGGTGTAGAGGAAGAGAGGTGAATCCTCTGGGTCGCAGTGTGGCATCCCTCTGATTTAGATCAGAGGAAGGGAGGAGTTCTCCGGGGTTTTGTGTTCAGGTAGTGAGAAGGCTACCTGGGCTCTTCCCTCCGGCTGAGGAGGAAGAGAGACAGCGTCTCTGAATTGCAGTGAGGGTGGGTCACTGCTGGGTTCCCTCTTGTCTAAGAGGAAGGGAGAGTTATCTCCAGGTCAGGTCTTGTGGTGTGAGACTTGGGTGCAAGCTGTGAGTTCAGCGTCTGTAGGGATTTCGATCCCCAAGCTGTGGATCAGCGTGTTGTTGGCAGACTGAGTCTGCGGTTCTTTCTTGTGAAAGGGAAGCCTCACTCTGCCTTGAATGAGGGATGGACGTAAGTCTGCAGGTTGCAGACTGAACCATCTAAACCTCTTGTTCTCCGTGGTGTGGTTGTGCGCATCTATTTCCTTTATGCTTCTGTCTGGCTTCATGAAGTAAGTGCGTATGTTGATGATCGAAACCTTGGTCTGACTGCTCGCTTAGTGCTTGTGCATATGTGCTGATGAAATTCTGAGTGATATATGTTCTGCGCTCATGACCTGCTTTATCTTGGCTAAGGTTTCGGATTATTTTACATATTGTCAGTCTTCCTAGCCAATCTCATCTTCTAAGATTTCCTCGGCTCGGACAAATATTTTTTAAACGGTGATCTATTCATCCCCTCCCCTTCTAGCTCACCGTCCTCCTGTTTAACAGTTGGTATCAGAGCAGGTTTACCCGAGATGTGGTCCAACGACCAGAGTAATCCTGGAACCAGTGGTCCTCGCAGCTACATAGCTGAAGGACAGTCAATCTCCCGTCCCCCATATTTTGATGGTTCTAATTATTTCTTTTGGAAAAATAGGATGGAAGTTTTCATCCGATCTCAGAGCCACAAGCTGTGGAGCGTCATTACAACTGGACCTTATGATTTACCTCCGAATGAGGAGATGTGGTCTGAAGAACAAGTCAAATTATCCAGACTGAACTGGTCTGCGCTCAACATCATCCAGTGCGCAGTTCACCCTGAAGAATATGCCCGAATTTCGGCGTGCAAGATAGCTAAGAAGATGTGGGATGAACTAGCGCTGATTTACGAGGGTACCTCTCAGGTCAGAGCTACCAAGGTAAACTACCTAACCTCTGAGTATGAATTATTCAAGATGAAGTCAGAGGAGAGCGTGACTGATATGTACGCTAGGCTGTCACTGATCACAAACAGCCTCAAGGGATTTGGAAAGGAAATATCTGAAGGGGATATAATCAGGAAGATCTTAAGATCCTTGACTCCAGCATGGCACACAAAAGCTACTGTGATAGAGGAATCAAAGGATTTAACAGCCATGACCGTCACTGAACTCATAGGGTCTCTTATGACCTATGAGATAAATCTCAAGAAAACAGGAGAAGGAAATGACAGAAGGGGCAAGAATGTTGCTCTTAAAGTTGAACGACACAGCAGCAGTAGCAGCAGTAGCAGCAGCAGCGGAGAGTCTAATGGAATTCCAGACCTTGACAGAAGTGAAAAAGCACTGCTCACACGTCAGTTCAGGAAATTCCTAAAAATGCAGGGAAATTCATATAGGAAAAGAAGAAACTACTCATCAGGTAAATATCCGAACAATGGCAATGACAAGGATAGGAATGCTAAAGGTGTGATGTGTTATCATTGCAGGAACTTTGGGCACATGAAGCAAGATTGCCCTGAGCTTTAGAAGAAGACACCGGACTACCACAAGAAAGGCTCCAAAGTGTACAAGAAAAAGCCAAAAGCTATGGTATGCACTTGGAGCGATGAAGAAGAAGACTCAGAGACTAATTCCTCAGGAAAGGAGACTGAAGGAGTATGTTTGATGGCCGATGAGGAAAATGAGGTAACCAATCCCTTTGTAACTTACTCTATTGATGACTGGGAAGAGAAATATGGTGAACTGCTAGATATGTACAATGCCTTAGCTAAAGAACATAGAGTCATCAAACGCAAATTCAATATGGTTAATGAAGAACAAGAACTCGTCAAGATAGAAAATTCCAAACTGGTAGCTGAATTAGCTCAGATGGAGAATGTAAGAAATGAGAATAATCTTTTTAAGAATGAACTTAAAAAATTTAGAAAATAGCTTGATGAAACCAATCAACATACTGAAGAAAACCTGAGACAAAATGACTTAATCAAGGAAGGGTATGAAGCTGTTATAAAGGTCAATGATGAATTGCTGGAAAACAACATATCTCTGCGAAAGGAGTTGGAAGATAAGAAGAAAACTCTTGAGAGGTTTGTTTTGGGAGAAAGCAATTTGAACGCCTTGTTAGGCACCAAAGTAAACTTTAACGGAGAAGGTTTGGGTTTCAACCCAAATAAGAAGGAAGCATTTGGGATAAAAACCACCACATTTTGCACTGAGAAAGGAAAAGAGAAACTGGACATCCCATCCAGTTCCAAAAGTACTGAACAACAAAAGAACATCCATAAACAACAGCCTGATTTTGGAAAAAATGTCTTTAAGGAATGCAACAAGCCCACGCACCAGAAACAAGGTGCCTGTCAATTCAACAACTATGACTTTAATAAAAGAATGGGCTATTCGAAAAGAAACATGGGAAGGTCTAACTACACACAGAATACTGTCAATAAAATGTCTTCAACTAGACAGTTTAGAAATTATGGTCTGGCTGGGACCCAAGCTTTTATCAACAGAAACTGGACACACTTTGAGAAACAAAAGGAAACAACTGAAATGCACATCAATAGCAAAACTGTCAATTCTCAGCACAGAAAGAAAAAAGGGGTGAAGCAGATCTGGATCCCCAAAACTGTGCTTAATCATTTGAGCGGTATTTTTGGACCCAACTTACCTTGGGCTCCAAAGCACACTACTTAAATTGTTATTGTGCAGGTGAGCCTAGCAGCCGAGAATAACAAGTGGTATCTCGACAGTGGCTGCTCGAGGCACATGACAGGGGATCAAAGAAAGTTCAGCAAGCTTGAATTGAAAGCAGGAGGGACAGTCAAGTTTGGAGGTAAAAACAAAGGCCAAATAATTGGGACCGGAACCATCGGTAAGAAAACCTCCAACTCTGTTGAAAAAGTATTGTTGGTCGAAGGTCTGCAACACAAGTTATTGAGTATTAGTCAGTTATGTGACAAGGGTCACAAGGTCCTCTTTGATGAGCATGCTTGCAAAATTTTAGAACCAAACTCCGATAAAATAAAGTTCATTGCAAATAGAGTCAATAATGTCTATATTGTGGATCTTGATGTTGAGTCTGAGTCTAATCTGTGTCTCTCTGCTGATTCAGAGAATAACATGTTTGACTGGCATAGGCGACTAGGTCATGCTAGCTTTAACACCTTGCATAAATTAGCTAAATTTGACTTAGTTAGAGGCATGCCTAGCTTGAAGTTCAAATCATTCTCTAAGCCTTGCGATGCATGTGCTCTAGGCAAGCAAACCCGAGCTTCTTTTAAAATAAGGACTGAGAGCTTGTCAAACAAGCTTATGGAACACTTGCACATGGATCTCTTTGGTCCTACCAGAACCCAGAGCCTAAATGGTAAGTGATTTGGTTTTGTCATTGTCGATGACTACTCTAGATTTGCATGGTTGTTTTTCTTGGCTAATAAGAGTGATGCTTTTCAAAAGTTTGAACATTTTTTTAATAAGCAAAAACTTGTAGGCCACAAGATCACTGTTATCCAATCAGATCATGGAGGAGAGTTTGAGAACTCCTCATTTTCTAGTTTTTGTGACAAGCAGGGACTGACTCACAAATTTTCTTCTCCCAGGACCCCAGAGCAGAATGGAATTGTGGAGAGAAGGAATAGGACAATAGTGGAAATGGCAAGAACATTACTAATGGAGAGTCAGCTACCGAAGAGTTTTTGGGCAGAAGCGGCAAACACTGCCTGCCATATACTAAATAGAGCTTTGGTAAGACCCATACATAAGAAAACACCATATGAACTCCTGAAAGGTAAGAGGCCTAATGTCTCATATTTCAAAATTTTTGGTTCAAAATGCTTTATTCATAATAACAACAAGAGAGACTTAGATAAATTTGATGCTAGAAGTATTCCGGGAATATTCCTAGGATACTCTGAAACATCTAGGGCCTTCAGGGTCTTTAACTGTAGAGGAAACCCCTCATGTTATTTTTGATGAAACAAAAATCTCTAACAGTCTAAATGATAATAACAGGTCTACAAGTCATGATGGAGAGTTCCTGAATCAAATGCAAGAGGAGAAAGTACAACCGGCTGAAGAACCCACTGATCTTAACCCAGTAAGTACAGCCGAACAAGGTGAGTCCTCAACAAATGTCAGAGTTTTAAAAGACCACCCTGTAACCAATATTATTGGTAGTCTTCATGATCCCCCTAGGACAAGATCCCATTTCAAAAATGTTCAGAATCAGGACTTAATTGCTTTAGTTTCTCAAATTGAGCCTAAGACCATTGAAGAAGTCTTAAGTGATGAGAATTGGGTAACTGCCATGTGTGAAGAACTAGGGCAATTTGATAGAAACAATGTCTGGGAACTTGTACCTAGACCTGAAAATTTCAATGTAATGGGAACAAAATGGGTTTTTAAGAACAAACTGAATGAAGAAGGTGTCATCTCTAGGAATAAAGCTAGACTTGTAGCTAAAGGCTACAGTCAGGAGTATGGAGTGGACTTTGATGAATCCTTTGCTCCAGTAGCTAGAATGGAGGCTATCAGAATTCTATTAGCATTTGCTTGTTCAAACAACATAAAACTTCAACAAATGGATGTTAAGAGTGCTTTCTTGAATGGAATTCTAAAAGAAGAAGTTTATGTTGAACAACCTCCTGGCTTTCAGTTTTCGACTAAACCTGATCAAGTTTTCAGGTTAAACAAAGCTCTTTATGGACTAAAGCAGGCTCCTCGGGCCTGGTATGAAAGGCTGACCAGTTTCTTACTGACTAAAGGATATAACAGAGGTAATGTTGACCAAACTTTATTCACTAAGAATTCAAGACAAGATCTCATCATAGTTCAGGTATACGTAGACGACATCATCTTTGGATCAACAAATCCTGAACTATGTAATGAATTTTCACAACTTATGTCAGCTGAATTTGAGATGAGCTTAGTTGGAGAACTGACTTATTTTCTTGGCTTACAGATAAATCAAATGTCAGATGGCTGCTTCTTCCACCAAACCAAGTACACGCTGGATATCCTAAAAAGGTTTGGGATGACTAACCTGAAGCAAATATCCACCCCAATGAGCACAAGCATGAGCCTTAATGCAGACGAGTCAGGTAAACAAGTGGATGAAAAACTCTACAGAGGTATGATTGGATCCCTCTTGTACTTAACAGCTTCTAGGCCAGACATACAATTCAGTGTTGGCTTATGTGCAAGATATCAGTCTAGGCCTACTGAACTTCATTTGTCTGCTGTAAAAAGGATCTTTAGATATCTGTCTGCCACACACACATTAGGATTATGGTATCCTGCTTCTCGCACATTAGATTTAGTTGCATACACTGATGCAGACTTTGCTGGATGCAAATTAGATAGGAAGAGCACCAGTGGCCACTGCCAATTCTTAGGAGGATGCCTAGTTTCTTGGAGTTCAAAGAAACAACATTCAGTGGCCCTTTCCACTGCTGAGGCTGAATACGTGGCTGCAAGCAGCTGTGGCACTCAAGTTATCTAGATTAAGCATCAGCTTCAGGATTACCAAGTAGAGACAGGATGCACTCCCATTTTTTGTGACAACACGAGTGCCAAAAACATTGCAAAGAATCCTGTTTTACACTCACGAACAAAACACATTGAAATCAGGCACCACTTTATTAGAAATGAAATTGAAAATAAAACATTTGAACTAATTCATGTTGGCACTGCAAATCAAACTGTTGATATTTTTACAAAACCTTTAGATAGTGAAAAATTCACTTCATTGAGAAGAGAACTTGGTATTTACAAACTTTGACTGATCTGTGGCAATGAATTCAGTTTTATGTCTTTCCATGATTTTAGTGATAGTTCTGTCTTACTTTTTCTGATGGGGTCACTATGTGAGGGGGAGCGGGTGTGAGATTTGAGAGGTATCAGGTCTGTTTCTCTGCTAATTATCAGGGTAGAATGGGAGATAGAGCTACTAGAGAGGGGGAGCTTGACTAATTAAAAACGTTTGAAAGATGGTTGTTGTTGCTGGATTAATTGTCAGAATTGATCTTGAGCATCCCTTTTTAGTAGAACCTCGTTCATTTCCTACATTCTTAAGTTTGTGCAATTAAAGTCCAGCCAGAATCTTCTTCTAGTAAGTCTTAAGAGGCTAAGATTAACCTTCACAAGTATATCCTCTTACTTTGTTTCCTGACTGATGAACAAACTAGACTCATATGAAATGGGTTCTGTTATACGCTTTTCATTGGATTTCGTGATAAGACCACAAGTAATTGCCCTGGCTTTGTCTTCAAACAACCTTCTTGAAGAGCTAGTTAAACTGATCAGTGTTTAAAACTGTATACTGAGAAACTAGGAATCCCATCAATGAAATGGGAACTTTCTAAGTCATGAAGTATCAGTTATCATAAACAAACACAAAAGAAAGAAATTCAATTCAAAATTTATGGTTGGTAGAGCAATGATGCCATGTGGTGAGTAACTGGGGATTCTGGCCTCTGATCAAGGTGTCTCCTCATGTAAAAACCAATAGTCACTATCTCTGTTCTCTAACTGAGAAGGTATGAGGCTCTTACACTGAGTAACTGAGGATGCTGGCCTCTGACCAAGGTGCATACTTAATGTCAAAGGTGTAACTGGCCAAATACACTCTACAACAGTGCTTTCTCTCCTTGGAATGTTTGTCCTCAGCGCCTACAGGCTGTTTTCATGGTTCAAATTCTTGTTGTCCTTTTGACGAGCCTTAACAGCTACCTCAGTCATATTTGTTGACACTTGCTCTTCTCTCACATTCATCGTAAGTTGATAAACTTCAAGCTTCTTCTGAATCTCCTTCTCTTACCAGAACTCCAAGATTCTTCACTGACCTTAAAGCCCCACTTAAGCATCTAAGATTTGACACTGAGTTTCTACTGTTGGAACTCTCTCCATCTTTTCTCATCAATCCAGCGTAAACATCTCTCTTTCTCTTTTGTTTTGATGATGTCAAAGGGGGAGAAGGTTGAAAGGAGGAGGGGGAGTGAAGAGGTTGAAAGGAGGAGGTTGAGCTTGTGAAAAGGAAGTTTTTGGAATGTTTTGGGTAAAAGATATTGAGTGCTGTGAGTTCAGTTTTTGAGAGGTCACTATTGCTGTTGTTATTGAGACTGCTTTAGGTTGGTGTTCCTTTTTCACTGAATTTGACTCATGGTGTTGCCATCATCAAAAAAGGGGAGATTGTTGAATCTCTGTAGTTTTGATGATGACTAACACTATGAATCAAATTATGTGTTGCTTCCTGGTGACTGTTAAAGATCCTGCATTGTCTGGATAATCTCTGGATCTTGGTTCTGAAAGGAGCCTTGGGAAATTTCTTGTTTGCATGCACATCTTCTGATTAAAATGTCTTCATCATGCTTTTCTGATTAAATGTTCCTCTAACTCGTTCACCCATTAGCTCGTACCTGTCTATCTTCATCTATATGGGTTCTGTGCTTTTGAGTGCGTTGACGCACTTGGTTGACTGCGTAAACGCAATTGTGCGTCTTTCACTTGCTGTCTTGTTCATTGCGTCGACGCTGACACTGGATGCGTTGACGCATTGGCCAGTTGCCAAGGGCGTGAGCATCTCGCTTGAGGAGCTGAGGCGACGCTGCACGATGGAAGCGTTGACGCCATGGGCTGATGTCCAAAGATCTTTTGATCAATAACCAAGCCGATGCGTCGACGCTGTCACTAATGCGTTGACGCATTGGTGTGTATTGTGAAGGGTCCTGCTCTCCATTATAAACTCATTGCGTTAACGCCTTGGCTTTACTGCGTTGACGCGTTCTTCAGTCCTTTGATAAGTCCCGTGCAATCTGTGTGAACAAATGTATGACTTGAATAATTCTGAGATTGACTGAATGTTTTCTGAAACCTTACAGGGACTTAAAGACAAATTGGAACTTTATTCCAATCATGTGAGCACGTGATTTAAGGGAATAATCATCTAACACGTGGCTCGGCTCATCTGGAAGCATCTTCTTCGCGCGTGTCTCCCACACCCTCAGTCTCTCGTGAGTCTGGATATATATAGGAAGGTTTCTGCTCCTGAAAAGCTGCTGAAGCCACAAGAAAAAGGGTGAGGCCAGAGCGAGAGGAAGGAGAGGAGAAGCCATCCTGATCCATTCGTTGAGCGTACCTGGAAGAGAGAGAGTGATGAAGGAGAGGATGGTTTTCTGCTATGTTTTGTCTATGCTTCTTTAAGAAGCTACATTGTTTCTCCGTTCGATTGTCTTTCAATATTTCTTTGTCTTCTTTTGTTCGTTCTCAAATTTCGATACTCTGTTTTCATTCCCTCTAGGTGTAGAGGAAGAGAGGTGAATCCTCTGGGTCGCAGTGTGGCATCCCTCTGATTTAGATCAGAGGAAGGGAGGAGTTCTCTGGGGTTTTGTGTTCAGGTAGTGAGAAGGCTACCTGGGTTCTTTCCTCCGGTTGAGAAGGAAGAGAGACAGCGTCTCTGAATTGCAGTTAGGGTGGGTCACTGCTGGGTTCCCTCTTATCTAAGAGGAAGGGAGAGTTATCTCCGGGCCAGGTCTTATGGTGTGAGACCTGGGTGCAAGCTGTGAGTTCAGCGTCTGTAGGGATTTTGATCCCCAAGCTGTGGATCAGCGTGTTGTTGGTAGACTGAGTCTGCGGTTCTTTCTTGGGAAAGGGAAGCCTCACTCTGCCTTGAGTGAGGGATGGACGTAAGTCTGCAGGTTGCAGACTGAACCATCTAAACCTCTTGTTCTCCGTGGTGTGGTTGTGCGCATCTATTTCCTTTATGCTTCTGTCTGGCTTCATGAAGTAAGTGTGTTTGTTGATGATCAAAACCTTGGTCTGACTGCTCGCTTAGTGCTTGTGCATATGTGCTGATGAAATTCTGAGTGATATATGTTCTGCGCTCGTGACCTGCTTTATCTTGGGTAAGGTTTCGGATTATTTTACATATTGTCAGTCTTCCTAGCTAATCTCATCTTCTAAGATTTCCTCGGCTCGGACAAATATTTTTTAAACGGTGATCTATTCATCCCCTCCCCTTCTAGCTCACCGTCCTCCTGTTTAACATACGCTAGCCTTGAATTTCTTCAAGGCAGCTGAGCAGGTTGTGTAGACACGCTAAAATTAACATTATTTTGAGTATATTTCATATTACCGTGCAATGGCCCATTTGACCCTCAAATTAGCTTGTTTGAGTGGTTTTTCCCACTTTTCTTGAATTTATCCTATTTTTCCCTCATTTCCTCCTTTTTCCTATTTTTCTGGATTTTCTGGGCATTTATCTCAATTTTAAAATTCACGACCTGGGTAAGGGCGTGTTTTTAACAAAACACGACTTGATCTGGGGCGTTTCTTTGGAAAGGACGCCCAGACCTGAGGGCGTCAATTCTTTTGGTTTGACCGGCTTCCCCGTTTTGAAAACTTGAAATTAACGCCCTTCCCAGGGGCGTGTTTTTAAAAGTGGCTTTGATTGAGGCGTGTTTTACATTTTTTATATATGGAGAGTTTTTATTTCTAAAATTGGTTTTGAAAGAAACGCCCTTGTGCAGAGCGTGTTTTTAAGAAACGCCCTCTAGGGAGGTCGTCAATTCAACAATTGACGCCCTGAACCAGGTCCTGTTTCACTTTTATGCTCCGAACGAACGCAGCCTTTCCCAGAGAGACTCCTGCTTCGTTTGGGCTCTTGCCCAGCTTAATCCTCCCCTATTTGGGCTCTTGCCCGTTCTTATCTCTTCCTCCTTTGGACTCTTCCCTCCTTATCTCCTTTTCTATCTTATTAATAGAGCTTCTGAGCTCTGTTGATCGGTTGGACTCCTCCTCTTCGGATCCCTCCTTTTTCGATCCCCCTTTCTTCCTCCCACCTATTTCTTCTTCTCCTCCGTCTCTGTTTGTTTTTTTCCTTTTTTTTGTTTTGTGCTTGCAGGTTGCTGTTGCTGTCGTTCGACAGAAGGAGGAGCGCCCGCGCAAAGCTTCATCATCTTCTTCAAGCTTCTCCCCCTTGAATATTAAAGCCACGATGCACAGGCTTCTTTTATTTTTATTTTCCTCTCATTATTGCAACACACATACATATGCGTGCATCATCATATTATTAACTCCCCTTCTCAACCATGTGAGAAATCTCCCCACAGTGCAATCTCTTGCACGTCTCCTTATTGTCATGCATCATATATTTCATCATTGTTTTATTAATTTTTTCTTCTCAACCGTGTGAGAATCTCCCCTTAGTGCATCTCTTGCACTCTTTTATTATTTGCATTCATTCATATCTTCCCACCCTTTTTGCATAGGGGTTTAAGGGCAATCACCCTTAAGGTGTGTTCATAATCATATTTTCATGCTCATCTTTATATTTAGGATTTGATGCTACACTCACCATGTTCTAATTCTGTATTCTTTATTTGGTGTTTGTCTTTTTTTGCAAGGGTAATAAAAGTAAGAACTCTCTTCATCGGCCGGCCGATTTGAAGAGAAAGGAGCACTCACATCACCCGCATTTAAGGTATTTTCGCGATCCCTCCATGCTTTTTTTTAGAATTATATTTTGAGGCCTCGTGTCTCTGGCGATCACAAATTCCCCTTAGCACCTCGTGCTATTATATGCTTATTTATTCATATTCTTTATATTTTCCTTAAGTGGATTTTAATCCGATCTACAAATTGGCGATCACGGTGGGACGCTTTGTGTTCTCTTTATTACCCCTTTCCCCTTAGGCACCCGCATGTGCCGTCTCCCCTATTGCACCCTCGGTGCGTCTCCCTTTTTGTGCCCCTTTGGCACCCTCCATTGGTTTTACACCCTGCCCTAAGTGATTGGTCGGTTTGTTGATTTTTCTTTAAAATTTCCACTTATTTAAAATTCTTGATGAGCATGCTTATTCTATTGACTGCCATGATTGTGTGATTGAGTGTTAATACTGCTGGCCGTGAAGTTTTTCTGGAGAAAGTGAATTCACGGCTCTGGAAGAGGCATTTTTCTTGATTTAACGCCCTAACCCAGGGCGTCTTTTCATATTTTACGCCCTCTGACAGGGCATTTTCCAGCATATTTCCGGGTTTTCCTGCTTTATATTGCTGCCTGTGAATTCACGCCCTTCCCCAGGGCGTTTATTTGTTGATTAGCGCCCCACATCAGGGCGTCTCTTTATTGATAGCGCCTCACCCTAAGGCGCGTTTTACCCGGCCCTGGGCCCCTCACGTTGATTCACGACAGTCACACTGTCGTGTCTTTTGTTAGTAGCGCCCTCTACCAGGGCGTGTTTTTACTGTGGGTTTCCAGAACCCTTCCCGTGGGTGAGTTTTCATGCTATTTCATGTTGATTGATCATATTATTGTGGTTGGCCTGTTTACCCTGCTGCATTCACATTTGCATTTGGTTTGGGAGACCTCCTCTCTCCTCACTAGGATTCCACACACCCTCTTGGAATCGGGACGACCCTCCATTGAGCATTCCGTCTCTTTGGACCGGAAATCTCTTTTCCAAGCCTCCGTAAGTCCCCGCACCCGTGGATTCCCTCACGGACGCCGGGCAGGTTGTACCCTTTTGAAGTCCCGAGTTAGTTGGCCATATACGTGGTGAGAAAGGGTTCCTAGTTGGCATTGGAGTTCAAATCATATTGAAACTAGGCTCCTCCCCTTGTGTGAATCATATCAATTTGTATAAATTCATTAATTCACCAAGGTTCAAACATAAGAAATCAAGGTAACCATCACAACTTGTGTGTTTCTTTACAAATTGTTTGCACATTAAACTGCTTGAATGGCTTACCATGATAAGAAAAACAACATGTCTAATTCAATTCATGAGGGTGATCAACCTAGCACATCGTATTCCCCTCAATTTCAACATGTTCATCAAAATTCTCACCATTCTTTCAAAGGGCCACGTCCTCACGGTCATGCCCGACCCATGGGCAATGTCCAATCCAATGGTCCTTCAACTCGATTTTGAGCCACTACTTCCTCGGGATCCTCTCGTCCCAATGATGAGAAGGTCTCCCAGATCATTCATGCATTAGATCATCTTACCCCTCAACAGATCCAAGCCCTTAAGGCTGCCGTTGAGGGTACATCTCATGCATCTCTCCCTCCTTCCAATTCTATATGGGTGGCCCATCACCCACCTCCTTCCAATTCTATTCGGGTGGCCCATCACCCATCTCCCTCCAATTCTACACGGGTGGCCCATCACCCACCTCCTCCTTCCAATCCTGATCGGGTAGCCCATTACCCATCTCCTCCTGTTCATTCTACTCGGGTGGCCCATCACCCGCCTTCTTCTATTCCTCCTCCCTCACGGCTTTTTTATGCGACCCCTCCTCCTTCAAGGCCCTGCCAACCCTTGGTTGCTCAAGTTACACCCCTCCAGCAAACTCTGCTTGATAAGATTACTTTGATGGAGGAGCAATTAAAAAGGGTCATGGCTTCTCCTACTCCGGTCAATCCTCTCCATGCCGCTTTGGACAAGATTACTAAGATGGAGAGAGAATGGAAAGATAGAAGAGAGGATTATGGCGTCAGCATTCCAAGCAAGCAGGAGCCGGCATTTGAAGAATCCAAGGCAGTGTACGATGATGATGAAGCTGCGCAGGCACCCCTTCCGAGTTTCCTTAATTTCCCGCTCCCTCCACTATCATTTGATAAACCTCCTGCTCAGGATGAAACCATCCCTGATCCAACCCCTATTTATGAGACTAATTGGTGTTACGATGATGGCTTGATACTTCAATCACCCACACCGGCACATTGTAAGTCTCCTCCTATCCTTGACACCGCATACATTACACCTCCTCCAGTTACACCATTAACCTCCGCAACACTGGCCTCCCCCAAGCCTTCCAATATTAAACCTCCACCCGTTAAGCCATCTACCTCCACACCATTAGCCTCCATCGAACCCACCATTGAACCTTCCCCAATTAACCTCCCATTTCGCCACCTCGGCCTTCTATTATCCCTTTAAAATCCACTTTGCCTATTCCACCATTTAACCCTTTACCCTTACCCATGGCTAATCCTGAGCAGGATCCACCCCTTTTTGCACCCGAGCCAATCCCAACTGCTTCCGAGCAAAGGGAGAAAATCGACGTGTTTGAACCCCCGCTTACGCTCACCCATTTGCCAACGCTTTCCATCATGCCTCCACCATGCATGGAGCCGTCCGCCTCCGCTTCACCTCCCCTTACTACTCGGAATGGGGGGCCTTCTACAAGCACAGGTGCCGAGGATGATCAAGAGCCGGGCAGCAAGGATTTGGCCGCGCCATTCAAGATTCAAGAATTCATTTGCCGGATACCAATCCGGGTTATTGTGCCAAGCACTGTCGAAGAAGCCAAGTCGCCGCCATGCCAAGCATTGATGCTGTGTAAGGGCCGGGCAGGGCACCCTTTATTCCAATTTCCAAATTTTGAATCTTTGGGCAACATAATGCTTCCGAGCCCAACTTTCCAACTCCCTCACACCATTACTTTGCACTCTCCAAGGGAGTTGACATTCACTATTGAAGCTTCGGCAGGGGCTATTTCTCATACACTTTCACTGGCGTGGAGGGGCAGTTATCTTAATGCTAAGGGGCCATCCCTTATTTGTTCCACTTTCTATTCATCCATCTCTATCACTTTTTCTTCATGGGCCATTCCCAGGGTTAGGAGGAGGATCTCATCCTCTCGCCCTTCACATTCTTCATATTCTTTGCATTTCATGCATTCATCGCATCCATCCCATTGCATGCATTGGCACCTCCTGCTTCCCGGGTTTCCAAACCCGTATCTTCCCCGCCTTCCGGCACCTCCGGATATTCCGCACTTCCCATCTTATTCATCTTCATCTTTTTATCCACTATCCCTGGGGCATCGCGTCCCTTTTCCTGCTATCTCCCTGGAACCTCCAGGAATTTTATCCCTCCTCTTTGAGCATCTCGCCCTTTCTGATTCTATTCCTCCGGAACCTCCGGACTTTCCCTTTGGCCACGACGCCCCTCTCCACCTTTTTTATTTGCTTCCTCCGGAACCTCCGGACTTTCCCCTCGGGCATCGTGCCCCTTTCCATCTTAATCCACCGGAACCTCCGGATTCTATTTCCCTCTTCTTTGGGCATCGCGTCCCTTCCCTTCTCATTCCTCCGGAACCTCCGGACTTATCTCTCGGGCATCGCGCCCCTTTCCATTTTCTCCCTCCGGAACCTCCGGACCCTCCATCTTTCTTCCGATTCATCTTTCTAATATTCCTGAACATCACATCCTTCATTTTCTTCTTCCTTTTCCATCATCTTTTTCCCTATTTCTCCTCAGGGCATCGCGTCCCTCGATATTTTATCCCTCCGGAGCCTTCGAATGATTTCTCCTCTCATGATTCTCCTCTGCCTCCGGACCCTCCGGATCCGCCTCTTTCTATCTATCAATTTCTTCTTCTAATTCCTCCTAATTCTGGGTCCGACCCAACTTCTTCCACATCCACTGCTGTGGGCATCTGCCCTTTCTCCCACTGCTTCCGAGGCTTTAGTCCTCACTCCTCCTTCTAATTCTCCGCTTCTTCTGTAGACCTTTCATGTGATCAGGGTCTCCGCGCCTTAACGAGGGAGTTCTAGCCCTCGCCTCTTTTCCTTTTCTCCTTATTCGTCTGAGTCTGGTCTTGGCACCACTCCTTCTTATTAAGCCACTTTCAATCCTTTGCTTCCAATCCTTTATCTGCCTAAGAGGACTATCCCACGATGATCAAGATCGCCTCTCGCGGCAGCTGCTTCAACGAAGGTTACAAGGTAACATATTGGCGTAAGTACGCATTTTTATGATCTCATTCCCTCATTGCTTCACGCATTATTTTCAAAAGGAAGTGCTTCTTAACAAGATTAAGAGTGGTATTTTAGATCTTTATCTATCTTAATTGAATCATTGTTAAAAAGAGTCTTTAGGCTTGCTTATGCAGCACCTTGGTTAATAAGAACCCGGCGCTGGGAATTCAACATTCTCTCCCTGCTTGTTAAGATCAACACTCAGCTGGGCACCGCACACACTTCACGGCGTCCTTAGCCGGCTCCTTTGGTAAAACACCGTTGCTACCTTGGCCATGCCATGAGTATATCTGAAAGTCTTTTCTCTTCTTTACTCGGCTACGTGCAAGGGCAAGAGGTTGATGGATGAGATGACCAACCTAGGTAATCCCCAATACGAGAGGAGTCTCAAATAGGGGCAGTCTTGACCCAAACTAAATATGAATTTCATGATATACATCTTACCAAAAGGGCTATTATGAAAATCAAGTCAGAATTTTGATAAAAGCAAGATTGTGAATTATGGCATGACAAGAGTGGCAAAGTCCCCGCAGGGAAAACCCTGGTCGTATGCATGTCAAGGGTCTAAAAACCAAAGGCACAAAGCCCCGACGCAACAGACTACCTCTTTGAGGGTTAACACCTTGGAAAGAATTCAAGTCCCGACATCTCCCATCCTGCATAAAGCTTATCTCCAATTATTCTTCTCTTCTCCCGCTAAGACCGAACGTTTCTCAGGTATGGCCTTGGTAGGGGTACCGTTGATCAAGGGCAGTCGGTTATAGGGCCCCACCCTTCAATGCACGTCCAGCTTTGGGCAGTTTTAGCGAAAAAGGGAAGGAACAAGGACCTCTAGCCAGTGGTTCAAAACAACCCTTTGATGCTGCATTAACAATGTCTAAGCAAAAATCCAAAAAAAAAAAATTTGAATATTTTCCGATCAAAATCCCAACAAAAATTCAAAATATTTTCCAAAAAATCTCCATAAAAATTCAAATATTTTTAAAACTCATAAAAATTTGCATATTCCAAAACTCATAAAAATTTGCATATTTCCAAAATCCAAAAAAAAATTGCATTGTATTTTCTGATGGTGTTTTGCAGGAACAGCTTTGCAAGGACCAAAAGCACGGGATGAGTCCTATCTCAACTCATTGCTATCAATCTATTGATTCTCCCGATATTCTCATGACATGCCACCCTGGGCATTTTTGGTTATCACCTCCTTATATCATTTTGGTTATATCTCCTGATTATCATTCTGATTATTCATCTCCAGATCTTTCATTCAACGCCTGCTTGTTTCATCTGATAACTCCTACTAATTTCTCTTAATCAATTCTGCCGATGGGCACTATCAGATCTTGATCATTCAACTCCAAATCTTGATTAGCCAAGTTGGCATCCTCATGACAAAATAACAATGATGCTTTGCAATATCATGATTCAACTCATAATGGTTACTATGTTGTGACATGTTATTAATGCTTTGATTCATGCTATGCTTGCTACGCTTAAATGCCTTATTCATTGATTGTTATCTTTTATATCTTGGCTGATGAATTTTTGAGCACAGGATAAGAAGCTCTTGGTCCCACCGACTGGGGCATCATCATCCAAGCCCCACGGTGCTTGCAGCTCAGTTCTCAGTTCCCATGCTTATTGATATCACCATCTCCTGTACGCATTTTACTATATGTTACATATGCTACTAGATTATATCAAGGACCTTGTGGCTTTGGTAAATCTGGAATTTGAGTTCCCCTTTATCAAAAATAATGATGATTCCAGAGGAGTCTTAGTCACACGGATAGGCCGTGGAGCCGTCCAAGACTGGGGATGATGGTTCCTTTTTAAGAGTTGGTGCGTGGATAAACGGGCTTCGGCTTAGTATCAGCTCGTGAAAATCGGTTTCTTGACCCTGTCTGGGCAGTTTAACAATATTATCCTTGATTATATTATATTTTCATTTGTTATTTTCCCTTTAGCCCAGCATGCATTCATGTAGGACTTTGAATTAACATTGGAAAATCATTCTGATGAGCTGACTTTGAGGGTTGAAATTGATCTTAATCTTTCCAGATATGAGATTTTCATTGTCGAATTGGATCTTCAGTTCGTTTTGTTGCTGTTTTGGGTCTTTTCTCGAGAGCTCCTTGTTTGGATTTTTATCATCTTATTTTCAATCCTTTCCTTTGATCCACCTTGGCTGCAGCACGTCCACTAGCTGGTAACCGCTCCCCAATGGTGAAACTTACAGGTTTGTGACCGAGGGTACTTCCACCGCGCTGGAAGTTGATCGTTTTATTTTATCTCCTTCGTGCACCGCGTGCACATCTCCCCTTTTATCCAAACATCGTTGATTTCATTGGATTTCCCGAGATTTGTTTCATCTCGTGCTTTTGATTTGATTCTCATCAAGTGATGTTGATTGCGTGTCTCATCACACCTTACCATCTACTTTTCAGTTTGCTACGCTCCCTTGCAAAGTAGACGCCAAGGCGGGGCAGCTGTAGACACGCTAAAATTAACATTATTTTGAGTATATTTCATATTGCCGTGCAATGCCCTATTTGACCCTCAAATTAGCTTGTTTGAGTGGTTTTTTCCACTTTTCTTAAATTTATCCTATTTTTCCCTCATTTCCTCCTTTTTCCTATTTTTATGGATTTTCTGGGCATTTATCTCAATTTTAAAATTCACGACCTGGGTAAGGGCGTGTTTTTAACAAAACACGACTTGATCTGGGGCGTTTCTTTGGAAAGGACGCCCAGACCTGAGGGCGTCAATTCTTTTGGTTTGACCGGCTTCCCCGTTTTAAAAACTTGAAATTAACGCCCTTCCCAGGGGCGTGTTTTTAAAAGTGGTTTTGATTGAGACGTGTTTTACATTTTTTAAATATGGGGAGTTTTTATTTCTAAAATTGGTTTTGAAAGAAACGCCCTTGTGCAGGGCGTGTTTTTAAGAAACGCCCTCTAGGGAGGTCATCAATTCAACAATTGACGCCCTGAACCAGGTCCTGTTTCACTTTTGTGCTCCGAACGAACGTAGCCTTTCCCAGAGAGACTCCTGCTTCGTTTGGGCTCTTGTCCAGCTTAATCCTCCCCTATTTGGGCTCTTGCCCGTTCTTATCTCTTCCTCCTTTGGACTCTTCCCTCCTTATCTCCTTTTCTATCTTATTAATAGAGCTTCTGAGCTCTGTTGATCGGTTGGACTCCTCCTCTTCGGATCCCTCCTTTTTCGATCCCCCTTTCTTCCTCCCACCTATTTCTTCTTCTCCTCCTTCTCTGTTTGTTTTTTTTCCTTTTTTTTGTTTTGTGCTTGCAGGTTGCTGTTGCTGTCATTCGGCAGAAGGAGGAGCGCCCGCGCAAAGCTTCATCATCTTCTTCAAGCTTCTCCCCCTTGAATATTAAAGCCACGACGCACAAGCTTCTTTTATTTTTATTTTCCTCTCATTATTGCAGCACACATACATATGCGTGCATCATCATATTATTAACTCCCCTTCTCAACCATGTGAGAAATCTCCCCACAGTGCAATCTCTTGCACGTCTCCTTATTGTCATGCATCATATATTTCATCATTGTTTTATTAATTTTTTATTCTCAACCGTGTGAGAATCTCCCCTTAGTGCATCTCTTGCACTCTTTTATTATTTGCATTCATTCATATCTTCCCACCCTTTTTGCATAGGGGTTTAAGGGCAACCACCCTTAAGGTGTGTTCATAATCATATTTTCATGCTCATCTTTATATTTAGGATTTGATGCTACACTCACCATGTTCTAATTCCGTATTCTTTATTTGGTGTTTGTCTTTTTTTGCAAGGGTAATAAAAGCAAGAACTCTCTTCATCGGCCGGCCGATTTGAAGAGAAAGGAGCACTCACATCACCCGCATTTAAGGTATTTTCATGATCCCTCCATGCTTTTTTTTAGTATTATATTTTGAGGCCTCGTGTCTCTGGCGATCACAAATTCCCCTTAGCACCTCGTGCTATTATATGCTTATTTATTCATATTCTTTATATTTTCCTTAAGTGGATTTTAATCCGATCTACAAATTGGCGATCACGGTGGGACGCTTTGTGTTCTCTTTATTACCCCTTTCCCCTTAGACACCGGCGTGTGCCGTCTCCCCTATTGCACCCTCGGTGCGTCTCCCTTTTTGTGCCCCTCGGGCACCCTCCATTGGTTTTACACCCTCCCCTAAGTGATTGGTCGGTTTGTTGATTTTTCTTTAAAATTTCCACTTATTTAAAATTCTTGATAAGCATGCTTATTCTATTGACTGCCATGATTGTGTGATTGAGTGTTAATACTGCTGGCCGTGAAGTTTTTCTGGAGAAAGTGAATTCACGGCTCTGGAAGAGGCATTTTTCTTGATTTAACGCCCTAACCCAGGGCGTCTTTTCATATTTTACGCCCTCTGACAGGGCGTTTTCCAGCATATTTCTGGGTTTTCCTGCTTTATATTGCTGCCTGTGAATTCACGCCCTTCCCCAGGGCGTTTATTTGTTGATTAGCGCCCCACATCAGGGCGTCTCTTTATTGATAGCGCCTCACCCTAAGGCGCGTTTTACCCGGCCCTGGGCCCCTCACGTTGATTCACGACAGTCACACTGTCGTGTCTTTTGTTAGTAGCGCCCTCTGCTAGGGCGTGTTTTTACTGTGGGTTTCCAGAACCCTTCCCGTGGGTGAGTTTTCATGCTATTTCATGTTGATTGATCATATTATTGTGGTTGGCCTGTTTACCCTGCTGCATTCACATTTGCATTTGGTTTGGGAGACCTCCTCTCTCCTCACTAGGATTCCACACACCCTCTTGGAATCGGGACGACCCTCCATTGAGCATTCCATCTCTTTGGACCGGAAATCCCTTTTCCAAGCCTCCGTAAGTCCCCGCACCCGTGGATTCCCTCACGGACGCCGGGCAGGTTGTACCCTTTTGAAGTCCCGAGTTAGTTGGCCATATACGTGGTGAGAAAGGGTTCCTAGTTGGCATTGGAGTTCAAATCATATTGAAACTAGGCTCCTCCCCTTGTGTGAATCATATCAATTTGTATAAATTCATTAATTCACCAAGGTTCAAACATAAGAAATCAAGGTAACCATCACAACTTGTGTGTTTCTTTACAAATTGTTTGCACATTAAACTGCTTGAATGACTTACCATGATAAGAAAAATAACATGTTTAATTCAATTCATGAGGGTGATCAACCTAGCACATCGTATTCCCCTCAATTTCAACATGTTCATCAAAATTCTCACCATTCTTTCAAAGGGCCACGTCCTCACAGTCATGCCCGACCCATGGGCAATGTCCAATCCAATGGTCCTTCAACTCGATTTCGAGCCACTACTTCCTCGGGATCCTCTCGTCCCAATGATGAGAAGGTCTCCCAGATCATTCACGCATTAGATCATCTTACCCCTCAACAGATCCAAGCCCTTAAGGCTGCCGTTGAGGGTACATCTCATGCATCTCTCCCTCCTTCCAATTCTATATGGGTGGCCCATCACCCACCTCCTTCCAATTCTATTCGGGTGGCCCATCACCCATCTCCCTCCAATTCTACACGGGTGGCCCATCACCCACCTCCTCCTTCCAATCCTGATCGGGTAGCCCATTACCCATCTCCTCCTGTTCATTCTACTCGGGTGGCCCATCACTCGCCTTCTTCTATTCCTCCTCCCTCACGGCCTTTTTATGCGGCCCCTCCTCCTTCAAGGCCCTGCCAACCCTTGGTTGCTCAAGTTACACCCCTCCAGCAAACTCTGCTTGATAAGATTACTTTGATGGAGGAGCAATTAAAAAGGGTCATGGCTCCTCCTACTCCGGTCAATCCTCTCCATGCCGCTTTGGACGAGATTACTAAGATGGAGAGAGAATGGAAAGATAGGAGAGAGGATTATGGCGTCAGCATTCCAAGCAAGCAGGAGCCGGCATTTGAAGAATCCAAGGCAGTGTACGATGATGATGAAGCTGCGCAGGCACCCCTTCCGAGTTTCCTTAATTTCCCGCTCCCTCCACTATCATTTGATAAACCTCCTGCTCAGGATGAAACCATCCCTGATCCAACCCCTATTTATGAGACTAATTGGTGTTACGATGATGGCTTGATACTTCAATCACCCACACCGGCACATTGTAAGTCTCCTCCTATCCTTGACACCGCATACATTACACCTCCTCCAGTTACACCATTAACCTCCGCAACACTGGCCTCCCCCAAGCCTTCCACTATTAAACCTCCACCCGTTAAGCCATGTACCTCCACACCATTAGCCTCCATCGAAATCCACCATTGAACCTTCCCCAATTAACCTCCCATTTCCGCCACCTCGGCCTTCTATTATCCCTTTAAAATCCACTTTGCCTATTCCACCATTTAACCCTTTACCCTTACCCATGGCTAATCCTGAGCAGGATCCACCCCTTTTTGCACCCGAGCCAATCCCAACTGCTTCCGAGCAAAGGGAGAAAATCGACGTGTTTGAACCCCCGCTTACGCTCACCCATTTGCCAACGCTTTCCATCATGCCTCCACCATTCATGGAGCCTTCCGCATCCGCTTCACCTCCCCTTACTACTCGGAATGGGGGGCCTTCTACAAGCACAGGTGCCGAGGATGATCAAGAGCCGGGCAGCAAGGATTTGGCCGCGCCATTCAAGATTCAAGAATTCATTTGCCGGATACCAATCCGGGTTATTGTGCCAAGCACTGTCGAAGAAGCCAAGTCGCCGCCATGCCAAGCATTGATGCTGTGTAAGGGCCGGGCAGGGCACCCTTTATTCCAATTTCCAAATTTTGAATCTTTGGGCAACATAATGCTTCCGAGCCCAACTTTACAACTCCCTCACACCATTACTTTGCACTCTCCAAGGGAGTTGACATTCACCATTGAAGCTTCGGCAGGGGCTATTTCTCATACACTTTCACTGCGTGGAGGGGCAGTTATCTTAATGCTAAGGGGCCATCCCTTATTTGTTCCACTTTCTATTCATCCATCTCTATCACTTTTTCTTCATGGGCCATTCCCAGGGTTAGGAGGAGGATCTCATCCTCTCGCCCTTCACATTCTTCATATTCTTTGCATTTCATGCATTCATCGCATCCATCCCATTGCATGCATTGGCACCTCCTGCTTCCTGGGTTTCCAAACCCGTATCTTCCCCGCCTTCCGGCACCTCCGGATATTCCGCACATCCCATCTTATTCATCTTCATCTTTTTATCCACTATCCCTGGGGCATCGCGTCCCTTTTCCTGCTATCTCCCTGGAACCTCCAGGAATTTTATCCCTCCTCTTTGAGCATCTCGCCCTTTCTGATTCTATTCCTCCGGAACCTCCGGACTTTCCCTTTGGCCACGACGCCCCTCTCCACCTTTTTTATTTGCTTCCTCCGGAACCTCCGGACTTTCCCCTCGGGCATCGTGCCCCTTTCCATCTTAATCCACCGGAACCTCCGGATTCTATTTCCCTCTTCTTTGGGCATCGCGTCCCTTCCCTTCTCATTCCTCCGGAACCTCCGGACTTATCTCTCGGGCATCGCGCCCCTTTCCATTTTCTCCCTCCGGAACCTCCGGACCCTCCATCTTTCTTCCGATTCATCTTTCTAATATTCCTGAACATCACATCCTTCATTTTCTTCTTCCTTTTCCATCATCTTTTTCCCTATTTCTCCTCAGGGCATCGCGTCCCTCGATATTTTATCCCTCCGGAGCCTTCGAATGATTTCTCCTCTCATGATTCTCCTCTGCCTCCGGACCCTCCGGATCCGCCTCTTTCTATCTATCAATTTCTTCTTCTAATTCCTCCTAATTCTGGGTCCGACCCAACTTCTTCCACATCCACTGCTGTGGGCATCTGCCCTTTCTCCCACTGCTTCCGAGGCTTTAGTCCTCACTCCTCCTTCTAATTCTCCGCTTCTTCTGTAGACCTTTCATGTGATCAGGGTCTCCGCGCCTTAACGAGGGAGTTCTAGCCCTCGCCTCTTTTCCTTTTCTCCTTATTCGTCTGAGTCTGGTCTTGGCACCACTCCTTCTTATTAAGCCACTTTCAATCCTTTGCTTCCAATCCTTTATCTGCCTAAGAGGACTATCCCACGATGATCAAGATCGCCTCTCGCGGCAGCTGCTTCAACGAAGGTTACAAGGTAACATATTGGCGTAAGTACGCATTTTTATGATCTCATTCCCTCATTGCTTCACGCATTATTTTCAAAAGGAAGTGCTTCTTAACAAGATTAAGAGTGGTATTTTAGATCTTTATCTATCTTAATTGAATCATTGTTAAAAAGAGTCTTTAGGCTTGCTTATGCAGCACCTTGGTTAATAAGAACCCGGCGCTGGGAATTCAACATTCTCTCCCTGCTTGTTAAGATCAACACTCAGCTGGGCACCGCACACACTTCACGGCGTCCTTAGCCGGCTCCTTTGGTAAAACACCGTTGCTACCTTGGCCATGCCATGAGTATATCTGAAAGTCTTTTCTCTTCTTTACTCGGCTACGTGCAAGGGCAAGAGGTTGATGGATGAGATGACCAACCTAGGTAATCCCCAATACGAGAGGAGTCTCAAATAGGGGCAGTCTTGACCCAAACTAAATATGAATTTCATGATATACATCTTACCAAAAGGGCTATTATGAAAATCAAGTCAGAATTTTGATAAAAGCAAGATTGTGAATTATGGCATGACAAGAGTGGCAAAGTCCCCGCAGGGAAAACCCTGGTCGTATGCATGTCAAGGGTCTAAAAACCAAAGGCACAAAGCCCCGACGCAACAGACTACCTCTTTGAGGGTTAACACCTTGGAAAGAATTCAAGTCCCGACATCTCCCATCCTGCATAAAGCTTATCTCCAATTATTCTTCTCTTCTCCCGCTAAGACCGAACGTTTCTCAGGTATGGCCTTGGTAGGGGTACCGTTGATCAAGGGCAGTCGGTTATAGGGCCCCACCCTTCAATGCACGTCCAGCTTTGGGCAGTTTTAGCGAAAAAGGGAAGGAACAAGGACCTCTAGCCAGTGGTTCAAAACAACCCTTTGATGCTGCATTAACAATGTCTAAGCAAAAATCCAAAAAAAAAAATTTGAATATTTTCCGATCAAAATCCCAACAAAAATTCAAAATATTTTCCAAAAAATCTCCATAAAAATTCAAATATTTTCAAAACTCATAAAAATTTGCATATTCCAAAACTCATAAAAATTTGCATATTTCCAAAATCCAAAAAAAATTTGCATTGTATTTTCTGATGGTGTTTTGCAGGAACAGCTTTGCAAGGACCAAAAGCACGGGATGAGTCCTATCTCAACTCATTGCTATCAATCTATTGATTCTCCCGATATTCTCATGACATGCCACCCTGGGCATTTTTGGTTATCACCTCCTTATATCATTTTGGTTATATCTCCTGATTATCATTCTGATTATTCATCTCCAGATCTTTCATTCAACGCCTGCTTGTTTCATCTGATAACTCCTACTAATTTCTCTTAATCAATTCTGCCGATGGGCACTATCAGATCTTGATCATTCAACTCCAAATCTTGATTAGCCAAGTTGGCATCCTCATGACAAAATAACAATGATGCTTTGCAATATCATGATTCAACTCATAATGGTTACTATGTTGTGACATGTTATTAATGCTTTGATTCATGCTATGCTTGCTACGCTTAAATGCCTTATTCATTGATTGTTATCTTTTATATCTTGGCTGATGAATTTTTGAGCGCAGGATAAGAAGCTCTTGGTCCCACCGACTGGGGCATCATCATCCAAGCCCCACGGTGCTTGCAGCTCAGTTCTCAGTTCCCATGCTTATTGATATCACCATCTCCTGTACGCATTTTACTATATGTTACATATGCTACTAGATTATATCAAGGACCTTGTGGCTTTGGTAAATCTGGAATTTGAGTTCCCCTTTATCAAAAATAATGATGATTCCAGAGGAGTCTTAGTCACACGGATAGGCCGTGGAGCCGTCCAAGACTGGGGATGATGGTTCCTTTTTAAGAGTTGGTGCGTGGATAAACGGGCTTCGGCTTAGTATCAGCTCGTGAAAATCGGTTTCTTGACCCTGTCTGGGCAGTTTAACAATATTATCCTTGATTATATTATATTTTCATTTGTTATTTTCCCTTTAGCCCAGCATGCATTCATGTAGGACTTTGAATTAACATTGGAAAATCATTCTGATGAGCTGACTTTGAGGGTTGAAATTGATCTTAATCTTTCCAGATATGAGATTTTCATTGTCGAATTGGATCTTCAGTTCGTTTTGTTGCTGTTTTGGGTCTTTTCTCGAGAGCTCCTTGTTTGGATTTTTATCATCTTATTTTCAATCCTTTCCTTTGATCCACCTTGGCTGCAGCACGTCCACTAGCTGGTAACCGCTCCCCAATGGTGAAACTTACAGGTTTGTGACCGAGGGTACTTCCACCGCGCTGGAAGTTGATCGTTTTATTTTATCTCCTTCGTGCACCGCGTGCACATCTCCCCTTTTATCCAAACATCGTTGATTTCATTGGATTTCCCGAGATTTGTTTCATCTCGTGCTTTTGATTTGATTCTCATCAAGTGATGTTGATTGCGTGTCTCATCACACCTTACCATCTACTTTTCAGTTTGCTACGCTCCCTTGCAAAGTAGACGCCAAGGCGGGGCAGCTGTAGACACGCTAAAATTAACATTATTTTGAGTATATTTCATATTGCCGTGCAATGCCCTATTTGACCCTCAAATTAGCTTGTTTGAGTGGTTTTTTCCACTTTTCTTAAATTTATCCTATTTTTCCCTCATTTCCTCCTTTTTCCTATTTTTATGGATTTTCTGGGCATTTATCTCAATTTTGAAATTCACGACCTGGGTAAGGGCGTGTTTTTAACAAAACACGACTTGATCTGGGGCGTTTCTTTGGAAAGGACGCCCAGACCTGAGGGCGTCAATTCTTTTGGTTTGACCGGCTTCCCCGTTTTAAAAACTTGAAATTAACGCCCTTCCCAGGGGCGTGTTTTTAAAAGTGGTTTTGATTGAGACGTGTTTTACATTTTTTAAATATGGGGAGTTTTTATTTCTAAAATTGGTTTTGAAAGAAACGCCCTTGTGCAGGGCGTGTTTTTAAGAAACGCCCTCTAGGGAGGTCATCAATTCAACAATTGACGCCCTGAACCAGGTCCTGTTTCACTTTTGTGCTCCGAACGAACGTAGCCTTTCCCAGAGAGACTCCTGCTTCGTTTGGACTCTTGTCCAGCTTAATCCTCCCCTATTTGGGCTCTTGCCCGTTCTTATCTCTTCCTCCTTTGGACTCTTCCCTCCTTATCTCCTTTTCTATCTTATTAATAGAGCTTCTGAGCTCTGTTGATCGGTTGGACTCCTCCTCTTCGGATCCCTCCTTTTTCGATCCCCCTTTCTTCCTCCCACCTATTTCTTCTTCTCCTCCTTCTCTGTTTGTTTTTTTTCCTTTTTTTTGTTTTGTGCTTGCAGGTTGCTGTTGCTGTCATTCGGCAGAAGGAGGAGCGCCCGCGCAAAGCTTCATCATCTTCTTCAAGCTTCTCCCCCTTGAATATTAAAGCCACGACGCACAGGCTTCTTTTATTTTTATTTTCCTCTCATTATTGCAGCACACATACATATGCGTGCATCATCATATTATTAACTCCCCTTCTCAACCATGTGAGAAATCTCCCCACAGTGCAATCTCTTGCACGTCTCCTTATTGTCATGCATCATATATTTCATCATTGTTTTATTAATTTTTTATTCTCAACCGTGTGAGAATCTCCCCTTAGTGCATCTCTTGCACTCTTTTATTATTTGCATTCATTCATATCTTCCCACCCTTTTTGCATAGGGGTTTAAGGACAACCACCCTTAAGGTGTGTTCATAATCATATTTTCATGCTCATCTTTATATTTAGGATTTGATGCTACACTCACCATGTTCTAATTCCGTATTCTTTATTTGGTGTTTGTCTTTTTTTGCAAGGGTAATAAAAGCAAGAACTCTCTTCATCGGCCGGCCGATTTGAAGAGAAAGGAGCACTCACATCACCCGCATTTAAGGTATTTTCGTGATCCCTCCATGCTTTTTTTTAGTATTATATTTTGAGGCCTCGTGTCTCTGGCGATCACAAATTCCCCTTAGCACCTCGTGCAATTATATGCTTATTTATTCATATTCTTTATATTTTCCTTAAGTGGATTTTAATCCGATCTACAAATTGGCGATCACGGTGGGACGCTTTGTGTTCTCTTTATTACCCCTTTCCCCTTAGACACCGGCGTGTGCCGTCTCCCCTATTGCAGCCTCGGTGCGTCTCCCTTTTTGTGCCCCTCGGGCACCCTCCATTGGTTTTACACCCTCCCCTAAGTGATTGGTCGGTTTGTTGATTTTTCTTTAAAATTTCCACTTATTTAAAATTCTTGATAAGCATGCTTATTCTATTGACTGCCATGATTGTGTGATTGAGTGTTAATACTGCTGGCCGTGAAGTTTTTCTGGAGAAAGTGAATTCACGCCTCTGGAAGAGGCGTTTTTCTTGATTTAACACCCTAACCCAGGGCGTCTTTTCATATTTTACGCCCTCTGACAGGGCGTTTTCCAGCATATTTCTGGGTTTTCCTGCTTTATATTGCTGCCTGTGAATTCACGCCCTTCCCCAGGGCGTTTATTTGTTGATTAGCGCCCCACATCAGGGCGTCTCTTTATTGATAGCGCCTCACCCTAAGGCGCGTTTTACCCGGCCCTGGGCCCCTCACGTTGATTCACGACAGTCACACTGTCGTGTCTTTTGTTAGTAGCGCCCTCTGCTAGGGCGTGTTTTTACTGTGGGTTTCTAGAACCCTTCCCGTGGGTGAGTTTTCATGCTATTTCATGTTGATTGATCATATTATTGTGGTTGGCCTGTTTACCCTGCTGCATTCACATTTGCATTTGGTTTGGGAGACCTCCTCTCTCCTCACTAGGATTCCACACACCCTCTTGGAATCGGGACGACCCTCCATTGAGCATTCCATCTCTTTGGACCGGAAATCCCTTTTCCAAGCCTCCGTAAGTCCCCGCACCCGTGGATTCCCTCACGGACGCCGGGCAGGTTGTACCCTTTTGAAGTCCCGAGTTAGTAGGCCATATACGTGGTGAGAAAGGGTTCCTAGTTGGCATTGGAGTTCAAATCATATTGAAACTAGGCTCCTCCCCTTGTGTGAATCATATCAATTTGTATAAATTCATTAATTCACCAAGGTTCAAACATAAGAAATCAAGGTAACCATCACAACTTGTGTGTTTCTTTACAAATTGTTTGCACATTAAACTGCTTGAATGACTTACCATGATAAGAAAAATAACATGTTTAATTCAATTCATGAGGGTGATCAACCTAGCACATCCTATTCCCCTCAATTTCAACATGTTCATCAAAATTCTCACCATTCTTTCAAAGGGCCACGTCCTCACAGTCATGCCCGACCCATGGGCAATGTCCAATCCAATGGTCCTTCAACTCGATTTCGAGCCACTACTTCCTCGGGATCCTCTCGTCCCAATGATGAGAAGGTCTCCCAGATCATTCACGCATTAGATCATCTTACCCCTCAACAGATCCAAGCCCTTAAGGCTGCCGTTGAGGGTACATCTCATGCATCTCTCCCTCCTTCCAATTCTATATGGGTGGCCCATCACCCACCTCCTTCCAATTCTATTCGGGTGGCCCATCACCCATCTCCCTCCAATTCTACACGGGTGGCCCATCACCCACCTCCTCCTTCCAATCCTGATCGGGTAGCCCATTACCCATCTCCTCCTGTTCATTCTACTCGGGTGGCCCATCACTCGCCTTCTTCTATTCCTCCTCCCTCACGGCCTTTTTATGCGGCCCCTCCTCCTTCAAGGCCCTGCCAACCCTTGGTTGCTCAAGTTACACCCCTCCAGCAAACTCTGCTTGATAAGATTACTTTGATGGAGGAGCAATTAAAAAGGGTCATGGCTCCTCCTACTCCGGTCAATCCTCTCCATGCCGCTTTGGACGAGATTACTAAGATGGAGAGAGAATGGAAAGATAGGAGAGAGGATTATGGCGTCAGCATTCCAAGCAAGCAGGAGCCGGCATTTGAAGAATCCAAGGCAGTGTACGATGATGATGAAGCTGCGCAGGCACCCCTTCCGAGTTTCCTTAATTTCCCGCTCCCTCCACTATCATTTGATAAACCTCCTGCTCAGGATGAAACCATCCCTGATCCAACCCCTATTTATGAGACTAATTGGTGTTACGATGATGGCTTGATACTTCAATCACCCACACCGGCACATTGTAAGTCTCCTCCTATCCTTGACACCGCATACATTACACCTCCTCCAGTTACACCATTAACCTCCGCAACACTGGCCTCCCCCAAGCCTTCCACTATTAAACCTCCACCCGTTAAGCCATGTACCTCCACACCATTAGCCTCCATCAAATCCACCATTGAACCTTCCCCAATTAACCTCCCATTTCCGCCACCTCGGCCTTCTATTATCCCTTTAAAATCCACTTTGCCTATTCCACCATTTAACCCTTTACCCTTACCCATGGCTAATCCTGAGCAGGATCCACCCCTTTTTGCACCCGAGCCAATCCCAACTGCTTCCGAGCAAAGGGAGAAAATCGACGTGTTTGAACCCCCGCTTACGCTCACCCATTTGCCAACGCTTTCCATCATGCCTCCACCATTCATGGAGCCTTCCGCATCCGCTTCACCTCCCCTTACTACTCGGAATGGGGGGCCTTCTACAAGCACAGGTGCCGAGGATGATCAAGAGCCGGGCAGCAAGGATTTGGCCGCGCCATTCAAGATTCAAGAATTCATTTGCCGGATGCCAACCCGGGTTATTGTGCCAAGCACGGTCGAAGAAGCCAAGTCGCCGCCATGCCAAGCATTGATGCTGTGTAAGGGCCGGGCAGGGCACCCTTTATTCCAATTTCCAAATTTTGAATCTTTGGGCAACATAATGCTTCCGAGCCCAACTTTACAACTCCCTCACACCATTACTTTGCACTCTCCAAGGGAGTTGACATTCACCATTGAAGCTTCGGCAGGGGCTATTTCTCATACACTTTCACTGCCGTGGAGGGGCAGTTATCTTAATGCTAAGGGGCCATCCCTTATTTGTTCCACTTTCTATTCATCCATCTCTATCACTTTTTCTTCATGGGCCATTCCCAGGGTTAGGAGGAGGATCTCATCCTCTCGCCCTTCACATTCTTCATATTCTTTACATTTCATGCATTCATCGCATCCATCCCATTGCATGCATTGGCACCTCCTGCTTCCTGGGTTTCCAAACCCGTATCTTCCCCGCCTTCCGGCACCTCCGGATATTCCGCACATCCCATCTTATTCATCTTCATCTTTTTATCCACTATCCCTGGGGCATCGCGTCCCTTTTCCTGCTATCTCCCTGGAACCTCCAGGAATTTTATCCCTCCTCTTTGAGCATCTCGCCCTTTCTGATTCTATTCCTCCGGAACCTCCGGACTTTCCCCTCGGGCATCTCGCCCCTTTCCATTCTCCTCCTCCGGAACCTCCAGACTTTCCCTTTGGGCACGACGCCCCTCTCCACCTTTTTTATTTGCTACCTCCGGAACCTCCGGACTTTCCCCTCGGGCATCGCGCCCCTTTCCATCTTAATCCACCGGAACCTCCGGATTCTATTTCCCTCTTCTTTGGGCATCGCGTCCCTTCCCTTCTCATTCCTCTGGAACCTCCGGACTTATCTCTCGGGCATCGCGCCCCTTTCCATTTTCTCCCTCCGGAACCTCCGGACCCTCCATCTTTCTTCCGATTCATCTTTCTAATATTCCTGAACATCACACCCTTCATTTTCTTCTTCCTTTTCCATCATCTTTTTCCCTATTTCTCCTTAGGGCATCGCGTCCCTCGATATTTTATCCCTCCGGAGCCTTCGGATGATTTCTCCTCTCATGATTCTCCTCTGCCTCCGGACCCTCCGGATCGCCTCTTTCTATCTATCAATTTCTTCTTCTAATTCCTCCTAATTCTGGGTCCGACCCAACTTCTTCCACATCCACTGCTGTGGGCATCTGCCCTTTCTCCCACTGCTTCCGAGACTTTAGTCCTCACTCCTCCTTCTAATTCTCCGCTTCTTCTGTAGACCTTTCATGTGATCAGGGTCTCCGCCCCTTAACGAGGGAGTTCTAGCCCTCGCCTCTTTTCCTTTTCTTCTTATTCGTCTGAGTCTGGTCTTGGCACCACTCCTTCTTGTTAAGCCACTTTCAATCCTTTGCTTCCAATCCTTTATCTGCCTAAGAGGACTATCCCACGATGATCAAGATCGCCTCTCGCGGCAGCTGCTTCAACGAAGGTTACAAGGTAACATATTGGCGTAAGTACGCATTTTTATGATATCATTCCCTCATTGCTTCACGCATGATTTTCAAAAGGAAGTGCTTCTTAACAAGATTAAGAGTGGTGTTTTAGATCTTTATCTATCTTAATTGAATCATTGTTAAAAAGAGTCTTTAGGCTTGCTTATGCAGCACCTTGGTTAATAAGAACCCGGCGCTGAGAATTCAACATTCTCTCCCTGCTTGTTAAGATCAACCCTCAGCTGGGCACCGCACACACTTCACGGCGTCCTTAGCGGGCTCCTTTGGTAAAACACCGTTGCTACCTTGGCCATGCCATGAGTATATCTGAAAGTCTTTTCTCTTCTTTACTCGGCTACGTGCAGGGGCAAGAGGTTGATGGATGAGATGACCAACCTAGGTAATCCCCAATACGAGAGGAGTCTCAAATAGGGGCAGTCTTGACCCAAACTAAATATGAATTTCATGATATACATCTTGCCAAAAGGGCTATTATGAAAATCAAGTCAGAATTTCGATAAAAGTAAGATTGTGAATTATGGCATGACAAGAGTGGCAAAGTCCCCGCAGGGAAAACCCTGGTCGTATGCATATCAAGGGTCTAAAAACCAAAGGCACAAAGCCCCGGCGCAACAGACTACCTCTTTGAGGGTTAACACCTTGGAAAGAATTCAAGTCCCGACATCTCCCATCCTGCATAAAGCTTATCTCCAATTATTCTTCTCTTCTCCCGCTAAGACCGAACGTTTCTCAGGTATGGCCTTGGTAGGGGTACCATTGATCAAGGGCAGTCGGTTATAGGGCGCCACCCTTCAATGCACGTCCAGCTTTGGGCAGTTTTAGCGAAAAAGGGAAGGAACAAGGACCTCTAGCTAGTGGTTCAAAACAACCCTTTGATGCTGCATTAACAATGTCTAAGCTAAAATCCAAAAAAAAAAATTGAATATTTTCCGATCAAAATCCCAAAAAAAATTCAAAATATTTTCCAAAAAATCTCCATAAAAATTCAAATATTTTCAAAACTCATAAAAATTTGCATATTCCAAAACTCATAAAAATTTGCATATTTCCAAAATCCAAAAAAAATTTGCATTGTATTTTCTGATGGTGTTTTGCAGGAACAGCTTTGCAAGGACCAAAAGCACGGGATGAGTCCTATCTCCACTCATTGCTATCAATCTATTGATTCTCCCGATATTCTCATGACATGCCACCCTGGGCATTTTTGGTTATCACCTCCTTATATCATTTTGGTTATATCTCCTGATTATCATTCTGATTATTCATCTCCAGATCTTTCAATCAACGCCTGCTTGTTTCATCTGATAACTCCTACTAATTTCTCTTGATCAATTCTGCCGATGGGCACTATCAGATCTTGATCATTCAACTCCAAATCTTGATTAGCCAAGTTGGCATCCTCATGACAAAATAACAATGATGCTTTGCAATATCATGATTCAACTCATAATGGTTACTATGTTGTGACATGTTATTAATGCTTTGATTCATGCTATGCTTGCTACGCTTAAATGCCTTATTCATTGATTGTTATCTTTTATATCTTGACTGATGAATTTTTGAGCGCAGGATAAGAAGCTCTTGGTCCCACCGACTGGGGCATCATCATCCAAGCCCCACGGTGCTTGCAGCTCAGTTCTCAGTTCCCATGCTTATTGATATCACCATCTCCTGTATGCATTTTACTATATGTTACATATGCTACTAGATTATATCAAGGACCTTGTGGCTTTGGTAAATCTGGAATTTGAGTTCCCCTTTATCAAAAACAATGATGATTCCAGAGGAGTCTTAGTCACACGGATAGGCCGTGGAGCCGTCCAAGACTGGGGATGATGGTTCCTTTTTATGAGTTGGTGCGTGGATAAACGGGCTTCGGCTTAGTATCAGCTCGTGAAAATCGGTTTCTTGACCCAGTCTGGGAAGTTTAACAATATTATCCTTGATTATATTATATTTTCATTTGTTATTTTCCCTTTAGCCCAGCATGCATTCATGTAGGACTTTGAATTAACATTGGAAAATCATTCTGATGAGCTGACTTTGAGGGTTGAAATTGATCTTAATCTTTCCAGATATGAGATTTTCATTGTCGAATTGGATCTTCAGTTCGTTTTGTTGCTGTTTTGGGTCTTTTCTCGAGAGCTCCTTGTTTGGATTTTTATCATCTTATTTTCCATCCTTTCCTTTGATCCACCTTGGCTGCAGCACGTCCACTGGCTGGTAACCGCTCCCCAATGGTGAAACTTACAGGTTTGTGACCTAAGGTACTTCCACCGCGCTGGAAGTTGATCATTTTATTTTATCTCCTTCGTGCACCGCGTGCACATCTCCCCTTTTATCCAAACATCGTTGATTTCATTGGATTTCTCGAGATTTGCTTCATCTCGTACTTTTGATTTGATTCTCATCAAGTGATGTTGATTGCGTGTCTCATCACACCTTAGCATCTACTTTCAGTTTGCTACGCTCCCTTGCAAAGCAGACGCCAAGGCGGGGCAGCTGTAGACACGCTAAAATTAACATTATTTTGAGTATATTTCATATTGCCGTGCAATGTCCCATTTGACCCTCAAATTAGTTTGTTTGAGTGGTTTTTCCCACTTTTCTTAAATTTATCCTATTTTTCCCTCATTTCCTCCTTTTTCCTTTTTTTCTGGATTTTCTGGGCATTTATCTCAATTTTGAAATTCACGACCTGGGTAAGGGCGTGTTTTTAACAAAACACGACTTGATCTGGGGCATTTCTTTGGAAAGGACGCCCAGACCTGAGGGCATCAATTCTTTTGGTTTGACCGGCTTCCCCGTTTTGAAAACTTGAAATTAACGCCCTTCCCAGGGGCGTGTTTTTAAAAGTGGCTTTGATTGAGGCGTGTTTTACATTTTTTAAATATGAGGAGTTTTTATTTCTAAAATTGGTTTTGAAAGAAACGCCCTTGTGCAGGGCATGTTTTTAAGAAACGCCCTCTAGGGAGGTCGTCAATTCAACAATTGACGCCCTGAACCAGGTCCTATTTCACTTTTGTGCTCCGAACGAACGCAGCCTTTCCCAGAGAGACTCCTGCTTCGTTTGGGCTCTTGCCCAGCTTAATCCTCCCCTATTTGGGCTCTTGCCCGTTCTTATCTCTTCCTCCTTTGGACTCTTCCCTCCTTATCTCCTTTTCTATCTTATTAATAGAGCTTCTGAGCTCTGTTGATCGGTTGGACTCCTCCTCTTCGGATCCCTCCTTTTTCGATCCCCCTTTCTTCCTCCCACCTATTTCTTCTTCTCCTCCTTCTCTGTTTGTGTTTTTCCTTTTTTTTGTTTTGTGCTTGCAGGTTGCTGTTGCTGTCATTCGGCAGAAGGAGGAGCGCCCGCGCAAAGCTTCATCATCTTCTTCAAGCTTCTCCCCCTTGAATATTAAAGCCACGACGCACAGGCTTCTTTTATTTTATTTTCCTCTCATTATTGCAGCACACATACATATGCGTGCATCATCATATTATTAACTCCCCTTCTCAACCATGTGAGAAATCTCCCCACAGTGCAATCTCTTGCACGTCTCCTTATTGTCATGCATCATATATTTCATCATTGTTTTATTAATTTTTTCTTCTCAACCGTGTGAGAATCTCCCCTTAGTGCATCTCTTGCACTCTTTTATTATTTGCATTCATTCATATCTTCCCACCCTTTTTGCATAGGGGTTTAAGGGCAACCACCCTTAAGGTGTGTTCATAATCATATTTTCATGCTCATCTTTATATTTAGGATTTGATGCTACACTCACCATGTTCTAATTCCGTATTCTTTATTTGGTGTTTGTCTTTTTTTGCAAGGGTAATAAAAGCAAGAACTCTCTTCATCAGCCGGCCGATTTGAAGAGAAAGGAGCACTCACATCACCCGCATTTAAGGTATTTTCGCGATCCCTCCATGCTTTTTTTTAGTATTATATTTTGAGGCCTCGTGTCTCTGGCGATCACAAATTCCCCTTAGCACCTCGTGCTATTATATGCTTATTTATTCATATTCTTTATATTTTCCTTAAGTGGATTTTAATCCGATCTACAGGTTGTACCCTAAAAACCTTGGAACCCTTATTTGTCACGTCACTCTAAAGAAACGTGATGCTTAGCCCTCATAGAGTGCTGTTTCTGGCCTCTGTTGAGAAGTTTATCTCTGTCAGTAATTAGCGATCATGACTTGGACGCCAGAAGGAATTGGTG
The DNA here is from genome assembly GCA_022559845.1 of Amorphophallus konjac. Classification (NCBI taxonomy): domain Eukaryota; kingdom Viridiplantae; phylum Streptophyta; class Magnoliopsida; order Alismatales; family Araceae; genus Amorphophallus; species Amorphophallus konjac. The sequence goes on from CM040120.1 coordinate 73,221,834, forward strand.
ACTAGGCTAGTGGCGCTATATCCCTGATTTAGCGACCTGTGGATGGACGCTATTTCATCGTGCCTGTACTATTCATAGGAATGAGCGACCATACAGTGGACGTTGTTTCTGAAATTGATGGCGACTGATTGGACGCCAATTACCCAGTTTCGTGATATGTCTTGGTTTTTCATAGGATTTATCGAGATGTCATACTTGTTCAAGTTCTATCCTTGAACTCCTTCATTCCGTGAAATCTACCTTATCATCCTACAATGGCTTATTCATTTGGAACTCTATTGGCTATGAACTATAGTGGATGTCTAAAAATATATACATGACTCAATGCTAGTGCATATAGGGCCCGATGTAGTCCTGGGAGGAGCACTCGAAAGTACTTGTGCCCATGGGAGCTATATTGATCACGGTGTGGCATTGCACCGAAGTACTTATCTTTCTAGATCTATGGCATTCCACTCACACTCTCTCTCACGATAATACTTGATATTACTTGCGTTCTTGACTCGACATGGTACTTGCTAGAACTCTAACATCTCATGACATTATTCAATATTACATGCTTGATTAGTTCTTTGAAGCTTTGCTTAATCTTTCCTATTAATGGTTCCATACCTTGTCATATCCTCTTTATCTTGCGTTCATTCATGCATAGCCATACTTGCATTCATGCAACATGTAATTACTTTAAGCAAGTATGTTCTTGATGTAATTCCTACTAAACGTTCGCTCACCCAGTTTTATTCTAACATTTTTTAGGAAATTAGGTGGCTCTTGAGACCGAGACTCAATTGGGAAGGGCAAGCGTGCAAGAGAGCTCTAGAAACTAGATGACCCGTGTCTTTTATTTTTCTTGAGTCTAGTATGGTGTCTTCTATCTAGTTTGTCATGTCTAAGTCCTGTTATTACGACGTCTTTTCTTTTCTTTCTTCGAGTTATAATTGGGTCAATAAGTTGTAATGACAAGTTTTTATCGAATGAAAATTTATTTTTGTCAATTCTGGTCCTATTTGTTTGCTTTGATTGACACGACTGTATCGCTGCCACGTTCCGAACAATGCATTCCGCTGCTATCGGTTCGGGACATGACAGATGTGGTATCAGAGCCTCGGCTTTTCCAAATCCTTAGGTCATCAAGTCTAAGTATAGGTTGAGTTGTCCCGTTGGTCATCCTATAGGAATTCCGTGAGATTTGGGTAGAGCTTGGGGTTAAATTCTAAAGGAAAGATGAAATGCTTAAGTCCCATTATTATTAACCATCATAATTCTTGAATCAATAATTAATCTCCCCAATTATTCTTGTAGGAACCTAAATAAAATGGAGGCGTCTAAGTCGAGTTTTGTTCCTGAGATGGTACTGGTAGACGTCCAAGCTTATGCGAAACTAGTTCGAAGAGTCCAAATGTTAGAGAAGGCTGTGGAAGAGAAAGAGAGGGTGGAAGAAGTGAACCTAGTCGAGAGAGATGAAGGGAAGAATCAAGCCTTTAATTCTAGGAAGTTCACCACAACCAAGAAGAGGTCAAACAAGAGTTGTAGTTCCCAGAAGTGTAAGAAGTGTAAGAAGTGTAAAAAGGGTAAATGTTGGGTAGCTCCTATAGAACCATCTCAAGAAAAGTGTAAGTATTGTGATAGGTTAAATCATCAATCGGAGGTTTGTTATCGGAAGAGGGGAGCGTGCCTTGGATGCAGAAGCCTTGAACATAGGATAGCCAAATGCTGACGAGGATCGTCAAGTAGCATGGGCATTTATCAATTTATATTTATTTTAAGTGTTTTTTTTAATATGCTACATTAGTAGGCTTATAGGTGTGCTTTAAAGATATCACCATCATGTATAGTTTTTTTAGTGTCTTAGTATTCCCACGAGAGCTATTATTAGTAAGAAATGTTAGGTGTTAGGTGCTCAATGTCAGAGATGTAAGGTGAGGTTTGACTAAATTGTCTGTCTGTCATGTAAAGAGTCTATATAAGAATATGTAACCCCATGTTATGAAGAACGATGAAGTTGAAATGAAATTATTAGAAATTTATTCCATATGAGGTGAGATGCTTTTGCCTTGTTTTCCCTGAGAAGGAGATGGGTGAGATGCCCCTGGGGTGAGATGCCCCCCCCAGGTGAGATGCCGCCCTCTATCCACCACCCATCCACCTTCCCCCCATCTTCCCAGACCACCACCTGCCACCATTAACCCACATCCCACCTGTGCTCCCTGGCCCTCCCTCCACTAGATGCTGACAACCCGTCAGAGCGCTGCCCCTCTCACCGTAGCTCACCAGCCCACCACTACAGTGTCCACAAACCTGCCCTTCCCTGTCCACCGCATAGAACCCCAGCTGGCCCTCACCCCCTTCCTATCTCCTCTGCCCCATCCCCACACCGTGTGAGAAACCAACCCCTACCCATGTACCCTTTCCACCTGAGAACCCTACCTCCTCACCACACCACACCCCACTCTCTGCTACCCTCTACGCACCCCACCCCACATGCACACGTGAACAGGCCTCTAGTCCAGCGCCCTATGGCGCCCACCGTGGGGCCATGCACGTGAACCCTTCCCCCCCTCTCCCGTCCGCTACTACGATCCCAGTGCCAGCACCCCCCTTCCCTATTCTCCCACTGTTCCCCACTACCGGCGACCCCCTGTAGCGCCACCATCGTCGCCCATGTCGGCCGCAAGCCCGCCGTGGCCACCACCCACGTCCCTAGAGGTCGCCATGCAGAGCGAAGCCCCTCCCCCCCCACCGAGCACAGTGAACACGACGCCGAAGAGCTATCACCGCTGCCGCCGTCCTCGGCCCCATCATCCTGTCGTCGCAGTCCAACTTCCCCAGCACGCAGGCAAGCTCCCAGCACACCCCAGTGTTGCCACTGTCACGCCCGCCGTATAGCCGCTGCCTGCTGCAACTCTCTCTCTCTCTCTCTTCCCTCCCTCTCCATCTCTCTAGCGTGAGGAAGAGGGTTTGACCCCCCCTCCACAAGGGTCGATCCCCCCAGGTAGAGTGTAACAGACAAAAAAAAGATACAATAAAACAAACCCCTCTCATCTCTCTCTTTCTCTCTCTACCCTCTCTCTCATTATTCTATCACAAAAGCAAAGCTTGAAAAAAAGAGATAAAATAAAATAAGCCCCCTCATCATGTCTCTCTCTATCTCTCTTCGATTCGCTCTCCCTCTCTTTTAATTGTTCCCATGTACTCTCTATCTCTTCTCTTTGTTCTCTGTTTTTCTTTCTCTCATTTTGTGATGCTGTAGCAAAAGAAACAATGAAGGGCACGTGACCACTGAGCCTTGTTTTATTATACTGGTTGGAGAATAAAAAGAAAAGAAAGAGTGTAAAGAAAGAGGGGCTAACGTGTGATGCATGTATTATGGCCATGTACTCTCTCTCTCTCTCTCTCTCTCTCTCTCTCTCTCTCTCTCTCTCTCTCTCTCTCTCTCGTGATGCACTTTGAAAAGGTTTAAAGAAATGATGAGATATATTTTATGAAAAGAAAAAAAATAAAAGAAAGAAAGTGAAATAAAGAGAAGGAGAAAAGGTTTAAAAAAATGATGCAAAGTTCAGAAAAAAATAAGTAAAAGGGAGAAGTTATTTTCAAAAAAAATGGTGAAGAAAAGGATGTGAAAAAAAAGGAGAGAAGCTATTGGAAATATTCCAAAAAAAGAGGAAAATAGAGAGAGAAAAATTTATTTTGTAAGAAAAAAGTAGGTTAAATAAATAGAGAGGGAAAATATTTTGAGAAAAGGGAAAAATAATAACAAGGTGAGAAAAAGAATAAAATCATAAGTTGCGGATTTTTGTCCCGCGTCAAGTGGTATCAGAGCAAGTTACCCACTTGTTCTCACAAGTTCGGTCCTTGGCTAAGTCCGCTCCGCCGTGAAGGGAGAATTTGAAACATCGGGTGCATCGTCGTTGAGATAGGAACGGGTGCGAGACCCCATTTGAAGCTCCAGATCTGCCCTCCTCCTCTCCGCCACGAAGGGAGAATTTAAAACTTCGGGTGCATCATCCTTGAGATGGGGACGAGTGCGAGACCCCCTCCGAAGCTCCAGATCCGTCCTTCTATGCCGTCTATCTTCACCGCCCGTCTCCACCGACACCGCTACTCCTCCAAGCAAAGGTCCTAGGTTCGAGGTCGAACCTCCTCCAAGCGGAGGGGTTTGACGAGGATCATCAAGCAGCATGGACATTTATCAAATTATGTTTATTTTGTGTGTTTTATTTTAATAGGCCACATTAGTAGGCTTATAGGTGTGCTTTAAAGATATCACCATCATGTATAGTTTTTTTAGTGTCTTAGTATTCCCACGAGAGCTATTATTAGTCAGAAATGTTAGGTGTTAGGTGCTCAATGTTTGAGATATTAGGTGAGGTTTGACTAAATTATCTGTCTGTCATGTGAAGAGTCTATATAAGAATATGTAACCCCATGTTATGAAGAACGATGAAGTTGAAATGAAATTATTGGAAAGTTATTCCATATGAGGTGAGATGCCTTTGCCTTGTTTTCTCTGAGAAGGAGATGGGTGATGTTGCAGCCCATGGTTCGTGCTTGGTTTCAATGATATCAAAACAATTGTGTTTGTGTGTGTATGTGTTTCATTGAGCAACATGTTTTGTGTGTATGTGTTTCATTGAGCAACATATTTTATATCTTGATTTGATGAGTTGAAAGATGAAGTCAATGTTTGCTCTTGAAAGCCATGTGAACTCTCGGTGTTTAAGGAACTAATGTTATATTTATGTTGGTTTGTAGGAACACAACTTCATGGTTCATACTTGGAATCTTAAGGAGTCCATCAATGAAGCTCTTCTTCTTAAAGGGAGTTAACTCTATTCATGTTTGAAAGTTATATGAATGATTTGTATTTAAGGATCTCATGCCTTGAATATTTTGATTTGCAGGACAAAATCCATGATTCATGTTTGGATCTCAAAGGAGTGCATCAATGAAGATCTTATTGAAAAAGGGAGTTGACTAACTCACTGCATTGTGATGACTCTTCTATATTTCATGCATTCCATCAAATAGCTTTTCACAATCTTGGTTGGGTATTTTCATGCGCTTTCCTCGTAAGATTTTTGGGCTTGAAATAACCTCAACCTTGTAACTTAAAATTTGATGAATGTGATCTTCTAAGTTGCTAATGACATGAATGTGGTTCATGCATGTGAAGACAATGTTCCTCGTGAAAATATTCGTACAAGACTTCATGAGATTTGGTTCAATATTGCTCATGCCTTGCATGAATGATTGGTATTTACTGATGTGTGAGATGCATGTGAAGACAATGTTCCTCGTGAAAATAAGGCTTCATGAATATTAATTTTTGTCAACAAGAATGCCATTTGAATGAATGTGGTTCTATGACATTATGTATGCTTTGCATTTGGCATGATTGTTAACACTTGTGTAATTAAGCATCTTCATGTTGATGATTTGATTGATTCAAGAATGTGATTGAATGGTTGAGCTTCCATGTTATTATATTTGATTGAATGATAGATTCATGCTTATCATTTCAAAACCTTGTCATTTGGTCAAATGTATTTTTGCTAAGTGATTTGAGAAGCAAAATGCATGTTTGAATAGGTTCAATGATGTATTTCATTGTGAACATGTTCATAGTGTTAATGCATAACTCATATATTTTGATTCTCAACTAACCTCTTGGTTTATCATGTTTTTCAGGATGCAAAATCATTGTTGATCTTCATGGGATTATGGTAACATTTAATCAATTGTTTCCCTTTGGTTTGATGGAGGTTTTAGTTATTTTTCAAACTCAAACTATCTTACAGTCTTCACCATTTTCAATCCGACCGTTGGATCTCCCCTCTAAAAATTTTATGTTGTAGCTCTGGGAGTCCTCTTTCCAACGCCTCTAGTCTCGCTTCGATCGGCGTTCGGATCTAGGAGAATTAATTCCTGCCGCCGAAGCGCGCAGAGCTATTTTTTGTGTGCCCAGTCACTGCATGGGTCGACCATTGGGGTCGACCCACTGCAAGGGTCGACCCATGGGGTCGACCCCTGTAAACTTGGCTCATTTTTTGGCCCCGGCAGCACCCTGGTTGCCGAGGGTCGACCCCAAGGGTCGACCCCTTCCGGACGGGATTTACGAAAGTGTTTAAAACCCATTGAAAACCCTTTCAAACATTACCATACTATCTCCTATTAGTTTCTATTGTTATTGAGGTGTTTTTAACATGTATTAGGAGGGTTTTATGAGTCTTTTCCTCACCCCTTGAGTTGCTTATATAAGAGTTACGAATTTGGGAGTTGATTAACCCTAATGCTCATTTGTTCATTCGTGTAGGTGAAGAAAAAGGGAAAACGTGGTGGAACTCTTCCAAGGAGGATATCATCTACATCCGTGAAGATCTGGAGCTCGTGGAAGAAGATGAAAAGGAGCGCATCGAAGAGAGGATCAAGAGGACGTATGAATCGTCTTCATCCAGCTTCCCTCTAACTCGTGGTTCAAGGAACATCATCAATCGGCCTTGAAATACAAAGGGGGACTACTTCTATGTCTTCTATCAGTTCTTTGTGATGTGTTCTATGATCTATATTTTGGGTTTGAGCATGCTTGAGTATTTGTGTTTATTTTCTGAACACTAGAGATATTTGTGTGTGTGACCGTTTGTGTATACGGTCGTATTTGATCGCCTGCGTGCGATCGTGTTTGTGTCTTTGTGCTGCGGTTGTTGTAGCGTGTGTGTGTGTGTTGTGATCCGATCATCGGACCGTGTGTGTGTGTGTTGTGATCCGGTCGTCGGATCGTGTGTGTGTGTGTGTTGTGATCCGGTCGTCGGATCGTGTATGTGTTTGTGATCCGGTCGTCGGATCGTGTGGGAGACTTCATCTCCGTCTGTATGTGTGTTGGGGTATGTCCCCGTGTGTGTGCGGGCGTCGTCCCGTGTGTGTTTGGAGCGTCGTCTCCGTTTGGGGATTTATCCCCGAGTGAAGCCTCACCGGGTTTGGTGAGGGGTGACGTAGGGAGCCCGTCGTGGTCCCGAACCCCCTTAAAAATCCTCGTGTCTTGTGGTTTGATCTTTGTGTTTGTGTGCTTCGCTATCTTATCTGTTTATGCAATCGTGTGAGCTCGGTGAGATTGAGTGAATTAAGTTTAAATCTGTTTAGATTAAATTCCTCAATCTTATCAATCTTGTTAATTCCGATGTGCGCTAGTTTATGTTTTTAATCGGACATAGTTTATAGTAGTAGGATCTATTCACCCCCCCTCTAGATCCGTGTTCTTGCACTACGGGACCCAACAATTGGTATCAGAGCGAGGCTCTACAGTCCTTAGATCTCACGATCTACAGAGTGATCCTAGTACATTCTACAATCATGAACTTTTCTGTTGAGCACATGTCAATGAATTACCTTCCTATTCTTAATAGTTCTGATGTTACTTCATGGATAGGTAAAATGTGTGGACTGATCAATTCAATTAATCCTAATCTTTAGAAGTTGATTTATGATGGTCCTCATATATTACCTCTAGATGAGACCAAGTGATTTAGTCAAGATAAATTGAAGAACCATGAAAATGTCATTGTCTTAAGTTTATTGAAAAGTGCCATTGATACTCATATGTTTCCATTTATTTCTTCTTGTACAACGGCAAAGGAGCTTATGGATAAGTTGATCAAAGCTCAAGAGATGGAAGGATAAAATTATCTCATGGCCGATAATGATGATCAACTCAATGAAGAAAATTATGATGAGGTACATTCTAAATCCGAAGAACTCTCTATTGAGGAATGGCAAATGGCAAATGCTACGCTGTATGATAAATGCAAGAAACTCAAATCTGAAAATAAAACCTTCAAAAGGAAGATTAATGAGAATGGGCATGCTAATTCTTCCTGTAAGAATTGTAAAATCTTGGAGTCAAAAATTGAACATCTGCAAGAACAAAATGAATCTCTTGAATCAAAAATTGAATTATTTTCAGAAGAGATTTCTTGTTTGAATGAAGATGTTGAAATGGCTAGAAAACTTAACACATCTTTTCAAATTGAAAATGAGTGTGATGAGCTGCGTGAGCAAAATACATTCCTCATGTCTAAAATCTCCATGCTTGAGAAAAATTAAGAATATCTTAAGAGCAAGTTAGTGAAAAGCTACTTGATTCTGAAATTGATAGCAAAAGCATCATGAATGAAAATGAAGATCTTAAAAAGAAAAATGGTGCCATGTTAATTCAGAATTCCTTACTAGAAGGAAGATTGAAATGCCTTGATAAGTTTGAAAAAGAAAATTCCTTGTTGAAATCTGAGAATGAACCGTTGCTTGCTACGATCTCAAAGCATGTTGAAACTGAAGAGGTTCTTGAAAAGCTTGCTGAAAAACTTCACTGCACAAATCTGGAAAATAAAAACCTCATGCAAGAAAATGAAAAACTCACATCAAAGAATTGTTTGCTTGACGATAAAATCCTTGCATGTGAAAAAGAGATCAACAACTTGAAGTTTGATTTGTCTAGATTTGTCAAAGGGAAGGAGAACTTAGACACATTGCTAGGTGTTAAAGTGAACTTTCAAAAAGAGGGTCTTGGCTACATCCCGGTCAACAAAAAATCTTTTGAATCAAAAATGAAAACCTCTTTTGTTCATGTCTCTGACATTCCTAGCACCTCCAAAGCTCCTCCTCCCATTTTTCAAAAGAAAACTTCTGAAAATGATTTTACGAGAAAGAAAAATGTCAAACCAACCATGCCAAATAGATTTCAAAAATCAAAGTCTAATGTTGAATGTTTCTATTGTGGTATGTTTGGACATGTGATGGATGATTGTGTTGTCATGAAAGAGGATGACAAACTTACATGTAAAAAGGAAAATGTCTCATACTTTTATTGTCACAAACTTGGCCATGTCATGAATGATTGCTTTGTGAAGTAAAATGATGATTTTCATGTCATGAATGCAAAATCAAACCTTCAAAGAAAATTCAGAATTGAACATGCCTCCAATGCTCAAGGGTCTTCATCCTATAAGAGAAACTTGTTCACAAACACACATGTAAATAATGGAAAGTCATTCCGTAGACCCACATCTCCGTGTTGCTTTCATTATGGGAAGTACGGGCATGTTATGAAAGAGTGTTGGTTTTTGAAAACAGAAAATTTCCATGCTTCTAGAATGCATGCTAGGTCTAATTTTGTTAAATCTAGACCTTTTGAAAATAGAAGATGGAATAGATTTGAAACTTCCTTTACTCCAAAAAGGAAGTCTTTTGGTAAAACTGCTTCTCCTCAATGCCTTTATTGTGGAAACTGTGGACATGTTATTGAGAATTGCAGGATCATGAAGAATGATGATGTTGTAGCAATGAAAATGAAGAAAGCATTTGGTGGCAATGCTACCAACCTCCAGGGACCCAAAAAGGCTTGGGTGCCCAAATCTGTTGAATGAATTATTTTGGATGCAAGTGTGTCTTGAGGTAAATAAAGAATGAAAGGGGTTCCAGTAAAATGGAACAAGGCACACTCATATGGTAAAACCCCAAGTTTACTCCTTCATTGTCAAACTTGGTGGCCTTGATATTTTGGAATGAGATTTTGGTATGTTCTCTTGTTATAATCTAAACTCTTCACAAGCCACATATGTCTTCAATGGATGAATATTTGATATATCAAATAGTGGTTAGAGAAGGTTGGACTACGTTCAACTGGATACTTCCACTAAGCGTGATGGTGGTCTTCAGACCTGTGTTCTCCGCCTAGTACCAAAATTCAGAAATTGAATTATTTAGCTTATAAGGAACCATGTGTTTTGAATGAAATCAATTTACCTTTGATTTGCATGTACTTTCAAATTGAATTTTAAAAACCTTCTTGTTTCAAAAGGGAAAAATATTTGAACTGTGGAATTGATTGATCAAATGCAACAATTGGTATTGAATGTTGACCATGGCTTATTTTAAAGCTCATTGACCATGTGTGATTGATTTGCTAAATTGATAAGTTGTTTGACATGTTTAGAAATCTACTCTTGTCAATAGATGTTCAAACACTTATCTTGCTCATTTGCCAAATTTTGTGTGAAATCTGTTGGACACTTGGTTATTTGCATATTCACACATGCAGGGCGTATCATGTTCAAACTGAAGCTTATGTCTCATGAAATATTGTCTTTGAATGATCATGGTTGAACATTTTGATTCTAAGGGATATGGCTTTTCATGATGAAATCTGAAATAAAATACTCATGATTCAGTGCCAAATTCATTGAAAATCCATCTCATGCATTCACCTGCTTCATGCTTTTCTTAAATGCTCAAATCATTACAAAAACTGAAAACTTGCATAAAAAGAGTGCATTGACATTTTTGCATATAAATACTATGCATATAAAATGACAAAAAGATGCACATTGCATATTCATGCATATAGAGCATATGCATATATTTCATGATAATCGCATATCTTGACTCATGAATGCTTGCATGAATACTTCCATAAATCCTTGCATGCGTGTATGTATTTATCTTATAAGACCTTTCTTGAAAAATTCTAAGACCTCACCTCTTTGATCAATAACAATGCAGTGATTTTATTCATATGTGATACATGTCATATATTAAGGGGGAGGATTTGTTTCAGACCGTGCATACATTTAGGGGGAGTCATAGCCGTGTCTTGTCAAATTTATTTTATACATGCAAAATAAACATTTACCCTCACACTCTTGCACATAATGAATTTAATGAATTTTATTGATAAGGATTTAAGAAATTCCTTCCAACACTTTAAAGGGAACTTGAATCTCTACATCGACATTAAAGAGTAATCGTGAGGAAAAAGCTGCCTACCCCACAAAAATTCAATAAGTGGAATGTGGATCCGAGTAACCGGGAATCCCCCCTGAAATAAAGGAGGAAACTCGCATCAAAAGGAGAAACAAAAATCTATATGTGTGATGAATCCAAGTAGCCGGGAATCTCCATTGAGACATATGAGGAAACTCGCACCGAAAAGTGAAGTCTATTAAAAAAGAAACAAAATCGAGATTGTGCGAAGCTACCGAAAGTCAAGAATCTAAAGTAAAAGTGTAGAGAGGAGATTACCTTCTAGTGTTCTTTAGAAAATATGGAAATCCATATGCTTTGAAGCTCATGAGTCATTACCTCACATTTCACATGGGCATTTTTGTGAAGTATGTCTTTTATGAATTTGCCTACACTCATGGTTTATGTAGTACTCCTAGTTGTGTATACACAAATGTCTTAGTTATGCTTCATACCTTACATTCTTGAATTTGAATCACATGCTCTTTTCTTAACATGTGCCTCATTTAGGGGGAGTTACTATATGTAATATTTGTGTGCATGACGATTGTGCTTGTGTGCTTGCATGTTCATGTATTCCCCTTGAGTCTAATTCTGAGCATAAATCTTACATTTGAAGGATAGAAGTCATCATGGACATAGCTTCATAACTTGCATGATTAGCATTCACATAGTGCATATTCAGTGCTAATTTGCATATTTGCATATTTGACATTTTAAGCATGCATATAGGTCATTCATGATATCATCTTGATCAACTACATACTTTTCAACAATTGGCACAGTTCATTTTGAAATACATATTCTGAACACTTCATGTTGCATAAATGCCAAAATGAGTTCAACTAACAAATGGTATCATGATCAACAAATGCTATCCTTGAGGCTCTCTCTCTTCGAGAATTAGAATTGCCTATGTTTGTGCCTCTATCTTGATCAACACTTGGTATCATATATTTGAGCCCCTACTTAACATCAATTGGCATTTAAATTGGAAACTTATCCTTTGGCCTCACATGTTCATTTTATGTCACATGCTCCCTTGTCTTTTTGTAGATGACAAAAAGGGAGAGAATGTTTAAGGTGTGTGCTCAATGGTGTATGAATGTTGTCGTCTTGGGGAGAATGTGAGAAGTGGTTATGCTCAATGTTTGCACATGTTTGCAAAATCTGTATTATCATACACATCGTTTTGTCATCATCAAAAAGGGAGAGATTGTTGCATCTCATAGTTCGTGCTTGGTTTCAATGATATCAAAACGATTGTGTTTGTGTGTGTATGTGTTTCATTGAGCAACATGTTTTGTGTGTATGTGTTTCATTGAGCAACATGTTTTATATCTTGATTTGATGAGTTGAAAGATGGAGTCAATGTTTACTCTTGAAAGCCATGTGAACTCTCGGTGTTTAAGGAACTAATGTTATATTTATGTTGGTTTGTAGGAACACAACTTCATGGTTCATACTTGGAATCTTAAGGAGTCCATCAATGAAGCTGTTCTTCTTAAAGGGAGTTAACTCTGTTCATGTTTGAAAGTTATATGAATGATTTGTATTTAAGGATCTCATGCCTTGAATATTTTGATTTGCAGGATCAAAATCCATGATTCATGTTTGGAACTCAAAGGAGTACATCAATGAAGATCTTATTGAAAAAGGGAGTTGACTAACTCACTGCATTGTGATGACTCTTCTATATTTCATGCATTCCATCAAATAGCTTTTCATAATCTTGGTTGGGTATTTTCATGCGCTTTCCTCGTAAGATTTTTGGGCTTGAAATAACCTCAACCTTGTAACTAAAATTTGATGGATGTGATCTTCTAAGTTGCTAATGACATGAATGTGGTTCATGCATGTGAAGACAATGTTCCTCGTGAAAATATTCGTACAAGACTTCATGAGATTTGGTTCAATATTGCTCATGCCTTGCATGAATGATTGGTATTTACTGATGTGTGAGATGCATGTGAAGACAATGTTCCTCGTGAAAATAAGGCTTCATGAATATTAATTTTTATCAACAAGAATGCCATTTGAATGAATGTGGTTCTATGATATTATGTATGCTTTGCATTTGGTATGATTGTTAACACTTGTGTAATGAAGCATCTTGATGTTGAAGATTTGATTGATTCAAGAATGTGATTGAATGGTTGAGCTTCCATATTATTATATTTGATTGAATGATAGATTCATGCTTATCATCTCAAAACATTGTCATTTGGTCAAATGTATTTTTGCTAAGTGATTTGAGAAGCAAAACGCATGTTTGAATAGGTTCAATGATGTATTTCATTGTGAACATGTTCATAGTGTTAATGCATAACTCATATATTTTGATTCTCAACTAATCTCTTGGTTTATCATGTTTTTCAGGATGCAAAATCATTGTTGATCTTCATGGGATTATGGTAACATTTAATCAATTATTTCATTTGGTTTGATGGAGGTTTTAGTTATTTTTCAAACTCAAACTATCTTACAGTCTTCACCATTTTTAATCCGACCGTTGGATCTCCCCTCTAAAACTTTTATGTTGTAGCTCTGGGAGTCCTCTTTCCAACGCCTCCAGTCTCGCTTCGATCGGAGTTCGGAGCTAGGAGAATTAATTCCTGCCGCCGAAGCGCGCAGTGCTATTTTTTGTGTGCCCAGCCACTGCATGGGTCGACCCCTGGGGTCGACCAACTGCAAGGGTCGACCCATGGGGTCGACCCCTGTAAACTTGGCTCATTTTTTGGCCCCGGCAGCACCCTGGTTGCCGAGGGTCGACCCCAAGGGTCGACCCCTTCCGGATGGGATTTGTGAAAGTGTTTAAAACCCATTGAAAACCCTTTCAAATATTACCATACTACCCCCTATTAGTTTCTATTGTTATTAAGGTGTTTTTAACATGTATTAGGAGGGTTTTATGAGTCTTTTCCCCACCCCTTGAGTTGCTTATATAAGAGTTACGAATTTAGGAGTTGATTAACCCTAATGCTCATTTGTTCATTCGTGTAGGTGAAGAAAAAGGGAAAAACGTGGTGGAGCTCTTCCAAGGAGGATATCATCTACATCCGTGAAGATCTGGAGCTCGTGGAAGAAGAAGAAAAGGAGCGGATCGAAGAGAGGATCAAGAGGACGTATGAATCATCTTCATCCGGCATCCCTCCAACTCGTGGTTCAAGGAACATCATCAACCGGCCTTGAAATACAAAGGGGGACTACTTCTATGTCTTCTATCAGTTCTTTATGATGTGTTCTATGATCTATATTTTGGGTTTGAGCATGCTTGAGTATTTGTGTTTATTTTCTGAACACTAGAGATATTTGTGTGTGTGACCGTTTGTGTATACGGTCGTATTTGATCGCCTGCGTGCGATCGTGTTTGTGTCTTTGTGCTGCGGTTGTTGTAGCGTGTGTGTATGGGTTGTGATCCGGTCATCGGACCGTGTGTGTGTGTGTTGTGATCCGGTCGTCGGATCGTGTGTGTGTTGTGATCCGGTCGTCGGATCGTGTATGTGTTTGTGATCCGGTCGTCGGATCATGTGGGAGACTTCGTCTCCGTCTATGTGTGTGTTGGGGCGTGTCCCCGTGTGTGTGCGGGCGTCGTCCCGTGTGTTTTTGGAGCGTCGTCTCCGTTTGGGGATTTATCCCCGAGTGAAGCCTCACCGGGTTTGGTGAGGGGTGGACATAGGGAGCCCGTCGTGGTCCCGAACCACCTTAAAAATCCCCATGTCTTGTGGTTTGATCTTTGTGTTTGTGTGCTTCGCTATCTTATCTGTTTATGCAATCGTGTGAGCTCGGTGAGATTGAGTGAATTAAGTTTAAATCTGTTTAGATTAAATTCTTCAATCTTATCAATCTTGTTAATTCCGCTGTGTGCTAGTTTATGTTTTTAATCGGACATAGTTTATAGTAGTAGGATCTATTCACCCCCCCTCTAGATCCGTGTTCTTGCACTACGGGACCCAACAGGTGAGATGCCCATAGGGTGAGATGCCACCCCCCAGGTGAGATGCCGCCCTCTATCCACCGCCCATCCACCTTCCCCCCATCTTCCCAGACCACCACCTGCCACCATTAACCCACATCCCACCTGTGCTCCCTGGCCCTCCCTCCACTAGATCCTGACAACCCTTCAGAGCACTGCCCCTCTCACCGTTGCTCGCCAGCCCACCACCCCACCACTACAGTGTCCACAAACCTACCTTTTCCAGTCCACCGCATAGAACCCTAAATGGCCCTCTCCCCCTTCCTCTCTCCTCTACCCCATCCCCAAACCGTGTGAGAAACCAACCCCTGCCCATGTACCCTTTCCACATGAGAACCCTACCTCCTCACCACACCCCACTCTCTGCTACCCTCTGCGCACCCCACCCCACATGCACACACGAATAGGCCTCCGGTCCCGCGCCCTATGGCACCCACCGTGGGGCCATGCATGTGAACCCTTTCCCCCCCTCTCCCGTCCGCTGCTACAATCCCGGCGCCAGCACCCCCCTTCCCTATTCTCCCACTGTGCCCCCCTGCCGACAACCCCCTGTAGCGCCACCATGGCCACCCATGTCGGCCGCGAGCTCGCCATGGCCACCACCCACATCCCTAGAGGCGGCCATGCAGGGCGAGGCCCCTCCACCCCCCCCCCCCCCACCGAGCACGGCGAGCACGATGCCGGCGAGCTATCACCGCTACCGCCATCCTCGGCCCCATCATCCTATCGTCGCCGTCCAACTTCCCCAGCACGTTGGCAAGCTCCGAACACACCCCACTGTTGCCACTATCACGCCCGCCGTAGCCGCTGCCTACTGCAACTCTCTCTCTCTCTTCCCTCCCTCTCCATCTCTCTAGCGTGAGGAAGAGGGTTTAACCCCCCCTCCACAAGGGTCGACCCCCCCAGGTAGAGTGTAAAAGACAAAAAAAAAGATACAATAAAACAAACCCCTCTCGTCTCTCTCTTTCTCTCTCTACAGTCCCTCTCTACCCTCTCTCTCATTATTCTGTCACAGAAGCAAAGCTTGAAAAAAAGAGATAAAATAAAATATGCCCTCCCCCTCATGTCTCTCTCTATCTCTCTTCAATTTGCTCTCCCTCTCTTTTAATTGTTCCCACGTACTCTCTCTCTCTTCTCTTGGTTCTCTATCTTTCTTTCTCTCATTTTGTGATATGTAGCAAAAGAAACAATGAAGGACACGTGACCACTGAGCCTTGTTTTATTATACTGGTTGGAGAATAAAAGAAAAGAAAGAGTGTAAAGAAAGAGGGGGCAACGTGTGATGCATGTATTATGGCCGTGTACTCTCTCTCTCTCTCTCTCTCTCTCTCTCTCTCTCTCTATGCACTTTCAAAAGGTTTAAAAAATGATGAGATATATTTTGTGAAAAGAAAAAAAATAAAAGAAAGAAAGTGAAATAAAATGAAGGAGAAAAGGTTTAAAAAAATGATGCAAAGTTCAGAAAAAAAATAAGTAAAATGGAGAAGTAATTTTCAAAAAAATGGTGAAGAAAAGGATGTGAAAAAAGGGAGAGAAGCTATTGGAAATATTCCAAAAAAAAGAGAAAAATAGAGAGAGAAAAATTTATTTTGTAAGAAAAAAGAAGGTTAAATAAATAGAGAGGGAAAATATTTTGAGAAAAAGGAAGAAATAATAACAAGGTGATAAAAAGAATAAAATCATATGTTGCGGATTTTTGTCCCGCATCAAGTCGTATCAGAGCAAGTTGTCAACTTGTTCTCACAAGTTCGGTCCTTGGTTAAATCTGCTCTGCCATGAAGGGAGAATTTGAAACTTCGGGTGCATCGTCTTTGAGATGGGGACGGGTGCGAGACCACATTCCAAGCTCCAGATCCACCCTCCTCTTCTCCGCCACGAAGGAAGAATTTGAAACTTTGAGTGCATCGTCCTTGAGATGGGGACGGGTGCGAGACCCCCTCCGAAGCTCCAGATCGATCCGTCCTTCTATGAGGTCTATCTTCACCGCCCGTCTCCACCGACACCGCTACTCCTCCAATCAAAGGTCCTAGGTTCGAGGTCGAACCTCCTCCAAGCAGAGGGGTTTGACGAGGATCGTCAAGCAGCATAGGTATTTAACAATTTATATTTATTTTGAGTGTTTTATTTTAATAGGCCACATTAGTAGGCTTATAGGTGTGCTTTTAAGATATCACCATCATGTATAGTTTTTTTAGTGTCTTAGTATTCTCACGAGAGCTATTATTAGTCAGAAATGTTAGGTGTTAGGTGCTCAATGTCAGAGATGTTAGGTAAGGTTTGACTAAATTGTCTGTCTGTCATGTGAAGAGTCTATATAAGAACATGTAACCCCATGTTATGAAAAACGATGAAGTTGAAATGAAATTATTGGAAAGTTATTCCATATGAGGTGAGATGCCTTTGCCTTATTTTCTCTGAGAAGGAGATGGGTGAGATGCCCCCCCCGGGTGAGATGCCCCCCTCTATCTACCGCCCATCCACCTTCCCCCCATCTTCCCAGACCACCACCTGCCACCATTAACCCACATCCCACCTGTGCTCCCTGGCCCTCCCTCCACTAGATGCTAACAACCCTTCAGAGCGCTGCCCCTCTCACCGTAGCTCACCACCCCACCACTACAGTGTCCACAAACCTGCCCTTCCCTGTCCACTACACAGAACCCCAGCTGGCCCTCGCCCCCTTCCTCTCTCCTCTGCCCCATCCCCACACCGTGTGAGAAACCAACCCCTGTCCATGTACCCTTTCCACCTGAGAACCCTACCTCCTCACCACACCCCACTCTCTGCTACCCTCTGCGCACCCCACCCCACATGCACACGCGAACATGCCTATGGTCCCGCGCCCTATGGAGCCCACCGTGGGGCCATGCACGTGAACCCTTTCCCCCCCTCTCCCGTCCACTGCTACGATCTCGGCGCTAGCACCCCCCTTCCATATTCTCCCACTGTGCCCCCCTCCCGGCGACCCCCTGTAGCGCCACCATCGTCGCCCATGTTGGTCGCGAGCCCGGCGTGGCCACCACCCACGTCCCTAGCGGCCGCCATGCAGAGCGAGCCCCCCCCCCCACCGAGCATGGCGAGCACGACACCGCCGAGCTATCACCGCTGCCGCCGTCCTCGGCCCCATCATCCTGTCGTCACCATCCAACTCCCCAGCACACCGGCAAGCTCCCAGCACACCCCACTGTTGCCACATCACGCCCGCCATAGCCGCTGCCTGCTGCAACTCTCTCTCTCTCTTCCCTCCCTCTCCATCTCTCTGGCATGAGGAAGAGGGTTTGACCCCCCTCCACGGGGGTCGACCCCCCCAGGTAAAGTGTAAGAGACAAAAAAAGATACAATAAAACAAACCCCTCTCATCTCTCTCTTTCCCTCTCTACAGTCCCTCTCTACCCTCTCTCTCATTATTCTATCACAGAAGCAAAGCTTGAAAAAAAAGAGATAAAATAAAATAAGCCCCCCTCATGTCTCTCTTTATCTCTCTTCAATTCGCTCTCCCTCTCTTTTAATTGTTCCCACGTACTCTCTCTCTCACTTCTCTGTCTTTCTTTCTCTCATTTTGTGATGCTGTAGCAAAAGAAACAATGAAGGGCACATGACCACTGTGCCTTGTTTTATTATACTGGTTGGAGAATAAAAAGAAAATAAAGAGTGTAAAGAAAGAGGGAGCAGCATGTGATGCATGTATTATGGCCACTCTCTCTCTCTCTCTCTCTCGTGATGCACTTTGAAAAGGTTTAAAAAAATGATGAGATATATTTTGTGAAAAGAAAAAAATAAAAGAAAAAAAGTGAAATAAAGAGACGGAGAAAAGGTTTAAAAAATGATGCAAAGTTCAGAAAAAAAATAAGTAAAAGGGAGAAGTTATTTTCAAAAAAATGGTGAAGAAAAGGATGTGAAAAAAAAAGAGAGAAGCTATTGGAAATATTCCAAAAAAAAGAGGAAAAATAGAGTGAGAAAAAATTATTTTGTAAGAAAAAAAGAAGGTTAAATAAATAGAGAGGAAAAATATTTTGAGAAAAGGGAAGAAATAATAACAAGGTGAGAAAAAGAATAAAATCATAAGTTACCGATTTTTGTCCAGCATCAAATGCCCTCTCATAAACTCGGAACTGCAAGAAGGGACTCAAGCCTTAATGGAAGCGGAGACCACAAAAGAAGAAATTGTGGAAGGTACCCCTCATCCTTAATCTTAAATTAGTTCTTTTCCATTTCGGCCATTTTGGATCCTTTTGCTTGCATGGTTGCCTTAGTAAATAGTAGTTCCACATTCTTGAGTTAGAAGGTGATGTGAATTTGGGGACCAAATTCTCTTTAGTGGGGGAGGGTGTAACGCCCGGTTAAATTATGAAAGGGAAAAATAGTAATAATTAATTATATTTTAAAAAAATAGAAATAATATTGTAAATTTCCATAAGAGATAATGCAAGATCTTCTTATTAAAAATAAAATAGAATATTAGGTTATGACCTCTCTATTTTATTAGGAATCATTAGATAAAACCCAAGTACTCATCTATGTACTAAAAAGTGACTAGCCAATGAATGTTCCTTTAAAATAAAAACCTTTATCGGATCGAATCTGTCTTTGATACCCATAAGGTAGATAGATGATTAAGAGTAGTGATAATAATAATATACAAAGATCCGACCCAAATATGAATTAGTAATAAACCATTCAGAACAAGCCATTAATGAGTTAAGGGCCATCCTAAACCTCACCGAAACCTTAATGGGCTTTAAACCAATGTAAAGGAGAACCTACAACTAATGGACTTAATAACCAATCAAAGGATAAAAGACCTTTGCGCCCAAGTATGGGCCTCACGTAGTTGAATTTAGTCTAAAGGATATGGGGCTTATAGTTAAGTAAGGTGAGGAAATCTCTTGGTTTCTTTATTGAACCTGTTGGTGAACATTGGAGGACCCTAATAACCCAGGGTATGGTAACAACTAATGGGTTGGAAGGATTAGTACATAATGGGCTTTGAGAAATAACTATGATGGGCCTAATGGCATGGGTTAAGGATATATATATATAGAATAGCCACAACCATCACTAATGGGCCTTAACCCATTCTAATGGGCCTCGTTAGACACTAAAACCCAACTCATAAAACTCACCAAAGGCTCTCAAACCACACACATTAAAACGGCCTTGACATATACATATATGGGCCTTATGTATAAACCCATGAACATGAGAAGCTTAATGAGCCAAATGGGCCTTATTAGTCATAGCCCATAACCGTTCCCATGACAAAGGTTGCCTAGGGTACATACACATTTATATATATTACGGGTTGTTTCAGCAAGCCAAAACCCATGTTTCAAGCCTGCATGCACGAATAGGATTTAGGGTTTTTAATCTAATCATGAAGGTGGCTGTGGATTGGGAAGGAAAGGATTAGCTTGGGAAACTTTAGATCGATTAGGATTACTATGTAGGGAAACTCAAATCCTATTAGAAGTTGGAATTATCAATATCTATAAATAAGGACCTCCATCGAACGAGTTCAAGACTATTACTGCGTTCGAAGGAGCCCTGCGTCGACGTCTTCCTCCTGTGCTTGCAGCCGTGCGAGGAAGCTTTGCTTCTTCCTCTTTTCTTCTCTCCTATGTCTTCTCCTGCAACGTTGCCGTAAAAGAAGCCTGCTGTTTCTTTCCCTTACCACTACGGCAGTGCGTTGGGGATGAAAAAGGCCTCCTACATGCTGCTATTTCTTCCTCCGTTCCAGTGCAGTTGCTGCTATAGCAAGCTCCTCTTTCTGATCGTGAGTTACTGCTGCTGCTCTAATTCCTATTTCCGTCTGCCTGTTCATCATCCAAAACCCCAAAAGAGGTAGGTTTTCTCAAGAACTGAAGCTCAAGATCATTAGTAAAAGGTTGCATGCATATAATGCATGAAAGACATGCTTATACTTTGATTTCATGATCCATGCTTTGAGTTTTTACGTCGATTAATGCTTTCTGAAAATAGCGATCATCACATGGCCGCAATTTCATGATTTCACGACAGCCCCCCCGCCGCATATTAAATGACGACCACGCTGGCGGGCGCAAGATCCTGAATCTGCGACTACCTTCTGGCCACAAATTAATGTGCGACTAAGACAGTGTCGTAATTTCCTATAATATGAATTAATAAATAAACCATGTTTAAAATTTAATAACTATGTAACCTAATGTGTGAAATTTACTATGTGTATGTTTCTAGAGTCTCCTTATTATTCCCTACATATTCATGTCTTCAGTTTTCAAAAATTCCATGTACATCTCGTAGTGTTACTGTTCATGCTATTTCATAAGAAATGAATAGTGATTTGTGTCTAGCTTCGTACCTGTCCTATGTATTTAGCTTTGTATATAAAAAGAAATGGCGCCTGTTTGGGCAGGTGTTCATTCATGATCCGACGCCCCTCCATAGAGGCGCACATTCTTGATAATTTGTTTAAAAATTGAAATTTATCAGAAAATAAGAATTAACGACCATCACCTGGTCGCTATATCATGATCTGGCGCCTTCTTGGAAGGTCACCCATTACTTGAAATGTTAAATGGATAATTGTGAAATATTGATTAGTGCCTCTTTAAAGAGTCGTTATTCCCTGTAAAATTATTTCAAAAATACTGCGTATATTGTTTTGGCGATTGGGCTATAGGCACAAATTTCTGATTTAGCACCTATCTGTCTGGGCGTAGATTATTGCTCTCTCATTTTTTATCGATTTTCTGGTCCATATCGCGGGTCTATTGACACTCTCATCTCAAATCAATAGATGGAGTCTCTGTTTTATTTCTATCAATTACACACTCAGCTCTTGGTGATGATTTGACCCTCCACAGGATATTCCTTCCTTTGGACTGGTACTTTCTTCATTGAGACCTCCGTAAGTCTATGCTAGCCTTGGATTCCCTCAAGGCAGCCGAGCAGGTTATACCCTAAAAACCTGGAACCCTTATTTGTCACGCCACTCTCAAGAAACATGATGCTTAGCCCTCATAGAGTACTATTTCTGACCTCTGTTAAGAAGTTTGTCTCTGTCAGTAATTAGCGACCATGACTTGGACGCCAGAAGGAATTGGTGACCAAGCCAGTGGCGCTATATCCCTGATTTAGTGACCTGTGGATGGACGCTATTTCATCGTGCATGTACTGTTCATAGGAATGAGCGACCGTACAGTGGACGCTGTTTCTGAAATTGATGGCGACTGATTGGACGTCAATTACCCAGTTTCATGATATGTCTTGATTTTTCATACGATTTATCAGTATATCATACTTGTTCAAGTTCTGTCCTTGTACTCCTTCATTCCGTGAAATCTACCTTATCATCTTACAATGGCTTATTCATTTGGAACTCTATTGGCTATGAGCTATAGTAGATGTCTAAAAATATATACATGAGTCAATGTTGGCGCATATAGGGCCCGATCTAGTCTTAGGAGGAGCACTCGAAAGTACTTGTGCCCATGGGAGTAATATTGATCACGGTGTGACATTGCACCGAAGTACTTGTCTTTCTAGATCTATGGCATTCCACTCACTCACTCTCTCGTGACAATACTTGATATTACTTGCGTGTTTGACTCGACATGGTACTTGCTAGAACTCTAACATCTCATGGCATTATTCAATATTACATGCTTGATTAGCTCCTTGAACCTTTGCTTAATCTTTCTTGTTAATGGTTCCATATCTTGTCATATCCTCTTTATCTTGCATTCATTCATGCATAGCCATAGTTGTATTCATGCAACATGTAATTACTTTAAGCAAGCTTTTTCTTGAGATATAATTCCTACTGAGCATTCGCTCACCCACTTTTATTCCAACATTTTTCAGAAAATCAGGTGGCTCTCGAGACCGAGACTCAATTGGGAAGGGAAAGTGTGCAAGAGAGCTCTAGAAACTAGATGACCCGTGTCTTTTACTTTTCTTGTGTCTAGTATGGTGTCTTCTATCTAGTTTGTAATGTCTAAGTCCTGTTATTGCGACGTCTTTTCTTTTCTTTCTTCGAGTTGTAATTGGGTCAATAAGTTGTAATGACAAGTTTATATCAAATGAAAATTTATTTTTGTCAATTCTGGTCCTATATGTTTGCTCTGATTGACACGACTGTATCGCTGCCACGTTCCGAATAACGCATTCTGCTGCTATCAGTTCGGGACGTGACAGTTAGGGTGTTGGAAGGGCTCCAACAAAGGGGAGGATCGACAAGGACGACGAAGGGAAAGAAGACTGTCATGACTCGGGTTTTCGGATTGAGTATCTGTGGGTTTTGGAGCAGTTCCACGGGTCTCAGATTGCGTTTTATAAATAAAATAAAATTTTCTAAATATTAGATCATTAAATCCCTAAAAAAGAAATAATAATTTATTTTTGGGCGATGTAGCATGATGAGCGAATTATACATTTTTTGAGGATCATAGGGTTAATTTTTGATAATTTTATAATTTCTAAAAATTTTAAGTCCCAAAAATTTCCTATAAATATCCCTTAACCCTCACCCCCTCTCATTCTCCTGTTTCTCTCCCTCTCTCCTCCGTTTCTCTCCCTCTCTCTCCCTCACATCTCCGGTGCCCGACAGAGAGCGTGGTGGGTGAGGCAGCTAGAGCGATGACGACAGTGATGGTGAGGATCGAGGCTTGAACGAGAGTGGTGGCGGTGGCGGGGCGTTTCGCATTTTTATGAAGAACCAGCCGTGGAAAGAAATGTGGATCGGCGCCAGTTTCACGTTGTTTCTTCGTGAAAGGTAGGGGGATGGATCTTGACTTCTCCCCTCATGTTTCCTTGTTGTATAGTGTTGAATTGGGAGAATGAGAGGGGTTTATTTTGCATTTGAGAAAAATGCATGTCGGGGGTTGAGAGACAAGATCCGATCGATTTGTGTAGTTTCGATTTGTGTAGTAGATTTAGTTTAATTTTGCATTTCCATGATGTATGATCGAAGGAGATCGATTTCCGATGTTTCTCGCTCGCAATGGGGCAAGTTGGATGTGGTTTAAATCCCCCGAAACGTGGTTCTAGTTCAGGGACCTCCACAAGAGGCGGCAACATCATTGGCCATCGGAGTTGGAGGCGGCCAGGTGCCCTGCCGTCTTGCCCATCTGGGTGGCCAGCTCTCTGGCCACCTGGATGGCTGGGCGACTAGGGATATGGCCGCCCAGGGAGGAAAGCCCAGTTCTGGGCGGCCAGAAGGTTGGCCACCTAGGCTTCTGGGTGGCCCGCTATCTGGCCGCCCAATGCCCAGAGTACTGGGCTACTAGCTATCTGGCCGCCTAGTGCCCAGTTGTTGGGTGGCCAGAATGGTGGCCGTCCAGGCCCTTGGTGAAGGCGGCCATAGGGTTGGCCGCCCAAATTGCAGATTCTAGAAACTGCTAGGTTTTTGTGATTTCCCCAGAGTGTTATTCCCGCTCGTGCCATATGAGTCGACAATAGATGGTTTAGCTATCTAGATAGATGTTCTTGAGTTTTGGCAATGTTGGACCCCCTTGTGTCACATTATATGTATATATTGGATAGATGTGACCCGATGGTACTCCGGTGGTTTCTACTTCTACAGTGAGTTCTTACCTTGAGTGACCCCCATTAGTCATAGCCTTCTTTACAACACGTGGTGTCGACCCACCTGGGAGTGGTGGAGCAGCTGTCCCGGTTGAGACGATTTTTAAGCTAGTTCCGTAGGGCCCCTTGTCGTTGTATCATGAGTCTAGGCTGGGGGTAAAATTAACTAGAGGACCTGACTTAGAGTAGATGGTCTGTGTATGCACACTTGGTTTGAGGCTTCGGACCCTCGCTGACGAGTGCGACCCTAGATAGTCCTTGTCTTGTGGTTACTTGTGTACGGTGTCGCAGTTGCCGCCTTTCTTAGCCTGTAGGGTGACACCTAAGGCACAAACTAAGACATTAGTGGATGCATCTGGCCTTGGCTCTAGTGAGCTATTCTCCTGTCACTTGAGACGTAGTTTCTCCCATCTCTCGAGGGTCTAGTTTCCGACAGTGAGGTCGTATTCCGCTCAATGGTCGAGACTGTGCTTTCCCAGTAGTTAAGTAATGTTTCCTTTAGCATTTGGATAGAGTTACCCCGACGTATATAGACATGTTGTGGCTTAGCGGTTACATGATAGCAGTTCTTCCGATACTCGAGGTATCTTGTCGCCTGCGCGAGGCTTATGTGACCGGTAGCTTAGTTGTGTTTATTTCTTGTTATCAATTATATTATCCTTTCGTTATTGTTTATAGCTCATGTTTATAGTTGTTTATTGTAATTGTTGTGGTGGGGATCTGTGGGACCCTTACTGAGCCAATGAGATGAGGCTCACCCCCTTTTCTTTTCAGGTTTAGTGCGCCTCCACATTGTTCAGAGGCCTTGAGCAGTGCTTGCAGGGTTCTAGTGTCGCCAACCTTTCTCCAGCCGGGGTATGTCCCAAGGCTTTGTACCTTTCTTTTGTTGAGTTGTATCTTTTTAGACTTGTACATTTGGACTATAAGCTATCTATAAACTGTATAAATCTATTTAAAAATATATAAACTTTAATTTCTGCATTCTAATTATTGCATTCATTTTAGATTCCCACATATTCCCTTGACACCAATTTGAACCCTTCCGAGTCTCGTGGCTCGTAGGTAGCGGGTCGGGATTCGAGTCGCACCGATTATTTTTGGTATCCAAAATCTCGGGTCGTGACAAAGACGGTGGACTCGGAACTTTATGCGCGAGGACTGTGACAAGAGAGGGTTTGGAAGGGAGACGATCGCACTGCGAGATATAACTGTGGCGAGGCTATTGGCTGCGATCGGTTAGGCGAGTATTATCATTTGAAAACGATTGAGATTTATCACTAAGGAAATATGTGTGACTTTAGGTCTCTCGGGACCAGGTCATCAGGTTGACTATAGGCGTTCTATTAAAAGGTCACTCATAGTGTATTTGGATGGAGATGACTCAGTGCAACCACTATACAGGTTTCTGATTTTGCAGCCAAACGGGACAAGCACACGTGTCATCCTCCGTGATCCAGGAGAGGAAATCCTACTGGATGAATTTATCCCAGCAAATTGAAGTCAAAAAGAAAAATCTTGTGGAACGAAGCTCTTTATCTTGAAGATATGTCTAAAGAAGATTTATCTCAGTCATTTTAAAACTAAAAAATGGCCGAGGTAATTATCGAGCACCCTGCGAAAAGAAAATGAAGAATTAAGTGCGAAAATAAATATGTGTACCTGGGTTCGTCGTACGCTAAAAGATTACATCATAATGTATTTTGTTGCCTGGCATATTAAAATGTATTAATGCTCTCTTTTTTTTAGGTGAGTGTGTTAAGGAAGTTATTCGAGTTGACTGGGACTCTCCCAGATGTGTTTTTGATAGTTATATTTTGCATACGGCCTTTTGTTTGTCGTTCGACATGTGGAGTGGCTAGCTATGAAATCCACGTGCAACTAAAATGTAGATGAATTTTGACTCGTTGCCTTTTGGAATGCGAGTCCAAAGCATGTGTCACAGGTGTTATTTTGTTCTTTTTGGAATGCAAACTCATTTCTTACTTCAAATATTTTAAACATGAAATATTTTATTTATTTTGGTCACCCATTTTGTCAGCCTGATAATAGTAAAAAATATAGATTCTTATTGTCCACCAAAACAATCATTTTAGTACACCATAATAAGATTATGGCCGCATATTTTGTCAGCCTTATAATAAATCTGGCAAAGTGATTACTTGGTCACACTCATATAATTATTTGTCACCCTCGTAACATAATTTATTACCTTTAGATAGGTATTTTTCCACCTATTTATCTCTCTTACATAAATATTTTTCACCTTTATATAGTTATTTAACCACCTATTTATTTCCCTTCCACAATTTTTTCACACTTGTTCTGTTGTTCCCCTTATATAGATATTTATCACCCTTATATAGCTAATTGTCATCTTTATAAAGTTATTTGTCCCCCATATCCACCTATTTATCACCCTACTACAGATATTTCTCACCTTTGTGCATGCCCATCCCCTTTATAAGCTCACCCATATAGAGTTATATTTGTAACTCTTATATAGTTATTTGTTCCTTTTGCTCACCTATTTGTCTCTCTTACATAGATATTTTTCACCCTTGTCCCATTGTCGATCCCCCTTACGTAGTTGCCACCTTTATTTAGCTATTTATCACCCTCATATAGTTATTTATTGACAATAGGGTTTCTATTTATCACCCTTGATCACCTATTTATTTCCGTTATTTTCACCCTTGTCCCATTGTTCCCCTTATATAGATGTTTGTCACCCTTATATAGTTAATTGTTATCTTTGTATAACTATTTGTCCTCCCTATCCTAATATTTGTCACCCCTTATATAGATATTTCTCACCCTTGTGATCGATCGGCACAAGCACAAGTGTCATCTTATAATAATTCTAGTCAGACTTATAATAATCATTTTGTAATTAATAAAAAGCTCCCTGAATTTTTAATATGTTTCCAATAATTTAACCAAGCCCAAAACATACATTCTGAAACCATTCAATATTAAGCAAGTCCAAACCATGTGTCACAGGTGTTTTTTGTTCTTTTTGGAATGCAAACTCGTTTCTTGTTTCAAATATTTTAAACATGGAATAGTCACAATGCTAGTGGCTTCTAATTGAGGAATTTTCATCTGGTGATAAAATATCTGAGGTCTCTTATTTGTTAGTAGTGATATTTTTTGTTAACAAACAAGATCTCTAACGTGATTGTCAAAGTGGATGGATGATATTTCATCTATCCAGGCCGAAAAGGTCACAGCCTCAAAGTAGATAGATAATATTTCGTCTATACAGAATGCAAAGGGTAACCGTGTCAAAGTGGATAAATGATATTTTGTCTATCAAAATCTAATATCTGAATGATAGAAAAAACACCATCAAAGTGGATAGACGATATTTTATCTATACAGAAGTGATAGTTGAAATATTGCAAAATAGATTATTTAAATATCTACATTAAAATAGTCAAATGGCATTCCTCGGGAACTATTTGACCCGTTGACTACACTAACGACAAAAATATACAACATATAGCCTTCTAAACACTTGACTCAATAGTACCATTTCTCATTGTTGTCCCGTTGTCCCTCTTATACAGTTGTCACCTTTATTTAATTATTTATCACTTTTATATACCTATTTATTACTCTTGGGTTTCTATTTATCACCTTTAATCACCTTTTTGTTTTTGTTGCACAATTTTTTCAGCCTCATCCCATTATTCCCCTTATACAGATATTTGTCACCTTCGTATAGTTAATTATCATTTTTGTATAGCTATTTGTCCCATTTATCCTCCTATTTGTCACCCCATCACGGATATTTCTCACCCTTATGCCATTGTCCCCTTATAAGTTATTTGTCATCCTTATAATATTATGTGTAACTCTTATATAATTATTTGCCATCCTTATATGCACACAATAATTGTTACGATAGATATGCCAGAATTGAACGGATGGCAAATGTTCAATTATTTTAGTAGTGCAATAATTATGGTTCAATTATTATTGAATTATTTATGGCCTTCATCATCTCTAGTCATTTCACACAAAACCCACTTGCCCTATGCGGGAGGCTCTTTAGGGTTTAGGATTTCCAGCTTTTTCTTGTCCCGAGAGACGTCATTGATCGTATCATCTTAAAGCGCCAGATCATGGTAAGTCTTTTGACCGATTTTGGCAGTGAAAGGTCCAATCCTTACCTACCAGGTTTGAATGCCCGTGAAGTGATCGTGCTCGATCTATTAAGTGTTTCTGGTCTTTGCGATGGCCTCACCTTCGAGCGATCAGCGCTATGCATCTGCTGAACTAGTAAGAGTGGTAGTGGCATCATCCCCAGCACAATCCATTTCACCTTCAAGCGATCTGCGTTGTGCATATACGGAAGTACCCAGCACAGCCCATTTCCTCTGCGTCCTCCACGGCCCCTTGTTATTACGGGTTCTTCCCCCTCTATTATTTCTTGTTCCTTCCTTCCAAATAACATTAAGATCTAGATCTGCCATACGTATGAAAGATGCATGTTTTGCCTTCAGATATTTTTTAAGTTATGTAGCCTTTGAGTTTTTTTAGATTCTAGGGGAGATTGTGTTTATTTGCTTACGTAAAAGAATGGCTGATATTCTATCTTCCAGTGCTCTTATTAGTAGATACATCTCAGGCCCATACGAAAGTTTTGTGTCTTCCTGTACTAATATTACTTATAAATTTTTCTACCTATGAAATCATGGAACAACAAAAAAGGGAAGAGGAGAACAATGCCTTCTTTAGGTAACCACCCGAGTCACCTGGAATTTCCATTCAATCTCAAATTGATTGTCACAACTATCCATGCTACATATAATGTAATTGTTGTGTCCCAGGTTTTGATGATGTCTGACTATGACTCATTCATAAGTCTAATGTGATTTTGATTTTTTCACATGTATTAAGATCAGGTCAAAGAATGTCAATAGAATTCAACAGCGGCAAAGGAAGTCATATTTCAAGAAGACAAAGATTGAGTGAAAGCAAGCAAGTAAACTAAAGCTCCAGTCATATGGCAACACAGACTGAAAGAAGCCCAAGGTGCAAAGGTCTTTGGATGCAGAGAAATCAAGAAAGATCTGGCAAGTTGGTCAACAATCAACATATAAGAAAAAGAAGAACTAAAAAGAACATGTTGCATTGACTCCAGGCACATCATGTTGTTGAGTGTGTCTACTCATTTGTTCACATGAAAAATCAAATCAAGTGAACTTATTAAAGGTTGCGTCGACTCCAACCCCTCACTGTGTCGACTCCAGAACGGTCTCCAGCAAGGTTGCATCAAGCGCTCATCAACGAGTGCATCGACACATTAAAAGCTTTCTTACAGGCTGCGTCGACCCCACTCAGTTCTAGCAACAGCTTACAGGGGACACCCGTCAGCTATGTCGACACTATTTTTACAGGAGGTTGACATAGGGCAGGCTTCATAGAAGCCGCTTCGGACGCATCTTCAGAGGATGCGTCGACGCACCCTCCCAGCTGCGTCAACGCACACCGGCCAAGCTCGCAGCAGATCAAGTAGAACAGAAGCTGCGTCGACGTAGGGCACTTGGTGCATCGACGCACATGAAGATTTTTCTGACCAAAATTCTATTCGTTCAAACATGTGTTTTCTCACTCCAAGTCAATATCGCAAGTTGCCAAAACACGCGATTCAAGGTCTGGAAAAGGTCCCAGGACAGAGATCCTACCTTTCTATCATAGGACAGTCAGAACACCTTTTTGTGTGAAGACTTTGTCAGAGATCAAATCTAGGAAATGTCACTTTTCATGATGTCCTTGGTTCCGCAGTCAACCAATGAGATTTCATCCTTGAAAAGCACCTAGGACAGAGGACCGTCCTCCTATGTCCTAAGCCAATGAAGGAGCAGATCTAGAAAATGACTCCAATCAGAAACCTCATTTTTCCTATGGGCCAATCAGATTATAGTCTGTAAAAAGAACCTGGAAAATCAGATCTGAAAATAGTGTGCCCTACTCTCTTATATGCTGGACCAATCAAAAACCACCAGGAAAATGTCTGTGGACAAGAAGCTTATTTTTATTCTGACCATTCAAATGGCAGGATCTGGGAGGGAAAAATATTTTGCTCCATCCCTCTATAAATATGAAGCCCTTGGCTGAAGAAATTTGCTACTGCTGCCTGAGAGAAGAAAAGAGCTGAGAAAGAAGAAGAGAGCTTATGCATTAGCAGAAGATTTGTGAGAAAGAAAAGATAATAGAGTGAGCAGCCCAACCCTGATCCGACCTAGCCCAGTGCTGAGAAGAAAAGAAAAGAGAGTAGCCCTCCTTGCAGATGGTCTGAAAGTGCAAAGAAAAGAGTTCAGATCTGAACTGATTTTAGATCTGTAGTTAAAGCTTCAAGATTTTGATCTGAAGCTACATTCGTGTTTTCTATTTCTCCTCTGTGTTTTTTCTCTTAAAACTTCTCAACTATTAACCGTGTGTCTTGATGAGGTTTCAGTAGAGTAATCCGGTACTCTGTTCTAGACACCGGAGTGTTTTTATGGCTGAGTTCGGCCGTGTGTGTTTGTGGGGTCTATCCCCGTGGCTTACTGCGCTTACAATGTGTGTTGTGTGTTTTGTTTTTCCTTTTGGGGCTTGTCCCCATGTGGAAGCTGTGAATCAGCGTGAGGACCTTGTCCTCGTAAGGATTTGTTCCTCATTTTAAGTTGTGTATCGGCGGTCTTGGGGCTGTGCCCCCGTCAAGCTGTGTCAGCAGAAGCTGTGTATCAGCGTGTGTGTTGGGGGGGTTTCATCCCCGTTAAGCTGTGTATCAGTATGCGTGTGTGTGGGGGGGGTTCGTCCCCGTTGCTGCAGTTGCAGTGTAGTGAAGCCTCACCGGGTTGGTGAGGAGTGGACGTAGATCTACAGGCTTGCAGACTGAACCACCTTAAAAACTCCTTGTGTAGTGGGGTGTGATTTGTGTGATTGCTCCCTATCTCCTACCTCTATTCACAGGTTAGATTGTTGTTTAACATGCTAGCTGTTTTGGCCATTTGAGTTCAAGTGTTCTTAGCATTATGTTCACACACACTATCACTATATGTTCGAACCTGGCTCAGTGTGAGCCATCTTTCCCTTGAGCGTTGTTTTTTATTTCCTCTTAGCAGTAGTTTAGTTCGATCAAGACATATCACATTGAGGGATCTAAGTGTTCCTCTACTAAGTTTTCATTTGGTGACCAAATTTTTTAATTGGGCAAAGTTTTTGAAGGGATCTATTCAACCCCCCTCTAGATCTTATTGGCGTACCCAATAGTAATATCCCCAGATTTTTGGATTATTTTTCGTGGGTTACTGATTGCATTCATTTGGATTTCAAAATTTGATATTGGGATTTCGGATCCCTAATCGATATTTATGTGAATCTTTTGGGTTTGTAATGGCCCATTGAGTGGTCTCACTTTTTTTGGAATTTTTCAACTTCAAAATGTATTTTTTCAGAGATTTATAGAGGTTAAAGCATATTTTCTAAAATGAGAAAAGAAAAAAATATAATATAAAAAAAGCTGATTAAACTTTTTTAAACCCCCCCTTCCCCACTGTTCTCACCCTCTTTCTCTCTTTCACGTTCACACACCCACACTACCACCGTTTCCCCCTCTCACCCTTCACCTCTCTGGCAACCGACAGAGCTTGGCGGGGGCGGGATCGTGGACGGCTCAGGCATCGTGCGGCGGGGATGGATGCAAAAAATGAGGCACGGTGGTGCGGCTAGCGAGGTCATGAGTTTAGTTTTTGTGTTCGCGTGAATAAGCATTTTCTCGACGATTCGGCTTTGAAATCGAGTGATTTCTTCGCCAAAAGGTAGGGGGATAGATTCCTCACACTTTAATCACGATTCTCTAGGGATTTTTGTGATTAATCGCATGCTAGGAGGCTTAATCTATGGAATGGTTTGAATAGGGCTTGAATTCTTTAATGCTTTTGATTCAAATGTGGAAATGTATGGGTTTTTCATGTTTTTTTGGAGCCAAATGAATGGATATGGATGTATGACAACAAGATTTGAGTTTTTGTAAGGTTTGCCCCTTGATTATGTTGAGTGGGGTGGGTTTTAGGGCAGTTTGCCCTCACTCGGATTAGAAGCGAGAACGCAGTCAGTCTTCCAACCACGTTCGGCTTTGGGTTTTTAACCAGGGTGCACCTAGAGACCGCGTTTAAGTGTGTTAGGGGGGCTAAGTCGGTAACTGAACGTGGTGGTCAGACCGACCGCGTTCAGCATTGACGTGGCCCGTTGACCGACCGCATCCCAATTGATGGCAGTGCCCCTTCCGACCGCGTTAATGCTGGTCGCGGTGCCAACCCTGGCCGCGTTCATGCAGGTTGACACACCCTTCTAACCAAGTCGACTTACTCCCCTTGATTCCACACGGAACGTGGATTTTCACCCTGAAAACTTGGGTTTTACCCTGGAAACTTGGTTATTTGCCCCGGAATTCGAATAGGGATATTTTTGGACTAAATAGAGAAGTATTTATCCGTGTGAACCTCGCGAGGGCTATCTGATGGCGGGACGTCTGATAACCTGTTTTAGAATATGTGGGTGTATCCCATGGCGGGGAATTGTGAATAGTTTATGTTTCCTGAGATAGTAACCTCGACGGCCTTATGCTTACAACTCAACCTCATGTTTCATGCGACGTGCTTGTGTCCACGATCGGTTACACGTTGATAGTTTCATACTGGGTCCTTACTTGGAGTGACTTCTTTTCCACTAGTCGTAGCTTACCTGGGAACGCGTGTGCCGACCCACTCGGGAGTAGTGGAGAGCTAGACCCAGGAGAGACAGTTTTAGGCTGATTTTTGTAGGGCCTCCCACTGTGGTGGCTCGAGTCCGGGCCAAGAGAAAAACAAGCTAGAGGGCCTGACGTAGCACAGTCAGTCCATGTGTGCACACGTGGTCGGGGACTTCGGATGCGTGCTGATGAACACGACCCCGACTAGACCCTTGTCTTGTGTTCCATGTACGGTGTCTCGGTTTTGCCTGGGGCGAGTAGGGAGACACCTGAGGCTATGGACTAAGTCGTCAGTGGACACATCCGGTCTTGTTTCTAGTGGATAGTACTCCTATCACTCGAGTGTGACAACCCTACTTTCTTACCGCGTGACTTACTGTTTAGGTCGTCGAGGGCATCCGATTGTACGATATCGATTCATGGGTTACAATGATTAGCCGTGGTACACGTGTGACTAGGTTCAGAGTTTTGGCGACTTTGTGTCCTTGCTAGGTGTCATTGAAGTGCAGTTCCTTGCTACCTTCGAGAGCCTTGTTCCGGTAGTATAACTGCGTCCCTCCGTGGGCCGATCGAGAGTCTAATTGGTAGCCTAGATTTTCTTGTTATTTCGTCAATAGAGATATTTTGAGACAGGTTACCATGATCCAGTCGTTTAGCCCAAAGTACGAGGAATTGGTACGGCGTGGTTTGTGTTTGGTACTCGAGGTAGTTTTTATTGTGCAGGCTTTTGGGCAGACTGTAGTTTAACATGGTTGTGTGCATTTAATATTGATCTTTCTGCCTTATTATCTTTCATGGTTTATAATTCTTTATGTCTTTTATTTTCTGTGTTGCTTGTATGTTTTATTTTGTCGGGGATCTGCGAGACCCCTACTGAGCCAATGAGATGAGGCTCACCCCTTTTCTTTTCAGGTTTGGTGTGCCTCCTTGCCGTACGGAGGCCGTGTGCAGCACCGAGTGTCTTAGCATCGCCAGCTTCTGCCAGCCGGGGTATGTCCCAAGGCTTTGTACTTTTCTTTTGTTGAGTTGTATCTTGAGACTTGTATATCTGGACTGGAAACTGTGTAAACAATGTGTAAATTTATTTATAAATGTAAATTTCAAATTTCAACGCTCTAATTTCTGCATTTATTTTAGATTTATGTACACTCCCGTGACACCTTTTGAACCCTTCTGAGCTTTCCAGCTCGTGGGTGGTGGGCTAGGATTTGAATGGTATCGGGTATTCCCCGATATCTGGATCTTGGGTCGTTACAGGTGATATCAGAGCTGGGTTACGACAGTGTATAGGAATGTAGGATAAATGTAATGTTTAATAGTCCAGAGAGTCCGGTTATTGCAGGGGTTTTATACCAATGACCGGGATGAGGGAAGGAATAAAGCGGGAGAAGGAAAAATACGAGAGTCTGATATATCTCGGGTATCCTCCTTCACAGCTATATACCTCTCATGGCGGTACCGGGCACTCTCCTTTTTACAGAAAGTCGAGAGGGGTCGAATGGCACATGAAGTTTCTAGAGGTATAGGTTAATTGGACAGGGGTGCGGATGTGACAGTTGATTTCTCGACAATCTCCCATGGAACCAAAGGTTGACTGGGGAAGCGTCGCTAGGATGCGGCATGTGGGCTCAGGCAGTCGGGTGACACGTGGAGAGAAGAGGTTCCATGGGTGTGAGTGCGCAGGCGATTGTGGGGAATCGTGTATTGGACGTCTTTCCCCACCGACCACAAGCAGTTGGTGTTTATTTACATCGGATTGAATCCGAACACATTTGTTCCATGCTGAAGAGAAGTCTGTATATGTCTGAAGCTGTGTATAGAGGGCCGGGGGCATCCCGTAGCTATGAGGGAGCATTTGACTGGGAGGTTTGATTTATTCGAGTGGGAGACGCTGGACGCACACTGGGTAGTGCGGGAGGAGGCTGAGACCCAGATACGGGTGCATGTGTTCAACTGATTTTATACTTTATGGAAGCCACGAGGGCTTTACAAATGGGCCTCGGAGGCTGAAATACAATCGATGCAAGCCACGGGACAATTCTGACAAGTGGGTCGGTCCCCGGGTCAATGCATAACAAGGCGGACATCCGTGTATTTTTACAGAGGCTCTCCTCGAGGTGAGGGACATGCCCGATTTACAGAGGGAGGGCTAGACTGGATGACAGGGAGAGATACTGGCGGGTGACTGGATGAGGGCTGGACGCGGCTCGTGATGAGTGGTCAGGTACGGGCCCTGAGAGGCGACTATCTCCATGCTGGGGGAGTTGAGGCCGATCCCGGGGACGTTGCTTCTGGGCCAGGGTCCGACTAACTCGAGTCATCAGTCAGAGCGGTCGGCGGCCAACTCGGGGCAAGTGATGGGCACTTGGTTCCATGACGAAGATAGGTGCAACACCATGGTGCATGTGTGGCCGTTGTATGTTGTCATATGCGGGTAGACCCGGGATGCGGGTGTGTTTGCCATTGTCATAGCGCCTTACGTGTGATAGAGGTGGGCTTGTGTGAGGTGGCTAAACGCCGTATGAGGGATGTGCGAGCGATATACCCTCGGCATGTGTAAGCCGATCAACAAGCCGACCGCACACACTTAGGTTCTTGCGTCCGTCCTTGACTGCCTGCCCATGTTCGTGTGCCTGTGTCTGGATGTGTTGCATGCATGCCTTGGACTTCCAAGGGGTGGAATTTATAAAAGGAGTTGAAGGGTCATGGGGTTTAGGCAGAATGGATTGAAGGGGTGTTCTAGTCTGCCTAAACCCTTTGAATTTTTTTTTTTTGTTTTCGGAGGGGGTTTAGGCAGACCAGCCCAGGGGGCTAGTCTGGTCCTCCTAAACCCCCCAGGGGGTTAAGGCGGACTGGGCGCTGGGGGTTTTTTTCATCATTTAAAAAACATTTTTTTGTTTATTGTGGGTTTAGGCGGACCAGCCCAGGCGGCTGGTCTGGTCCGCCTAAACCCCCCCAGGGGGGGGTTCGTCCTGGCAGAGAGAGAGGGGGGTCCTCACTCTATAAAAATTGATTTTTTACTTCTTTTCGCCCCACTTTGACTGAGCGTGACCATAAGAAGACAGAGGATACGGAGCTTGACTGGTTGGCTGTCCGCTAGTGCATGTAGACCGATGAGATTGACCTGCGTGCTTCCGCGTGATCTCGAGACTTCGTCTTCACGAATCCTTCCACGCACGGGTACCTCAATTGATCTTACATGAAACTGGGAGAGACTGGGGCTAGAAAATGGCCGTGGGGCACTTGTACTGGGAGGAGGGTGCGACCCCCAAGGGAGTTCGCCCTCCCTGGGGCACGGCCGCGCCTGGGGTGAACTCCCCGTGGGGGCGAGCCGCGGCTGTGGGGCTGGCCCAGGTGACCTTCTGATGTCATTTGGGGCTGTCATTTGAAGAAGTTGATGCTCTAGGATACTGGGATTGGACCGTAGGGGCTTATTTTTGTCGCATCGTAGTTGCCGCTCGCAAGGTGTTTGGGTAAATTCCCGACACACCTCGGGTTGTCGAACGGCCTGGGTAACTGGCTGAGGGGCTTAGAATTAGCCTCGGGCTGAGGGTAGGAGCTTACATAATTCTGGAGAAGGCGATTTGGGCGTGTGGGCGCTGCCTTGGTGGTACATGCTGCGTTGTAAGGCGGGTTGACAGGGTAGCCCCGGGTTGCCCCGGGAGTTAAAAGTTCACCGCTCATCGCCGCGTATCTGAGGGTCGGGGGGGGGGCCAACTTGATGGAGGGTCATTGTAGATCTCGGCTGGTGTTTCAGAGCCACGGGTTGGCCCACAGTTTGCTGTAGAGTGGCTGGGATATATGCGCCCGCAAGGTATTCGGGGAAATTTCTGACTTTAGTTAAAAAAAAAAATTCCCGACACACTTGGTTGGGCCGTATATGCATGTTGCGGGTCCCAAAGCAAGTGGTTGACTTAGCTAGGTCTCCCTTTGACCTTGGAGGACTAGAGGAAGGCATCTTGGGGCTAGGCCCCGGCCTTGTTGCTGGGTGCCACATGGCGTGGCTTGTAGTCAGGGCGCCCTCGGGTTGGCCCGGGTACATGGCTTGGTTGAAGGCGGGTAAATCCACGAACTGGGTGATCGGGGGTGTCCCCGATCAATTGTTGGAGATGTCATTAGTCACGGCGGGCTGGTTAGGACCCTTGATTGGGCCCGGGGTGTTTTAGAAAGGGCTGGATGACCAACGCCTTGAAGGTGTTCGGGGAAATTTTTGAGCCCTTATTTCTTGATATTTTGCTGAGGAAATTGTCTGGGTACAACAAATGCCCCCCACGGGGTGTGCGTTAGAGGCGGATACGAGGGCGGACGGCCCATGAGCTTCTTATTGTGTGTCATCATAGTTGTACTTTTGTTGGCATTGTTGTATATGAATGCTGACCATCTTTGTGCAATTGTCTTGCAGCTATGGTGCGCTTTGGCAAGGATGACCGAGTTCTGAGATGTGTGGCCCATGAGGAGGACCACTGGGTGCGAAGGACTGGGCGGACCTTGCCTCCTTTGGGCTCACCGGTTATTACTATGGCCAGTCTTGGCGAGCTTGATCTGGGGCATTTGCTAGTGGCTGAGGGCCCCATTGGCGATGGGGCGAATGGAGTAGGCACTGTGGAGCTGGCCAGGCTATCTGAGGTTGACGGCATCTATACTTATGACCGTTCTGGAGCCTATCTGATGGAGTTTCCTTTGGATCGACATTTGTTTCAGTTTATGAGGAGCTTCATCCCTGGTGGTATAGAAGACGAAGATCCTTGTGTTGCTAGGGAGCGCCGCCGGCTGGAGCGGGCTATATTGCTGGGTAGGGAAAACCTGCATGGAGTTATTTTCTACAGCTTTCCGAACTTCTTTGTAGACTTCTAGAGGCAGCAGCGGTTTCCTAGTGTTGAATGTCTGGGCGTTTTGACAGGGTGGACTAGTTCTGGGTCCGCGTGGGATCACTAGGTCCAACGTCCTGGAACCTGTACGGCCATCACAGGGTTGAGACTGAGGGGATAGTGGGGCTGGTATTGGAGCCATCAGGGCTACAGTTTGTTGGAGAGGGCTATGATGACCACAGTCTTATGGATGGGATCCTTCGACAGACGGTCGTGAGCTGGTACAGTCGCTGGGCAGTGATTCCTTCCCACAGATACCACCAGGGGGCGATTGAGTGGCTGATGGGGATAGTGCACCACTATAGGTTGCTTCTGGACCTGGCTAAGATCAGGTATGCCGTGACAGTGACTCTATACAGGTACCCCTGCTACACAGGGTTGTTTCAGGCACTGGCGGAGCACTTTAACCGCCGGTGGAACACAGTGGCGACAGTTGAGGGGGAGACCTCCCTGGACTTGTGGTCTCTGTATAGGATTTCTGGATTGCCGATCAGCGGCGAGGGGTTTGAGGAGGTGGTGCTAAAAGATCTCCATCGGAGCCATACTGACGAGCTAGGACGGTATCAGGTGCCTCACAGCTACCGGTATTTGTTGAAGACCTGGAGGGACCTGTCCTTAGCAGGGAAAGAGAAGGCCGCGCATACTCCGAGAGTGCCTTTGAAGGCATGGGTCCGTCGCTTCTACAACGGACCCTTTTGATTCTACCAGGAGTTCGCGCGGGACCAGACTCCATGGCAGGAGTACACTGAGGTGGAGTTGAGGTTCAGGACCTACTCCCAGTACATTTATGTGCCATGAGAGGGGTGGAATCCCCATGGGCTGTCGGATGTGACCTACTTTGCCGCGTATCTGGCGTACTGGTTGGCGATGTTTGTAGTTCCTCACGGGGAGGATAGCCTTCTGTAGGTGGAGTTGTTGTGGCCTGCATGTTTGCTGGCAGAGGGATGGAAATTGGCGTTGGCTTCAGCGGCGCTGGCCAACATTTACCACGGGCTAGAGGCGCTGGTGGTACACTCGACACCACAGGAGCGGAGTCTGCTGCTGCCGACCCACTACCTGAGTGTGTGGGCTGGCTTGCTGTTCCTGGGACTAGTGACGAGGACGGCGATGGTGAACCCGGCGGCTCCTTTGCTATTTGGCTTCATGGGCCAGCCCGACGGGGATGCCGTTGCGCAGCTGGAGGGGGCCAGAAGGGCCCTATCCTACTTGCCTGGCAGAGGGGAGGACGGGCTCCTGTTTGACGGTGCGACGAGGGGGTTTTGCCTGATTCCGGTGTCGTGGAGTGATGGGGCGGCCTGCGCCCTTCCACATCAGCGGGAGCTAGACACTGCATTGTATACAGAGTGGGTGGTTAGTACCCGACCGACCGTATTGACGCTACACCGGTCTGCCGTGTGTGTTCTGGAGCCGTATTACTCGCACCGGTTTGCCTAGAATTTTGGGTATGATCAGGCGATCCCGCCGAACTAGGAGTTTCCTTTGGCGGGGCGATTGTACAAGGGCCGGGACAGCCACCTAGTAGCGGCAGCTTGGTGGGACTTCTTCTGTCGCAGGGAGCCGGAGCGACTACCAAGACCTGAGTTGGATTGCCGTGGGAGATTCTATGTCCACTATGCCAGGTGGTGGTTCAAGCACAACCACCTGTACCGAAAGAAGGCCTCGGCGACCCGAAAAGTCGAGGAGGGCTGGCTTCTGCGGGAGGATCAGCCTCCTATTCCTCTTGATGACGAGTACCTAAGGGCTCACTTTTCCTGGATTCGCCAGGAGGTGGAGCAGCTGGCACAATAGTGGTCCCGAGATAGTCGGGTTACTTTGCCATCAGGGCGATGCTACAGTGGGGCTATCAAGACCTTGGTGCCGGCGCAGGCGAGGCCTGCGGGAGGTGGTGTTGGGACGTCGTGGTCACGGACATCAGTGAGGCTGTGGACCCAGTTCCAGGCCGACTGTGGCTTTGGAAAGAGGGGTTCTCTGGACAGGGTGCTCCCAGAGAGGAGCTTTGCTGACTCTGCCGTTAGCGACTGGAGGCGCCATATCATTCATGCGATAGGATCCGCCGGGCCGGTGGAGTACGTATCGCATATCGAGTGTGCCTGCATGCTACTAGATATTAAGGAGGCAGTTGCAAAGGTTGCACGAGTGCTGGCGTTGAAGCCGGAGCAGCTGCTTCCTTTGCCCTTGACTCCCTTCGGGACTTCAGGTAAGACACTTTGTTGTTGTATTGCCTTAACCTTTGCCCCTTTTTTTTTTTGCTGAGGCATCATTTGCTGATATTTTTCTTTGGCAGGTGCCCCCGTAGGTGAAGATCAGCCTTTGACGGAGGCGTCTTCTAGGAGCGGAGACGAAGGCCTTCAACCCAGGAGGAAGCGACCTCGAGTGGATACCGGAGCGGTGGAGGCTGGGGAGTCCTCTCGGGGACTCAGGGTAGAGGATCATATAAAGGCGGAGTCGGCCTTGAGTAAGTACCATGTTCGCCTTCTATTTTTTGCTGGTTTAGCCATTATAGTTGACTAATATAGTGTTGCTTGTCTGGCCTTTTGTAGCTCTACTGGGGACTAGAGTGGAGGTGGCTTTCTCACCGCCCCCGGAGGCCGATCCTTTGCCGGAGGACGAAGCCAAGTGTGACTTCAACATCAAGGAGGCTCTCTGCATGGTGGATGAAGCCGGACCTAATGCCGGGACATTCCCTGACTTTGAGTCATGGAAGGGTCCCGAGGCTGTCCAGCCAGGTAGAGTCTTCTGGGACTGGA
The DNA here is from genome assembly GCA_022559845.1 of Amorphophallus konjac. Taxonomy (NCBI): domain Eukaryota; kingdom Viridiplantae; phylum Streptophyta; class Magnoliopsida; order Alismatales; family Araceae; genus Amorphophallus; species Amorphophallus konjac. The sequence goes on from CM040120.1 coordinate 73,262,526, forward strand.
TATGTTTTGTCTATGGTTGTGCTTTATTTTGGAGGCTGATAGAGCCACATGTCTTGAGCAGAGATGACCGGGACGTCGGGGGCCATGGTCCCTCCTGAGGCAAGCGATGAGGCACCCACCTATGTCGAGGAGCAGGAACCTGTGGCGACCCGAGACGGCTCTGGTAAGTGCCGAGCCATCCTGAGGAAAGTTGTCTTCCCGTTTGTTTGGCGTCTGGTGGACTGGGGTTATTAACTGGTTTGTGATTTTGTTTGCCAGGTGAGGACCCGGCTGCTACCCTGGAGATGATCTAGGAGCTGATTAGCACTGGCCCGTCGGTGGCTCTCTCCTCTTTCGAGGCCGAACCGAGAGTGACGGGTGACCTAGCCACGTCTGCTGCCAGAGACGCATCTGGATTGCTATCACAGCTGTTGGCGGGGATGTCGTCCCTTCCTTTGCCAGCCGTGGTTTCAGCTTGCACGGTGGGGCTGGTGGAGTCTTCCACCATGGGACCCTCAGGTACGTGACTGGGACTTAGCCATTTTTGGAGGGCTTTTTATTTCACCCGTCCATGCTAAGCTTCTTTTGGCGTTGATCACATGTACTTCCTCCCCCTTAGAGGAGGGTGAGATTCCTCGTGACCTAGCTGGAGTGGCAAGGGGAGAGCCTAGAGCGACAACTCTGGCTAGAGAAGATGAGGAGATCATCGACAGAGAGGATCTCTGAGGGGAGCACCCTGACTGGTGAGCCTTGTGTAAATCCTTGAACCGGATAGTTTCCTTTATGTGAGGTCAGGTCATGTACTGACCCTATTGTTTGGTTGATCCACAGGGGCTCCTAGTTCCACCACCTCCGACAGTTCTTCGGAGACCTCTTCAGACTCCTCTGGGAGTGGGAGCTTCATTATGGAGATGGAGGAGAGTTCAGACTCCTCTTCTTCTGGGGCCTCTTCCGCCGAGGGGGCTGAGATGGGGGCTACTTCTAGAGGTGAGTGGGGGTCTTTCTTTCCCCTCTTTAGCACTGGTTTATGTTTTCTGGTAGAATACTGATGCTTCTGTATGATGTGTAGTGCTAGAGTCAGAGGAGGAGCATCTGCCAGCTCCTAGTGCCGATGGTCGGGAGGAGGCCTCCGACCTTCCTGCGGCTTCTGGAGGGGACAGGGCTATGGGAGAAGGTTCTCGAGTTGTTGAGGAGTCTATGCCTTCTCCGACCCTGGCATGTGAAGCCGTAGGCACGGAGGAGTTTGCTCTGGGTAAGGGACGAGAACTCCTTTTTCTCAGGTTTCCACCTTACTTTTCATGGAAAGTTTCATATGTATTTCTCACTTTCCCTTTTGTGTTTCTGGGCAGCCTCCACTGGCGTGCTAGCGGGGATAGGTGACTCCTCCCTGAGTTTGGAGGTTGAGTGGCCCACTTTCGTTGCACCGCGGGAGCCGTTGGTGGACGTGAGTGTGGGCGCCTCACTACTTCAGGGGGCATGGTGCCACATCTAGAGCGACCCCCTCCCGTCTCCGGAGGGCTTGAGGCAACGCTTGACAGAGTGCACCCTGGGCTACCACATCCTCGGCTTCCTACGTGAGCTTTGTATGTCCTGACTGGCCGGAATTTGGGTGGAGTACCTGCAGCTTTGTCAGACACAGGACCAGAGGACCTGGAGGCTGGCAGCCATCCGGGAGGTGTAGGAGAAGAGGGCTTGGCTCGCATCAGTTGTGGCTGAGCAGAGGGGCCACATTGAGGCAGCTGAGTCCTTCTTTCGAGGCTGAGCTATTCAGCTGGCAGAGGCCGAGAGCAGGGCCGAGGCCTTGAGGAAGGCCTTGAAGGAGCAATTATCGGCCGTAGAGCACGCCGGGGCTGAGTGGAAAGCGATTGGGAGACAGTCGAGGCTGGTGCTTAGCTCTTGTCCACTCTTAAGGCGAAGCTTGTGGCTGTTGATTCTCGTCTGGCGACGTTGGAAGGGAGCGAGCTGTGACTTGACTGTATCTCTTTCCCCCCTTTTGTTATGCTGCCGGGTTGTATGTCTTTTGCCACCTCAAGGGCATGCCTTGGGCTCTTTTTAAAGAGTATGAATGACAAAGTTCTGGGTCTTTTTCACCATTTCCCGAATCATCCCACTTCTGCTCTTTCTTATGGAATAATGCTGGATGCAAGTGCTAGCGACCACGTGCTGTTAGTCGTGGTTGATTCTTCTACTATATGCTGGTGCTGGTGACAGGGAATTGGGTGGTTGAATCTGAGCATTAGACCGGAGACTGAATGCTAGTTAGTGGTTGTTGGATACTGGGCATACAGGAAGACCTGAGCATAGGGTACTGGGGACTGAGCATTGTGTAGGTGCTGAGTACTGGGTATTGGGTACTGGGGGCTGAGTGCTGGGTACTGGAGACTAGGTACTGGGTACTGGAGGTTGGAGTACTGTGTACTATAGGCTGGAGGCTAACCCCGAATGGGATGTTGTGGATGTCAAAAAAAGAAGAAGAAGAAGAAAAAGAACGATCATGCGGCATGCACGTCTCGGCACCCGAGAGCAGCTGAAGACGGAAAAGCTGAATAAACCCCATACACCCTCTAAGCAGGACGAATACATGCCTGGCGCTCCGCCACCCAACAAGGAAGCTTCTCGACCCAAAGAAATAGCCCTGGCCCGTCCAAACAAGGTGCCAAGGGCTGAATCAGGAAGAAACCCGAGTAATGTGACGTGAGTTCGGCACGTGTCGGAAATCACTCGGAATCACGAATCGAGGCCCAGGAGGCTTCGAAATGGACACCCCAGAAGCGGTGCATTAAAACTAAGCCAGTACTGGAGGCCAAACTTGCGTTTGAGCCATTTCAGAATTAGGGTAAAACCCCTTGACACTTAAACCGGTGTGCTCCCTCCAATGGGCCTAAAACTGGCGTGCTCCCTCCTTTGTCCCCGAAACCGACGCACCCCCTCCAATGGGCCCTAAACCTAAACCGGCGCGCCCCTCGTCTTCGTGCTAATTTGGCGCGTACTTGTAATGGTTCAAAACGACGTGCTCTTCTATTGCTCTTAAACTGATGCGGTCACCCCCGCACCGTTTTAACCAATGCACCCGTCCCGTCGCAGGTCCGATCCCCTATTTTCGGGTGCGAACAGAAAGAACTTACCTGAAATGGACGAACAGCCTGCACCTGACCAACGTGCAACCGCCTGAGCCCGTCCAGCTCCCAGGAATGGGAGGCTTCGAGCTCCGCACCAAACGTCGCTTCTCCGCCGGTCGCCGTCGGCCAATCCCGTGGAGGCAGCTTCCCTACTCTACGGCCCCCTACCTGCAGGCCACTCAAAGGCTTCAAGCAAGGCACAGAGGGAAAGAAAAGGAAGGCACTATAAAATAAGGTCATGCTCCACTGAAAAAGGGGGCTGGGGGCTAGGGGTTGCTGAGGGTTTACGTTGAGGGTTCGGCTGAAGGTTGACAGGTCGTCCGGTTCGAGGGCAAGAGGGCCGAAGAGAAGAGAAGAAGCTCCATTCCCCCCCCCCCCTTGCACCTGCTAGGTGAAGAAAAAGAGTGAGTGTGAGAGAAGGGAGAGGAGCTTGGGGAAGGAGCTTGTGCTCTGCTCCCCTCCCACCGGTGTATTTGCTTCTCCCTTTCCTGCTATTTTCTTTGGTTATGCGGTAGATCCCCTTCATGTATTCTATCCCCTTTTCTTCTATGGATGAATAAAAAGAAAGGCTTTTGCAAATATATGCGAGTATTATACTTTTTTGAGTCTTCTCCCATTTTCTCCCTATCTCCTAGTCACCCAAGGCCCCTCGAAGCTTGCCTCCCCATGTCTTGGCCTTCGAAGGAACCCGTCTGAAGGGTGAAGAGTTATAGCCATTCATGGTGAACATCCGTCCCTGTGGAACTTCCATGAAGCTACAACATGTGAGTTGCTAGAACCCTTGAAGGCTGGCCCTCGGGCTTCTGTGCTCACATATGGGTCATCGGACCGCCGTTAGGCCACTCCGAGTTTTTGGGACCGTCCCAGAATATTCCGTTTGATGATCCCTCTCACTTCCTCTGGCAAGCCTCAGTCCGGGGGAGACGTTGCCCAATTTTTGTTAGGAATATGAGCATTAAAAGCAAAGAACAGATCCACATAAGGGTGAATGAACGAACGAAGCTTTCTGACGCTTGAATCCCTCTGAACATAACATAAACTGGACTCTGAACTATACATAAACTGCACCTCTGAATGCCTGCATGATGATCCTTCGGATAAAACATTCAAACCTTCAGTTTGACATATGAATGAGACAGTCAAATCTTCCCACTGAATTAATGAACAAAAGAACAAGGCATTTAAACCCTCTTATTACTAAAAAAACAAATGCTTTAACAATATGTTAATCTGCAAGTGAATGAAAAGAAAAATAAAAGCAAAACGAGCCTATTTCTAATCCGGTGCGGCCTAAACCGGCGCGGTACCCCCCCGCGCCGCTTTAACCTCTCTCACAAAACCCATTTTCATCCCTTGCACCTGAAACCAGTGCACTCCCTGTGTGCTGGTTTAACCTCTCTCACGAAAAGCCACTCCCCCATTGGCCACCTTAAACCGACACGCCCCAAGCTCCACCCGAAACCGGCGCGCCCCCTCTCTTGGCCCTAAACTGGCGCGCCCCTATGTCCCTTCTAAACCGGCGTGCCTCTCTGCTTGATGCTAATCCGGCGTGCCCTCCAAATAAAAAAAAGGGAATCAACCCAATAAAAGAAAAGTTGTGAAACTAACAAACAAAATGAACCACCCGTGTGTGTGAATAAACAACCAAAAAAAACTAAACAACTAGAACAATAAAAATGACATAACCATACCTACATCGGGACCCTCGCTCCTCCAGACTGAGTGTGAAAGGAAAAGCAATGATGCCCCACTAAATTGGACGTGGATCTCGGGATCTCTCCTCGACATGGCCATGGTCCGAAACTAGCTCGGGCCAATAGTTAGTTAACTTGACCCGCCTTTACCACGATCTAATCCCGCATTCTCATTAAACTTGCCGCACCTGCGGCAGACATCTATACGGTTTTATCGCCGTCCCTCTCCTCCACTTGAATGCGGACTTCTGTCCTAACAAGAAATTAAACAAAAGACGTGCTCCTAAAAGTGCGTCCATAAGTCTGGCACACCCGGTGTGATGCGACACACCTAAGGATGATGATGCTCTGATACCAATTTGATGCAACACGCCTAAGGATGATGATGCTCTGATACCAATTTGATAAGACACGACCCCTCGAACCTAGAATTGCAAGCAACCGAACCGAACGGCGGACCCACTCAAGCGGGTTCACCCGCGTCGCGCACACCCGGGTCCGTAGGCGGACCGGCGATGATGGGGAGGGTCCGAGGTTGGACCTCGCCTTTCCGGGGATTTGACTAGCTTGGGTTGAACCCCTAAGGGCCTGGGATGCCCCAATTCCATGGGTGGCCAGCACGCCAAGGGCGTGGGATGTAGTGGCTCTCTCACAACTTGCTCCGCGGTGGCACTCAAATTGATGATATTTTGAGATCGGGCACTCACTTACCGACCGACGGCACTAAGAAGCATTACTAAACAAGCAAAGCAATTCCAGTAGAGTAGGGCAACCCGAAGCTCACATGATCGGTGTGAAGACACCGATCCCGGTCGGAGACGAGGGCGAGCGGGGAAGCATGGGCTACCCGCACGCAGCGCCGATGTTGCTTCAGCCGACGACCTGCTAGTACAAAACAACTCCTCGCACAGAAGGGTGATCGTGGGGTGGGGAGAATAGAGGTTACATTCAAACACTACCTCCACGCAGGGAGGGGCGCTAAGCCGGCCAGGCGGGGAAGGGAAACTAGCTAAGGAGGTAGCCGATTGATCCCATCGTCGGTTCTACCTGCCTGTTCCGCCAGCTGACAGGTACTCACTATCGAATGTCCTGCGGATGCTCCCGAACTCAAAAACTGAAGAAACCAGTGTCAAAACGTTGCTGATAGACCCGGGCACTTCTGTGAATGTTTGTGGATGGGTCCGAAGTCGTCACCGGCAGGGGCGGGCTCTGGAACAGGGTCCCTGCGATCAGGCTCGGACTGCTCCCAGGGTGCAACAGCAGATGGACGAAGCCACCACGCCCGCTCCCGAAGTCCAAATGATGCGGGACCAACTCGAGGACGACCGTGGATGAGCCTTCTCCGAGCCGCAACCAAGCTGGGCACGAGACGATGTCTGGGCAAAGAGAGAGAGCCCGTTGAGTGGGGATGTGTCAGGTCAGGTCCTGAGTAGCCTGATCTGCGCACCCGGGGGAGAAAAATTGGAAAACATTCCTCCGGATGCCAAACGGGATGCCGTCTTTTGCTGATGGAATTATATTGGATGTAGAAGACCTCGTCCGAGTGGTGCCTTTAGAAGTGATGGGGTGTGACCGTGGGAGCTTCTGCACTGCAGCTCTGGTCCAGGTTCTAGTCTCGGTTGCGCAGTCGGACGAGAATGGGCACCACGATCTGTAGTGAAGTCGGAACGAGACAATTCCACCTCTCCTGCGAAGAATACTGGAAGACCTTTCCGGCAATGTATGATGCACCTCCAGATGACGTCGGACAGCACCGGGGCTGTCTCTGTAAGTCGGGATACAACTGCTGCCTGCGAACTGAGATGGATAGGGTGATGAAAGGTGATGGGAGACGGAGTAGATGGGGTGGGAAATGGGGTGGATGGGTGTGGGGGTGACACCTGACTATGTGGGGGTCTGTTAGGGGGTGATTCAAGGTGTGGGAGGGGCAGAAAGGGGGCTGGTAGGATGTCTAGCAAGTGGAGGGAGGGGGAGATGCGAATTTGGGTTGGGAAGGAGAGAGGGAGGAGAGATCTCTCCTTTGTTTTGAATGGTGGGTTAATGGAGGGGTTAATAGGGGCCTAGGGAATGGGAAGGGTTGCCTTGGGGAGGGGAAGGGGTGCTTGGGAGAAGGGATTCTCCCTTGGGAAAGTGAAAGGTTATATGGGGAAGGGGAAAGGTTGCTTGGGAGGAGGGAGAGGTGCCTAGGAGAAGGGGATTCCACCTAGGGGTTGGAGGGGACTTAAATGGGAGGTATGGGGAAGGGGGAGGGGTCTTAATTAGAGGTGAATAGGGAGGAGAGAGAGTGAATTTCGAATTTGGGGGTGGGGAGGAGAGATAATGGGGTTCGCCCCCTTTAGAGAGAGAGAGAGAGAGAGAAATAGAGAGAGAGAGCTAGAGAGAGAGGCACAAATTCTTGTGGCAATTTTATCAATACTTCATTAGCTTCCAAATGAGGGATTGGGGTCTTATTTATAGAAATCCCACATTTTCACATAAGTCCTTGACTTTTGGACTACTAACACTTAACCAAGGGGAAGGGGGCGCCCCTGGGCCTAGCCCATATAATTGGGCCCATTAACCAACATAATGACTCTAGACTTAGGTAAATAGCTACCTAACCTAGGTATTAGACTCAAATAAAAGGAAAAGTATATGATAAGAAAATGAAAATTACATCATATGACTTGAAATATAGTGGCGGAGAAGATGTAGCATAGCTGGCGAGCTTCTGGATCCTCGAACAAAGGGGAAAGCTGGTGATGTCCTCATCATACCCCCGGGGTGTGGAGAACTCGACTCCGTTGAGTATGGGTCCACCGGGGGAGCGGTCCTCCAAAGCAGCTCAGGGCGACCCTCAACCTCCAAACTCAACCCGCTTCTGCGACCAGGGGACGGTCCTTCATCCTCTCAAGGTGGCTGGGGCACACCCTCTTGCTAGCGATGGAACCCTGCTTGCATAGTATTGCCCCTATGTGCACACGTCGAGCTCTCAAGGCTATTTTGTGGTGGCTCTCCGGGGTGTCCCTCTTAAAGGAAGGTATAGGCTCAAAGCACTCACTAGGATCCACCGCGGTGCCCATATAGGGTGCCGGGTCTGCCACGTGAGAAGTGAGGTATATCCCATAACCCATTGGTAAATTCAATCCACAAGCTGTGTTGCCAAAGCCACTAGGAATAGGGAAAGGTCCAAGTCCTCGTGCCATCGAATGGGAGGTGACCCTAAGGTAGAGCCACTCCGATGCCATCATCACCAAATCACCTACTTGAAATTCCAAGTGGCGCTCGTGAGCTCTTATCCGCTCTTTGTGAACCTCACCGCTCATTGCGAATTGCTTGCGTTTATGTGTATGCCATGCACTATGATGCGGTGTGGGTGTGAAAAGCTTGGTGTGTAAAGGTGGACCAGGGCAACCGTAAATTGACCTATCATGCTGTGATGCCATGTGGACCTTGATGAACTTAGGTGGACCGGGGCAGCCACAAGTGGCCCTATCATGCATGGGCTTCATAACAATGGTTGGAGGGCCATGGTATCTGTAGGGGAACCTATCACACAAAGTGGTGATGAATGCCGAGGGACCTGGACACCCGTTGATGCTCCTGACATGCATATGATCAATGATGAATGAGGGAGGACCAGCACATCCAAATGTGATCCAGTCTTGCATTGGGCCCGCAGTGTGTGTGACATGTATAAGATGACTGGGCTTATTAGCCCTACCAGATGATGCAAAATGTAGTGGCACATGCATTCCCATCCAAATGGCTCCTTCTACGTGTATGACTTTGTGTGATATTTTCTACTCATAGGGGTCAAAGGGGTCTAGGAAATGGAGTGGGCTTGGTCCAATAAGGTTGGTTGGTGGTGAGTAAGGTGGGTGGGTATAGGAAGGGATCCAAGGGGTCATGGTAAGGGTCATCTAAAGAGAGGAACTCTAGGTCCTTTTGGTCCTCACAACATGGTGGTGGGTCCTCCTCCTCTAGTAAAATGATTGGGCCAAAGTTTTTGGTGGGATGGTCGGCCATGAATGGAGGACTGGATGTTCTCCCCGAGATAAGCAACTCAAGTTTGTGGATAGCATCGGGCTCATCGGGTGTAGGGAGGAGTAAAAGAAGGTCGCTAGTGTAGAAACCCACCGTGTAAATTGAGGAGATGGACCCGACACATAGGTGTAGGAGGTTAAGGCTCCTAGGTCGGTCAGTCACTGTAGTCAATATGCCAGTCAGCTCCACTTGCCATGCTAGGCCGTGAAGGAGGTCTCCTAAAGTTTCTACTTGGTAGGAGGATTGGATGGTAGTGTGGTAGGAGGAGAAGGGAACTATGGGAAAGTTTTGTTCCATGGGGGAGAAAACATGGGTTGTGATCTCTCTAATTGGGCTCTCCTTTAGCCAACTAACAAGGGGTTCTCCGAAGATGATCTTGGTCCCAACTAGAGAGGGTGGTGTAAGGTGAAGGCCACCATGTGAAGTTTCTTCTTCTTCTTGGACATGGGTGGTCTCCATGGCGGGGACTGGGTCCGGAGTGTTCACTCCTATGGGGTCGGGTATGGGTTCCTCTACCAAGGAGGTGAGTGGGTCCTTTGAGGGCGGGATGATAAAGGTTGGTGTATGGTGTACCCAGGGCGGTGAGTGAGGCCGGACTTGGGTTGGGGTTGGGAGTGGAAGTAGTGGGGGGCTAGGTTTGGGTAGGATAGGAGTTGGAAGCGGAAGGTGGATTGGGTAAGTAACTTTGGGTTGGGGAATGGTAGCTGTCACGGGCCTAGGTGGAGGGGTGGACATGGGGTCCACGTGGGTTTGAATGGTGAGGGTGGAGTGAGCCATGATGCTTCTTCCACATGGGATGGGAACTTCTCGGCCTAACCCATGACATTGTGACTTGTATTCTTCTTTCCATTCGGGGGAGGCCTCATGTACCTCAATCACATTCTTATCCCTTTGGGGTGTGGGGGTTTTACTCTCTAAGGGAATTGGAATCATTTGGGGTGGTGGAGTTTGGGCCCTAAGGGAGGTCTTGGGTTGACTGGGAGGGAAAGGGGGAGTGGGAGTGCTCCTCGGGTTGTGGTTCTCAAGGTAGGAGTGGGAAGGTCGGGGAGTGAAGATCTTCCTAACCTCAATTCTCATCTCTTCCCATGAGTCTATGGGTCCTTTGGCTTCCCATCCAAATTCATCTCGAGGTGACCAATCTCTAGGGCCGTGGTTCCCTTTTGCTTCGAACCGATCAAGTCGGGTGGTGAGGGTATCTAGACAGTTATGAATCTTGTTGAGGATAGTGTCAAATTGGTCCATATTTATTTGGGGCATCTACCTAGGGTGGTCATGCACAGGAGTGATGGAAAACATGATGCAAGGGAGACTCAAATGACAATGCCCTAGGACTAGACTCGTGGAGACAAGTCTAAAACTTGCTCTGATACCAATTTGATGCGACACGCCTAAGAATGATGATGCTCTGATACCAATTTGATGCGACACGCCTAAGGATGATGATGCTCTGATACCAATTTGATGAGACATGACCCCTCGGACCTAGAATTGCAAGCAACCAAACTAAACGGCCGACCCACTCAAGCGGGTTCACCCGCGTCGCGCACACCCGGGTCCGTAGGCGGACCGGCGATGATGGGGAGGGTCCGAGGTTGGACCTCACCTTTCCGGGGATTTGACTAGCTTGGGCTGAACCCCTAAGGGCCTGGGATGCCCCAATTCCGTGGGCGGCCAGCACGCCAAGGGCGTGGGATGTAGTGGCTCTCTCACAACTCGCTCCGCGGTGGCACTCAAATTGATGATATTTTGAGATCGGGCACTCACTCACCGACCGACGGCACTAAGAAGCATTACTAAACAAGCAAAGCAATTCCAGTAGAGTAGGGCAACCCGAAGCTCACCTGATCGGTGTGAAGACACCGATCCCGGTTGGAGACGAGGGCGAGCGGGGAAGCGTGGGCTACCCGCACGCCGCGCCGATGTTGCTTCAGCCGACGAGCTACTAGTACAAAACTACTCCTCGCGCAGGAGGGTGATCGTGGGGTGGGGAGAATAGAGGTTACATTCAAACACTACCTCCACGCAGGGAGGGGCGCTAAGCCGGCCAGGCGGGGAAGGGAAACTAGCTAAGGAGGTAGCCGATTGATCCCACCGTCGGTTCTGCCCGCCTGTTCCGCCAGCTGACAAGTACTCACTGTAGAATGTCCTGCGGATGCTCCCGAACTCCAAAACTGACGAAACCAGTTTCGAAACATCGCTAACAGAACCGGGCACGTCTGTGAATTTTTGTGGATGGGTCCGAAGTCGTCACCGGCAGGGGCGGGCTCTGGAACAGGGTCCCTATGATCAGGCTCGGACTGCTCCCAGGGTGCAACAGCAGATGGACGAAGCCACCACGCCCGCTCCCGAAGTCCAAATGATGCGGGACCAAGTCGAGGACGACCGTGGATGAGCCCTATCTGAGCAGCAACCAAGCTGGGCACGAGACGATGTTGGGGAAGAGAGAGAGAGCCCATTGAGTGGGGAGGTGTCGGGTCAGGTCCTGAGTGGCCTGATCTGCGCACCCGGGGGATAAAAATTGGAAAACATTCCTCCGGATGCCAAACGGGATGCCGTCTTCTGCTGATGGAAGTATGTTGGATGTAGAAGACCTCGGCCGAGTGGTGACTTTATAAGTGATGGGGTGTGACTGTGGGAGCTTCTGCACTGAAGCTCTGGTCCAGGTTCTGGTCCCGGTTGTGCAGTCGGACGAGAATGGGCACCACGATCTGTAGTGAAGTCGGAACGAGACAATTCCACCTCGCCTGCGAAGAAGACTAGAAGAACTTTCCGGCGATGTATGGTGCACCTCCGGATAACGTCAGACGGCACCGGGGCTGTCTCTGCAAGTCGGGCTACAACTGCTGCCTGCGAACTGAGATGGATAGGGTGATGAAAGGTGATGGGAGACGGAGTAGATGGGGTGGGAAATGGGGTGGATGGGTGTGGGGGTGACACCTGACTATGTGGGGGTCTGTTGGGGGGTGATTCAAGGTGTGGGAGGGGCAGAAAGGGGGCTGGGAGGTGGTCTAGAAAGTGGAGAGAGGGGGAGATGCGAATTTGGGTTGGGAAGGAGAGAGGGAGGAGAGATCTCTCCTTTGTTTTGAATGGTGGGTTAATGGAGGGGTTAATGGGGGCCTAGGGAATGGGAAGGGTTGCCTTGGGGAGGGGAAGGGGTGCTTGGGAGAAGGGATTATCCCTTGGGAAAATGAAAGGTTGTATGGGGAAGGGGAAAGGTTGCTTGGGAGGAGGGAGAGGTGCCTAGGAGAAGGGGATTCCACCTAGGGGTTGGAGGGGACTTAAATGGGAGGTATGGGGAAGGGGGAGGGATCTTAATTAGAGGTGAATAGGGAGGAGAGAGAGTGAATTTCAAATTTGGGGGTGGGGAGGAGAGAGAATGGGGTTCACCCCCTTTAAAGAGAGAGAGAGAGAGAAATAGAGAGAGAGAGCTAGAGAGAGAGGCACAAATTCTTGTGGCAATTTTATCAATACTTCATTAGCTTCCAAATGAGGGATTGGGGTCCTATTTATAGGAATATCACATTTTGACATAAGTCCTTTACTTTTGGACTACTATCACTTAACCAAGGGGAAGGGGGCGCCCCTGGGCCTAGCCCATATAATTGGGACCATTAACCAAGATAATGACTCTAGACTTAGGTAAATCGCTACCAAACCTAGGTATTGGACTCAAATAAAAGGAAAAGTACATGATAAGAAAATGAAAATTACATCATATGACTTGAAATATAGTGGCGGACAAGATGTAGCATAGCTGGCGAGCTTCTGGATCCTCGAACAAAGGGGAAAGCTGGTGATGTCCTCATCACGGTGGGACTGAACTTCCCTTCATCTCCTCGCCGGGACTAGGGGCCCTACGGCCTCCTTATGAAATTCCAATTTTTTTTACTTGCAATTGCAAGGATTATTTTTCGACGATCACAATGGCCGTCAGCTTCAGACCGTTAGTCGTCGCGAGTCATGCCAACCATGGCAACCTCGCGGTGTCGATCAAGTTTGACATCTTACCTCCGATGGTGGGCTTCCCCAACTTCTCGGGGGTGACCTTCGTCCACCTACTGGAGACTGACGGGCCCAAGCCCGTCGAAGTCCACATCCCCGCCACGGGGGCTTCCATAACCCGATCCGCTGCTGTCGGGTCGCCAACAACTGCTGCCGATCGCACGTCGATCAACACTGTGGGTTGTTTCGTCCAACACGTCCGTTTCGACACGGACTTGATTACCAAGAAGACGGTGTCCCTCCAAAGACGGAGCCGAAGAAATGCTGTTGCCGCTACCCCCAAGGGACGGATCTCCAATACTGGCAAGTCTGTTCTGGTCGGAGGCATCAGAGACTACCTGAACGGCCGTAGTGCCGAAGTGATCCTGGAGCGGATCGTTCCAAACATCCCTGTGCACAACTCCTTTCAAGCGCTGGGGATGTTGAGGTGCTATGGACGGATTTAGAGGGGGGTGAATGAATCCCCTTTAAAAATTTCGTTCAAATTAAAAACTTCAGATGGCTTACTCAGAGCAAACGCTCTTCAGTTAACACATAAAAGTAAATGGACAAAACATTAACTCACACTAGACTGAACTTCTGCCAGACAAGTATCAACTACTAATCATGCACACTCACTGATATAGCTTTGAACCTACTGACAGACCTTCAAGCAACAAGTAAACTTCAGCTAGAAACTAAGAACTGAAACTGCCAAGACAGCAATTCTGAAAATTACTTGAACTAGTCCTAAGCATACATAAATCAGAACTGGAAATACCAAGTCAATCACACAGGACACAAGAGATTTTAGGTGGTTCGGTTTTCACCTACATCCACCCCACACTCAGACCTGAGTGTGGCTTACTACTGTCACACAGCTTAAACGGCTGGGCCTCACAGCTTGCCTATAATCCGCTAATTCATAACTTCAACCGCTGGGCATTACAGCTTAAGCCACTGCAGATTCACAGCTTCAAACCGCTGGACCTTATAGCTTATGCCACTACTGATACACAGCTTAAGGAAATCAGAAATGAAAGAAATAAAAGATGAATTACAGCAACTAAAAGTTGGAAATCAAAGCTAAGAATGTAGCTCACGCAGAGTAGTCTGATTCTGAATTTGGTCTAGAAATCAGAAACGGATCTTGATCTAGATGCACATCTCTCTTTCTTCCTCCTCCTTCTGCTAGCTCTCTCTTTTTCTCTCTGATCTCTTCTTCTCTCTTTTCTCTGCAGCTCAATCTCTCTAATTTTTCTTCTCTCTGCTACTCTCTCAGATTTCTTCTCTCTACAGCTCGCTCTCTCTCTCTCTTTTCTTTTTCTCCATATTCCTGCTGCTCTCTGAATTCTCTTCTTCTCCCTTTTTCACCCTGGCACTCTTTTCTTCACTCTGCAATCCCTCTGGTGCGGACATCAGGGCGATCACGTGACACGTCGGCGAACCGACGGTGCCATACGCGGAGCACCAAGTGGACTACATCGGCTTATCTTCAAAATGGGGATAATTTGACTTGAATTTGGACCTTTTTTGGCATTGAATTGGGCTTGTAATGGTTATTGTATGTGTAATTTGCTAAAGGGCTGGTTGTAAGGCTCCTAATGGGCCAATTTGTTAAAGTCCTTTGATGGGGACATCACCCAGAGTTCCCTCTGGCTCGACACCTCTCTCCCTTCTGGAGACAGATGGGCTGCGACTGCATGACTTGATGGGTCCTCGGCGACACTGGAGTTTGTTACTATGGACATCTTGATGTATTTTCTCCTTTTCTTGAGTCATTTTGATGTACTTATCTTTATTTTGAGTCATGGTCCTAGGTCGTCACGTTATTTATCTAAGTCTGCTAGGCTGGGGGGTCATTTGGGCCCAATTAGATGGGCCTGGCCCATGGGCGACCTCTTCCTTTCCCAACCCCCTTGCTTATTTACTTTTAGCAGTTTATCCAAGGACTTTTTGTAAATGTTGGGATCCCTATATATAGGACCCCAACTCCACTTGTGATAGCTAATGAATATTTGAGAAATTAAGCATAATTGCACCCTCCCTCTCTCTCTAGCTCTCTCATTCTCTCTCTCTTTCTCCAAGGGGCGAACCCCCTCTCTCTCCTCCCCCCCTTCTCTCTCTATCCCTTGGGCGAACCAGCCCTTTCACCTCCCCCTTCCCCTGCCACCTCACCCTCCAACTCCTCACCTCCCCTAGGCCACTTAACTCTCATCAATTCCCTCCACTTCCCAAGCAACCCTTCCTATTCCCCATACACCTTCCCCACCTACAATACACCCCTCCCTCTTCCCCAAGCAACCTTCCCACTCCCCCACACCCTCATTCATATCCCTTGACCATCCACAACCCCCACCCCACCACTAGTTGCGCACCAGCCCTCTCTCCCTACACTTCTCCCTTGCCTTGGCCGAACCCACCACCCCCACCTTGTAGCTTCGGCCCCCACTCCCCTCCACCCTCCAACACCCCATTCCACCTGCTCCGCCCCTCTCCTCACCCCCACACATTCCTCCCCCATCTGCAAACACCTCCCATTTCCCTCCATTACCAAAACTTCCATCCTCCTTAACCTAACCCCACCTCCATCCCATTCCTTAGGTCACATCTGCAGGTGACAGAAGAAGGTCCGTCTTGCAGAAGCTCCCCCGCGTTCATACGGTGACATCTGAGGGCGTATCTTACCATTCTGGAAAGTTCGTCCAGTCCACTACGCAGGCGAGAAAGAATCGTCCCAATCCGAGTTCGGGACTGCCCAGGAGAGCCATTCTCCTCCGACTGCTCCAGATCCATCTACAGAGCACCTGAGTCCGACCAGAAGCAGAACCACGATCTACAGCGAAGGATTTAGACTGAAGTTCCTTCCCCAAAGATCTTCCTCCCCCTGTTCCCGACCAGGAGCAAGAAGCAGAAGTACATTTGGCATCCGTGAGCCCCAGTTCTGATTTTTTCTCCTTCAGTCACGCGGGACTACCCTCACCAGTCTTCTGCGACCAATAGTCACTCATCGGCGTCCCCCACGACACCCCGACCTCTGGCAGCCTCCCCGCCAGTTTACTGCAACGAGGGCTTGACCAAGGTTCCAGAACTTCTGACGGTTTGAGATTCGGAGCTCGGGAGCCCAAGGTACGACCTCTGCATCCTACTGCCTCAGATCTGAAGCCGCCAGCCCCAGATTCCTTCATCCTGTTCGAGCCTCCACCACGACCAGAGACGACGTCAGAAGAATTCGAAAAAATTCAGAGGTGTCCCAGCCCCTGTTACGAAGAAATCCCCTCTGGTTTTGTCGCCGGAAAAATTCCTGAGAACGAACTACGACTGCAACAGCGGCATCCTGTCCCTTCGCATAGCAAGTGAACAGATCCACGTCGGCTTCCGTTCCGTCATCCTTGGCGAGTTTCCCCCTCCCCGCCTGGCCAGCTTAGCGCCCCTCCCTGCGTGGAGGTAGTGTTTGATGTAATTTTAATTTCCCCACCCTCCATCCAACCCTCCTGCGTGAGGAGTAGTTCATGTACTAAACAGCTCAAGCTACATCGGCGCAGTGTGCGGGATCCACACTTCCCCGCTCGCCCACGTCTCCGAACGGGGTTGGTTTCTTCAAACCAACCAGGTGAACTCTAAACTTTGCTCCATTAATCTTAGTGTCTGTTTATTTAATATCCGTAGACATAGCTCCATTGTGCATGCGAGCGAGTGTTCGATCCCGGAGCCACCATCATAGTGTGGTCACCGTGGTTAAAGTGAGTGAGTGGGACCTAGTGCCCCAATTGGCACCGGCCAGCCCCATAAGCGTGGGCTACGTACCCTCGAGAGGGCAACCCTAGCCCTGCTGGCACTCTACCAGCAAGGGTCTTGATCCATCACCTCCCCCTAGCATCCTTAGTCACCCCGGGCCCACGTGTGTGCGACGGCTTTTTGGCCCCGATTTATCAACTTAATTGTTATGTGATTGTGAATGCGGAGTAGGTCCTAAGATTACTTTTGCTTGCTGCATACCCCGTAGTGGTGTCACATCAGTTGGTATCAGAGCAAGTTTTTGACTTGTCTCTACAAGCCTAGGTCCAAGGGCAATTGCATTTCTATCCCGTGTTGTCATCATTGTGCATGTCCACCCGTAGGGGTACCATATATCGGGCTGATACCTCTAATTCCAACCCACCTATGGATCCCAATGTGCATGGCAACCAAAACATCCCTAGGGAAGCTCCCCAAACTCCTATGGATCGAATTGAGGCTGCCATCCAAGTCCTCACGGAGCAAATGAATGGAATTTTCACCCGATTAGAGAGGTTAGAAGAAGCTAGGGCCCCACCTAAGAACCATGCCCAAAGGGCTCCTCTTCCACGGGCTGAACATGAGAGGGAAGACCTAGATGATGAGTGGTATCGTGAGCAAGAGAGAGCCCCACAACCTCGATATCATGAGAGGCGACCACGTGAGGATCCGGATGACTTCCTACTAAGAATGATCAAAGTGGAAGCTCCTAATTTTGATGGGTCTCATAACCCTAGTGCCTATAAAGAATGGGAGCATGGCATGGACCAATACTTTGATTGGTACCCCATGTCCGAGGAGAGAAAGGTTAGGTTGGCCAAGATGCACCTCCTTAAACTAGCCAAAACCTATTGGCTAAAGGTAGAAAACCAAAGAAGGATCAGGCGTGAGGAACCCATCAACACTTGGCTAGACATGAAAGATCAACTTAGGAACAAATATCTTCCCATCTCCTATAGCCAACTTCTTCTTGATGAATGGCAAAGCCTTACCCAAGAGGGAAAGACCGTGGAAGAGTATATTGAAAAGTTTGATTCATATCTCCTAAGGTGTGGTGTGGTTGAAGATCCAGCCGTCACTTTATCCCGGTTTAGGAATGGTCTCCTTCCCCACATCAAACGGGAGCTTTTTATGAGGGAAGTGCATAGTTTGGAAATTGCCTATCAAATAGCCCGGGATGTAGAGAGATTTGCTAGGAATCCTAGGTTTGCCCCCCCCCAAGGGCCCGGGACCCCGTCCCAACCTACCTCCTCTGTTAAGAACACCTCCTCCTCCCAATGGGAGCACCCCCACTCGACCCTACCCCCAACCAACCACTCCCACCCCCACAAAGACCACTCCACTCAACCCTCCTCCCCGAAGGGAGGAAGCATCCAAAGGGAAGACCCCATAAAGTAGTATGATTAAATGTTTTCAGTGCCACGGTTATGGCCACATAGCCTCCCAATGCCCTTCCAAGGGGATGTCGAGCCTTGTTATTGAGGGCGGACCTACCACATCCCAAGAAACCCATGAGGATACTATTGAGGAACACGAGGCTACTTTAGAGTGGGAAGAGGAATACGAGGAGCAATATTTTGAGGAGGGTGTAGAAGATGACCCCCACTCCACCCACTTGGGAGTTATAAGGTGCACCCTTACCCAACCACAAGAGAATGATTGGAGGAGGACTTCCATTTTTCACACCTTCATCAAAATCGGGGACCATGTTAGGAAGGTTATCCTAGACAACGGAAGTTGTGTCAATGCCGTGTCCCCGGACACCGTCAAGCTCCTAGGACTTACCCCAACACCCCACCCCAAACCATATCGTGTCTCATGGATAAACAACCATTCCCTACCCGTCAATACATGTTGTCTTATCCCCATCACTTTTTCCTCCTACCAAGAGCCAATATGGTGTGACATCATACCTATGGCTGTAGGAAGCATTCTTCTAGGGAGACCTTGGATATATGATGTTAATGCTACCATCTATGGGAAAACGAACACATGCACCTTTGAACACAAGGGGAAGACCATTCGCCTCAACCCTTCCTCACCCCGAAAGGACCCACCCTCCAAGGGAATTCTTCCCACGCCACCTCAAAACCCAGGGGTCACATCACCCCCAACCCAACCAACAAGTAAGTCGTCCACCTATGAAGGTCCCACCAAAGGCCTCCACCTCATCTCTAGGAAAGAACTCGAGGAAGAACTAGCTCAAGGAACACCCTTGTCTGCTATTGTCCTTTGTCTAGGGGAGGCAACACCCTCCAACCCCCACCCTGTGGAAATCCACCCCCTCCTAGAAGAATTCAAGGATGTGTTCCCCGAGGAACTTCCCGATCAGCTGCCACCCATGAGGGATGTCCAACATGCCATTGACCTTGTCCCCGGGGCCACCCTCCCAAACCTTCCCCACTACCGCCTCAACCCACTGAGCATGCTGAACTAAAGAGGCAAGTGGAGGAACTCATAAGAAAAGGCTTCCTCCGTCTTAGCAAGAGTCCTTGTGCTGTCCCAGCCCTCCTCACACCTAAGAAAGATGGGACATGGCGGATGTGTGTCGACAGTAGGGCCATCAACAAGATCACGGTCAAGTACAGGTTTCCCATACCTAGGCTTGACGACATGCTTGACATGCTAGCCGGGGCCACCATTTTCTCCAAAATAGACCTCAAAAGTGGCTACCATCAGGATAAGGCTAGGGGATGAATGGAAAATAGCCTTTAAAACCAAGGATGGGCTCTATGAATGGCTGGTGATGCCTTTTGGGCTCTCTAATGCCCCAAGCACCTTTATGCACCTTATGACCGAGGTCCTTAGGCCCTACATTGGAGTCTTCCTGGTAGTCTACTTTGATGACATCCTCATCTACAGCCAGTCCAAAGAAGCCCATCTCAGTCACCTTAGGCAAGTCTGCACCACTCTTAGGAAGGAGAGCCTCTTTGCCAATTTTGGAAAATGTCAATTCATGACAAAGTCCATTACCTTCCTTGGGTATGTTGTCTCCACCGAAGGAGTATCCATGGACCCTGAAAAGGTCCAAGCCATCCTCGATTGGCCGGAACCCCGCACTCTCCATGAAGTCCGGAGCTTTCATGGGCTAGCCACCTTTTACCGAAGGTTCATCCGTGGGTTTAGCACAGTCACAGCCCCTATCACTGACTGCCTCAAAAAGGGGACCTTTGTGTGGACCAAGTCCGCAACTAGAGCCTTCCAAGAGCTCAAGGAGAGGATGACCCAAGCCCCTGTATTATGCCTCCCTGACTTCTCCAAAGTCTTTGAGGTGACTTGTGATGCCTCCGGGGTAGGAATTGGTGGGATCCCTAGCCAGGAAGGACACCTAGTGGCCTATTTTAGTGAGAAGTTGTGTGATGCCAGAATGAGATACTCCACCTACGACAAGGAATTTTATGCCATGGTACAATCCCTCCGGCATTGGAGACACTATCTTTTGCCTAAAGAATTTATCATATTCTCTGACCATGAGGCCCTGAAATACCTCAATTCCCAGCAGAAACTGAATGCTCGACATGCCCGATGGGTCGAATACATCCAGGCCTACACATTTGTAATCAAACATAAGGCCGGAAGTGAAAACCGTGCTGCCGATGCCCTCAGTAGGAGAATTTCCTTGCTAGCTACCATTAGGGTGGAAGTCATAGGATTTGAAAGACTCAAGGAAGAGTATTCTGATTGCCTGGACTTTGGTCCAATCCGTACCACTCTGTCCACCCTCTCACCTAGGGAACATCAAGGAAGGACGGGTTCATCTTCAAAGGCCATAGACTTTGCATACCTCGAACCTCTCTACGGGATTTCCTGATCTGGGAGTTACATGCAGGAGGCCTTGCTGGGCATTTTGGGGTGCATAAGACCATTGCTTTGGTTGAGGGTCAGTTCTACTGGCCAAGTCTCAAAAGGGACGTAGCCAAAATTATAGGCCAGTGCCGGATATGTGCCTCAGCCAAACAAACAAGGCAGAACACTGGCCTCTACACACCACTCCCTGTCCCTGACCGTCCTTGGCAGGACTTAAGCATGGACTTCGTCTTAGGCCTACCTAAAACTCAAAAAAGGCATGATTCAATCTTTGTAGTAGTGGATAGGTTTTCTAAGATGGCCCATTTCATCCCCTGCTCTAAAACCTCAGACGCCTCTCATGTGGCCCGCCTATTCTTCGATGAGGTAGTTCGCCTCCATGGACTACCCAAGACCATCATTTCTGATAGGGATGTCAAATTCACCAGCTACTTCTGGAAGACTCTCTGGCACCTAATGGGGACCCTTCTCAAATTTTCCACGGCCTATCACCCCCAAACCGACGGACAGACCGAAGTCATTAATAGGAGCCTTGGGAATCTACTCCGGTGTCTTGTTGAGGATCGCCCCGGGAATTGGGATCTCATATTACCCCAGGCGGAGTTTGCATACAACAATTCAGTGAATAGGTCGATAGGGATGAGCCCATTTGAAGCTGTGCATGGGTACAAACCTAGAAAGCCTACAGATCTCATTCCGTTGCCACCACATGCTAGAGTGTCTATTAGTGCTGAGTCATTTGCCCAACACATGAAGGAATTGCATGAAGAAATCCGCAAACACATTAACAAAAGCAATGAGGTATATAAAAAGTCGGCCGATTCCCACCGTCGCCACCAGGAGTTTCACGTAGGTGATTATGTGATGGTAAGAACTGAGAGGCTTTCCCCTGGGAATGTCTCCAAACTGAGGTCGCGTGGATCAGGCCCCTTCCAGGTTCTAAAGAGGATTGGCACAAACGCTTACGTGTTGGACCTCCCCGAGGAGTACGCAGTAAGTCCCACATTCAATGTGGCTGACTTGGTGCCATATAGGGGACCCACGGTGACACCTAGTAAGGAAATTGAGCCTGTTCCACCTTCTGAGGGAGCCACCACCCATGAGAGAGTTCCACCAGTCCAGAGGGGCCAACGGGAGCAAATAGAGCGGATATTGGATGAACAGGTCACTATCACCCGGAGCAAAGCATACGAGCGATACTTGGTCAGGTGGAAGGGCCGGCCCCCTTCAGATGATTCATGGGTGAGCAGGGAGGATCTTCAGCAGCTGGACCCCGACCTCCTGGAGCATTACCGCAGCCGAGAGGACCCTTTCTCGACAGAGTCGAGCTCTCCACAGCCCGGGGGAGTTGATGGGGACATCACCCAGAGTTCCCTCTGGCTCGACACCTCTCTCCCTTCTGGAGACAGATAGGCTGCGACTGCATGACTTGATGGGTCCTCGGCGACACTGGAGTTTGTTACTATGGACATCTTGATGTATTTTCTCCTTTTCTTGAGTCATTTTGATGTACTTATCTTTATTTTGAGTCATGGTCCTAGGTCGTCACGTTATTTATCTAAGTCTGCTAGGCTGGGGGGTCATTTGGGCCCAATTAGATGGGCCTGGCCCATGGGCGACCTCTTCCTTCCCCAACCCCCTTGCTTATTTGCTTTTAGCAGTTTATCCAAGGACTTTTTGTAAATGTTGGGATCCCTATATATAGGACCCCAACTCCACTTGTGATAGCTAATGAATATTTGAGAAATTAAGCATAATTGCACCCCTCCCTCTCTCTCTAGCTCTCTCATTCTCTCTCTCTTTCTCCAAGGGGCGAACCCCCTCTCTCTCCTCCCCCCTTCTCTCTCTATCCCTTGGGCGAACCAGCCCTTTCACCTCCCCCTTCCCCTGCCACCTCAGCTGCCACCTCACCCTCCAACCCCTCACCTCCCCTAGGCCACTTAACTCTCATCAATTCCCTCCACTTCCCAAGCAACCCTTCCTATTCCCCATACACCTTCCCCACCTCCAATACACCCCTCCCTCTTCCCCAAGCAACCTTCCCACTCCCCCACACCCTCATTCATATCCCTTGACCATCCACAACCCCCACCCCACCACTAGTTGCGCACCAGCCCTCTCTCCCTACACTTCTCCCTTGCCTTGGCCGAACCCACCACCCCCACCTTGTAGCTTCGGCCCCCACTCCCCTCCACCCTCCAACACCCCATTCCACCTGCTCCGCCCCTCTCCTCACCCCCACACATTCCTCCCCCATCTGCAAACACCTCCCATTTCCCTCCATTACCAAAACTTCCATCCCCCTTAACCTAACCCCACCTCTATCCCATTCCTTAGGTCACATCTGCAGGTGATAGAAGAAGGTCCGTCTTGCAGAAGCTCCCCCGCATTCATACGGTGACATCTGAGGGCGTATCTTACCATTCTAGAAAGGTCGTCCAGTCCACTACGCAGGCGAGAAAGAATCGTCCCAATCCGAGTTCGGGACTGCCCAGGAGAGCCATTCTCCTCCGACTGCTCCAAGATCCATCTGCAGAGCACCTGAGTCCGACCAGAAGCAGAACCACGATCTACAGAGAAGGATTTAGACTGAAGTTCCTTCCCCAAAGATCTTCCTCCCCCTGTTCCCGACCAGGAGCAAGAAGCAGAAGTACATTCGGCATCCGGGAGCCCCAGTTCTGATTTTTTCTCCTTCAGTCACGCGGGACTGCCCTCACCAGTCTTCTACGACCAACAGTCACTCATCGGCGTCCCCCAGGACACCCCGACCTCTGGCAGCCTGCCCGCCAGTTTTTCTGCAACGAGGGCTCGACCACGGTTCCAGAACTTCTGACGGTTTGAGATTCGGAGCTCGGGAGCCCAAGGTACGACCTCTGCATCCTACTGCCTCAGATCTGAAGCCGCCAGCCCCAGATTCCTTCATCCTGTTTGAGCCTCCACCACGACCAGCGACGACGTCAGAAGAATTCGATAAAATTCAGAGGTGTCCCAGCCCTTGTTAGAAGAAATCCCCTCTGGTTTCGTCGCCGGCAAAATTCCTGAGGATGAACTACGACTGCAACAGCGGCATCCTGTCCCTTCGCATAGCAAGTGAACAGATCCACGTCGGCT
Source organism: Amorphophallus konjac (assembly GCA_022559845.1). Taxonomy (NCBI): domain Eukaryota; kingdom Viridiplantae; phylum Streptophyta; class Magnoliopsida; order Alismatales; family Araceae; genus Amorphophallus; species Amorphophallus konjac. The sequence goes on from CM040120.1 coordinate 73,286,020, forward strand.
TTCGTTCCGTCATCCTTGGCGAGTTTCCCCCTCCCCGCCTGGCCGGCTTAGCGCCCCTCCCTGCGTGGAGGTAGTGTTTGATGTAAGTTTAATTTCCCCACCCTCCATCCAACCCTCCTGCGTGAGGAGTAGTTCATGTACTAAACAGCTCAAGCTACATCGGCACAGTGTGCGGGATCCACCCTTCCCCGCTCGCCCACGTCTCCGAACGGGGTTGGTTTCTTCAAACCAACCAGGTGAACTCTAACTTTGCTCCATTAATCTTAGTGTCTGTTTATTTAATATCCGTAGACATAGCTCCGTTGTGCATGCGAGCGAGTGTTCGATCCTGGAGCCACCATCATAGTGTGGTCACCGTGGTTAAAGTGAGTGAGTGGGACCTAGTGCCCCAACTGGCACCGGCCAGCCCCATAAGCGTGGGCTACGTACCCTCGGGAGGGCAACCCTAGCCCTGCTGGCACTCTACCAGCAAGGGTCTTGATCCATCACCTCCCCCTAGCATCCTTTGTCACCCCGGGCTCACGTGTGTGCGACGGCTTTTTGGCCCCGATTTATCAACTTAATTGTTATGTGATTGTGAATGCGGAGTAGGTCCTAAGATTACTTTTGCTTGCTGCATACCCCGTAGTGGTGTCACATCACCCTTAAAGCATTCCATAAGAAGGAATGGCCTTGGTCCATTTCTAATGGATCCATAAGCCATATGGGCTTCCTTCCACATGGGCTATCTAGATTGGATAATCTAGAGTGGGCTCTCTTCATTCATGGGCCTTCAAGGGTGGAATGGCCTTAAGCCATCTAGGTTGGAATGGGCTTAATTAAGCCATGGACCAAAGTGGCCCATTCAAGGCCCAATGAAGGGGGCGCCCTCTTTTTTGTTGGTATTAGGCTAGCTAGTTCGATTTTCTTCTTCAATTACCACATGGAGCATTCAAATAGCTGCTGGTCAAGTTCCACATGGCTGCCACCTACCATCTTTACCTTGAAATTCAAAGGTAGGTGAGCTACCATGTCCCCTTGTCCCCCTTTCCCTTTCACCAAGGGTCTTAATCCATGCGCACCCCTCCCCCTACTTGCATCTTGCGCAAGTCCCCTCCCCCCTACCCCTTCCATTTCCCTATATAAGGGCATGTATAGTGTTTATACTTAATAGAATGAAGTTTTGTTAAGAGATAAGTGCATTAGAGAGTGATTCTCTTGGGAGTGATTCCCTGGTTGCAGTCCTGTGACGGGACAGTTCTAGGTCGTGTGACTTGACCTCATATCCCTCTTCTCTTCTTATCTTCTTATTCCACAAAATTTATTTGTGATACCTCTGCAAGTTAGCAAACTTTTTGCTTTGGTTTCGCGTCGATCGGAGTTCGTGAGCAATGGTGGCGATTTTTCTCGTGGAGGCGCGCATATCTGCTCCAGATTGCTACCCAGATATGAAGATGACTGTGTATTGAATTCTCCAGCCCAACTCTGATGCCATCTGAAGTTGGTTCCTGAAGATAAATCGTAGTATTTCAAGTCCTCTCTGTGTTGCCGCTGGTTTCGCCTCGATCTGTGACCGGTGCTGATCGTGACGGTAGTTCTCGTGGGATCGCGCGGGTTGGTCTGAGCAGGCTCAGCTGAGAACTAGAATCAAATTTCAGAGCCTGCCCTGCTTCATCCGGCCAATATCAGTGTGAGGGGTCTTCAGAGTATTTCTTCCTCTGGACGTCGCCTACCATCTCCCATAAGGAACGCCCCAATCCGACATCGGCAACCATTTTCCCAACATTTTACCGTGTTTCTGTGCAGTTCTATGAGCACAAAACTAGAACCTTAGAAGATTCATCCCTGTGCCCAGATCTGAAGGCATCTGTTCACGATCTTCGGATTGAAGATACTACAGTCAGTCGCCGACATTCTCCAACAAACGGCGCTTCGATCGGGCATAGGATCCAGCCGTACCAGCCTCCGTAAGCTCGCTGCGCAGGGTGACTAGCGCGGGCAGAACCGGGTCGGCTTCCCGTCGGCGTACCCGAGCGGCTCCGGCACGCGTTCCTCGCCTCCTGCGAGTGTGGCCCGTCAACTCGGGTTCCAGCAACCCCAAAGTTATTGATTGTAGCCCGATACCTCCCTGTGTGGAGTGGGCCAAGCTTCTGAAATTGTAAAGTTAATCTTGTGTGTATTGGGGTTGTTCGGAAATCGGCCGGGAATTCTTCCCCACGACTAGTCATGGAGGTACGTGCTCGTTCCAATCCTTACATTTGCTATTTAGTATGCTTTCTATATTGCTGCGTTTGTGAGAATAGGGCCGATAGGTAGTTTCAAATTCACCGCGATTGTGAGTTGTGAGCGCCCGTTCCGTGGCTCCAATCGAGCACCGAGCGCGAATTAGCACCCTAGGCGACGGTGGTTTCTTAATCGCCGCGATCCCCATGTTTCCCTCGCAAGGGACGATCGTCAGGCTCAAGAGAGTCGCTGTTGAGAGACATCTCCACCCGGAGAATGCCACAGTGGTCAGCCGCCCGGCTTGCCTTAGTATGCTAGTGCTGGCCGCACTTCGAGTCCGTCGTAGGTCTTAGCCCGGTCGTCATCCGTCCCGCATCAAATTGGTATCAGAGCGGGTTGAGTCTAGGGTAGTCTTTGCATAAGTCTTGCATGCATCATGGTCTAAGTCGAGTCTAGAACCATCATTACTTTCAAAACAAAAAAAAGAGTGTTTTCAAATTGCATTTCACCCAATAGCCCGGTATATTAAAAGGCGTTGCCCGAACATTAGGTTATGCCTATCGGGAAGGTAGCGTACTTGCGCGAGTGATCTTCGGATTGCTTATCTCCGCCACGTACCGGATATTGGTTAGGTCTACGTGCATCATTTTTTTGCATTAGTGAGTGTTTGCATTAGTCGGTGTCTTCTAGTTCGTGTAGTCCTATAAGAGTCAGTCAGTCTTGTCCAAGTTTCGGCATGTCTAACATGTAGTTCCCCAATTTCTCATAGAGTCCCAATCACCCGGGCGATATGACCGTTGGCGCACCCATGGGCTTGGCAACCATCCTCTCCGCTTCTGTAGGCCTGAAGCCTCAGATTTTTTTGGCTCCAATGACCCGGGCATCTACCTCAAGTGGGAGGCCACCATGGACACCTACTTTGATTGTTATACTATGTCCGAGGCAATGCAATTCTCTTTCGCCAAAGAGCGGCTTCTTCATGAGGCTACCGAAAAGTGGGACTACATCGAAAGAATGAGAGAGGTTAGGGGGCAATGGCCCATCAAGTCATGGTGGGACATGAAGAGAGAGCTTAGGAAGGTCTACGTGTCCCAACCGGTCACCTCCAACCGGCCCCACCCAATCACTTCCAACCAAGTGGGTTCTAGTCGGAGGCAAAGAGTCCCACACGTAGATGAGCCAAGACCTAATCCTAGGACGGTTGACTACGGGCGAGTCCATCATGATATCCCTATTCCAAGCCACTCCGTTACCGAACTTATGCAAATGATTTTGGACCGATTGGATGGGGTGGATAGGACACGTACTCCTAGTGATGTACTCCTACCCGAGCCTAAGGAGGTCATCGCCGGTAGTCTTAACCCGGCCCCATCAACGGAGTCCCCAAGCCCTCTCCCCATCATAGTGGATCCTCCTTCCCCACCCATGAGAGCTCCATCACACTCACCTTCCGATCTTATTTCGGAGCCCTCTCATTTGGAGCCACCAAAGCCCGAGCCACCCGTATTTCTAACGAGTACACTTTATATAGCCGAGCCACTAGTTAGTTGGCTCAAGGATAGCTTGGTCCCACTTCCCTTCCCATCTATGGACCCTATCCTACCTCTGGTGCCAATCAATTCATTTCACACCACTTTCCGGTCTAGTCACTATGTGGATACATTGGATGACCTTCTTAAAGGGTTAGACCGGCAATTGATATTTACGAACTTGTTGGCTCCAGGCTTCGACCGACCCACAGGTCGTAGTTTCACTCATCCCGCTTTAGGGTCCATCACCTCCGTGTACACCATGGGTCATGTTACCACGGAGGTTCTTTAACTCCTCCCGCTACCGGTCGAGCCCGACTTCACTCCTTTTATCCCGAGAGAGGAGCCCTATCTTCTATACACTGTCCCGTCTACCACGATGGATGGAGGTGACCATCACCTTCATGAATTTCAAACATGGGACTATGTAATGGAGGAACCGGGGGGTCACACATTCTTTGACCCATTCGACCCCTTCTCTAGTGGGCCTCGTGACCCACCATTTTCCCTTTACTTTGTCAAGGAAGTCCCCTACCACTCTCTTCCCACTCGGGCCAATCAAACTCCACATAGCAATAGGTCCGATTATTGGGAAGCATGGCATGCCTTACCTACATGTAGTGGTGATGAACCTCTTAGCCCACCCACACCCACATCTGATAGGAAATCCTTGCATGCATGGTGTCTTTTGGGGTGTCTAGGAGTACATCATCCTACCTACCTTTGGTTGCATCTAGTGTATGTATGGCACACATTTGGGTGACTTGGTCCGCCATCGTCCATGCGTAGGTCGGACTAGCCATAGGTTTGTCTAAAGTCATGTGTGTGTGTTTGCTTGTCTCTCAAGTTGTTTTCTTTCATCCATTTGGTTTGCATTACGTCGTGTCCATCAAAGGCCAGCCATGCGCGTATAAGGAATTAGCTGATGCATGCTACATGTCCGTGAGTTCAAAAGGGAGAGTACGTCATGATCAGGGTCATACCTGAACGGTTCCTCTTGGAGACCGAAAGCAACTCTCAGTCCACGATACCCACCCTTTTCGGGTTAAGAAACAAGTGGGTCCGAAAGCGTACGATATTGAACTACCGAACGACAATGGTGTCAATTTGACGTTCCATGTTTCCTCTGGTAGCCTATTGGAACCCGCGGTGATCCCTAGTGAGTTTCGAGCTTTATCTTTCTATTTGGAGTGACCCTCATCCGAGAGTCCACCTCTTCCAGCCTCAACGCCTGCATATAGATTGTATACTGGATGAGCAGGTGATCACCACAAGGAACGGCACATACCCACACGTCCTAGTGCGTTGGCGAGGATGCCCCACGATGACCAAACACCTTGATCACATGCGGAGAGCGCAAGCTTCGGGACCCTTACTCGACGGGGTCGAGTTCCTCCCACCCGGGGAGAATTGGTGCAGACACCAGGACGATCACGTGACACGTCGGCGAACCGACGGTGCCATACGCGGAGCGCCAAGTGGACTACATCAGCTTATCTTCAAAATGGGGATAATTTGGCTTGAATTTGGACCTTTTTTGGCATTGAATTGGGCTTGTAATGGTTATTGTATGTGTAATTTGCTGAAGGGCTAGTTGTAAGGCCCCTAATGGGCCAATTTGTTAAAGCCCTTAAAGCATTCCATAAGAAGGAATGGCCTTGGTCCATTTCTAATGGATCCATAAGCCATATGGGCTTCCTTCCACATGGGCTATCTAGATTGGATAATCTAGAGTGGGCTCTCTTCATTCATGGGCCTTCAAGGGTGGAATGGCCTTAAGCCATCTGGGTTGGAATGGGCTTGGTTAAGCCATGGACCAAAGTGGCCCATTCAAGGCCCAATGAAGGGGGCGCCCTCTTTTTTGTTGGTATTAGGCTAGCTAGTTTGATTTTCTCCTTCAATTACCACATAGAGCATTCAAATTGCTGCTGGTCAAGTTCCACATGGCTGCCACCTACCATCTTTACCTTGAAATTCAAAGGTAGGTGAGCTACCATGTCCCCTTGTCCCCCTTTCCCTTTCACCAAGGGTCTTAATCCATGCGCACCCCTCCCCCTACTTGCATCTTGCGCAAGTCCCCTCCCCCCTACCTCTTCCATTTCCCTATATAGGGGCATGTATAGTGTTTATGCTTAATAGAATGAAGTTTTGTTAAGAGATAAGTGCATTGGAGAGTGATTCTCTTGGGAGTGATTCCCTGGTTACAGTTCTGTGACGGGACAGTTCTAGGTCGTGTGACTCGACCTCATATCCCTCTTCTCTTATTATCTTCTTCTTCCAAAAAATTTATCCATGATACCTTTGCAAGTTAGTAAACTTTCAGCTTTGGTTTCGCGTCGATCGGAGTTCGTGAGCAACGGTGGTGATTTTTCTCGTGGAGGCGCGCAGATCTGCTCTAGATTGCTGCCCAGATCTGAAGATGACTGTGTATTGAATTCTCCAGCCCAACCCCGACGCCATCTGTAATTGGTTCTTGAAGAGAAATCGTAGTATTTCAAGTCCTCTCTGTGTTTCCACTAGTTTCGCCTCGATCCGTGACCGGTGCTGATCGTGACGGTAGTTCTCGTGGGATCGCGCAGGCTGGTCTGAGCAGGCTTGGCTGAGAACTAGAATCAAATTTCAGAGCCTGCCCCGCTTCATTCGGCCAAGATCAGTGTGAGGGCTCTTTAGAGTATTTCTTCCTCTGGACGTCGCCTACCATCTCCCACAAGGAACGCCCCGATCCGACATCAGCAACCATTTTCCCAATATTTTACCGTGTTTCTGTGAAGTTCTATGAGCACAAAACTAGAACCTCAGAAGATTCATCACTGCGCCCAGATCTGAAGGCATCTGTTCGCAATCTTCGGAGTGAAGATACTACATTCAGTCACCGACATTCTTCAACAAACGGCGCTCCGATCGGGCATCGGATCCAGCCGTACCAGCCTCCGCAAGCTCGTTGCGCAGGGTGACCAGCGCGGGCAGAACCGGGTCGGCTTACCGTCGGCGTACCTGAGCGGCTCCGGCACGCGTTCCTCGCCTCCTGCGAGTGTGGCCCGTCAACTTGGGTTCCAGCAACCCCAAAGTTATTGATTGTAGCCTGATACCTCTCTGTGTGGAGTGGGCCAAGCTTCTGAAATTGTAAAGTTAATCTTGTGTGTATTGGGGTTGTTCGGAAATCGGCCGGGAATTCTTCCCCACGACTAGTCGTGGAGGTACGTGCTCGTTCCGATCCTTACATTTGCTGTTTAGTATGCTTTCTATATTGCTGCGTTTGTGAGAATAGGGCCGATGGTAGTTTCAAATTCACCGCGATTGTGAGTTGTGAGCGCCCGTTCCGTGGCTCCAATCGAGCACCGAGCGCGAATTAGCACCCTAGGCGATGGTGGTTTCTTAATCGCCGCGATCCCCACGTTTCCCTCACAAGGGACGATCGTCGGGCTCAAGAGAGTCGCTGTTGAGAGACATCTCCACCCGGAGAATACCACGGTGGTCAGCCGCCCGGCTTGCCTTAGTATGCTAGTGCTGGCCGCACTTCGAATCCGTCGTAGGTCTTAGCTCGATCGTCATCCGTCCCGCATCACCCTCTCTTAGATTTTCTTCTTCTTTGTATATCCTATCTCTCTCAGGCTATCTCTCTTGATGTCTTCTCTCTGCAGCTCGCTCGCTCTCTCTTTTCTTTTTCTCCCAATTCCTATTGCTCTCTGAATTCTCTTCTTCTCCCTTTTTCACCGTGGCACTCTTTTCTTCTCTCTGCAATCCCTCTCTCAGATTTTCTTCTTCTTCGTATATCCTATCTCTCTCATGCTATCTCTCTTAATGTCTTCGACAATGGGTTATCTGCCCCCTTTTATAGGCTCTAGGAGATGGGCATGTGGCCACCACGTTTCCCGCCCAATTCTCCAAGTAGATCTGATCCAGACCTTTACACGTGTCACCACCACTGCACTTTTACTTTCCATGTGGCAGTATCGTCTGTTATACGCCTTGCCTCGGATCACATGCCATTCGCTTGGTACTTAAGCTCCACGTGAGATAAGTCGCATGTTGCTCAGTAGATGCTCGACCATATGGCTGACCTGGCAATAGCATAGACAGAGTGTTAAGTGTTTGATAAATTGTGCTGACTTGATGCTTCAAAATTCATGAGCCCAAGTGAATCAATTAAACCATCATATACACACGCATTGGCCTTGAAATTAAATGAGAGAAATGTACACATTAAAGTTCAAATAAACCAAATAAAACAATGCAAGACATTTTGTGAATATGGGAATGAGATCAATACTAACATTGACCCTAAATGAGAAATGTAAGAGCTAGCACAGACTTTAACCTAAGCCATAGCTAACTAGCATAGATCTGGTGCTTAAGGCATGGTCAAGTAACACAGATCTTATGAGTGTAGGAGATCTAGAGGGGGGTGAATAGATCTTACCCCTTAAAAATTACCGAGATTAGTTGATAGAAGCGGAATACAAAATTTATCAAATCTCAATAGCTAAGGTGATCACAAATATATCAGCTCAGAAATCAATATCAATCAGCAGATAGTAATGCAGCAATCACACAAAAAACTGCAACCACGGACACAAGATATTTTAGGTGGTTCGATCTTCTTCAGAGATCTACGTCTATCCCTTACTCAAATGAGTAAGGCTTCACTGTTGAGCTTTACAGCTTGCTACCGCTGATCCACAGCTTTGGGGAATAAGTTCCCTACAGACACTGAGCATTGCAGCTTAAGCCGACCGGAGGATTCTTCCTCTGCTACTGGGCAATACAGCTTAGCCTACCTCTGACACACAGCTTTAACAGTCCGCTGACACACAGCTTGAACAAACAAAGATTTGTAAAAACAAATGAGGAAAACGAGGAAGACAAGAGGATGTAGCTCTGAACTGAGCGAATGTAGCTCTAAATTGAGCAGACTGGTTCTGGTTTTGAACCCGGAACCAGCAACATAAAACACACTCACTACTGAACTCCCAACGCACTGCTCTTCTTCAATTCTATTCTTTCTCCTTCGAACTGATTAGCCTCACACATGAATCTTCTCTATTCTCTCTTTCAGTTTTCGCTGGTTGCTCACACTTTTTCTCTTCTGCACCATCATCCTTGACAACTCAGCGACCGACCCCTCCTTTTATCTCCTCCAGGAGATGAGCGCGTGGTCGCCACATTTCTCACTCAATTTTCAATCCAGATCTGATTCCTTCTTTCCACGTGTCAAGCTCTCCAGTAGAGGAATGTCTTGGATCACGTGTCCAACTTATCTTTTACGAGCAGGAGACAAAAAAGTGCCTTTCTTCATTTTAATTAAGTCCCTACAAAAAGAAAGCAGTTTGCCAAACACTATGTGATCATAAGTCATAGTCAAGGTATAGTTAAAAACAACAAGATGCACAGACCTTGTCGTGCACATAAGACAATATGCACAGACATTGATATGCATATAAGAAGTTATGCACAGACCTTAGCAGCTATGGCTAGCAAAAGTACTCAGACTTCCCATGGCAGTCAGTCCTCATACGCAGACTTATGTTGAGCATAGACCTGAGCATGCACAGACCTTATAACATGTATAGGTGATAACGTGAAAGTTCATCGTTTAAAATACGCGTATCAATCTTAAAAATGTTAACTCGCACTAGATGAATGAAAGACGTAATATGGTGGCGAGAAGGGTCGAATCCACAAGGAAGAAGATATTTTTTAGAGTCAAAAACCTTGGAGTCCTTTGAAAAACACTAGTGATTTTGGTTTGCTTAAAGAAAATAGTGAAATGATGAACGAACCAAACATTTAATCAAAAACACCTATGACTATGAGCCTATGCTTTAGAAAATAATTGCATAAAGTGGATAAGAAGAGGTAGAAGGAGGAAGAGAGGGAATATGAACAAGATCTAGATAACATGAACACTTCTTTCATTAACATAAAGAAACAAATACATGAAATGCAAGATAAGCTTACAATAAAAATGTGACGAGATTACAATGAAGTAAAATGAAACTAAAGCAATAACAACAAGAGGAGTCTGAGGTGTGAAGATTGTAGTAGCAATGATGATGATGACGTCGTCGTCTCCTCCTCGCCGTGCCTTGAAGAGGATCGCTCCGCCTTGAAAGAGATCACCGTGGAAAGAGGTGGATGAAGAAGTCGTCGTCGTCCACATCACGAGCCTTGGAACGTCACCCGCCGTGATGTGCACGCCGCCATGAAAGAAGAGTTATGGAGGATAGACTTTGGAGAGAAATATAGAGAGGAATGTGGAAGGGTTTGTGTGGAGATGAAGAAGGAAGAAGATGAGAGAGTAAAACAGAAATACTAAAAATAGAGTAAAAATGAAATTAAAATAACTTTGAAATCAAGAAAAATTAGAGGATGATGAAGAAGAAGAAGTTGAAGAGGAGGAAGGGAGGAAGAACTTTGATGAAGAGGGTGTAGAGAGAAAACATGAGGAAGAGGGTGAAATCAGAGGAAGAAGGAGACAGTGGGAAAACTGCAGATGAACAATAAAAAGTGCAGAACAGAAACTTATAAAATTGAGAATAACGTAAAAATGGAGGAGAATTGGAGAAAGAGGAAGAAGAGAGATTTAAAGAAAATTTAAAGATATACAACTTTTGTGAAGAAAGTAGAGAGAGAAAAAAATCACAAGGGGGAGAAAATGGGAGAAGAACAGGGGGACGTAGGTTCGGGTGAACAGTAAATGTAGGAGATAGAACCTTGAAAACTAGCAGATAGCGTGAAAACTAAGGGGAATTAGAAATGGACGAAGAATAAAAAGTTGGAGAGCACTTACAAATGAAGAACTTTTGTGGAGACAGAAAGAGGAGAAGAGGAAGAGAAGGGGGTGAAATAATAGGAAGAACAGAGAGAAACACTGGTTCGTAGATGAATAGGATAACACAGTGAAAAACATGCAATAACATAAAAACCTGAGGGAATTAGAAGATGATGTAGAAGAAGAAGTTGTAGAGCATAAAAAAATGAAGAACGTTTATGAAGACAGCAAGAGGAGAAAATGAACTTACGTGGGAGAAATCGGTGACCTAAGATGTGAGAAGGAGAGGGAGAGTGAAAAATTGCCAAAAGAAGAACACCCTTTCTCCTCCTTGTCATGGGCTATTTATAGGGAAAGTTGGGTCAATGGAGGGTGGAGATTGTATCAAAAGGAGATGGATGGCTGGGATTTAGGTAGAAGATGATACATGGGGGAAAGAAAAAAAAGGTGGGTACCCCCGTCCTTGGACTTTGGGCACCCCCTTTCCAAGACTCATCATTTCTCCCCTTTATTTTAAACTTTGAACTTTTTTTCCCTCCAACCAAAATATGTGTTTCTTCTCCTCAATTTCAAACTTTTGAAATTTCTTTTTCCTCCAACCAAAATATAAAATTTTAATTTTAATTTCTCTCCAACCAAAATATGTGCTTCTATGTTTGACTTGGTCAAAGTGATGATGACAGTTTTACCCCCGGAGTTTCTTGCAATTACCTTCAGTGTCCTACACACACATAATTATAATTTAGTCCCTAAAAATTATCATAATGTGCACATAAAGCTCAAATGCTCATGGTTATGCAATAGAGAATTAATGCTCATGGCCCTCAACTTCAATTTATTAAATAATATCACCAAATTAATCAATTTGCGTGAAAGCTCCAATTTAAACGCGGAGTTGAGGTTAACTATGAAATATGTATAGTTGCCTAATTATATACACAAAAAATAGTGTACATGCGATGAATTACCATAAAAAATGGACACTTATCACACCCCCAACTTACTCATTGCTAGTCCCTTAGCAATGTAAATAAATAAAAATTTAGGACTAACAAGAGTTTGTAAAATTCATACTCTCATATCCAACTCTCCCTTCATAGAATCAACCAAAGATTAGGAATTTGGAATCATTAATGCACACTATCCTTATGTAGGAACTTAAAAGTACATGATCAAGAATTCAAATCAAAGCTCAATAGCACTTGTGCATGTGTAACTACCAAATCCACAGCTTAGACAATTGCATCCCCCATTCGCTATTCCAAGCAAATGTCTTTCAACCATGCACCTCTTATATCAGAGCATTAAGTATATTAGCTTTTTGTCTACCTTATTACTTTGTCCCTTTGGGATCTTTTATACCATATATGATGCTGCACTACCCTTCTCTGCTCAACGTGAATCTCGACTCTTTCCTTAGGAGAAGCAGGCCCGATTTCACAGATCAAGATTCCCTTTTCCATTTTACGCGAACCTCAACATGTCTTAGGTGAAGTAGGCCCGGTTACTAAGACTAGGGGCATTTTTAATAGTGTTTTTTTTCATAGTGCCATTGCGCTTATTTGATAGATAATTTGACAGAAAGTTTTGTAAAAAGATCTCTTTTCTTAAGAAGTGCAGAATATCAGACAACATACCAAAAATAGCAGAGGGCTTATCTTGCTTGTTTCATTAGTGTGCAACGTGAATTTCTTTTTTTTCTAAAGTACCCATGAACTTTAAAGGGATTCTTATATCAGTTTTCCATGGCTAGATTGACTAAATTTCCCATCATCCTTCTCCCTAGTCTTTTCTATTCCAGAATTTTTTTTAATTTAAGCATGAATCATGAAACTCAAAATGGGGTTTACATCTTTCTCCTTTCATGCAACGATGACATGCAAGACAGAACTCCTATCATGTTGTACTATATGCATCATGAAAAATTTTCTCTCCCCCCCAACTTGAATGACATTGTCCTCAATGGCATATAGGATTGAAATCAATAGAACAATGTATCAATAAATACTTCTGAGTAGGAAAGAGACAACCGGATATGCGGGACGAAACCTCCATCAATGTCATGGACGGCAACGACTTCCTCTCCTTGGCCTTGACTTGACTACTAAAACACACTCAAACAAAAACGTCAAAACAACAAAAATCGTGGGTTGCCTCCCAGAAGCGCTAAGTTTTCCATCTTCAGCTAGATGCATGAGAGCTCACGAAGATTTTATTCCAGACCACTTAGAATAATGGATTCTTTTTGCGACTGATCATTTTCCAAATAAGGTTTCAATCTTTGACCATTGACAGTGAAAATGTAACCATTTTTAGGATTCAAAATTTTGACGGCACCGTGGTCAAAAGCCTTAACAACGACAAATGGTCCGTCCCATTTGGATTTGAGCTTACCAGGGAACAAGCGCAGCTTAGAATTAAAAAGCCAAACCTTTTGATTCTCATAAAAAGTTTTCCTGTGAATATGCTTGTCATGGAATGCTTTGGTTTATGCTTTATAAATATTTGAATTTTCATAGGCTTCATTTCTTAGTTCCTCCATTTCATTGAGTTGTAGAGCTCTTTGGACCTCGACTTGAGTGAGATCGAAGTTGACTTGTTTGATGGCCCAATATGCTCCATGTTCAATCTCTACGGGCAAGTGGCAGGCTTTTCCAAAAATGAGGCGGTAAGGTGACATGCGAATGAGAGTCTTAAATGCAGTTCTGTATGCCTAGAGTGCATCATCTAGTCTCTCGGACCAGTCTTTTCTATCCGGCCGAACTGTCTTATGCAGAATGATTTTTATCTCCCTGTTGGACACTTCTACCTGGCCACTGGTTTGGGGATGGTAGGGGGTAGCAAGCTTGTGAGTGATGCCATATTTACGAAGTTGAGCTCGAAATTAAAAATGAATAAAGTGAGAGCCCCCATCACTAATGATAGCTCTAGGACAACCAAATCTAGAAAAGATGTGTTTCTTCACAAACTTCATCATGACCTTGTGATCATTTGTCCTAGTAGCAATAGCTTCAATCCATTTCGAAACATAGTCTACCACCACCAAAATATATTCATTGCCAAATGAAGGTGGAAATGGTCCCATAAAGTCTATTCCCCAAACATCAAAAATTTCTACTACCAGAATAGGACTGAGCGGCATCATATCTCTTTTTGAATTGTTACCCACGGCTTGACGCCTCAAACAAGTTTTAGAACATTCATAAGCATCCTTGAATAAAGTGGGCCAAAGAAATCCACTTTTTAAAACTTTTGTCGCAGTTTTCATTCCTGAGAAATGTCCCTCACAAGCCGAATGATGATAAAAATTCAACACAGACTGTTGTTCCTACTCGGGGGCACATCTTCTAATGATCTGATCAGGACCCATGTCAAACAGCTCCGGGTCCTCCCAAAAATAGTGCCTTACCTTTGAAAAGAATCGATCCTTCTCCTGTTTAGACCACCCTTCTGGAATCTATCCTACCGCCAGGTAGTTGACTATATGAGCGAACTAGGGGGTTTTTGTGTGAGAGATGGAAATAATTTGCTCATCGGGGAAGGAATCAGACATAGGGGCACTTTCGGGAATTATAATTCTAGACAAGTGATCAGCTACAACATTCTCCAACCCCTTCTTGTCTCTAATTTCCAAATCAAACTCTTGTAGTAATAAAATCCACCGTATGAGACGGGGTTTGGCTTCCTTCTTAGACATAAAAAATTTTAATGCTGAGTGATCGGAATAAACAATGACTTTTGCCCCTAACAGATATGATCGAAACTTTTCGAGGGTGAACACAACAGCTAATAATTCCTTTTCCCTGGTGGTGTAGTTCATTTGGGCATCAGCAAGGGTGCGGCTCGCATAGTAGATCACCACGGGCTTCTTTTCAACTCTTTGACCTAGGATAACTCCTACAGCATAGTCTGAGGCATCACACATGATCTCAAAAGGGAGCGACCAATCAGGAGATTGGAGAATAGGAGCTTGTGTAAGGGCCGCCTTCAAAGAATTGAACGCCTCTAGACAGGACTCATCAAGATGAAAGAGAGTGTCCTTGGCAAGCAATTGTGTGAGTGGCGAGCAATGGTGGAGAAGTTTTGAATGAATCTGCGGTAGAATCCTGCATGGCCAAGAAATGAACGGATCTGTTTGACCGAAGAAGGGGGAGGAAGATTAGAAATCAAATCTACCTTGGCCTTGTCAACTTCTATTCCCCTCTCTGAAACTACATAGCCTAAAACGATCCCTTCTCTTACCATGAAGTGCCTCTTCTCCCAGCTCAACACTAGATTCGACTCAATGCACCTTTTAAATACCCGAGTTAAATTTACCAAATAATCTTTAAACGAGTCACCAAACACTGAAAAGTCATCCATAAAAACTTCCAAGCATTCCCCTACCATTTTAGAGAAAATGGACAGCATACACTGTTGGAATGTGGCAGGGGCGTTGCAGAGCCCAAAAGGCAATCTTGTAAAAGTAAACGTGCCATAGGGGCACGCAAAAGTTGTTTTCTCTTGATCTTCCGGGAAAATTGTAACTTGGTTATACCTAGAATAGCCATCTAGAAAGCAATAATACTTCTGCCCAGCCAGTTTCTCCAAGATCTGATCAATGAATGGGAGTGGGAAATGATCTTTTTTCGTGACTGAATTTAATTTTCTATAATCAATACAGATTCTCCACCATGTTGGTAATCGTGTAGGAACTTCTTCTCCTTTCTCATTTGTTATAACTGTCAGCCCTGACTTCTTGGGAACAACTTGAGTTGGGCTGACCCACTTGCTATCAGAAATGGGATATATGATCCCGGCATCCAATCATTTGACAACTTCTTTCTTCACTACCTCCCTCATACTTGGATTCAGCCGACGCTGCATCTCTCTATTCGGCTTGACATTGTCCTCCAAGTAAATGTAATTTATACACACATCCGGACTAATACCCTTCAAATCCACCACTGACCAACCTATCGCCCTCTTGTGCTCCTGAAGAACATCTAGGAGTTGGGATTCCTAAGCAGTAGTGAGATTGGAAGCAATGATTACGGGCAGAGTTTGGTTAGGACCTAGATAAGCATACTTCAAAGGATCCGACAAAGCCTTCAATTCTAGACTGGGCGGCTGATCCAAAGATGGAAGAATATGTTCAACTTGAAGTAGAGGGAGTGGCTTTGCTCTAGAGTAGGGTGCACTAGAAAGTGGAGAATCCTGGAGCATGCTACCCTCTTCTAGATATTCCTTCCGGACTTTCTTCAATTAGTTCTTCAAAAACATCAATGACATTACATTCCTCCTCATGGTCTGGATATTGAGATGCTTTGAACACATTCAGAGAAACCTTCTCTCCTCCGAAAGAAATATCCATCATCCCCGTGGCGCAATTTATATTGGCCTTGGTCGTAGGAATAAACGGACGTCCCAAAATGATAGGTGTGTGCTTTAATTCCTGGGACGAGGCCATATCCAGAATAAGAAAGTCCACTGGGAAATAACATTCATGCACCTTCGCAATCACATCTTCCAATAGTCCCCTTGGAGTCTTCACAGATCGATCCACCAGTTGAAGGATTATAGATGTGGGTTTCAACTCCCCTAGATCAAACTGCTCATATATAAAGGTGGGTAACAAGTTCACACTGGCTCCAAGGTCCAGCAATGCTCTATCAAATGTAATTCCACCTATATCACAAGAAATTAGTGGAGCTCCGGGGTCCTTCAACTTTTTAGACAAATGATTCATAACAACTGCACTGACATCTTCGGACAAGCGGATCTTTTGTGTTACCGCCTTTGATTCCCTTTTTGGTGTACATAGCTCTTTCAAAAATTTTGCATATGCCGACACGTGTTTGATCGTATCTAATAGTGGAATATTGATGTTCACCTGTTTAAACAATTCCCCTAGTTCTTCTTGTTGGACCGGCTTTCTCTTTTGAGCTTTTGACTTCAATGCATCAGGGAATGGGACCTTAGGAACATACTCTCGGGATCCTTCATCAACCTTTGCTTTCCCTTTGTCCAACTTATTTTCTCCCCCCTCTGGCTTCTTCTTTTCTTGCATAATTATCGGCTCCTCATCTTCACTATCGCTCTCCTCGTGGACATCTTGGCCCGAACTACTTCCCACATCCTTAGCCTGATAAGGATCATTAAGAATTTTCCCGCTCCTAAGGGTAGAGATGGCTTTGGCATTCTCGAACTGAGGACCTATAGGAGGGGGCAGCTGAGGTTGATTGGGCTGATTGGGTCGACGAAGAATAGGTGCTCTTGGAGGGAAGCCTGGAGATTGTTGATTGCGGGGGTTGGCCACCGATTGGCTAGGGAGCTGGCCTATCTCTCTTCTCATGTTATTAGCAGCAAGTTATCCTATCTGATTTTCCAACTTAGAAATAGATTGTGCTTGGGTAAGGATAAGTTGTTGGAGTTGTTCAAACTTATCATCAAAAGTGGGCTGAGTAGGAGGTGGAAGATAATGTGGCTGATGAGAACGATGTGAAGGAAATTGTTGAAATTGGCCTTGAGAAAGTTGAGCTTGAGGATATGGGGCCTTAGCTTGATGGAAAAGTGGTTGCTGGAATTGTTGATGGGGAAAAGGAGACGAATAAGAGTGATTTGGATTAGATTGACTTGGCATTGGAAAAGATTGTTTTTGATTTGAATGGTGTGAGGGATGAGATTGGGTAGATGGGCCTTGATTAGATTTTCAAGGAAAATTTGGGTGATTTCTCCAGTCTGGATTGTAGGTGTTTGAGTATGGGTCATATGCAGGCTTGAAGACACCTTGGGTAGCAAAGATTTGTTCTTGGATAAACGGGAGAAGTTGGACTGCTGTAGGACACTCACTCACAGAATGGTTAGGGCTAGAACACAAAGCACAAATTTCTTCTTGATTGGGAGTTGAGAATTGTTGAGGTTGAGGAGCAGAAGATGAAGAAGGTTCCTGCCTATTCATAGCCAATAACTGGTCTAGCTTCTGAGCCACCATATCAACCTTCTCTATCTTCTGGGCCAGCAAATCCATTTTATTCAATTTCTGGGTTATGGAATTGATGTCTATCTTATTCTCAAACTCCCCATGATTCTTGACTTCGTAAAGCCCGGCCCTCTTGTTTGGTCCGATCATTCGTTCATATGATGAAAGTGAGGCATGACCGATGGAGTTTTCACTCAACATTTCAAATAGATCATACGCTTCATCCTCACTCGTACTCGTGAATGCTCCCCCATATGATGCATCCACCATCTGTCTATAATTCTCCGTTAGCCCCTCATAAAATGCTTGAACAATTTGCCATCTTGACAGGCCGTGATGGGGATATTTTCTTAATAGATCTTTCAACCTATCCCAAGCCTCATGTATATGTTCTCCAGGATTTTGGGTAAATCAAGTTATGGCTCTTCTCATTGTGTTGGTTCGCCCTATGGGATAGAACTTCTTCAAAAATTCTTTTTACAATTCCGCCCATGTATCAATGGTCCTACCCAAGGCTCCTAACCAATATTTGGCTTTTTCCTTGAGAGAGAATGGGAAGAGAGTTAGCCTAAGAGCATCATCAGAGAAATTCTGGATTTTAACAGTTGAGCAGATCTGAAGGAACTCATCAAGATATTTGTAAGGGTCTTCATTGGGATTTTCATAGAAAGATGACAACATTTGGATGGTACTAGACTTGATTTCATATTGAACCACCTAGTTTTGAGGTGCTTGGACATAGAAGGACGGTTGGTATTGATTGGGTAAGAAATAGTCCTTCATTTGCTTTGGAGGATTGGGATTTTTGACCATTAGATTTTGGTGGTGAGGTCCTTGATTGTCGGCCATGGGATCTTGTTGGAGATCGTTTCTTGGATACAAGACTCTCTCAATTTATTGAATAGCTCATAGTAGATTTGGATGTTGAGATCTTCTACCTTGCATAAACTAGGACGAGGAGAGAGATGAGAGAGATTTTTTTATAATGATTTTTATTTGTTTATTTATTTATTTTTTTGTTTTGACACAAACTAGGACGAAGAGAGAGGAGGAGGATTTTGTTTTGATTTTGTTTTTTTTATGCAAACACAAACAAGTTGTCACACAAATTACCTAATGACCAATGTGTGACCAAGACCTACAAATTGGGTTTCACAAAATGACTAAAGTGTAACTTAAGTTCACCCTCAATATTTCCACCGGCCAGGTAAGGGGTGGGGTAGTGGGAGGCTCCCCTTGCTTTCGCAAGGTCCTAATTAAAAACCACTAGCCTGCTTAAGGTGTTTTCCGTCCGATCGTCTTGCCTTAGGCACCGACTTTCACAAGAGGGTAAGCTCAAATAACACAAGAATCACAATGTGAACCTAGGGTCAACGTCTACAGAATTTTATTTGGGGTCTAGGTGATGCAAAGATGAAGGAAATTATGGTATGTGAGCTAAGGAAGGGTGATGAAATCATCACCTTATCTTACTTATGGGTGTTGCCCTTAGAATATTTTAGAAATGATATGCAACACATCAAGTTCAAACAAGGGGTTCTATGCAAGTTTGCATGAACATGTGATTAAGAAAAAGATTAGAAAAGAACTCACCTTGCCCCTCGCAATCTCCAAAATGCAATGACCAAAGTTAAATAACAAGGAAAAAGAACTTCTATCCTAAATGATGCATGACTTAGAACATGAAAGTGTGATTTCTACTCTTGGAATGATGATTTCTATTGAGTACAAGTGAAGATTTTTTTTTTGTCCCTATCTAACCACAATATGCAAGAAGATTAAGGAAATGACACAAAATGAGAGGAGTTTAGGATACTTACTTGAAATGAAATCCCTCTCTCTCTCTCTCTCTCTTTCTCTCTCTCTCTCTCTCTTTTTGAAATGAATGACAAAATCAAAAGATAAAAGAAAGAAAGACAAACTTACCTCTGAGATTTTTTAAATTTTTTTCTTTTTTGCTACAAAGAAAAAAAGAGAGCTTTATTAGTACACTATAAACATAAGGAAAATAAAGTTCTTAAACCAAAAATCACCATTCCTCCTCGACAACGGCACCAAAAATTGATAATGCGAAAGTTCGTCGTTTAAAATACGTGTATCAATCTTAAAAATTCCAACTCGCACTAGATGAAAGAAAGACATAATATAGTGGCGAGAAGGGTCGAATCCACAAGGAAGAAGAGATTTTTTAGAGTTAAAAACTTTGGAGTCTTTTGAAAAATACTTGTGATTTTGCTTTGCTTAAAGAAAATAGTGAAATGATGAACGAACCAAACACTTAATCAAAAACACCTATGACTATGAGCCTATGTTTTAAAAAATAATTGCATAAAGTGGATAAGAAGAGGTAGAAGAAGGAGGAAGAGAGGGAAGATGAATATGATCTAGATAAAATGAACACTTCTTTCATTAACATAAAGAAATAAGTACATAAAATGGAAGACAAGCTTACAATAAAAATGTGACGAGATTACAATGAAGTAAAATGAAACTAAAGCAATAACAACAAGAGGAGCCTGAGGTGTGAAGACTGTAGTAGCAATGGTGATGATGACGTCGTCGTCTCCTCCTCGTCGAGCCTTGGAGAGGATCGCTCCGCCTTGAAAGAGATCACCGTAGAAAGAGGTGGATGAAGAAGCCGTCGTCGTCAATGTCACGAGCCTTGGAACATCACCTGCCTTGATGTGCATGCCGCCATGAAAGGAGAGTTGTGGAGGATAAACTTTGGAGAGAAATATAGAGAGGAATGTGGAAGGGTTTGTGTGGAGATGAAGAAGGAAGAAGATGAAAGAGTAAAACAGAAATACTAAAAATAGAGTAAGAAAAAAAATTAAAACAACTTTAAAAACAAGAAGAATTAGAGGATGATGAAGAAGAAGAAGTTGAAGAGGAGGAAGGGAGGAAGAACTTTGATGAAGGGGGTGTAGAGAGAAAACCTGAGGAAGAGGGTGAAATCGGAGGAAGAAGGCGACAGTGGGAAAAATGTAGATGAACAATAAAAAGTGCAGAATAGAAACATATAAAATTGAGAATAACGTGAAAATGGAGGAGAATTGGAGAAAGAGGAAGAAGAGAGAGTTGAATAACTTTTAAAGATATACAACTTTTGTGAAGAAAGCAGAGAGAGAGAAAAATTACAAAGAGGGAAAAAACTGGAGAAGAACAGGGGGACGTAGGTTCGGGTGAACAGTAAATGCGGAAGATAGAACCTTGAAAACTAGAAGATAGCGTGAAAGCTAAGGAGAATTAGAAACAGACGAAGGAGAAAAAGTTGGATAGCACATACAAATGAAGAACTTTTGTGGAGACAGCAAGAGGAGAAGAGGAAGAGAATGGGGTGAAATAAGGGGAAGAACAGAGAGAAACACTGGTTCGCAGATGAATAGGATAACACAGTGAAAAATATGCAATAACATAAAAACCTGAGAGAATTAGAATATGATACAGAAGAAGAAGTTGTAGAGCATAAAAAAATGAAGAATGTTCATGAAGACAGCAAGAGGAGAAAATGAACTTACGTGGGAGAAATCGGCGACCTAAGATGTGAGAAGGAGAGGGAGAGTGAAAAATTACCAAAAGAAGAACACCCTTTCTCCTCCTTGTCATGGGCTATTTATAGGGAAAGTTGGGTCAATGGAGGGTGGAGATTGTATCAAAAGGAGATGGATGGCTGGGATTTAGGTAGAAGATGATACATGGGGGAAAGAAAAAGGAGGTGGGCACCCCCGTCCTTGGACTTTGGGCACCCCCTTTCTAAGACTCATCATTTCTCCCCTTTATTTTAAACTTTGAACTTTCTTTTCCCTCCAACCAAAATATGTGTTTCTTCTCCTCAATTTCAAACTTTTGAAATTTCTTTTTCCTCCAACCAAAATATAAAATTTGAATTTTAATTACTCTCCAACCAAAATATGTGCCTCTATGTTTGACTTGGTCAAAGTGGTGATGACAGTTTTACCCCCGGAGTTTCTTGCAATTACCTTCAGTGTCCTACATACACATAATTATAATTTAGTCTATAAAAATTATCAGAATGTGCACATAAATCTCAAATGCTCATGGTTATGCAATGGCGAATTAATGCTCATGGCCCTCAACTTTAATTTATTAAATAATATCACCAAATTAATCAATTTGCGTGAAAGCTCCAATTTAAACGTGGAGTTGAGGTTAACTATGAAATATGCATAATTGTCTAATTATATACACAAAAAATGGTGTACATGCGATGAGTTACCATCGAAAATGTACACTTATTAATAGGGTAAGAGTGCATCGACCTGAATGCTGCTTAGGTAGATCCTGCATCGACTCTAGCGTGGCTTACACAAGATGTGCACCGATGCTAACTGGACTAACACTAAATGTGCAACGACTCATATTGGACCAATGCAAAACATGCACCGACTTCATTTGCACAAGACAGAATATGCATCAACCCTAACAAGGCTATCACCAAATGTGCATCGACGCTGATGATGAGAAGCACAAATGTGCACCGACCTCAATGACTGACTAAGGGAAACTTGCACTGACTTGGTCTCACAGCATGATATATGCATCGACCTTCAGTCTGCTGAAGATGCAACTAGCACCGACTCTAGTGATATGTGCACAGACATTGTGTTCATGAAAACTAAACATGCACCGACGTCTTATGTAATGTGCTTCGACTAGCATCGACCTAATGCATGACCACTTCCATACAAAACATGTTAGACCTTGTTTGCAGAGTGCTTTAACTACCAAATGCATAAATGTCTTACCAATCAATCTAAGTAAAGCAAGTTCATCAAAATAGGAAGTGCTATAGGAGTCAACACAAAGGCAATAGTAAAGTCAACACAGTTAACTAAACCGATGCCAATCATTCAAAACACACAGATTCTTAACAGAAATTATGTCTAGAGGAGTTAGAGAAATTTTCTCCAGACATCATCAATTCAGGAGACACAACAATCTCTCCCTTTTTGATGATGGCAACAGTTTATATTAGATGTATTTTGATGAAAAGCATTCAACATGCAATGCAAGCAAATGCCAATGCAACACAATGCCAAATGCCAATGCAAGAATACAGATATCTCTCTCCCCCTTTGACATCAACAAGTAGGAAGGGGGTAGACACAGAACAATCTCAGAAAAGCACTCCCCTTTTTGGCCATGACTGATATACACTCCCCCTTTATTTGTAAACACAGAAGACATTTCTCTCAGAAAGAATCCTTCTTCTAAATCATCAGAGAGGTGGAAGAGAAAGTGAAGAAATCTGACTGACACCCTGTTTAATAGTTCAGAATTAAGCATTACAAAGCTCTGAGTCTTCAGATATATGAATCAACACAATGAATTCTTGATAGAATTCAGGTTTAAAGATGATAAAAATTAGAAAATCATACACTGCATTCATTGGATAAGTTTGTTGTGCCTGATAATATCAATAAACCATAATCACCTTAATCATGCAAGAAATTGTTTAATGGTATCTTACTCTCGGAAAAATAGTGATAATCTTTTGGAGTGACCAGGTTATGTATTGAGGTTAAATAGTGTGATAATTCTGAAATTTTATTTTAGGAGCAGTATTTTACTTGCTGCACTTCATGACATAAGTGTTCTCCATTTCTTTGATGGAGCACTTAGTTTCTCAGTGCGTACAGTTTTGATCATATTCTCAAAGATAACCTGAGCCACTTCATGACCTAAGTATTCTCCATTTCTTTGATGGAGCACTCAGTTTCTTGGTGTTTTACTCAGTCATTGCTCTACCATTTATGATTTTCATACGATTAGTTTACTGCCCTTTTTTTCAGAGAGACTTGTTTAAAGATAATACACAAACTTAGTTTTCTCTACCAAGATTTCATTTGTTTAGCAGATTTCAGATATAAGAAAATCTTTATCAAGTATGTAATGAGACAAGGGTTGAGAGTGATTATCATTTATCAACATTCCTATTTACTTAATGCAGTCCCTGGATTCTAAAGATTATAAAATTTAAACCATCAATTTATTCAGGAATCAAGCAAGATTCATATAATAGAAGATGTTTGATTTCTATTGCTGAAAATTTTTAAACTTATTATCAGACTGCCATAATGTCAGAATTCAAGTTATGGAATGATGATATGAGAGCTCACAAATTTTGTATCGGAACCAGCAAGATGTATGAAAAAAAATCTGATCTCCAAAGGGGTTGGAGTGGAAGAGATCTGAGTGACATACAGATAGACATGCTCAATACTCCCCCTGACATATTGCAGCAAGCATAGAGATTCTCTTATTCTTAGAAAGCTCCCCCTATCTATATGCATCATTCAACCACAGTTATGCATGCATTTCTTAGACATACTATCATGAAGTAGAATGCAGTGCAATCACCTGTCCTACATGCATGATTGTACAGAAATTCAGATGCGATTATGTACGACATGTAGTGAAGTCAAATAAGAAATGAGACTGTAGACACAAACATGTGGTATGAAATGAAATACAGTGCTAAAACAAACTCTTGATTCAGGACACTAGGTGAAGGTTAATCCTCAACACATGGTATGGATTTTCAGACAAACTAAATTTATCCTTCCATCTCATATCATTTGATATACCACTGAAATCAAGATAACAAATGTATGATGTTAATCAAGCATTCACAAGACAAGGTCTGAACCTTTATTCAGAAGCAATGAGCAGTCAATCATGAAATCATTCTTAACCAGATCAGGTCATTTATTCAGTTATGTAAATTGAAACTAATCTTATTCAGAGAAAATTATTCAAACATGTATTTTCAGACAGACAAATCATGAGCTTATTTCAGTCAGATCAGTAGATTTATTCCAAGGTAGACAGACATGAATTCACACATCATATCAGAAGCTTTTGAACTTGAGATTAATTATCATGCTGAAATTTACATAAACGTAATTCTCTTTTTAGGAATTGAAATCTTTCATTACCCAGAGGTTTAGTAAATATATCAGCTATCTGTTTTTCAGATTCAATGAAATTCAATTCAATTTCATTTTTATTTACCTCATCTCTAAGAAAGTGGTGTTTGATTTCTATATGCTTAGTCCTAGAGTGATAAACATGATTTTTAGTGAGTGATATAACACTAGTATTATCACATAAAATTGGAATGCAACCCAATTTTATCTGATAGTCAACAAGTTGGTGTTTTATCCAGAGAACTTGGGCTACACAGTTTCCAGCTGCAACATATTCAGCTTCAGCTGTAGATAGAGCAACGGTGTGTTGCTTCTTAGAAGCCCATGTTACCAGACAACCACCTAGGTAGTGATAGTACCCACTAATGCTTTTTCTATCTACCCTGCACCCTGCATAATCTGCATCAGTGTAGGCTAGGAGATCTAGCTCACACTTAGTAGGATACCAAAGTCCTAGTTCTGGGGTGCCTGATAGATACCTAAAAATCCTCTTAACAGCACTCAGATGTGACTCTTAAGGACTAGCCTGAAATCTAGCACACAAGCATACAGAAAACTGAATATCAGGCCTAGAGGCTGTAAGGTAAAGAAGAGATCCGATCATACCTCTGTATAGCTTTTGATCTACTGATTTACCTTCTGGGTCACCATCAAGGCTGGTTGAGGTACCCATGGGTGCAATTATTACCTTGAGATTTTCCATTTGATACTTTTTCAACAAGTCCTTTATGTATTTTGACTGATTGATGAAGCTTCTTTCAGATGTCTAGATAACCTGCATACCTAAAAAGAATTTCAATTCTCCCATTAGGCTCATCTCAAATTCATTTGTCATAAATGTAGAGAATTCCTCACACATGGTTGGTTTAGTTGAACCAAATACTATATCATCTACATAAATTTGCGCAACAAGAATATCTTTGTTGCTAACCTTTGTGAATAGTGTCTGGTCAACTTCACCTCTAGAAAAACCCTTACCAGTGAGGAAGGAGCTCAGCCTGTCATACAAGGCCCTGGGTGCTTGTTTCAACCCATATAATGCCTTGTCTAACTTATACACATGATCTGGGAAATCAAGACATTCAAAGCCTGGAGGTTGTTTAACTAAAACATCCTCCTTTATTAGACCATTCAGAAAAGCAGATTTAACATCCATCTGCTGTAATTTTATTCCTAGACTACAAGCAAAAGCTAGAAGAATTCTGATAGCTTCTAACTTGGCGACAGGAGCAAAAGACTCCTCAAAGTCTACCCCATACTCTTGGTTGTAACCTTGTGCAACCAGTCTAGCTTTATTTCTAATTATTTTTCCTTGCTCATCTGTTTTATTTCTGAAAACCCATTTAGTGCCTATAATTGAGCCATGAGTAGGTTTTGGAACTAGGTGCCATACCTTGTTCCTTTCAAATTGGTTCAATTCCTCATGCATGGCATTTATCCAATGTTCATCTTTTAAAGCACTATTTATGTCCTTGGGTTCTATCTGTGAGACTAGGGCAAAAGAATTTAATTCATTGTTTATTTTAAAGTGTGATCTAGTTCTAAGGGGTTCATTCAAATTACCAATAATATCTTCAAGAGGGTGATATCTAAGAACTCTAATATTGGTAAGATGATTACCTGATCCTGCATTTACCTCCCCCTGACCTCTAGGGCCACTTGTCTCACATCCTTCAGCTGGTTCAGGATTTTCTTTTACTTTATCCTCCAGAATATCATCATCAAATTTGTCCCTGCAGAAATTAGTTTCAGAATTATTTGAAAATTCGTCAAAGATAACATGTGGTGATTCTTCAACAATTTTAGAGTTCATATTGTAAATTCTATAAGCTCTGGATTTTTCAGAGTAACCTAGAAAAATTCCAGGTTCACTTTTAGGTTCGAATTTGTCAAGATCTCTCTTAGAATTTATATGAATAAAACACTTGCAACCAAAGACCTTTAGATGTGCTATTGAAGGTTTCTTACCTTTTAAAGTTTCATAAGGAGTTTTGTGAGTTGAATGTCTTACCATGACCCTGTTGATGATATAACATGATCTATTCACTGCCTCGACCCAAAACTTTCTAGGCAGGTTACCTTCTGCCAGCATCGTCCTTGCCATTTCAACTAAAGTTATGTTTCTCCTTTCTATTACTCCATTTTGCTCTGGAGTCCTTGGAGAAGAGAACTTGTGGTTGATTCCATTGTTCCTGCAAAAGTCATCAAATTTTGAGTTTTCAAACTCACCACCATGGTCAGACAATATATTCAGAATTGAGAAGTAAAACTCTTCAAATTCAACGAATGCATCATGTTTATGTGCTAAGAAGAATACCCATGTAAACCTAGAGAAGTCATCTATGAACACATAGCCATATCTCTTACCAGATAGGTTGGCTGATCTAGATGGTCCAAATAAATCCATATGAACTAGCTCAAATGGTTTTGAAGACATGCTTTCAGTTCTAAGTTTAAAAGACTTCCTAGTTTGCTTACATTGAATACACACTTCACAGATTTTGTCATTTTTCTTAAAAGTGTTTTCAGGGAGGCCTTTAACCATGATGTGTTTATTCAGTTTGTGCAGTACAGTATAGCTAGCATGACCCAGCCTGCGGTGCCAAAGATTGGCTATGTCATCCTTGCTAACTGTAAGACATAGACTTGAATGTGCTTCATTATCTAAATCTACCATGTAGATATTATTGACCCTCTTACCAATGAATTTAACAGTTTCAGAATTTGGTTCAAAAATTATACATGCAAGAGAGTCAAATGTGACCTTATGCCCTTTATCACACAGCTGGCTAATACTAAGCAGGTTATAGGCAAGTCCTTCAACTAATAAAACTTCCTCAATGCAATAAGAAGAGTTCTTACCTACTTTACATGTTCCAATAATTCTGCCCTTGGTATTACATCCAAAAGTAACATGACCACCACTCTTTTCAACAAGTATGCAGAATTTGTCCTTGTCCCCGGTCATGTGTCTCGAATAGCCACTATCAAGATACCACTTATTTTGTCTGGCTGCCAGGCATACCTGTAAGCAGAATCAAGCAGAAAATTTTGGAACCCAAGTCTGTTTGGGCCCTAAATAAGCATTCATCTCATGCAAACATGATACAAGTTGTTTCGGTAACCACACTTGATTTTGTTTCTTCACATGTGTAGAGCTCTTGATATTCAGCTTGGTCTGTTTTTTCTTGTTATCTCTAATTTTATGAAATTGGGTCTGAGGTGTTCCACTTTTCTTTTTAAGCTCATTCTGGAATTATCTTTGCCAGTTACTAGTCCAATGGGCATTGCATGTAGCATGAGCATAGGGAACTCTGGATTGATTGGGCATGAATTTGGCAAAGCCATGAGAGCTCTAGC
Organism: Amorphophallus konjac; assembly: GCA_022559845.1. NCBI lineage: Eukaryota > Viridiplantae > Streptophyta > Magnoliopsida > Alismatales > Araceae > Amorphophallus > Amorphophallus konjac. The sequence goes on from CM040120.1 coordinate 73,313,794, forward strand.
TTTTAGGAGTTTTGTGCCAGGGATGCACATAAGAATTCAAAGAATGAGGTCTAAACTTTGATCTAGTATAGACATTTCTTTGGTCTTTCCTATCAGAGTAGTGGTGATGAGAGTTTTGAAATGAATGACGGGTTGAAGCTTTATGATAAGGACTTTCATCTCAGTTTCCTCTACTAAGACCATAAGTGCCAAATCCATTGAACCCAGAATGAGTAAAGGTGGGTGCAGGTTTGAAATTGCTTGACCTTTCTGTTGAAGCTGAGGTGTGGTGGTGTAGGAACATGATTCCTTAGACATCTTCATCATCTCTTTTCCCATGTCCTTGGTACTGGGCTTAGTTTTCTTAACATTTTCAATCTATTTTTCTTTCTGGATTTGTTCAGATGTCATCTTTATTAAAGGCTGCGATGTTCTCTTTTCAGCCACAAAAGGGATGGTTCTGATATCAAAACTTTTCTGATTAGATGGATTAAAGCCCAATCCTTCCTTCCTAAAATTAACTCTAGTTCCCAATATTGCATTAAGATTTTCTGAACCCTGTGTCATTCTTTCTAGAGTTTTCTATTTTTCTTGGTTTTCTTTTTCCAGATTTATCTCATATGTCATGAGAGAGCCTATAAGTTGATCAACAGCAGTAGCAGCAAGGTTCCTGGACTCCTCCATGACAGTGGCCTTAGTATGCCAGATATGTGTCAAGGACCTAAGAATTTTTCTGACTAACTCATACTCAGTGTAAGTTTTACCCAAACTCCTTAAGCTGTTGATGATTACCATCAACCGAGTAAACATTTCTGAGATAGACTCATCATGCTTCATTTTGAAGGCCTCGTACTCAGTCACTAGCATATTAACCTTGGTTTCTCTGACCTGAGAAGTTCCCTCGTAAATAACCTCTAATTTATCCCACATTTCCTTAGCGGTAGTGCAAGAAGACACTCTGGAAAACTCAGTGGGATGAAGAGCACAATGCATGGAATTTACAGCGCTCCAATTCAAGGTGGATCTAGAGATTTGTTCCTTAGTCTAAACTTCCTCATCAGGGGGAAGTTCAAAAGGACCTTTACTAACAATCTTCCATATCTCATAGTCCTTGGCTCTCAGAAAAACCTACATTCTACTTTTCCAATAAGAATAGTTCGAACCATCAAAGTATGGTGGCTTGGTTGTCGAGTGACCCTCCGCAGTTAATCCTCTAGAATCTATATCTAACCTCTCTAGGATGTGAAGCCTTTAACAGAGAGTTAGGCTCTGATACCCAGTGTAGGAGATCTAGAGGGGGGTGAATAGATCTTACCCCTTAAAAATTATCGAGATTAGTTGATAGAAGCGGAATCAAATCTCAATAGCTAAGGTGATCACAAATATATCAGCTCAGAAATCAATATCAATCAGCAGATAGTAATACAGCAATCACACAAACAATTGCAACCACGGACACAAGATATTTTAGGTGGTTCAATCTCCTTCAGAGATCTACGTCCACCCCTTACTCAAATGAGTAAGGCATCACTGCTGAGCTTTATAGCTTACTACCACTGATCCACAGCTTTGGGGAACAAGTTCCCTACAGACGCTGAGCCTTACAGCTTAAGCCAACCAGAGGATTCTTCTTCTGCTGCTGGGCAATACAGCTTAGCCTACCGCTGACACACAGCTTTAACAGTCCGCTGACACACAGCTTGAACAAACAAAGATTTGTAAAAGCAAATGAGGAAAACTAAGAAGACAAGAGGATGTAGCTCTGAACTGAGTGAATGTAGCTCTAAATTTAGCAGACTGGTTCTGGTTTTGAACCCGAAACTAGGAACATAAAACACACTCACTCACTGAACTCCCAACGCACTGCTCTTCCTCAATTCTATTCTTTCTCCTTCGAACTGATTAGCCTCACACATGAATCTTCTCTATTCTCTCTTTCAATTTTCGCTGGATGCTCACACTTTTTCTCTTCTACACCATCATCCTTGACAACTCAGTGATCGACCCCTCCTTTTATCTCCTCTAGGAGATGAGCGTGTGGTCGCCACATTTCTCGCTCAATTTTTAATCCAGATCTGATTCCTTCTTTCCACATGTCAAGCTCTCCAATAGAGGAATGTCTTGGATCACATGTCCAACTTATCTTTTACGAGTAGGAGACAAAAAAGTGCCTTTCTTCATTTTAATTAAGTCCCTGCAAAAAGAAAGTAGTTTGTCAAACACTATGTGATCATAAGTCATAGTCAAGGTATAGTTAAAAACAACAAGATGCACATACCTTGTCGTGCACATAGGACAGTATGCACAGACATTGATATGCATATAAGAAGTTATGCATAGACCTTAGCAGCTATGGCTAGCAAAAGTACTCGAACTTCCCATGGCAGTCAGTCCTCATACGCAAACTTATGTTGAGCATAGACTTGAGCATGCACAGACCTTATAACTTGTATAGGGTAAGAGTGCACCGACCTCAATGCTGCTTAGGTAGATCCTGCACCGACTCTAGCGTGGCTTACACAAGATGTGCACCGACGCTAACTATGCTAACACTAAATGTGCAATGGCTCATATTGAACCAATGCAAAACATGCACCGAATTCATTTGCACAAGACAGAATATGCATCGACCCTAACAAGGCTATCACCAAATGTGCATCGACGATGATGATGAGAAGCACAAATGTGCACCAACCTCAATGACTGACTAAGGCAAACTTGCACTGACTTGGTCTCGCAGCATGATATATGCACCGACCTTCGGTCTGTTGAAGATACAACTAGCACCGACTCTAGTGATATGTGCATAGACATTGTGTGCATGAAAACTAAACATGCACCGATGTCTTATGTAATGTGCTTCGACTAGCATCGACCTAATGCATGACCACTTTCATACAAAACATGTTAGACCTTGTTTGCAGAGTGCTTTAACTACCAAATGCATAAATGTCTTACCAATCAATCTGAGTAAAGCAAGTTCATCAAAATAGGAAGTGTTATAGGAGTCAACACAAAGACAATAATAAAGTCAACATAGTTAACTAAACTGATGACAATCATTCAAAACACACAGATTCTTAACAGAAATTATGTCTAGAGGAGTTAGAGAATTTTTCTCCAGACATCATCAATTCAGGAGACACAACAATGAGCAGTCTAACATTGTCATTAGATATGACAGACTTAGACCCTAACATGCACCTGATGAAACTAGCATAGACTTTTATGTCAGACATACCAGACAGACGTTGACATTAATACATGACATTATGAGCTAACGTCGACTTTAGATGCCAGCCTTAGCATGCTAATATCGACCTTGAATGCAATACACACGTCGATGTTACAGCATGAAAATGTTTGACTAACGCAGACCTAGTGCAAGGTAACAAAGATATTGATATGCATGATACTCAACTAACATCGACCTTAATGCAGACAAACTCAAGATAGTACAGACCTTGATACTCAACTAACATCGACCTTATACACAAGACCTTGCATACTAACACTAACCCTGGAATGCAAGACACAGCATGCTAACGACGACCTTGATGCATGACACAACATACTAACGTTGACTTAGATGCATGAGACACAATTGCCTTACTTGACTAGCATCGACCTTAATGCATAGAGCACACCAACTAACACTGACTCTAACGCATGAGACAACATCAGCGAGCATCGACTTTAGTATGTATGAAATGCAACTAGCGTCGACCTCGGATGTGTAAGAGCACAACTAGCACCGACCCTAGCTATGCATCAAACAGTAACTCGCACAGACCTTCACGTGCTTGCGTGCACAAACATGCATCGACCATGCTACACATGCACCGACCTTGTATAGCACAAGGATAAATATGCACAGACTTGAATGCACAGACTTAAAGAGATATGCACTATGTGAGACCATGCATCGACCTTAGTTAGTATATAAGCATACTAGCATCGACCTTAGCTAATATACAAACATGCTAACATCGACCTTAGCTATCAATGACCTTAACATGCATTAACCTTAGATGCTGCAAGCAGAACTAGCATCAACCTTATGAATACATGAACTGTAAAATGCATGGACTTTCTATATGCATTAGACACATATACATCGACCTGTCCATGTACATGTCTAATAACTGCATTGACCTTACTTGGCGTTGACTTTTAGTTACCAACGTTGACTATTCATCCCCCTTTTTGAATAGTTATTATTCTGAGCCATTTAGATCATGTCCTGACACATATTTCATACTGCTATATAGAGATGATGAAATATAGTAATAAAGCCATCAAAATTGTGTCATCAAGAATATATAACAAGGCATAATATTTCTCATCTTCAAAACTTTAAAACCACAGGGACAACAATCTCCCCCTTTTTGATGATGGTAATATTATGAGTCATTGCATTAATTCGTCATGATGATCAAGCCATTACAAACATAGAGTGGCTCTATCAGAATGCAGCAGTATGCATAAAAATGACAGATGATCCAACACCAACAGACAGACTAATCAATCCTCAGAATAACCAACAATGACTCACACAAATTCTCCCCCTTTGACAATAGTAAAAAGGAGAGAACATGAAGGATGCTGACATGATCTCCCCCTTTATGAATTAGTATGCAATATGATTCACTAACAAGAAAACCCCCCCTGAACAGTGCTTCTTTGTATCTTCAGATCAGATGGAGTCTAATGAAATGAATGAGTAGTGAACCACAGGGACATTTAGATTGGATAGTCAAGTCAGATTAATTTCAATGATTGGACAAAGGTTGGACAATCAAATTTAACAGTCAATTGAAGTAGGTCATAGATAACCAGATGAAATGAGAATTAAACACATTCAGACAGTGAGATCAAATGAGAGCAATAAGAATTAAGCACATTCTGAAAGTCTCAAGAACGGTGAAAATTAAACACATTCAGCAAGATTTTCAAAGAGTATACTAATATCATAAATTAAAATATAGGAAAATTTTCAGAGTCTCCCATTATAAAGGTTTATGAGTGAACTTTATTGAACTGCATGGTTTAAAGATGATGTATACATGGTTTGACAATAAAGTTCTGTACTCACATCTGAAATCAAGATTTAATAAAAATGAACCAAAAACTCATATTAACATCTTGATTAACCTCCCTTCATCTTACTCAATCAATTTCAATGACTTCTTTAGGAATTACACTCATAAGTATTGAGGTTAAACAATCATGAAACTATTTAATTTTATCAAGGGTTATAGCAATTTATCCTTTGCATTCTTTTTCAGATTTTTCATTTAATCAAGTGGATAACTTTTGCTATTAAATCTTACGAGCAATCTAGTTCAGTACACACCTTGTAGCTAAAGGATATACGTTGTTTAGACGCCAATATCCCTAAGTACTTAGTGTTACTAACAGTCATGCTTTAAGATTAAACAGAGTTAACTTTTCACCTCATGACATACCTTTTCTCATTTCTTTGATGAGTGAGATATGTTTCTCAGTGTGTCAGCCATTGCTCTGCCTATTTTTTAATGATTTTAAGCAGAGTTAACTAAGACACCTCATGACACAGTCCTTTGGACATGTGTTTCTCAGTGACTAAAATCATTGCTCTTGCAAGATTTACTAGATTTGACCCTTAGACATTTTCATAAAGTTCAGATGTTTAAAAATAATACATATTTCATGTATTTCAGCCAAATAAAGTCATGATTTCAACATTTTTAGATTTCAGAAGATTTGACAAGACTTAACATGAACCAGTTGGTTAAGGTTTATTAAAGTTGATTCAGATATTTTCAAGGAATTTATAACCAACCTAATTGAATACATTAAATTTAAACCAATTTGATCTTTCAGACATTCATAAATATGTATAATAGAAGATTCCTCATTGAATTGATTTTTTATATTTATGAGCAAGGTATATAGATTGAAGTCTTCCTGAAATTCAGATAGTTCAGAAACAATCATAGGAATAGCAAGAATTCCAAACACATGACCAGAGATTTCAAGACATTTCGTGTGGAGAATAGTAAAATGAATTTCAAGTCTGTCAGGAAATTTCAGAAACATTTAGTAGTTTTCAGCAGTAGCCAATGAAACTTGATACCAATTGTTCAACAAAATAATTGATTCAGAGGTTTTTGAGAATCATATGGAATCAGTGATCTGGGAGCAATGCAGATGTTCAATGTTTGCCAAAGATCAATGTCCAATGAGTTCAGTAATTTGAAATCAGTGACATACCAGCTTGAGATAGAATTGACATAAATGTTAGTAAAGAAAATTGGATTTCAAGGTGAGCTGGTAAATAGAATCAAAACTAGGAACAATACTTGGCGGAGATTGGATCCAAGGATCTACTCACGCAAGGATTAACCTTCCAGATAGGCCTGACCTATCTTTCTAGCTAAATCTTTTTATATACTATCTAGTTGATACAAGATAGCACAGAATTGTTTCAAATGAGTCTCCCCCTCAGCAAGTCCAGGAGCAGTGTTCTCAAGGAATTGTAGTTGAATTGTCAATTGTTTAAAGGACTTGAGATCAGATGAAGGCAGGAGAGACTAACTGATACCAATGTTTGAAAGAAATTGCTGGAAGAGCAAAGATAATCAGTATGGCCAAAGATAGCCAAACAGTTCAGGAATTTTTGATGCTCCCCCTCAGCAAATACAGCTAAGCAGATTTATGAATGATGAGATAGATTAGCTAAAAGGTTGGTGAGAGTCATCATTCAGAGTTCAGCAAAAGTGAATTAAACCTAGAAGCAAACCATCAGTTATTCAGATGAGACCTCTGAGCATCGGTTGACCAGAATGGGAAATGTTGGTCGACCGAACAGGACAGAGATGCAATAAAAATGTTCTATTGGAATTGAGCAATCACTCTATCTTTTTAGTATTTTCAATAATGATGATATGCAATGAAATATGTATGCATATGCATTGACTATTTGTCACAGAATCTATTAATCCACCATACATGAATTGCAAAAAAAAATTTGACAGTCTCCTCTTGACTTTATGTAATTTATGCAATGAAAGCTAAGCATGAGGTTTTATGACTGGACTGCCCTATGTGCAAAATTACCAATGGTACTAGGTAGAGTACTTGGTCTAGAGACCACCTCACACATGGTCAGATCTTCCAGACAGATTGCATCTGTCTTTTAGCAATTTCCATTTGATATACCTCTGGGTCATTCATGACAATGTCATGCAAATGTAGTCCTATCAGATTTTCAATGAATTATGCCAAACAAATGTGTATGCATACAATTGACATATGCAGTTCAGATATATGTACAAATATACAAACTATGCTCATGAGCTTCTAAACTTTTCTATGTGCACATTTGACTCATGGGACTAGGTGGAGAACTTGGTCTAAAGACCATCTCGCACATAGTTAGAATTTCCAGTCAGACTTAATCTGCCCTTTAGTATCAAACCATTTGATATACCATGAAGTCATACATGAAAATATATAATAATTTCACAGAACATGCAAGACAATTCAATTGAATGTGCATATGTGAAAATGCATGCAGACATGAAATTTTATGCATTAAAATTTATTTCATCTCCTTCTCAAACATACAACCAGTTGGAGCACAGTTAAAACATAAATGCATGCAGATTGGAAATGAATTCAGCATATCTTCAATGAATATGTGCACACACAGCTCAAAATATGAAGAAACTTAAATTATACAATGCAAATGTCAAAGTAGTTAAGAACATACATGCATGAGATTTTATTTAACAGATTAAGCATGCAATGCAGCCATCTGAAAGAGATTAAAAGAATTCAAATGAATATCCTTGTAACCAGCAGAAATGGGGTTTTACCTTACTTGGGTGCCTTGGTTTATTTAACCCCTTTTTTATTTCCCATCCAAGGCACACCTACAAAACTGAACCTCATTTTGCATAGATAGGTACCCAAGATGTCTTGGGTCCTAAAATGACATTGGCGCCTTTGAATGGTGCACTCATAAATTTCTGAGCATTCAAATCATCAATTATCATTTGAGAACAATCATTCATAGAGTGCCCAGACTGTCCACGGTAATGACAAAATTTAACAGATTTCATGTTCTTATTAGCATGAGCATGATTGTTTCTGTTATAAACATGGAAGTTTATCTTTTCATTATCAGCAACATTATAAATAGTGTTTTAACAGATTTAAAGTTGCCCTTTAACCCTGGTGCATGAACATTAAAGTTTCTATTATGATCATGAAAATTTTATTTTCTGAAACCTGCCACCAAGCACTCAGAGGCTCTGTGGCCAGGTTTTCCACAGTTATAACAAGTAATTGTCTTTTTCACAAAACCAATTTTCTTCTTATCAAAAGCATTTTGTTTAATAGGGAAATTAACAAGTTCAGAATTCAATCTATTTTCCTGAGCATGCAAACAATCCTTGATTGTATCGCCATGCTTTCCACATTCAAAGCACCTAATATGCTTTCCCTTAGAAACAGAAGTAATTCTACCAAAAACATTTTTCTTAAAAGGAAAGTTATCATATTTAGAATTGAATCTCTTTCCCTGAGTCTGCCAACATTGAGCAGCAATGTGGCCTAATTTTCCACAGTTAAAATAGTGAGCATTCTTTTTCGGATATGCATGAAACTTCTTAGCATTCGGGTCATCTTGTTTCATTAATCTACATTCATGCATGAGATGACCTATCTTATAACAGTAAAAACATTGAAACCTTTCAGTTCGAATAGAATAAAGTTTCTTACCATGAAAATTCCTAGCAAGAACTCTACCACTATTCAGATCATCCTTCTTCATTGTAAAGCAATCATCCATCTCATGACCAAACTTCCCACAGTAAAAGCATTTAACATTCCTAGCATGAGATTTATTGTTGGCTTGAACTTTCTCAGCATGTTGATTGTCATCATCCTTCTCTAGTATTTTCTTTTTCTGTTTTCTCTTTTTCAAATTTTTGTTCTGTTTTGTTTTCTCATTTTCTTGAATAGTAGCTTGTTTAGGGGATTGACTTGAAGTACCAGCTACATTAGAGCTTTGCACAAAGGTGGTGTATAGCTGATTTCTAATAATTCCCTTAATTTCAGAACTGTAACTAATCTCCTTTTTTGAATTACCATCCTCACCTTTCATGACAACTTTTATTTTTCCTTTATTTTTAACAGATTTGGATGGTGAGTTTTTCAGATCATGATCTTTGTTTTCTAGGGAAATAATGTGTAATTCATAACTTGCAATCTCCTGTTCACTATAATTAACACATTCAGTTAGCACTTTGTTTGCTGTTTTATATTTCTCAAGTTCTTGTTCTAGATTGCTTAGTTTTTTTAGATTCTTCTTTACAAGCAGTTTTTCCCTTTTCTAATGTAAGAAGTCTTTCAGATATAGCAGTGTGCAATTGCTTTAGTTGTTCATTTTCTTCTACTATTTGTTCATTCTGAACCAGTTCATTGAGTAGGATTTGATCATATTCTAATGATTTCAGTTTATTCTCTAGTTCAGAAATCTTAACAACAAGTTCATTGTCTTCATTTTTCAGCAAGGAAGTTTGTTCTTTATACCTGAGAAGTTCGACTTGATTTTCTTCTTGAAGTCTATTAACCTTTTCATTATTCTCTACAATCTGTCTTTTGTAGATTTTATTTTCAGACTTCAGTTCATTCATTTCTGAAACACTATTTTCAAAACCTTCCAATTATTTCTTACAATTCTGAATATCAGTTAAATAGGTATCGTAAGACTTTTTCAGTTTTGAACAATTTTCACAAGATAAATTAGAGCAGTTTTGATCAATCTTTTTCTTTAATTTTTTATTTTCTGACTTCATTTTCTCATACTTCTCAAGCAAATCATCATACATATCTACCAATTCATCAAAAGAAAAATCTATTGATTCAGTGCTTACCTGGGATGCTGTTTCTTCAGTCTGATCCCTTTGATTGGCCATCAGGCACACTTCTTTTTGCCCCTCATGAATAGATATGACTCTGTCCATGATCTCTTTTCCAGATGTACATCCTACAATACAGGGAAACATATCAATGTTCACTGAATCTCTCAGAGTGTTAAAAACTATGCCATTCTCTCTGTCTTTTATCCTATCCTCTTTAGACCATTTGGTCTAATTTTGAGGTAATTTATGTGAGCCTTTTGATATGAGACTCCATAATTTTGGATCAATGGAGTTCATGTATGTACAAAGGCCACCAAGCCATGAATTAAGATTGGAACCATTGAAGACAGTAGGAGATGCCATTGAAAACAAATTGACTGATTCAGATATAGCACTGAATTGAAACTTTGAACACTTAGAGCTAAGTACCAAAGCACCAAATCACCACAGCAGAAACACCTAAAATACGATGACAGGAACCTCTGCAGATCGTTGGATCTGGACTTCAGAGACCTGCTCTGATACCAATTGTTGAGGTGCTATAGACGGATTAAGAGGGGGGTGAATGAATCCCCTTTAAAAAATTCGTTCAAATTAAAAACTTCAGATGGCTTACTCAGAGCAAACGCTCTTTAGTTAACACATAAAAGTAAATGGACAAAATATTAACTCACACTAGACTGAACTTCTGCCAGACAAGTATCAACTACTAATCATGCACACTCACTGATATAGCTTTGAACCTACTGACAGACCTTCAAGCAACAAGTAAACTTCAGATAGAAACTAAGAACTAAAACTGCCAAGACAGCGATTCTGAAAATTACTTGAACCGGTCCAAAGCATACATTTATCAGAACTACAAATACCAAGTCAATCACACAGGACACAAGAGATTTTAGGTGGTTCAGTTTTCACCTACATCAACCCTACACTCAGACCTGAGTGTGGCTTACTGCTGTCATACAGCTTAAACGGCTGGGCCTCACAGCTTGCCTACAATCCGCTGATTCACAGCTTCAACCGCTGGGCATTACAGCTTAAGCCACAGCTAATTCACTGCTTCAAACCGCTGGACCTTACAGCTTATGCCACCGCTGATACACAGCTTAAGGAAATTGGAAATTGTTAGGGTGCTAGGCCCGGATACAGAGGGGGGTGAATGTATCCCCTTCAGAAATTATGCCCAAATTAAATCTCTAGAGCTCAGATATGCGGAATAAAAACTAATGAGCTTTGCAAGATGAGATGATAAGATAACACATGATCAATCAGTTGGACTGCAACAATGCAGCCACCTGATCAAACCAGAAATGCAGACAGAACTATGCAACCCAAACACACCTAGCAGAATATAATGCTCAAGGTTACTGCAGATAGGAACAATACAAACAATCCAAGATAACACAACTAACCATGCATGCTTAACCTGTGAATGGGAGGTAGAAGGCAAGGAACAAACGCACAAAGCAAAACCACTGCACAGTAGATTTTTAGGTGGTTCGGTCACCAAGACCTACATCCACCCCTCACTCCCAACCGGAGTGAGGCTTCACTAGCCAACGCTAGAAACAAGCAGACTCAGTCTGTGAACACTTGCTGCCACACAGCTTGACCAGGGGAACATCCTCCCCTCTTCCTCCCAACCGGAGGGACACCCCAAGTGACTCCCAGCCACTTGGAAACCAGAGGTCGAAGACCTCTCTTCCTACAGACCAGGAGGGACCTCTGGACTTGCAACCACAAGCCCAGAACCGGAGGACGAGCCTCCCTTCCTCTAACCAGAGGGAACCCACAAGTGACAACCTGTCACTTGCAACCCGGAGATCAGATCTCCCTTCTCCTAAACCAACAGGAGGAACCCGACCTCAATCCAGAGGATCGGAAGAACAAAGGTAATCAGAAAAACAAAAGAAAAATAAGAAACACAAAATGAAAATAACTTCAACAACCAGAAAGCTGGAAAATGAAATATAAACTGCAGCTCTCGCAGGAGCAACTGGATTGGATTTGATCCAAAGTCCAGTGAAGATAACGAAGCTTCTCTCTACTCTTCTTCACGAGCTCTATCTTTCTCTATCTCTCTTTCTTTCTCCTCTGCTCTCCTTTTCTCTCACGCTGTTCTCTCCTTCTTCTCTGCAACTCTTTTTCTTCTACTGGCTCACTCTTCTTCTATTTCTTCTTACTTCTGCTCAAGGCTACAGTCCTTCTACTTCGATCACTCTTCATCTGAAGATGAAGGTTTCTATTTATATCAACAGCAGTAGCATCTAGGGCGTGTGGTCTCCACAGCTCCCGCCCAATCGACTTTGCCACGAGTCAGCATCTCAGCTCCTTGGATCACGTGCCAGACACCTGCAAGACAAATGAGGAGTTTAGTCGATTAACAAAATCAACTGAAGACAGTGTATAGACTTTATAACTCATACTGTAAAATGCAGTGTATAGACTTTATAAGCAGCAAATGAGCAAGTGTAAACACTGAGTGAGTGTATAGACTTTGAGTCTTCATGCGAGCTCAGTGTATAGACTTGAAGTTAAATGCATTAGTTGACCAAGTGTGTAGAGTGTATACACTTGAAAGCCTTCAAGCGTCCTCAGTGTACAGACTTGTAACAAGCCTATCGGATGTATAGACTACGATGAGAGCAATGCATGAGCACCCAATGTACAGACATCCTGTCCCTGCAGCTGACGACTCCAGTGTATAGACTTCAACCATGATGCATGCAATACAATGCAGATACATACTGTATAGACTTTGGAGTCTAAGACCAATGTACAGACTTTGACAAGCAGAAGCATGTATAGACTTTACTTAGAAAATGCCCGATGTACCGACTTCAATCAACAACCAATGTGAAGACATCACGATGTATAGACTTTCTATATGATGCAGCGTTGTACAGACTTGAACTCAAGGAATGGCTGTACATACTTTGAGTGAAGGCATGAACAGTGAATCAATGTGTAGACTTCACTTCAAGGAAGCTACAGCCCAATGTATAGACTTGCCACCAACGTAATGTGTAGACTTGACTGCTGCGAGCACAGGCTATACATACTTGGTGTGAAGAACACAAGCCAAGTGCAGTGTATGGACTTTAAGCAAGAAAGCAAGTGTGCATTGTATAGACTTCAGGTGTGAAGACATTGTGAATGCAGATGCAATGTTCAGACTTCAGATGAGAAGGCACTCGCTGTACATACTTGCTGAAGAGAATGCAATGTGCAGACTTTGACTCGATGTACAGACTTCACAACTGATGAATGCAATGCAATGCAATGTATAGACTATGCCTTAGAACGAATATGCACAGTTGAAGAGCATTCAGCAATGTGCAGACTTCAATGCATATGATGCAGCCAATGTATGGACTTGAGCAGTCTGCTGCTAAACAACCGATGTATAAACTTCACAATCTGCTAAGCAAGCAATGTATGGACTTGGCCGAGGCAGACTGAAGAAGCAATGTACAGACTATGCAATGTTCAGACTTCATCTTAAAGCCAAGAGAAACTATGTACAGTCTTCCAATGAATGGACTTTAACCCAAGGATGCACAATGTATAAAGTTCGCCTTTGAAACAAATGTACAGACTTTGAGGCAGAAGCCACGGCTGTACAGACTTTAGAAGAACAATGCATGAGCAAGCCTAACGGATGTACAGACTTTAAGAAGTGTAGACTTTGCCAAAGAGCTGGACGATGTACAGACTTGAAACAAGGCGAAGTCTATACAGACTTGAAGATTCACAGTGTGTAGACTTTGGCAAGGCAACGTCGGTAAAGCTCCCAATGTGCAGACTTTCAAAGCTGATCGTAGGTAAAGAACCCAATGTGCAGACTTGGAAGTGCAACGTAGGAACAGATGTCAATGTACAAACTTTGGCAAGCAACGATGTATAGACTTGCACATTTCCAGCTGAAGGATGTATAGACTTTACCTATAAGTCCATTGTTCAGACTTGAACTGAAGACCAATGTATGGACTTCAAAACAGATGCTAAGGCCAAGAGGAGTGTATAGACTTTCACGATGAAGACTTGGTTTTATGAAAGCTACAGTGCAGTAAGATGTACAGACTTCCTATATGAAGGCAATGGCTGTACAGACTTCACCTCAGGCTATCTACAGTGCATCAAAGTATGGACTTAGCTTCGTGCATGCTATAGTCCAATGTATGGACTTTGAATGCAAACACCATGTCTGTACAGACTTCACTTGACACAGTCCGATGTACAGACTTGCTGATGAAACAGTCTGATGTACAGACTTCAGCTGAACAGGATGTGCAGACTTTGGCTGTACAGACTTGGAAAGCTTGGCGGAGGATGTACAGACTTGGTGAGCGCCAAGCGATGTACAGACTTGGATGACCAACGCCAATGTATAGACTTCCAACGTGAGTGACACGCTGTACAGACTTTGCTCAAACAGTCCGATGTATGGACTTGGAATTCCAACTGAAGGATGTATGGACTTTGATAAGAGAATGGCTGTACAGACTTCAGGTGAAGACCAATGTCTAGACTTCCAATATGAAGACCAATGTACAGACTTCGAATATGAAGACCGATGTATGGACTTCAAATATGTAGATCGATGTATGGACTTCGAATATGAAGACCAATGCATAGACTTCAATTGAGTGCAATGGCTGTACAGACTTTGAGAAAGAGTCCAATATGCAGACTCTGAAAAGTCTGAACCAATGTACAGACTTGATTAAGACAAGGCAGTTGAGTGTATGGACTTTATGGCTTAACGAGAGTGCTGACAGTATGCTCAATACAATTGTGTATATGAATGCTTGATGCAGCAGATAACATGACTAATCATAAAATATGCAATGCTTCAGTTCTGATAAACTAACAGAACAGCAAGATGACTGAACATATGAAAGACTGCATTATGATCTAATAAAATGACTGAATAACAGCAAGATGACTCACAGTGATTAACTCACATCTAAAACTAATCATCAAATGATTAACTCACATCAAAGCCAATCTTCAAAACAACAGGGGCACAACAATCTCCCCCTTTTTGATGATGGCAACACTACGCTGTGAGTAATGCTGATGACACAAACTATTCTCCCCCTTTGACTTCATCAAAAAGAAAATAGTTTGAGAAGTTAAAAGCAAACCAGCATGCAAGGATTGAATAAAATTCTCCCCCTTTGGCAAAAGAAAACCCCTTTGATATAATCAATATGAATGCAGATGCAGATGAATGCAAGAACACAATTCTCCCCCTTTGAGAGTTTCTATGCAGCATGATGCATATGACATGGAAGCTCCCCCTCAATAAGTGGAATCTTATGAGATGGATAACAAGGAGAGGTTCAGGTCAATGAATCAATGATATTGAGCAGAAGAGTTTCAAGTAGCAGATTTTCAAAGAAGCTCCAATCACAAGAAATTCAGTTAGATTTTCAGAGAGATATTAATCTCATAAATCCAAAACATAAGTTTTCAAAGTCTTCCATTATAAGGGCTTATGAATGAATTTTATTGTTCAGCATGGTTTAACCATAATGTATGCAGAGTTTATCAATAAAATTCTGTATTGATATCTAAAACCATGGTTTAATAAAAATGAACCAAGCCCTCATATTTATCTTGATTAATCTCCCTTTCTCTTACACAATCAAATCTATTGACTTCTTTCAGAATTACATGCACTAGTATTGAAATCAAGCAATTATGAAGTTATATGATTTTGTCTAGGGTTGTAACAATTTGATTTTAGCATCAATATTCAGATATTGAGATATGTTCAACAATTTTTCATGCTACAAATTTTACGAGCAGTCTAGTTCAGTGCACACCTTGTAACTAGAGGATATACCTTGATCAGAGGCCAATATCCCTAAGCACTTAGTGTGACTAACTGTCATGCTATATATGAACAGAAATAGCATCTACACATCATGACACACTCCAAATCATTTCTGTATGAGTGAGTTGTATTTCTCAGTGTGCATGTCATTGCTCTACCTGATTTTTAATTATTCTTAATCAGAGTTAACTATGGTACCTCATGACACAGTCCTTTGGACATGTGTTTCTCAGTGACCAAGGTCATTGCTCTAACAGATATTACCCTTTAGACATTTCAGAAAAATTAATTTGCTTCAAATCAATAATAGTTTCATGTACTTAACCAATTAAAGTCATGTATTCAAAAGTGCAGATTTCAGAAGTTTTCACAAGACACAGCATGAAACAGATGGTTAAGGTTTATTAAACATGCTTCAGATATTTTAAGAGATTTTAAAGTCAAGTCTTGAATACATTCAACTTAAACCACATGAGTTATTTCAGACATTCATAAGAATGTATAATAGAAGATTTCTAGTCCAAGAGTTTTCAGATTTATGATCGAGATAGCCCAATGAAATCTTCATGAAAAACTGATAGAATTCTGAAACCAAATGATACCAATTGATAAGAGAGATTTTGAAGCCCAATGATTGTTTTTCAGAGTATGATCGAGGTTTGTCAACCAAATGAAAAAGAAAGGATATGCAATGAATTTTGACAAATGTATGCATTTGACAACCTATATGCAATGCATTGACTCCCCCTGACAACATGCATTCAATCACTCTTTTTGGCATTTTTCAATATCAGGAAATGCAATGCACTATATGTATGCAAGGATATGCAATTTACTCAACATTGATTGCTATGTAAAGTCATGCAATTAACTCCCCCTGAAAACATGCAATGTTTGCCATGAGAAACTGAACATATGATTCCAAATGATATTGTGACTTGTGCACATTCAGACTGTCCTATCAGCAAAGTGACCCATGGTACTAGGCGGAGCACTTGGTCTAAAAGATAACTTCACACATAGTAAGAACCTCCAGACAGATTTCCCTGCCTTTTGGTAGCTTACCATTTATATACCATAGAGGTCAATCATGTTAATTCAACATGCAGTCCTATATGCAATCCAAATTTTCAGTGAACTATGCAACTGACAGGTTTGAAGCCACATTCATATGCAGTTCAGATTTTTCAGAATGCAATTTGTTTTCAGAAATTATGCATTTCAACAATTATCAAACAACTACAAATGGCAGATATGCAAGAGTACATCAAATCAGATATGCAATGAATTTCAAAAATAGAAAATGCAGAGAATTTACCTGAAAAGTTCAGAAGGGGTTTTCATTCTTGAGTGCGTTGGATTAATACCCCTTTTTATTCCATTCCAAGGCACACCTGCAAAGCAAGGTTATTTTGCACAAACAGGTACCCAAGAGGTCTTGGGTCCTGAATTGACAATGACACCTTTGGTAGGTGTTCTAAACAATTTTCTAGCAGCATGGTCATCAGATTTCATCAAGTAGTAGTTTTTCATTGAATGACCAGATGTGCCACAATAATAGCAAGATGCAGCAGGTTTCAGATTAGATTTATGCACATTCTTGTAAACATGATTTTTATGTGCATATGTATGAAAATTTTTGTTAACAGAATTAAAATTCTGTTTACCAAAACCAGTCTTGCTTTGGTATCCTGCCAGCCAACAGGTTGCAGCCCTGTGACCTGGCTTTCCACAGTTAAAACAATGAGAAGAATTCATTCTCTTAAAATTCTCATGAAAAGCATGTCTATTTGCAGGGATTTTAGCATGTTTAAAATTCTCATTTCTACCCTGAGCATGCCAGCATTCAATGGCCTTGTGGCCACTCTTTCCACATTCAAAGCATGAAATAGAATTTCTTTTAAAAGAGCCTGACCAGCATTCAGAGGTCTTATGACCAATCATGTTGCAGTTAAAACAGATGATGTGCTGGTTTATTGAAACAGATTTATTTTTACTAAAAACATGTTGGTTTGCAGGGAATTTACCATGATATGAATAAAAGGTTTTCTTACCACTAGCAAACCAGCAATGAGCAATTGAGTGTCCTAATTTGCCACAATTAGAACATGTGACACTCCTTTTCTGAGGTGAAGGATTTTTATCATGAGATCTCCTAGCATTCTTATCATCCTTCTCCATCAACTTACACTTATGCATCAGATGTTCAAATTTATGACAGTAATGATAGATCATTTTCTTTTTGGATGCATGTGAATGTGTGTGAGGACTATAATTAACATGCAGTGATGAACCTTGTTTGTTTATTTCCTGATTTACAGTCATTTTCTGATTTTTATCTTGTTTTCCTATTTTCTTAGCCTTGTACTGAGTTGGAGATGAAGTAGAAGGCTCATCCTGTTCAGAAGATTTAACAAAAATAGTTTTCAGGTTGGCTCCATCAACCTTCCTCATGACTGGACTGTAACCCAGTCCTTCTTTCTTAAAATTAATCTTTGTTCCCAGCTTTTTCTGAACAGTGGGTTGTTTATCTTTTGATGTTGTGGCTATATTTGAAGCATTTACAAAGATGTTGTTACTTTGTTCTGCAGAGCCTTTTTATTTAGATTATTGTAGCCCAACCCTTCCTTTTTGACATTGACTTTTACACCTAGCAGCTTGTCTAGGTTTTCTTGCCCATCAACAAATTTAGACAATGATATTCTCAAATCCTGAATTTCATTTTCTAAAGAGGAAATATGCAACTCGTAACTGGCAATTTCTTGCTCACTGCAATTCACACATTCAGTTAACACATTGTTAGCAGTTTTGTATTTTTCAACTTCCTGTTCCAGATTGCTCAGTTTATCAGAATCTTCAATGCAAACACTTTTACCTCTTTCTAAAGCTAGTAGTCTCTCAGACATGGTGAAGTTCAGCTTTCTTAACTTCTCATTTTCTTCCTTAAGTTTGTCATTTTGAACCAATTCATTTATTAGAAGCTGATCTTCTGAATTGACTTCATACTTTCTTCCATTTTCAATTTCCTTCATATCTTTTTGCTATTTTTCAAGATCTTTCTGTAATTCTATGTTTACAGACTTTATGGCATTAAGTTTTTCAATCAGCAATTTGTTCTCCTGTTTAAGTTTCTCTGATTTTTCTTCATCTTCTTTGGAGAGTTTTCTGAGAGAGTCATCTTCAGATTTTAGCTTGTTTAGTTCAGAGTAAGCACATTCAAGTTCCTTCTTCAGTTTTGCATTCTGATTTTTATACATATGATTATCAGACAGACATGCATCATGAAGTTGCTTCGTACTTGAACAGTTTTCACATGGAGAGCTAGAACTATCTATCCCAGTACCCTTCTTCAACTTTTTATACTGTTTTCTTAAGCTCTCATGTGACTCTAACAATTCAGCATATGCATTCTCCCAATCATCAAGAGAAAAATTCTCGAAGAGATTTACCTCATCATCATCATCTTCTTCATTTTGGCTGCCACTTTGATTGCTTTTGTCAGCCATCATGCAGCTGTCCTCATTCCTCTTCTGAGTTCGCTTCAGCATGTCCAGAATATCTTTAGCAGAACTGCAATCAAAGAAACAAGAATGAAAAGCTCTATCAGTAGCTGCCTTCATTAGATTTATTGCTATCTGATTTTCTTCATGCAGTGATTTTTGACTGTCAGTCCATTTGGACTTTTTCTTTGATAGTTCATGAGGACCATGTGAAATCACTTTCCACAGGTCTGGATTAACAGATTTAGCATAATTTTTCAGACTAACAAACCATACACTAAAATTGGAACCGTTGAAAACTGGTGGTTCACCCATGGAGACAAACAGATATAATGCAACAGGAATATTGATGCACCAAAAGCAAATTAGCACCTAAGACTGCAAGATCGGATCTGCAGATCGCTGGACCTTGTATGCAGACACCGCTCTGATACCAATTGTTAGGGTGCTAGGCCCGGATACAGAGGAGGGTGAATGTATCCCCTTCAGAAATTATGCAATCTCTAGAGCTCAGATATGCGGAATAAAAACTAATGAGCTTTGCAAGATGAGATGATAAGATAACACATGATCAATCAGTTGGACTGCAACAATGCAGCCACCTGATCAAACCAGAAATGCAGACAGAACTATGCAACCCAAACACACCTAGCAAAATATAATGCTCAAGGTTACTGCAGATAGGAACAATACAAACAATCCAAGATAACACAACTAACCATGCATGCTTAACCTGTGAATGGAAGGTAGAAGGCAAGGAACAAACGCACAAAGCAAAACCACTACACAGTAGATTTTTAGGTGGTTCGGTCACCAAGACCTACATCCACCCCTCACTCCCAACCGGAGTGAGGCTTCACTAGCCAACGCTAGAAATAAGCAGACCCAGTCTGCGAACACTTGCTGCCACACAGCTTGACCAGGGGAACATCCTCCCCTCTTCCTCCCAACCGGAGGGACACCCCAAGTGACTCCCAGCCACTTGGAAACCAGAGGTCGAAGACCTCTCTTCCTCCAGACCAGGAGGGACCCCTGGACTTGCAACCACAAGCCCAGAACCGGAGGACGAGCCTCCCTTCCTCTAACCAGAGGGAACCCACAAGTGACAACCTGTCACTTGCAACCCGGAGATCAGATCTCACTTCTCCTGAACCAACAGGAGGAACCCGACCTCAGTCCAGAGGATCGGAAGAACAAAGGTAATCAGAAAAACAAAAGAAAAATAAGAAACATAAAATGAAAATAACTTCAACAACCAGAAAGCTGAAAAATGAAATATAAACTACAGCTCTCGCAGGAGCAACTAGATTCGATTTGATCCAAAGTCCAGTGAAGATAACGAAGCTTCTCTCTGCTCTTCTTCACGAGCTCTCTCTTTCTCTATCTCTCTTTCTTTCTCCTCTGCTCTCCTTTTCTCTCACGCTGTTCTCTCCTTCTTCTCTGCAACTCTTTTTCTTCTGCCGGCTCACTCTTCTTCTATTTCTTCTTACTTCAGCTCAAGGCTTCAGTCCTTCTACTTCGATCACTCTTCATCTGAAGATGAAGGTTTCTATTTATATCAGCAGCAGTAGCAGCTAGGGCGTGTGGTCTCCACAGCTCCCGCCCAATCGACTCTACCACGTGTCAGCATCTCAGCTCCTTGGATCATGTGCCAGACACCTGCAAGACAAATGAGGAGTTCAGTCGATTAACAAAATCAACTGAAGATAGTGTATAGACTTTATAACTCATACTGTAAAATGCAGTGTATAGACTTTATAAGCAGCAAATGAGCAAGTGTAAACACTGAGTGAGTGTATAGACTTTGAGTCTTCATGCGAGCTCAGTGTATAGACTTGAAGTTAAATGCATTAGTTGACCAAGTGTGTGGAGTGTATACACTTGAAAGCCTTCAAGCGTCCTCGGTGTACAGACTTGTAACAAGCCTATCGGATGTATAGACTACGATGAGAGCAATGCATGAGCACCCAATGTACAGACATCCTGTCCCTGCAGCTGACGACTCCAGTGTATAGACTTCAACCATGATGCATGCAATACAATGCAGATACAGACTGTATAGACTTTGGAGTCTAAGACCAATGTACAGACTTTGACAAGCAGAAGCCTGTATAGACTTTACTTAGAAGATGCCCGATGTACAGACTTCAATCAACAACCAATGTGAAGACATCACGATGTATAGACTTTCTATATGATGCAGCGTTGTACAGCCTTGAACTCAAGGAATGGCTATACAGACTTTGAGTGAAGGCATGAACAGTGAATCAATGTGTAGACTTCACTTCAAGCAAGCTACAGCCCAATGTATAGACTTGCCACCAACGTAATGTGTAGACTTGACTGCTGCGAGCACAGGCTGTACATACTTGGTGTGAAGAATACAAGCCAAGTGCAGTGTATGGACTTTATGCAAGAAAGCAAGTGTGCATTGTATAGACTTCAGGTGTGAAGACATTGTGAATGCAGATGCAATGTTCAGACTTCAGATGAGAAGGCACTCGCTGTACATACTTGCTGAAGAGAATGCAATGTGCAGACGATGTACATACTTCACAACTGATGAATGCAATGCAATGTATAGACTATGCCTTAGAATGAATATGCACACTTGAAGAGCATTCAGCAATGTGCAGACTTCAATGCATATGATGCAGCCAATGTATGGACTTGAGCAGTCTGCTGCTGAACAACCGATGTATAGACTTCACAATCTGCAAAGCAAGCAATGTATGGACTTGGCCGAGGCAGACTGAAGAAGTAATGTACAGACTATGCAATGTTCAGACTTCATCTTAAAGCCAAGAGAAACTCTGTATAGACTTCCAATGAATGGACTTTAACCCAAGGATGCACAATGTATAGAGTTCACCTTTGTAACAAATGTACAGACTTTGAGGCAGAAGCCACGGCTGTACAGACTTCAGAAGAACAATGCATGAGCAAGCCTAACGGATGTACAGACTTTAAGAAGTGTAGACTTTGCCAAAGAGCTGGACGATGTACAGACTTGAAACAAGGCGAAGTCTGTACAGACTTGAAGATTCACAGTGTGTAGACTTTGGCAAGGCAACGTCGGTAAAGCTCCCAATGTGCAGACTTTCAAAGCTGATCGTACGTAAAGAACCCAATGTGCAGACTTGGAAGTGCAACATAGGAACAGATGCCAATGTACATACTTTGGCAAGAAACGATGTATAGACTTGCACATTTCTAGCTGAAGGATGTATAGACTTTACCTATAAGTCCATTGTTCAGACTTGAACTGAAGACCAATGTATGGACTTCAAAACAGATGGTAAGGCCAAGAGGAGTGTATAGACTTTCACGATGAAGACTTGGTTTTGTGAAAGCTACAGTGCAGTAAGATGTACAGACTTCCTATATAAAGGCAATGGCTGTACAGACTTCACCTCAGGCTATCTACAGTGCTTCAAAGTATGGACTTAGCTTCGTGCATGCTACAGTCCAATGTATGGACTTTGAATGCAAACATAATGTCTGTACATACTTCACTTGACACAGTCCGATGTACAGACTTGCTGATGAAACAGTCTGATGTACAGACTTCAGCTGAACAGGATGTGCAGACTTTGGCTGTACTGACTTGGAAAGCTTGGCGGAGGATGTACAGACTTGGTGAGTGCCAAGCGATGTACAGACTTGGATGACCAACGCCAATGTATAGACTTCCAACGTGAGTGACACGCTGTACAGACTTTGCTCAAACAGTCCGATGTATGGACTTGGAATTCCAACTGAAGGATGTATGGACTTTGATAAGAGAATGGCTGTACAGACTTCAGGTGAAGACCAATGTCTAAACTTCCAATATGAAGACCAATGTACAGACTTCGAATACGAAGACCGATGTATGGACTTCAAATATGAAGATTGATGTATGGACTTCGAATATGAAGACCAATGCATAGACTTCAATTGAGTGCAATGGCTGTACAGACTTTGAGAAAGAGTCCAATGTGCAGACTCTGAAAAGTCTGAACCAATGTACAGACTTGATTAAGATAAGGCAGTTGAGTGTATGGACTTTATGGCTTAACGAGAGTGCTGACAGTATGCTCAATGCAATTGTGTATATGAATGCTTGATGCAGCAGATAACATGACTGATCATAAAATATGCAATGCTTCAGTTCTGATAAACTAACAGAACAGCAAGATGACTGAACATATGAAAGACTGCATTATGATCTAATAAAATGACTGAATAATAGTAAGATGACTCACAGTGATTAACTCACATCTAAAACTAATCATCAAATGATTAACTCACATCAAAGTCAATCATCAAAACCACAGGGGCACAACAGAAATGAAAGAAATAAAAGATGAATTACAGCAACTGAAAGCTGGAAATCAAAGCTAAGAATGTAGCTCACGTAGGAGTAGTCTGATTCCGAAATTGATCCAGAAATCAGAAATGGATCTTGATCTAGATGCACATCTCTCTTTGTTGCTCCTCCTACTGCTAGCTCTCCCTTTTTCTCTCCGATCTCTTCTTCTCTCTTTTCTCTGCAGATCAATCTCTCTAATTTTTCTTCTCTCTGTTACTCTCTCAGATTTCTTCTCTCTGCAGCTCACTCTCTCTCTCTTTTCTTTTTCTCCCTATTCCTGCTACTCTCTGAATTCTATTCTTCTCCCCTTTTCACCCTGGTACTCTTTTCTTCTCTCTGCAATCCCTCTCTCAGATTTTCTTCTTCTTTGTATATCCTATCTCTCTCAGGCTATCTCTCTTGATGTCTTCTCTCTGCAGCTCGCTCTCTCTCTCTTTTCTTTTTCTCCCTATTCCTGCTACTCTCTGAATTCTCTTCTTCTCCCTTTTTCACCCTGGCACTCTTTTCTTCTCTCTCCAATCCCTCTCTCAGATTTTCCTCTTCTTCGTATATTCTATCTCTCTCAGGCTATCTCTCTTAATGTCTTCGACAATGGGTGATCTGCCCCCTTTTATAGGCTCTAGGAGATGGGCACGTGGCCACCACATTTCCCGCCCAATTCTCCAAGCAGATCTGATCCAGACCTTTACACGTGTCACCACCACTGCGCTTTTACTTTCCATGTGGCAGGATCGTCTGTTATACGCCTTGCCTCAGATCACGTGCCATTCTCTTGGTACTTATGCTCCACGTGAGACAAGTCGCATGTTGCTCAGTAGATGCTCGACCATATGGCTGACCTGGCAATAGCATAGACAGAGTGTTAAGTGTTTGATAAATTGTGCTGACTTGATGCTTCAAAATTCATGAGCCCAAGTGAATCAATTAAACCATCATATACACACGCATTGACCTTGAAATTAAATGAGAGAAATGTACACATTAAAGTTCAGATTAACCAAATAAAACCATGCAAGACATTTTGTGAATATGGGCATGAGATCAATACTAACATCGACGCTAAATTAGAAATGCAAGAGCTAGCACAAACTTTAACCTAAGCCATAGCTAACTAGCATAGACATGGTGCTTAAGGCATGGTCCAGTAACACAGATCTTATGAGCAGTCTAACATTGTCATTAGATATGAGAGACTTAGACCCTAACATGCACCTGATGCAACTAGCATAGACTTTTATGTCAGACATACCAGACAGACATTGACCTTAATACATGACATTATGAGCTAATGTCGACTTTAGATGCCAACCTTAGCATGCTAATATCGACCTTGAATGCAATACACAGGTCGATGTTACTGCATGAAAACGTTGACTAACGCAGACCTAGTGCAAGGTAACAAAGACATTGATATGCATGATACTCAACTAACATCGACCTTAATGCAGACAAACTAAGGTAGTACAGACCTTGATACTCAACTAACATCGACCTTATACACAAGACCTTGCATACTAACACTAACCCTGGAATGCAAGACACAGCATGCTAACGATGACCTTGATGCATGACACAACATACTAACGTCGACTTAGATGCATGAGACACAGTTGCCTTACTTGACTAGCATCGACCTTGATGCATAGAGCACACCAGCTAACACTGACTCTAACGCATGAGACAACATCAGGTAGCATCAACTTCAGTATGTATGAAATGCAACTAGCGTCAACCTCGGCTATGTAAGAGCACAACTAGCACCGACCCTAGCTATGCATCAAAACCTTGGCTATGCATCAAACAGTAACTTGCACATACCTTCATGTGCTTGCGTGCACAAACATGCACCGACCATGCTACACATGCACTGACCTTGTATAGCACAAGGGTAAATATGCACAGACTTAAAGAGATATGCACTATGTGAGACCATGCATCAACCTTAGTTAGTATATAAGCATACTAGCATCGACCTTAGCTAATATACAAACATGCTAACATCGACCTTAGCTATCAATGACCTTAACATGCATTGACCTTAGATGCTAGAAGTAGAACTAGCATCAACCTTATGAATACATGAACAGTAAAATGCATAGACTTTCTATATGCATAAGACACATATACATCGACCTGTCCATATGCATGTCGAATAAGTGCATTGACCTTGCATGGCATTGACTTTTAGTTACCAGCGTTGACTGTTCATCCCCCTTTTTGAATATTTATTATTCTGAGCCATTTAGATCATGTCCTGACACATATTTCATACTTCTATATAGAGATGATGAAATATAGTAATAAAGCCATCAAAATTGTGTCATCAAGAATATATAACAAGTCATAATATTTGTCATCATCAAAAATTCAAAACCACAGTGACAACAGGGGAGAAGAGAGAAGAGAGACGGCGGGGCAG
Organism: Amorphophallus konjac; assembly: GCA_022559845.1. Taxonomy (NCBI): domain Eukaryota; kingdom Viridiplantae; phylum Streptophyta; class Magnoliopsida; order Alismatales; family Araceae; genus Amorphophallus; species Amorphophallus konjac. The sequence goes on from CM040120.1 coordinate 73,339,808, forward strand.
CCCACCGACTGAAGAACGAACCGGCCCCAAGGTAGTGCAAGACCAAGCAGATCTGGGTGCCGAAGCCAACTCGGGGCCCGGTGACAACTCAGCTAGAGTCTGCCCAGGTTGACAGGCGCAGGAAGGAGGAGAAGGAAAAGATGAAGAAGAATGAGATGCCAGCAAGGGCGTCTCACCCGCCACTTTCCCAAGTCCACGGGTGACAGGCAAACACCTCTTTATGTGTCGAAAGGCATGGCAGGACTATCAGAGAGGGTCAGCCCGCCTATGGGCCCCCAGCACAGGCAAGGGTACCGCCACCCCCTGTTTGCCCCGATTATGAACAAGAAGACATCACCCAGGCCGTGCGCGGATACCTCCGTGGGGTCGGGAACACCTCCCTAGGGAGGCAACGGCTACTGCAAGCCATCACCACTACTGAAGAGGTTCAAGAATATCCAACCGACCCGATTGAAATAGAGGATGCGAAGTCAGGATGCTATGAGCTCCCTCGCCATGAAGAAGATCCACTGAGAGTCTCGGTGTTTGAAAGACTAACCTTCCCTGGTCTCCTGACCAGACGTGAAAGGAGAAGAAATAAAAAAATACAAGTCTACACTTGTCACATGGCAGGAGTGACCGGTCACTATGGGACTCTGCCTACTGAGCTTGAAGAAGTTGCCAGGATCGTGAGAGGTCGGGCCCTCTCACAAGAAGAGGAAAGGCCGCTAGTGAGGCATTGCAAAACCTCACATGGACAATAGATCTAGAAGAGACTACGGCTGCCTTGACTGCCAATGTAATTACAATTGAAGATGACAGTGGGGTGCCATCCACCTCGTCCGAAGAGACATCGTCTGAGGAGCGGGGAAGCCTCCCCAGCCCTTCTGTCAATGATCCGACCTTGCTGATATTACTACAAAGATATCAACAAGAAATTGAAGCATTAAAAAGTAGCTGAGCAAGAGGGACACTCACACCTCTGCGCCCAGGCAACTCGAAGGCCCCCCTGGAACATCAGGGGGCAGCAATTAGGCGTTTGAAGCCTCATCGTAGGCGATCGCCTTGCAACTAGTGCCCAACTACGCCGGGGGCATTCCTGCCCCGCAACAACAAATTACGGCTACGCCGCAACCTCCAATCTGTCAATTCCAGGCGGGACCTGCCACACCCCATGCGGCCGTGTTAATAACACCGCACATGCAACAAGCTCATTTTTACCCAAGCCTGGTTGACCCGGTGGTGATAAATAAGATCATGGTCGAGCAGATGATAGAAATGAAGCTGGTGGAAAGGAGCGATGGCGACTCCGCCTCATTTGATGTATACAGGGTGCCATACGCATCTCATCATGCTGCCAAGAGGCTGCCCTCTGGCATCACCAAGCCTCCCAAGTTCGAGAAGTTCAACGGGCAAGGGTCTCCGCGGGAGCACATAGCCTACTATACTAATGTGATGGGCGACTTAGCTACAGATGAGTCGTATCTGCTAAATTTCTTCGGGTCCACATTAACGGGGCCTGCCTTTGAGTGGTACTCAAGCTTACAACCCAAGTCTATCATTGATTGGCTCGACATGCAAAGAAAATTCAAATAAATGTTCCACATTGCCGAGAGGGAGGTGACAGTGGCCGAACTATATGAAACCAGACAGAGGAACGATGAGTCTGCCCTAGAATATATCAACAGATGGAGGAACCTCAGCATGAGGTGCAGGCACCCGCCGCATCAGGAGGACGCCGTCCAAATATGCAAGCAAAACCTGAAAAGAGAGGTGCTAAACAGAATGATAGACACCGAAATTAACTCATTTGACTGACTGAATAATGTTGTGGTAGAAGTCGAGGCATTCCTCTCAAAGTATTGCGCCGCTTCTGCCACTTCAAGCCAGAAGGCCAGGTCAGCTGAAAAACGACCGGCATCTCAAGAAGTGCATACGGTCGACTTCAAGACCTTTGAACAACAGAAGGAAAAAGATAAAGGGGTAGCTGAGTCTCCCCCGTCCAAGCCCGCCGATCGGCGAGAAGGTCTATCCCTACGGGACAAAATGAAGAAGCTATATTCATTCCCTTGAGACAAGACTCGACTCTTGTTCGAATGGGCTACAAAATTTGACAAGATCACTCTCCCACAGCCAAAGAGGCCGAGTGATCTTAGAAGAAAAGATGATCCTCGTTTCTGCCCGTATCATCAAATGAACAGGCACCCTATCGAGGATTGCTATATCTTTAAAGACACTAGTGAGTCTTTGATCAAGAAGGGAGAATTACAAATGGGGGAGCACAAAGTCGATCCTCCGCGCTCGCATGAAATACCCACTCTAGGGGTGACCATCAATATTGTCACGCCCCGAGCGCGGAAGGAACCCGGTATGCGTGACGAGTTTATATCGATCATGTCAATTAGAGCGTAAGTGTATTTGACATACATAGATAGAGCGCGCACAAGTAATGATAACCAGGTCCTTTATTAATCATAAACTTTCAAAGTACTTCTATTACAACTCTTGATGAAAGCACTAGGACTCAATAAAAGAAAAGTACAATGGATGACTCAAGAAAATTGAAAAGACAGGACTAGATAACACTTTGACGGTTGGAATGGCTCTAAGCTCTTCACTCATGTCCATCCCCATCCGAATGAGCCTCGTCATCAGAGTTACCTGAAAAATAGGGGAAAACACTAGGTGAGCGAATGCTCAGTAGGAATTATATCTCAAGTGCTAGCTTGCTTTAAGTAAATTACATGTTGCATGGATGCAAGTAAAGCTATGCATGTTTGCATGAAACGACACTAGAGAGAGTGTATAGCAAGAGATAGTTGAGTGAACTAGCAAGTCTTTCAAGAATTCATGTCAATATATATCGAGATGAACAAGCATGTGCGTTTATCAAGTCATGTTAAGAATTGGCTATCACGTCATCAAGCAAGCAAGTAAATACCCTTTCCAGGCCACGCAAGTCATGTCATTTCAAGTCAAGTACAAGTACAAGATTCGTGGAATGTCCAATCAAGTAAGTCAAGCACCTCGGTGCAATGCCACACCGTGATCAATAATGGCTCCCATGGGCACAAGTACTTTCGGGTGCTCCTCCCAAGACCTGATCGGGCCCTATATGCGCAAGCATTGAGTCATGTATTTTTAATATCCACTTTAGTTATAGCCAATATAGAATTCCAAGGGAATGTTCTTGTAGGAATTTTAAGGTAGATCTTGTGGAATAGAAACTCAAAGATAGAACTTGTTACGTAGGGACGTACTACGATCAAAATGGTACAATCACGATACTCATTGAAAACTGGGTGGAATTGACTCCCTAGTGGGTGCCATGATATCAAGAATAAGCGCTCATATACATATGGTCGCTCATTTTTTTTTGTACATGATAAGGTAGAAAGAATCTGTGTCTACATAGAGGCACATAATCCTTAAGGGATAGCAATGGTATGGTTTCCCATTCCATTAACTCAAGAAATATTCTCACGATATCGAAATAGCATACCATGAGGGCCGGTCTACCATGTTTCTTTAGAGTGACATGGCAATCAAAGAGTGACATGGGTTTTTATGGTACAACCTGCTCGATGGCCTTGAGGGAATCCAAGACTTCTCGTAGACTTACGGAGGTCTCTATGATAAAATCACCAGTCCGAAGGAAGGAATATCCTACGGAGGGCTCATCTATCACCGAGAAATAGTGGGGTAATCGTGAAACCATCGAGAAACGTAGGACTATATCTACGGACTGAGACATAATGCCATATAGATACCCACTAACTTGGGTTATAGGAAACACTCAGGAAAAATAGTGAACAGGTAAAAATGGCGCCTTTGCCAATGCCCTTATTTTACTAAATAGAGTCTTTCCGTTAAGTCGTTCAAACTCATGATTTACTTCATATATATATAAATACGTTACTATTCTGGAGAATATATGCTCAAGGTAAATGGCGCCCTAGGCTAAGCCACTATTTCAGTATATAAAGACTTCTTGTTAAGGCGTTCAATATTCAGAATTTTCATATATATATATATATATATATATATATATATATATATATATAACTATTCTGGCAAATTTCTGCTGAGGGTGAATGGCACCTGGGTAGCAGACTTCTTTTTAGTATATAGCTGTTACGCTGGTTTTTATGCTGGTTAACCGGGGTGAAGGAAGGAATGCAACGGGGAAGGAAAAATACAGGAGTTTGATGTATCTCAGGTATCCTCCTTACGGTTGCATGCCTCTCACGGCGGTACCGGGCACTCTCCTCTTACGGAAAGTTGAAAGGGGTGGAATGGCATGGGAATGTTGGGCTAAGGGTCAACCAGACAGGGTGCAAGTGTGCCAATCGATCTCTCGACAACCACTCATGGAACCAAGGTTTGACCGGGGAAGCGCCACCAGGGCGCGGCACGTGGGCTTAGGGGATCGGGTGACACGTGGAGAGAAGGGGTTCCATGGGTGCAAGTGCGTAGGCGATTGTGGGAATCGTGTACAGGATGTCTTTCCCCACCGGTCGCAGGCAACCGGTGTTTATTTACATCGGATTGAATCCGAATACCTTCATTCCATGCTGAAGAAAAGTCTGTATATGTGTCTGAAGCCATGGGTGGAGGGCTGGGCGCATTCAGCAGCTGGGGTACGTGTTAGACTGAGGGGCATTCACTGGAGTTGGGGTATCGGGCACGGATGCCGAGTGGTGTGGGTAGGAAGCTGGAGGCCCGAATACGGGCGTATGTATTTCACTAGTTTTACGATGAGCCACATGGGCTTTACAAATGGGCCGAGGAGGCCGAATTACAATGGGTGCAAGCCGCGAGACATTTCCAACACGTGAGTCGGCCCCCGGGTCATTGCATGACAAAGCAGGTGTCCGCATGTTCTACTGGAACTCTTGACAGAGGAGTTGGTGTAGGTATGGCTGCCTTGGTGGTCAGAACGGACATTGCTGGCGCCTGGTGGAGGTCGGACACGGCTCAAGGCGAGCAGTCGGGTCCGGGTCTCGGACGGCGAGTGTTGTCATGCTGGAGAGTCAAGGTCGGCCCTGGGACTATGATTCCTAGGTTAGAGGTCTGACTAGACTCGCTTCGTCAATCTGAGGGGCCGACGGCCGACTGGAGGATGAACGGTGGGCACGCGGATCCGTGTCGAGGGCCGACGCGGTCGTTACGCGGTACCCTTCGTCACCGTGGTGAGTGCCGTAAGTCGACATACACGGGCGGACCCGGGGCACGAGCATATTCACCGTTGGTACAGTCATCTTACACGAGGCGGGGATGGACTTGGCATGAGACGGCTAGGCACCGCGTAAGGGGAGTACGTGAGACATACCCTCGGCGTGTGTGAGCTGACTAGCAAGTCAATCGCGCGCGCACTTGTCTTCTCGCGTTCCCGACCCTTGCCGAAGGCCTCGGGAGTCTGAGAGTGCGGCAGTTAGGCCAGAGAAGTAAGCTCGTCTGTGCGTTGCTTCCTTCCTTCACGTGTGTAGACACCCGTTTTTGACCGATAAGTTGGGCATTTTCTTTGTTCTCCTAGTTAATGCCCCAATTGATCCATAATTGGTTGATTTTCTGGGATATCTCCCTATTCTTGGCCCCACAATTCAATTTCCGTACCTTGGATCTCGTCTCGAATTTGGCATTCTCTTGCTACTCACTCACATCACTTTCTTGTTTATAGCGCGTTATGGACCTAATTGGATGATCATTTGAACAGTCGTTATTTCTTGATATTTGATCTTTATAGCATCCACTCTGGATGTTATTCATACTCAATATTTGATTGAATGGCCATCCAATGGGTATTTATTCTTTTTCTAATCATTTGATGAGCCCATCATTGTCGCGCTATATCGTCATAGCGCGTTCATGAAGAACGCGCTATATTCTTGTAGCGCGTTCTCAGTCAGAAACCTAGTCCGACACGGACTCCCCTTTCTCGATTTGGGTCCTTATTTTGGTAAGTTTTAAAGCTTGATTCATCTAAAGGAAGGTTCCTAATCCTAATAGGAGTCTTTCCCCTTCATTAATCGGCAAGATTGCCTTGATTTGAGCCACCAAGTCATTAGTTTGGATCGAACTCCGACCTAGGGTTCGTTCTTGATCCTTCTCCTATAAATTGGACCCTTGGCCTCGTTTTGAGATGATGCAACTCGAGAACTTGACGAGGAGGAGGCTGCTCTTCGTTCCAAATCAACAACTCCTCGCTCCTCACACATCCAAGGGAGTATTTAGGGGATTATTGTGTTCTTCCTCGTTCTTAGTTTTTCTCCCTAATTCGTCTATCTCAATCTTCGCGTAGCATTGCATATTGATCTCAAAAACACTTCTTTTACAAAATACATGCATTCACACACACACCAATCCTATTTTTGGCCCTTCCATAGGGGTTTAAAAACCACCAAACCCCCAGGTAATCGAGCCCTTCTTTTACATGCTTTTGATTAAGAATAGGGGCAGATTCTACTAAAATCCCGATCTAATGGGCCTTTTCTTTATTGTTTATGATTGTTTGCAGGCACTGGAAGATTGATACGTGGAGCCCTTGCACCTTGGCCGGCCTTGGAGCAAGGAAGGAACGAATCTAGTCCATCCCGCTTTCTGTCTGATATCACGCTATAGGAACATAGCGCGATCTTTAGAAGGCGCTATGACGATATAGCGCGTTAATCCCCAGGTCATTTCTTGGCCCTCTTGAATTTCTGAGGTATGTAACATGCCCTTATTTTGATCTTCGTATTATTTGGCATGTTGTTGGCCTCAGTGGCGATCACGGATTCTAATTATTACATGTGACCCCCCTTTTATCATCGATTTTAATTCTATATCTTGTTAAATATCTTTTATTCAAATCATCAATTGGGGAGGTCTAATTCCATAATCTGCAAACTGGCGATCACGGTGGGACTCTTTGTGCCACCACGTTCGTTCTTTTGGTTGCCTGCTTGTCAATCCATCAAAGTGTGTGTGATTATTTGTCTTTTGGGTTTCCCCCCTCTGTCATTGGTCGCGCTATACATCCATAGCGCGTTCTATTAGATCGTGCTATAGACATATAGCGCGTTAATCACCCGAGGGTATTTCACTCACACCTTCTGTCAGGGTTCTGATTGTCATCTTCTCTGGTTGCATCTTGTACATTTCCTGTTGTGTATTCATTTTTTTATATATATTTTCATTTTATTTGCTAGTTCTAGTTTAGATATTCTTGCATAACATAGCATTCATCTTTGCATTTGGTTTGGGAGACCTCCTCTCCCCACACTTCTAGGAGTCACACCCCCTCTTGGTGAAGGAAGGACCCTCCATTGAGCACTCCGTCTCATTGGACCGGAAATTCCTAAACCAAGCCTCCGTAAGTCCCCGCACCCGTGGATTCCCTCACAGACGCTGGGCAGGTTGTACCTTTGAAGTCCCGGGTTTAGTTGGCCTATGCATGGTGAGAGAGTGTTCCTAGTTGGCACCGGAGAAAACCACATTTGAAACTAGGTTCCTCCCTTGAGTGATCACATCAATTTGCATAAAGTCATTAATTCACCAAGGTTCAAATAAATAAAAATCAACGGTAACTATTCCAACTTGTGTGCTTCTTTGCAAATTGTTTTGCTTGAACTTTGATTGCATAATGGCTTACTGTGATAGACAAGATAACATGTTCAATCTTAATTATGTTCATGATGATGCACAACCTAGTACATCCTATACTCCTCAATCTCAACATGTTCATCATAATTCTCACCATATTTTCAAGGGACCACGTCCTCATTCCTATGGTATTGCCCAACCCATGGGCAATGTCCAAACCTATGGTCCCTCGCCTCAATCGCAAGCCACTATTCCTTCGGGACCGCCTCCTCCCAACGATGAGAATGTCTCTCAAATCATCCATGGACTAGATCATTTCACCCCTCAACAAATCTGAGCCCTTAAGGCCGTTGCTGAGGGTACGCCTCCTTCATCCACACATACCCCTATTCGGGTGGCCCATCACCCGCCCCCTTCATCCACACATACCCCTATTCGGGTGGCCCATCACCCACCTCCTTCATCCACACATACTCCCATTTGGGTGGCCCATCACCCGCCTCCTTCATCGACACATACTCCTATTCGGGTGGCCCATCACCTGCCTCCTTCTATTTCTCATCCTTCAAGGCCCCAAGGTCCATTTATTCCTTGTAATCCGGCCCGTCCGGGTCCTTTAGTGGGTCGGCCTATTAACCCTCCTCCACGGCCGTCATATCAGGCCACCCCTCCAAGGAAATCATGCCAACCTTCCAATGTTCATGCTACACCCCTCCAACAAAGTATCTTTGATAGAATTGCTTCCATGGAGAAACAACTTAAGAGGCTCACCAGCCCGCGGCCCGCTTCTCCTCCATCTCAAGTCAATCCTCTTCATGATTTCATGAATAACATCACTAAGTTAGAAAAAGACTAGAAGGAGAAAAGAGAGAATGGCATCAACAACGCAAGCGAGCAAGAGCCGGCAGATTTCAACAATCAAGTGGACGTCGTCCACCCTCCACTCATTCGCACTACGCATCTACATGGCTCTCCGCCTCCATACACATATTCGCCTCCTCAAAATCCCACACAATACCATACTCCACCACTTATCCGTTCACCTCCACCACGGCGTCCGCTGGATTTATTTAATGATGAAGATTTGGAGACGGTACAAGAATTTGAAACTCCTCGAGATGCACCCCTTCCGAGTTTCCTTCGCCATCCTCTTCCTCCACTGCCAGAAGACCCCTATGATCAGGACTATGCCACAGTCCCCGATCCAACCCCCATTTATGAGACCTCTTGGTGTTACGATGATGGGTCAATACTCCAATCACCCATACCGCCGCACCATGAGTCTCCTCCTCTCCCCAATACTTGGTGTTACGATGATGGTTCAATATTTCAACCACCCATACTGCCACACCATGAGTCTCATCCTATCCCTAACACCTCGCGCCCCATCCGGCATTTTCAACTCATTAAACCTTCTCCGTTCGCACCTCCCATAACCACACCAGTACCCTCCATTCCACCGGGCTCCGCCGAGCCTTCTATTACTCCTCTTCTTTGTTCGCCACCTCAGCCCTCCATTATCCCTATAACAGTAAAAACTACCCCTATTCCACCACATAACCCTCCACCCTTACCTGTGGCTAATCCTGAGCAGGGTCCATCCCTTTTTGCACCCGAGCCAACCCCGATTGCTTCCGAGCAAAGGGAGAAGCTCGACGTGTTTGAACCTTCGCTTCCACTCACCCTTTCTCCAACACCTTCCATTACACCTCCTCCATCCATGGAGCCTTCCGCCTCCGCTTCACCCCCCTTTACTACTCGGAACGGGCATCCTTCTGCAAGTACTTGTACCGAAGATGATCAAGAGCCAGGCAAGAAAGATTTGGCCACGGCCGTGCTATTCAAGATGCAAGAGTTTATTGCCGGATGCGAATTCGGGTTGTTGTGCCAAGCATGGTCGAAGAGGCCAAGTCCCCACCACTGCTCACTAAGAGAGAATGTCAAGCTTTGATGCCGTGTAGGTTTGTGCCCAAAGGCCGGGCAGGGCACCCCTTGTTCCAACTTTCAAATCTTGAACCTTTTCTTCCATGCAAGGGGCGAATGCCCATTCTGTTCAACACTCTTTATATGTCACGATCCCTGGGCAACACGATGCTTCATGTTCTAACTCTTTAACTCCCTCACACTATTGCTTTTCACTCTCCAAGGGAGTTGTCATTTACTATTGAAGTCTCGTCACGGGCTCTTGCTTTATCTATTGGGCCAATTAACTATACACTTTCACTGCCATGGAGGGGCGGTTATCTTAGTGCCAAGGGGCCGTCCTCCATCCTCTCCATCTTTTACTCAACTCCACCCTCATTTATCATCAATTCTTCATGGGCCACTCCAAGGGTAAGGAGGAGGATCTCATCCTCTCGCCCTTCACGTTCTTTACACTCTCTGCATTTCATGCATCCATCGCATCCATTACATTGCATCCACATGCATTTGCACTTCTTCTTTCCCGGGTTTCCAAACCCATATCTTCCCCACCTTCTAGAATCTCCGGATCCCCCACGTTTCCTATATCTTCCGCCTCTATCTTCGGGATCTCCAGGTCCCCTTACACTCGCCGGGCATTGTGCCCCCTCCGATCTTCCCTCAAGGCATCACGCCCCTTTCCAACTATTGCATCCGCACTCCCCGGATCTCTCTCTTGTCCTCTTGGGGCATCACGCCCCTTGGTGTCTCATTCCTCTAGAACCTCCAGATCCTTCATCCTCTTCTAATCCACTCTCCCCGGGGCATCGCGTCCCCTTTCCTGCTATTTCCCTGGAGCCTCCAGGTGTTTTATCCCTCCTTTTAGGGCATGACACCCTTTCTGATTCCACTCCTCCGGAACCTCCGGATCCTTCATCCCTCTCTCTATCCCTTGGGCATTGTGCCACTTTCCATCTTCTTCCTCCAGAACCTCCGGACTTTCTCCCAGGGCATCGCACCCTTTTCTATCTTCTTCCTCCTGAACCTCCGGATCTTTCTCTTCTCCCTGGGCATCGCGTCCCATGGTGTCTCATTCCTCCGGAACCTCTAGATCTTTCTCTTTGGGCATCGCGCCCCTGCACACCCTCAAGTCCGGATCTTCTGGGCTTCTTACTGATTCTCCCTGGGCATCGTGTCCCTCGGTATCTTATCCCTCCGGAACCTCCGGACCTCCCTTTTAGGGCATCGCGCCCCTCTACACCTCCATATCTGGATCCTCTGGATTTCTCTCCCGTCCTCGCTGGGCACCACGTCCCATGGTATCTTCCCCCTCCGGAACCTCCGGACCCTCCTGACCCTTTTCATCCACTCTTCTCGGGGCATCGCGTCCCTTGGCATCTTCTTCCTCCGGAACCTCCAGACCCTCCATCTTTCCTCCGATTTGTCTTCTTACTCTTCCAGGACATTGCCTTCTTCATTTTTTTCTTCCTCTTCCATCATCTTTTTCCCTATTTCTTCCCAGGGCACCACATCCCTCGATATTTTATCCCTCTGAGCCTCCAGATTCTTCTTCCCCTCATGATTCTCCTCCTCTACCTCCAGACCCTCCGGATCCGCCTCTTTCCATCTATCAATTTCTTCTTCTAATTCCTCCTAATCACGGGTCTGACCCAACTTCTTCCACATCCACTGCCTTGGGCATCTGCCCTTTCTCCCACTGCTTCCGAGGCTTTCGTCCTCACTCCTCCTTCTAATTTTCCTCTCCTTCTGTAGACTATTCCATGTGATCAGGGTCTCCGCACCTTAGCAAGGGAGTTCTAGCCCTCGCCTCTCTTACTTTTCTCCTTATTCGTCTGAGTCTGGTCTAAATACCACTCCTTCTTGTTAAGCCACTTCAAATCCTTTGCTTCCAATCCTTTTGTCTGCTACTTGAGGACAAATCCCATGATGATCAAGATCACCTCTAGCGGCAGCTGTTCTAACAAAGATCGCAAGGTAATATGTTGACGTAAGTACGCATTTTTATGATATCATTATCACGTTCTTCACGCATGATTTTCAAAATGAAGTGCTTCTTAACAAGATTAAAAGTGGTGTTTTAGACCTTTATCCTAGGACGTATCTTTATCTTTACTAAAAAAGAGTCTTTTAGGCTTGCTTTTGCAGCACTTTGGTTAAAAGAACCCCGCGCTGGGAATTCAACATTCTCTCCCTGCTTGTTAAGAGCAACCCTTAGCTGGGCACCGCACACACTTCACGACGTCCTTAGCTGGCTCCTTTGGGTAAACATCGTCCCTACTTTGGCCATGCCATGAGTATATCTGAAAGTCTTTTCTCTTCTTTACTCGGCCAAGTGCAGGGGCAAGAGGTTGACGGATAAGATGACCAACCTGGGTAATCCCCAATACGAGAGAAGTCTCAAATAGGGGTAGTCTTGACCCCAACTAAAATCAAATTTCATGATACATCTAGCCAAAAGGGCTATTATGAAAATTAAAATCGAATTTGATAAATACAAAATTATGAATTGTGGCATGACAAGAGTGGCAAAGTCCCCGCAGGGAAAACCCTGGTCGTTTGCATGTCAAGGGTCTACAAATCAAAGGCATAAAGCCCCAGCGCAACAGGCCACCTCTTTGAGGGTTAATACCTTGGAAGGAATTCACGTCCCGATATCTTCCATCCTGCATAAAGCTTATCTCAATTATTCTTCTCTTCTCTCTATAAGACCAAATGTTTCTCGGGTATGGCCTTGGTAGGGGCACCGTTAACCAAGGGCAGTCGGTTATAGGGCGCCACCTTTAAATGCACGCCCGGCTTTGGGCAGTTTTAAGTAAAAGGGGAAGGAACAAGGACCCTTAGCCAGTGGTTTAAACATCCGTTGGTGCTGCACTAGCAATGTCTAAGCCATATTCCCAAATTTCAAAAAAATTGAATATTCCCGAATTCTGAAAATATTGAATATTCCCAAATTCAAATTTTTTTTTGAATATTCCCAAATTCCAAAAAAATGAATATAGCCAATTTCCAAACCAAATTTTTTTTGAATATTGCCAAAAATTGTTTTTTGAGTATTTCCAAAATTTTCATATTTTTCAAAATCAACATAAAAATTCAAATATTCTTTTTGAAAACTTATAAAAAAATTGCATATTCTCAAAATTCCAAAAAAAATTGCATGGCATTATTGCAGAGATATCCTTTTGCAGGGGCACGCAAAATCAAGAACAATCACAAGAAGTGTAACAAGTACCAAAGACTGTCTCATTCCACTATATATGTCAAAAGAGTACAAAATGAGAGTGGGTACAAACAATCTCTCTAGCTCTCCCCTCGACCCTCCTGATCTCCCCCTCTATGTGAGCTCTCAGCCTCCTCCTGTCCTCCCCGGGAAGGCCTAGGAGGAGCCATCGATCCCCGAGAAGCTGAACCCCTGTCACCGCGTGCTCCCCTCTTAGCATCTTCCCTCCTCTGATGCTTAGAGGAGGTAACTAAATAATCAGTGCTCGAATAGGCTCGAGAGTATCCTTCGTGCTGAGCTCGCTCACGCCCCCCCGATAGCGATCCTTCGCATCCTTCGCCCGCTGCTCGGCGATCCCTAATCTAGAACTCAGCTGCACCCTCTCCAGCTCCCGCTCCACTCTCTCTCTCTCCCATCTCTCTCTCTCTCCCATCTCTCTCTCTCTCTCTCTCTCTCTGTCTCGATCCTCCCTCTCTCTCTGTCGCTCACTCCTCTCCACACCGAGGAGGAGGTGTAGCTCCGCCACATCCCGAGGAAGCTCCTCTGTGACTCGGCGCCTCAGCTCTGCTTCCGCCATCCGCAGCTCCTGCTCCTGCACCAGAAATCTTGGTCAAATACTGATGTTAATAAAAGTTTCAAGACTAGATTAAAAGAATAGATTGCTTACTCTTTCCTGTAGGGAGGCCTCAGCTGCCTCCGCCCGAGCAACTGCACTAGCAAGTTGGCTCTCTAGATTGGTGTGGTCGTAGACGGGCTGAGTGGAGGAGGAAACACCATGAGAGGATCGGACTGCCTCCAGCTCCTCGCGCTAAAAAAAGAAAAGCATTACCATTAATTGAAATTCAAATCCAAATCATTCTAAATTACAAGTACTTACCAGCTCATCTACGGTATGCTGGAGGTCCTCGCACTGCCGGATCGTAGAGTCAAGGAGCCCCTGTACAATGGCCAGTCTCCCCTCTATGTCGAACTGCAATAAACGCATGTTGGTCACATCTTGAATAATCAAGTTCTTATAAATGAAAATGCAAATGAATTTAAAGTGTACCTGTCCACGAGCGCTCTGATAGACTCGGCTACCGTATGTCTAAGAGTATGCCTGGAGGTAGGCATCATCTGAGTTCGCTCCCGCAGGGACTGGTCGGCCACGTCTTTTCCAATCTGCATACTGCTCCCGGGCACGTTGCCGCCAATCATCTGTCCCCTGGAGGCCTCGAAAATGTCGCCCAGGTCGTGGGTCCGTCGCCTGGGTCGGGAACTCTACTACCGCCAGGTGGAGCCCTAGTGTCCTCATGATTAGCCTATGGTATAGGGGCTCGACCAGGTTGAGGGCGTGTAACCAGATCTCTCTCCTGAAGTATGGGATGGCCGCCTCCACCCAGGGCATCACCCCAATATCCCTCTGATACGGAGTCCAGATCACCTGCAGAGTTCAATTTGTCATTGCCCTTGATTTCATTCATATAATATAATTCAATTTCAAATTAAATCTTACCTCTATATGGGGCATCATATCTAACATCTTCTGAATGTGGGTGACCTGGTCTTTCAGAGATCGGCTGTCTCGTGTTTGGGTCCATCGTCTGGCCAGGGGCAGCAGATCCCCTCGATCCTCCCAAGCACGCCTGAGGGTAGGAAGATACAAATAACTCCAAACTTGAAATGAAGCTCATGTGATCAATATAAGAGGTAAGTGCATAATTTAATCCATGGATTTTAAGGCTTAGAGAGATACCTGAAGTAGAGGGTAGAATCCCCTGAGTGAAGACTGGAGTGAAGAAATGCCGAAACTATCGAACAAATGGGCTAGGACCGCCGCACCCCAAGCATACCGTCCGACACTATTCAGATCCTCCAGTAGAGGTAGAAATCGGCAGCTCACTGCATCACCTTGGGTCGCTAGAAGCAGCTTGCCAATCATCAGTATAAGAAACCTCCTCAACTCCATGTCGGCCTGTGCACCAGCCTCGGTCGCGAAGCTCTCTCTGGCTCCAGCCTCTAGTCTCCTCTCATGAGCCGTCAAAGTCTCTCCCACCTCCCTCTGTGTGTGGAACAAGTCGAGGCTCTCCTGTAAAGTAATCCTTGACACCAACGAGGTCTGGCCGATCCCCTCCAGATCCAAGCCCAGTAGCCTGCGTGCCATCTCCCGGTAATCAGGGTAAGTGCAGCCTGTCACTGCCGATCCATGCACCCGCAGCCCGGTAATACGAGTGACATCCTCTAGAGTCGCGATCATATGACCCCAGGGGAAGAGGAAGGCCTTGCACCTCATATCCCATCTGGCTTTCAGAGCCCTTATCAATCCCACATCAACTCTCAGCACCTCTATTTCCAAGAACTCTCCAAAGCCCATTCGGCGGAGGCGGGCCTTTTGAAACTCCAGTAGTGCAAAGTAGACAGCCCGAACCAATGTCCATGAAATCCGGGCACGAACTGCACCCTCTACACCCTACACATAAAAAAAGAGCAAAAATGTCAATTTGTGTTCATCAAACAAAAGAAAAAATCAGAAAATAAAAAAACTGGCATTCTGCTCTTAAACGCGCTATATCGTTATAGCGCGTTCATCAAGAACGCGCTATGAAGACATAGCGCGTTCATGTTCCGAAGGTAGGGGGCGACCCCTCATTCCCCAAATCCATTCTATGGGCATTCTGCCCTCTACATTAGTCTAAGGGGGCGTCTACCCCTCCGTTTTCATCTTTTATGAAAGAAAAACAAGAAAAATCAAAGAGAAAAACAAGTTAGAGGTGGTTTCTTACCAATCATCGTTTTCGAACCGCCACGCCGCCAACGGGTTCCGCCGCTACTTCCTCGGTTGCCGCGGCACCTTCAGGCCCCTCCGCCTCATCGGAGGGGATCTCCATCTCATCTCCTTCAAGCCTAGCCTAGACGGTCGCCTCCGAATCGGGGTTTTCTTCCACGGGAGAGGGCGCTCGTTCCTCCTCCGTGCGAGATCGTTGACGGCCGCGGGTGGCGCGCTATTTGGAACGTCGGGGAGGTCCTCCTTCCATTGGATTAGGGCAATAGAGGTTTGGGCTGGTGAGAGGGCGAGAGAGGTAGTGGAGAGAGGGAAAGGATGAGTTTGAATGAATGAAAGGGTGGGGGCGGTTTTTGAAATATGCGCGACATGAATGTGCTATATGTGCATAGCGCGACACTATCGCGCTATGTATATATAGCGCGATGATGAAAATAAAAGAAAAAAATAGAAGGGTAGGGAAAGGAAAGAAAAGAAAATGCAGGTTGTGGATGAATAAAACTTGTGTTCTTTCGCTTATGCATGCTTAAATTTGCTCTATTTTCGCTTAACATTGTATTCCCAGGAAAAGAAAAAGAGAAGATAAAATGGCATGCCATCAGGTAAGTATTCCTTTATCCCTTCTTTTATTGCATTACTGATACTTACATTATTATATTATCTCAAGGACCGGCCGATTCTCTGTACGTTTCGGCATCTGAGTTCCCCTCTACCAAAAATAGTGATGATCTAGAAACATGCAGTTAATCGTCGGATAGGCCGTCAGGTCGGACAAATTTGGGGACGATGGACTTCATCTCGCACGCCGTGGTTGCGGATAACTCTTTACCCGAGTCTGTTTGATTTAACAATATTATCCTTGAGTATCTTATATTTTATTCTTTCTTTGCATTTATTTCAACGATTTCTTTTATTTTAGCCCTGCACGCATCATGCCCTTTTCGCATTCATAAATGTCCAGTTTTTCTTCTCAATTAAGGATCAATAATGCTTAAGTTTTCGAATAAAGAAATTCAATTCCATTCTGAATTTGAAGGATTGCTCCTAGTTGAGCACTGGATCTTGTTGGTCCACGTGACCCTTGCCTGGAATTTGTCTATCTCCTTTTAATCCAATTCAACTTATCTCTTTTTGATCCACTCATTAGCTGTGAACCGCATGATGGCGTCGATGGATCCGCCAGGCTCACGTCCATTCCACTAACTGAGTGAAATTCGTAGTTGCTACGCGCTGCGGATGCCTCTTTTGTGCAAGAGGTTGATCAGCTCCATTTTCTTTGTTCCGCGCCTATCGTTCTAGGCAGGAGTCACCGGTGCTAGCTTGACCTTGTGGTTAGCTCGGAGTTTTTGAGATTATTCCTATCACTTGTCGGTTGTGAGGGGTGTCTCTTTTTCCTTGATATCCACTTATCAGTCCGCTCCACTATGTTTCCACTTCATCTCTCCGTCACTACCACTCCGTGACATCTCCGTTTTGCCTCCGTTTCACCTCCGTCTCGCTCCCCTGCAAAGCGGATATCAAGGAGGGGCATCTGTAGACACCCGTTTTTGACCGATAAGTTGGGAATTTTCTTTGTTCTCCTAGTTAATGTCTCAATTGATCCATAATTGGTTGATTTTCTGGGATATCTCCCTATTCTTGGCCCCACAATTCAATTTCCGTGCCTTGGATCTCGTCTCGAATTTGGCATTCTCGCGCTACTCACTCACATCACTTTCTTGTTTATAGCGCGTTATGGACCTATTTGGATGATCATTTGAACAGTCGTTATTTCTTGATATTTGATCTTTATAGCATCCACTCTAGATGTTATTCATACTCAATATTTGATTGAATGGCAATCCAATGGGTATTTATTCTTTTTCTAATCATTTGATGAGCCCATCATTGTCGCGCTATATCGTCATAGCGTGTTCATGAAGAACGTGCTATATTCTTGTAGCGCGTTCTCAGTCAGAAACCTAGTCCGACACGGACTCCCCTTTCTCGATTTGGGTCCTTATTTTGGTAAGTTTTAAAGCTCGATTCGTCTAAAGGAAGGTTCCTAATCCTAATAGGAGTCTTTCCCCTTCATTAATCGACAAGATTTCCTTGATTTGAGCCACCAAGTCATTAGTTTGGATCGAACTCCGACCTAGGGTTCGTTCTTGATCCTTCTCCTATAAATTGGACCCTTGGCCTCGTTTTGAGATGATGCAACTCGAGAACTTGACGAGGAGGAGGCTGCTCTTCGTTCCAAATCAACAACTCCTCGCTCCTCACACATCCAAGGGAGTATTTAGGGGATTATTGTGTTCTTCCTCGTTCTTAGTTTTTCTCCCCAATTCGTCTATCTCAATCTTCGCGTAGCATTGCATATTGATCTCAAAAACACTTCTTTTACAAAATACATGCATTCACACACACACACCAAACCTATTTTTGGCCCTTCCATAGGGGTTTAAAAACCACCAAACCCCCAGGTAATTGAGCCCTTCTTTTACATGCTTTTGATTAAGAATAGGGGCAGATTCTACTAAAATCTCGATCTAATGGGCCTTTTCTTTATTGTTTATGATTGTTTGCAGGCACTGGAAGATTGATACGTGGAGCCCTTGCACCTTGGCCGGCCTTGGAGCAAGGAAGGAACGAATCTAGTCCATCCCGCTTTCTGTCTGATATCGCGCTATAGGAACATAGCGCGATCTTTAGAAGGCGCTATGACGATATAGCGCGTTAATCCCCAGGCCAGCTCTTGGCCCTCTTGAATTTCTGAGGTATGTAACATGCCCTTATTTTGATCTTCGTATTATTTGGCATGTTGTTGGCCTCAGTGGCGATCATGGATTCTAATTATTACCTGTGACCCCCCTTTTATCATCGATTTTAATTCTATATCTTGTTAAATATCTTTTATTCAAATCATCAATTGGGGAGGTCTAATTCCATAATCTACAACATGTTGTATCCCTTCCTCCTCTCTTTTTTGGTTGGTAAGGGGGGCAATTTATAGAAGTTGAAGGGGTGGGGGTGGGGTTTAGGCGGACCAAGTTGAGGGTCCAACTTGGTCCGGGTAAACCCCCCAAATAGTGTTTTTATTTTTATTTTATTTGAATTTTTTATGTGTGTGTTTGTGTGTATGCCAGAGTGGAAGGGGTGGGGTTTAGGCGGACCAGCTTGGGGGTCCATGCTGGTCCGCCTAAACCCCCTCCCAAGGGGGTTTGGGCGGGCCATGTTGGTCCTTTTTTTTCTTTTTTTTTGTTTTAAAATTCTTTTTTTTTTGTTATACAAGGGTTTAGGCGGACCAGCCTGGGGGTCCAGGCTGGTCCGCCTAAACCCCCCCCCCCCCCTTGGGGGTTTAGGCGGACCAGGTAGAGGGAGAGAGAGGGAGTGGTCCCCCTTCTATAAAAACTCGGTTTTTGTGTATTTAGCCCCACTTTGACTCAGTTCGAACGCTAGAAGACAAAGGATACGGGCTTGGACAGGGTGACTGGCTACTTGTGCGCGTAGATTGAGAGATTGACGTGTGCGACTCCGCGTATTCCCGGGACTTCGTCTTCGCGAATTCTTCCGTGTATGGGTACGACGAACAAGCTTTACATGAACCTCGGACCGCATCTGCATGAACAGGGACTGGGGAGGGCTGTCGGACCTTCGGGCTGAGGAGAGGGCGCGGCCCCCCCGGGGAGTTCGCTCTCCCTGGGGGCACGGCCACGCCCTGGGGCGCACGGGCCCCCAGGCAAAGCCGTAACCCTAGGGGATGGCCCCCGGGGATCTTCCTTCGTCGTCTGGGGATATCCCTTGAGGGATATGAAGTTTCGGGGTATTGAAATGGCTCATGGGACCCATTGTTCTTCGAGTTGTAGTGACCGCTCGCAAGGTGTTTGGGCGAATGCCCGACACACCCCGGGTTGCCAAACGAGCCGCGTAGGCGGTCGACGGGCCTCGGATTTGGCCAAGGGCCAAGGGTAGGAGTCCGTAGGGGCTGGGAGGAGGCACCTTGGGCCGATGAGCCCTGCCTCAAGCTACGTGCCATGTTGTACGTCGAGTTGGCAGGGTAGACTCGGGTTACCCTGAGAGGCAAGTTCGGTGGCTTGTCGCCACGTGTCTGAGGGTCGGAGGTGGCCCCGACTTACTGGGGGTCGTTGTAGGACCCAATTGGTGTACTGGGACCATGGGATGGCCCATGGGTTGGTGTAGAAAGGTTGAAACATGTGTGCCCACAAGGTGTTCGGTAGAATGCCGAACATACGTGTGTGAGCCGTACACGCGTACTACGGGCTTCCTGAGCCAGTGGTTCACCTATTTGGGTCTCCCTTTGACCTTGGAGGATTGAGGGAAGGTGTTCCGGGGTAGGCCCCTAGCCTCTTCACTGAGTGCCATGTGGCATGGCTTGTAGTCGGAGTGTCCCCGGGGCAGCCCGGGTGACCGTGTAGAGTGCGGAGGAAATCCGTGACTTATGAATCGGGAGCGATCCCAATTGATTGCTAGGGCCGTCGTGCACCTCGGCCAACATGCTAGGGCTATCGGTCGGGCCCACTGGGTTGTCAGAGGGGCCGGGTAGCCCATGCCTTGAAGGTGTTCGAGAAAATTCCCGAACCCCTATCTCTTGGTATTTGACTGGGGAAATAGTCCAAGCATAACAAATGCCCCCCACGGGTCGTGCGTCGGAGGTGAAGATGAGGGCGTACGGCCCGTGAACCTCTCCTTCTGAGTTGTTGTAGTTGCATTTTGACACTTCATATATTTGTGATTTGCTGTATTGTATATATTGAATTTCTGGCATACTGACCATTTTGTGCTATGTCTTGCAGCTATGGCCCGATTTGGCAGGGACGAGAGGGTCCCGAGGCGTGTGGTCTGGGAGGAGGACCACTGGGTGAGAAGGACAGAGCGGCCCACCCCCCCTTTGGGCCCGTCGGTTGTTACCACGGCCAGCGTGGAGCAGCTTGACGGTGGGTAGGCAGTTGTGCAGAGGGCCCCGTCGGCGAGTGCGGCAACGGGGTCGGGGTTATGGAGCTGGCCCACGTGTCAGAGGCGGGCGGAATTTACACTTATGATCGCAGCGGTGCCTATCTTGTGGAGTTCCCTTTGGACCGTCACCTGTTTGAGTTTATCAGGCACTTTGTCCCGCCAGGCATGGAGGAGAGTGACTCTCGGGTTGCTGGAGACCGTCGCCTACTGGAGCGGGCGATCTTAGTGGGTCGAGATAGCTTGCACGGGATTGTCCTTTGTGGCTTCCCGAGCTTCTCTGTGGATTACTGGAGGCAGAGTCAGCATCCCAGTGCTGAGTGCCTGGGCTTCTTCAGCAGAGCAGACCAGTTTGGAGTTCGTGCTGGAGTGATGGGTCCTGCCTTCTGGGATTTGCATGGACACCACCGAGCAGAGACAGAGGGCAGTTGTAATACCCCGATTTATTAACAAATAAAAATTTCTAGAAAATTTATAAGAAATTAATTAGAAAATCCTTAATAAATAGAATAAGTTAAAATTTGACCATTTCGTAAAAATCTGAAAATTTTAGAATCTTGTGGAGGATAAAATGATTAATAATAGTGTCTTATGTGACTGACCCAAATAAAATCTGTAATTAGGCCAAATTAACTGATTAAGGCCCAAATCCACACTTAATCTAATTGGACCTTAAAACGTGAAATTTGAGCCCAATACCCGATCATTTAGGCTGAGACCAGATCCAAATGGAAGGCTAGGATGAGAGGATCATTTCCCCCCTTAGTTCTCCCCGAAACCCTAACCCTAGAAAGTGAATTTGGGTTTAGAAGGCGGCGGCCAACCCTATCGCGCGGCTCACGCACGTCCAACTTGATTGGACTCTATCTCCTCGAATAGAAGACTCTAGACCTTGTGTGACCTATAAAAATGACCCTCAGGAACCCTATTTTCGTTTGGGTGCTGTGGCGGCCGACGAGGATCGTGGACGAGGGCGGATTCCAGCGATCACCGGCAGGGTGACCGTAGCGCGTCGTCGTCCCCTCTCCTTCCCTCTTCCTCCGTTTAAGGTAGGTTATAACCAGCCAAACCTTAAGTACCATATATAGTTAGAACCAGCATCGAGTGCCCTTTCTATTGGATGTAAAAGCCCTAAAAGTTGCTTAGTAGCATGCGAGAATTTTAGGATTTAGTAGAAGCATGTCATATCTAGGGTTATACTTGTTTCATCTCGTTTAAGGAGGGATTGCAGGCACTAAAGATTAAATCGAGCATGCTATATTGTAAAACTTTTCGTGCTCTTTCTTTTGAATCCAAAAGCCCTAATTATTATGCTCCGTGCTATGCGTATTTAGCAATTCATTGTAACCCTAGCCAACTCGCCGGAGGCGGGCATGGCGAAAGGGGGCTTGATTGTTTCTGACTTGAGCGGCCTCACGATAGACCGCCCAACATGATTAGGCGGCATATTACTGATCGCTTATGTCTTATGGTTCGTGTTATGTTTCTGGGAAGCGCGGCATGACCTAGACCGCCCTTCTGTCAATCGGCCAGCTATTGACCGTTCGTCTCTCCCAGCGGCTCATTATAGACCGCTCATCTCCAGCAGGCCTTCTGACCTGAGGGGGATAAACGGTCTGTCGTGCGACCGCCGAGGAGGATGAAAGGTCCATACTGGACCGTCCATCTTTACAGAATTGATTAAGTTATCTTTTTCACATAATTTATGATAGTAGATTAATGGTTAAATGTAAGTTAGCAACATGCATAAAAACTATGGAAAATTATAACAATAAATGATTATAAATCTTGCTGATTTATTCATCTTGACCTTAGATCATCTTCTTCAATGTTAATATTAATCATGATTCATTATTAGATTGAAATTTTATTAGGATTGTTTGATAGTCATTCTACTCCGGTAGAATTGACTGACTGCATTACTGGTTTCTACTGATTTATTAGCCCCATTTCATTGTAATGTTTGGGACTCTCCACCGGATATTCCTTCCGTCGGACTAGGACCTTCATTACGGGACCTCCGTAAGCCCCCGCGAGCCTGGGATTCCCACTAGGACGCCGGGCAGGTTGTACAATCAAGACCTGAACCTGTGTACATGATCGAATCGCTTGGACTATCGTATTGTAAGTCACGGCTCGACTTGGACCCTCTGAGAATTGCGCGGCCCGAAAGGGACCGTTCATCTTATTGGGCGGCCCATAATGAACCATGCAACCCTGGCCAAGTGCCACTACATTGTCATTTAACCTTGATCTATCTTCGACCAAATTGTGTTTAGATCGACCCAATAAGCCCTAGGTTGACCAGTGGAGAGTGGGCTGGACCCTGGTTCAGTTCTGCCCCACTTATGGCAGCCCGGAGCCGTTTGGGTAGACTTCTAGTTGTTTAAGTTGAACGGACTTATTGGAACCGCCCATGTAATAGAGCGGGTCTTATTGGGCCGTCTGTCTTTTGAGCGGCCCTATATGGACCGTTTATCTTGTTCTTGGGCTTCCAGCTCTACTAGTCTTGAGCGTCCCATTTTCAACCGTCCAAACTCTTTGAGCGGCCCAACATGGACCGTGTGTCCTTGACTTCGATGTGGCTGATGCTGAGCCATCTCTATCCTGAACGGTCCAGTTTAGACCGTGCATTGCTTGAGCGGCACAGTTTTGACCGCTTATCATCCAGAAGTGATTTCTGTGATTTTTCGTGTTGAATCCAAGGACCTGATTGGTTCTTGATAACTTGAACTTTCCAGACATGATGTCTGCATCAACTTACCCTTGAAATTTTGGTAAGTTTCATATCTTGAGGTATTGGCCATCTAACTTGATTAATGTCTAGACATAACTTGGGATCTTGGATCCAACAAATCAATGCCAACGCATCGTAAGGGCCCGATCTGGTCCTGGGAGGAACGCCCGAAAAGTACTTGTGCCCCGGGGAGTTTGAATGACATGGTGAGGCATTGCACCGAGTGCATGACTAGCGTGATGTCTATGACAATAATCTCTTACTTGAATTTCTCTTGACTTGATTAAATCTTGCTTGTTGGCCTAATTCCCGGTTATATCATGTTCTTGCCTTCCTTTCATTATTTTGTTGCATAGTTATTTCCTTTCGTTCTTTATTTACGCGCTCAAACATGCAATTTAATTGGTTAATTACTTAAACTTACCTGTTATTACCTACTGAGCATTCGCTTACCTAGTTCTTTCCCCTTTTTTAGGTAGCTCAGGTGAGGACTCGCAATCCGATGGGAACGGGCAAGAGTGCTGATCATGGAGCGAGCCAGTTAGATGTTGTGGAGCCAGAATAATAGTCTATGTTTAGTTGTGTTTTAGAATGTGGATCAAAGAGTTGCAATGGGTAGTCGGTCAATGTAATGTAGTTTAATGTTGTGGTGGAATTTCATTAAGGTTGTTTAAGATGGAGTTGTAATGGGATCATGGATTTTGAATTTGTTATTTAATTAATGGAGTTATGTTCGTGATAAATCCTTATGTTTTAGCATACGATGTCTAGAAATCAACATATTGTTATTACTTGTTTCTACTGCTAGTCCCGATATTCCGCGTCGGGGTGTGATAGTTAGGTGGTATCAGAGCCTAGGTTTCTAATATTCTTAGGTTATCTAAGTTCTAGGATTTTAAGAGGTTGTAGTAGAACCTATACCCTTGTTATAGGTCTAAGGACCCAACCTAGTGAGAATTTGGGTAGAGACTTGGGTTGAGTTAATAATCAACTCTAAAACTCTTTCTCCTAAATAAACTTAAGATAAATCATTCTCGTGCAGGACGTTTTGATGGCAGCTGAGTGTGCACAGTGGCGGGACATGCAGCGGACCGTCCAAGGACTCACACGAGCTTTGCAACAAGTGGCCCAAGGTGGAGTGGCGAATCATGGTGCTGGTGATCTACACAGGAGTTTACGTGGGATGAATCCCCCACGTTTTGGAGGTTCAACTGATCCCGATGAAGCCGAACACTAGCTTAAGGAGATGGAGATAATTTTTAAAGTTATGCAATGCAGTGACCAGGAGCGTGTGCTTTTAACAACCTTCCAGTTGGAACGGGATGCTAGGACTTGGTGGGAGTCAATAAAGGCGACCCTCGGTAACAGACAAATTTCATGGAAGGAATTCGAATAATTCTTCAATAGCAAGTACTTTTCCGACAGAATTCAAGAGAAGAAAGCGGCGGAGTTTGCTGCTTTGAAGCAGTGAAGTCTATCTGTAGCGGAGTACGAAGCTCAGTTTTCTAGACTCTCTCGTTATGCTACTCATTTGATTTCCACGGAGAAGATGAAGGTGAAACGTTTTCTAAATGGGCTGAAGTTGCATTATATTAACCAGTTGGCACCGATGGAGATTTAAACCTATGCAGAGATGGTGAGGAAGGCCCAAGTTTTAGAAGATACTTTGGAAATGACAGAGAAAATCCGTGGGAAGAATGTTAAAAGGAGCAACCTACTGGTTCCGGGAGTGCTAAACCCGGGAATAGCAAGAAGAGGCCCAATGGCGGGTCTGGTTCATGGAAGGGGAAAATGTCCAAGAATGAGGACAAGAAGCCTGGCCCGATTGTTCCATTCAAGGGCGTATGCAAGTATTGTGACCACCCTGGTCACAAAATGGAAGAGTGCTGGCGCAAGCTGGGTGCCAGTTTACGTTGCGGGAGTAGGGATCACCGCATTCCAGAGTGTCCTCTTTTATCTGAGCAAGCTACCCCGACGAAACCTCAAGGCGGCAAGAAGCAGTAGGGCAAGCTTCAGGCCCTACAAGATGAGGATGCAGGCACCACCGAGGAGGGTGGACTCGTGGAAGGTACCGTTATTGTTCATGGAAAGCCAGCTTTTGTTCTTTTTGATACCGGTGCTACTCATTCATTTGTTTCTCGGAGTTTTGCTAAGACGATAGCTGTGAAGCCGATTTTGATGGATTCCCCACTAGAGATATCAACTCCTATTGGTTCTAGGTCAATGATTAAATATTTTTATCCTTCTAGCAAGATTATGGTTAATAAATAGAGTTTTTTGGCTAATTTAATATGCATGGATATGAAAGATTATGATGTAATTCTAGGAGCGGATTGGTTGGCTAAGCATGAGGCCAATGTTCATTGTAGTTCCAGCTCTGTGTCTTTTTCTAGACACCCTGGACTTTCTTTTATAGGGGTTAGGAACCATAGATCTGTGCCACTTATCTCGACCATCCGAGCCGATAAGTTGATGAGGAGAGGATGTCAGACATTTTTAGCCTTTGTTTATGTGACCCCTGAGAAGAAGATCGATATTAAGAACATTCCTATTGTCCGAGATTTTCTGGATGTTTTTCTTGAGGAATTTCTAGGTCTTCGACCAGAGAGGGAAGTTGTGTTTTCTATTGATCTAATTCCTGGCGCGACCCCTATTTCTAAAGCTCCTTATCGTATGTCTCCTGCGGAGCTGAGGGAATTAAAGCAGTAGTTAATGGAATTACTTGAGAAGGGGTTTATTCGTTTAAGTACATCCCTGTGGGGGGCTCCAGTGTTATTTGTAAGGAAGAAGGATGGCTCAGTGAGGTTGTGTATTGATTATCGGCAACTGAACCAGTTGACTATAAAAAATAAATATCCATTACCGAGGATTGATGAGTTATGTGATCAGATAGCAGGAGCTCAATATTTCTCTAAGATTGATCTACGATCAGGCTATCATCAGTTGCGGATTAAGGAGGAGGATATTTATAAGATAGCTTTTCGTAGCAGGTACGGGCACTTTGAATTTATTGTAATGCCTTTTGGACTAACGAATGCACGTGCAGCTTTCATGCAGTTGATGAACGATGTATTCTGGCCCTATCTGGATCAATGGGTCGTAGTGTTTAGTGATGACATTCTGATATATTCCAAGAGTGAGGAAGAACATGCTGAACATTTGAGGATGGCGTTACAATTATTGAGAGACCATCAGTTATACGCCAAGTTTAGCAAGTGTGAATTTTGGGTACAAGAGGTGTCCTTTCTAGGGCATATCATTACGAAAGAAGGTATTTCTGTTGATCCGTCGAAGGTAGAGGCAGTTAAAGATTGTGACAAGCCTACTAGCGTAACAGAAGTTAGAAGCTTCCTAGGCTTGGCAGGATATTATCGGAGGTTTATTAAAGATTTCTCCAAGATTGCGGTACCCTTAACAAGATTAGCCTGCAAGGAGAATAAGTTTTATTGGACGAAAGATTGTGAGAAAAGCTTCCAGACTTTGAAGGAGTGTTAAACGACTGCCCCTGTTTTAGCTTTACCATCTGGAGAAGGAGGCTTCGTGGTGTACACCGATGCTTCAGGAATTGGTTTAGGTTGCGTACTGATGCAGCACGGGAAAGTGATAGCCTATTCTTCTAGGCAGTTGAGAAAGCATGAGGAGAATTATCCTGTCCATGATTTGGAGCTAGCAGCCGTAGTTTTTTCCTTGAAGATATGGAGGCATTACTTATATGGAGAGACATTCACAGTATTTACAGATCACAAGAGTTTGAAGTATTTATTTTCTCAGAAAGAGCTCAATACGAGGCAGAGAAGATGGTTGGAGTATCTAAAGGATTTCGACTTCTCCATAGAATATCATCCCGGGAAGGGTAATGTGGTGGCGGATGCCCTAAGCCGCAAGCCAATGGCTAAATTGTCAAGTCTCATGATGCAAGAATGGAAGCTGTTGGAGAAATTAGCCGGGTTGGATATTAATGTTGACAAGGATCGAGTTATGATTGCTCAGTTTCAGCTTAAACCAGAATTATTGGCAAGAATCAAGTCCTTGCAAGACAATGACCCAGAGTTGATAGAAATCAAGGAGAATTTGGGTAGCAGACCCGAATTCATGATAGCTGATGATGGCAGACTGTTATTTCAGGGAAAGACTTGTGTACCTAATGTGGCCGAAGCTAAGAACAAGATCCTCGAGGAAGCTCATAGATCCCGATATACCATTCATCCTAGAGGTACAAAGATGTTTAAAGATTTAAAAAGATCTTTCTGGTGGCCAAATATGAAAAAGGAAATTGCAAAATTTGTGAATAGATGCTTGGCGTGTCAGCAAGTTAAGGCTGAGCATTTCAGACCTACAGGGAAGTTAAAACCACTGGACATACCTCAATGGAAGTGGGAGAGTATTGGCATGGATTTCATTATGGGTCTACCTAGGACTCGTAACGGATTTGATGCAATTTGGGTTATCATTGACAGAATGACAAAGTCGGCTCATTTATTATCCATTAAATCTAAGTGGATTGTTGATGTTTTAGCAGCCTTGTACGTGAAGGAAGTTGTGTGACTCCATGGTATTCCGGTCAGTATTCCAGATTTACTTCACATTTTTGGAAAGGATTGCAAGAATCTTTGGAAACCCGTCTGAACTTTAGTACTGCTTTTCATCCACAAACAGACGGACAGACAGAAAGAACCAACCAGATAGTGGAAGATATGTTGACAGCCTGCATGATTGATTTCGGAGGCAGTTGGAGTGATCACTTGGCCTTGATTGAATTTGCTTATAACAATAGTTATCAGTCCAGCATTCAGATGGCTCCGTTTGAAGCTCTGTATGGAAGAAGCTGTCGGTCTCCATTATGTTGGAACGAGGTTGGTGAGAAGCAATGGCTGGGGCCAGATCTTATTTTTGAATCATCAAAGAATATTCGTATTATTAGAGACCGATTACAAGTAGCACAATCGAGACAAAAGAGTTATGCAGACCACAGAAGGAGGGACTTGGAATTTCAAGTTGGTGAACATGTGTTTTTGAAAGTTTCTCCTATAAGAGGAATCTGAAGATTTGGCATTCAAGGAAAGCTAAGTCCCAGATATGTCGGTCCATTCGAGATTTTGGAAAGAGTGGGGGAGGTTGCATACCGTTTGGCGCTACCACATCAGTTATCCGGAGTACACAATCTCTTCCATGTGTCGATGTTGAGAAAGTATGTGTATGACCCCACTCATGTCATTCAGCATGCAGATCTTGAGTTAAAGGAAGATCTGACTTATGAAGAGAGACATGTTAAGATTCTGGATCGTAAGCAGCAGCAACTCAGAAACAGGTCCATACCTATGGTCAAAGTGCAATGGAGTCGGCGTGGAACCGAAGAAGCTACTTGGGAGTCAAAAGATACCATGCGAAAATAGTATTCCGACTTGTTCTAGGTGAGTTGTTCCACTCCCCATCGTGTTAAGTGCAGTGAATTTGGAGGACCAAATTCTTCGAAGTGGGGGAGGGTGTAATACCGCGATTTATTAACAAATAAAAATTTCTAGAAAATTTATAAGAAATTAATTAGAAAATCCTTAATAAATAGAATAAGTTAAATTTCGACCATTTCGTAAAAATCTGGAAAATTTAGAATCTTGTGGAGGATAAAATGATTAAAAATAGTGTCTTCTATGACTGACCCAAATAAAATCTGTAATTAGGCCAAATTAACTGATTAAGGCCCAAATCCACACTTAATCTAATTGGACCTTAAAATGCGAAATTTGAGCCCAATACCCGATCATTTAGGCTGAGACCGGATCCAAATGGAAGGCTAGGATGAGAGGATCGTTTCCCCCCTTAGTTCTCCCTGAAACCCTAACCCTAGAAAGCGAATTTCGGTTTAGAAGGCAGCGGCCAACCCTATCCGCGCGGCTCGCGCACGTCCAACTTGATTGGATTGTATCTCCTCGAATAGAAGACTCTAGACCTTGTGTGACCTATAAAAATGACCCTCAGGAACCCTATTTTAGTTTGGGTGCTGTGGCGGCCGACGAGGATCGTGGATGAGGGCGGATTCCGGTGATCACCGGCAGGGTGTTCATAGCGCGTCGTCGTCCCCTCTCCTTCCCTCTTCCTTCGTTTAAGGTAGGTTATAACAAGTCAAACCTTAAGTATCATATATAGTTAGAACCAGCATCGAGTGCCCTCTCTATTGGACGCAAAAGACCTAAAAGTTGCTTAGTAGCATGCGAGAATTTTAGGATTTAGTAGAAGCATGTCATATCTAGGGTTATACTTGTTTCATCTCGTTTAAGTAGGGATTGCATGCACTAAAGATTACATCGAGCATGCTATATTGCAAAAATTTTCGTGCTCTTTCTTTTGAATCCAAAAGCCCTAATTATTATGCTCCGTGCTATGCGTATTTAGCAATTCATTGTAATCCTAGCCAACTCGCCGGAGGCGGGCATGGCGAAAGGGGGCTTGATTGTTTCTGACTTGAGCGGCCTCACGATAGACCGCCCAACATGATTAGGCGGCATATTACTGACCGCTTATGTCTTATGGTTCGTGTTATGTTTCTGGGAAGCGCGGCATGACCTAGACCACCCTTCTGTCAAGCGGCCAGCTATTGACCGTTCGTCTCTCCCAGCGGCTCATTATAGACCGCTCATCTCCAGCAGGCCTTCTGACCTGAGGGGGATAAACGGTCTGTCGTGCGACCGCCGAGGAGGATGAAAGGTCCATACTGGACCGTCCATCTTTACAGAATTGATTAAGTTATCTTTTTCGCATGATTTATGATAGTAGATTAATGGTTAAATGTAAGTTAGCAACATGCATAAAAACTCTGGAAAATTATAACAGTAAATGATTATAAATCTTGCTGATTTATTCATCTTGACCTTGGATCATCTTCTTCAATGTTAATATTAATCATGATTCATTATTAAATTGAAGTTTTATTAGGATTGTTTGACAGTCATTCTACTCCGGTAGAATTGACTGACCGCATTACTGGTTTCTGCTGACTTATTAGCCCTATTTCCTTGTAATGTTTGAGACTCTCTGCCGGATATTCCTTTCGTCGGACTAGGACCTTCATTTCGGGACCTCCGTAAGCCCCCACGAGCCTGGGATTCTCACTAGGACGACGGGCAGGTTGTACCATCAAGACCTAAACCTGTGTACGTGATCGAATCACTTGGACTATCGTATTGTAAGTCACGGCTCGACTTGGACCCTCTAAGAATTGCGCGGCCCGAAAGGGACCGTTCATCTTATTGGGTGGCCCATAATGAACCGTGCAACCCTGGCCAAGTGCCACTACATTGGTCGTTTAACCTTGATCTATCTTCGACCAAATTGTGTTTGGATCGACCCAATAAGCCCTAGGTTGACCAGTGGAGAGTGGGCTGGACCCTGGTTCAGTTCTGCCCCACTTATGGCAGCCCGGAGCCGTTTGGGTAGACTTCTAGTTGTTTAAGTTGAACAGACCTATTGGAACCGCCCATGTAATAGAGCGGGTCTTATTAGATCGTCTGACTTTTGAGCGACCCTATATTGACCGTTTATCTTGTTCTTGGGCTTCCAGCTCTACTAGTCTTGAGCAGCCCATTTTCAACCGTCTAAACTCTTTGAGCGGCCCTACATGGACCGTGTGTCCTTGACTTCGGTGTGGCTGATGCTAAGCCATCTCTATCCTGAACGGTCCAGTTTAGACCGTGCATTGCTTGAGCGGCACTGTTTTGACCTCTTATCATCTAGAAGTGATTTCCGTGATTTTTCGTGTTGAATCCAAGGACCTGATTGGTTCTTGATAACTTGAACTTTCCAGACATGATGTCTGCATCAACTTACCCTTGAAATTTTGGTAAGTTTCATATCTTTAAGTATTATCCATCTAACTTGATTAATGTCTAGACATAACTTGGGATCTTGGATCCAACAAATTAATGCCAACGCATCGTAAGGGCCCGGTCTGGTCCTCGGAGGAGCGCCTGAAAAGTACTTGTTCCCCGGGGAGTTTGAATGATATGGTGAGGCATTGCACCGAGTGCATGACTAGCGTGATGTCTATGACAATAATCTCTTACTTGAATTTCTCTTGACTTGGTTAAATCTTGCTTGTTGGCCAAATTCCTGGTTATATCATGTTCCTGCCTTCCTTTCATTATTTTGTTGCATAGTTATTTCCTTTCGTTCATTATTTACGCGCTCAAACATGCAATTTAATTGATTAATTACTTAAACTTACCTGTTATTACCTACTGAGCGTTCGCTTACCTAGTTCTTTCCCCCTTTTTAGGTAGCTCAGGTGAGGACTCGCAATCTGATGGGAACTGGCAAGAGTGCTGATCATGGAGCGAGCCAGTTAGATGTTGTGGAGCCAGAATAATAGTCTATGTTTAGTTGTGTTTTAGAATGTGGATCAAAGAGTTGCAATAGGTAGTCGGTCAATGTAATGTAGTTTAATGTTGTGGTGGAATTTCATTAAGGTTGTTTAAGATGGAGTTGTAATGGGATCATGGATTTTGAATTTGTTATTTAATTAATGGAGTTATGTTCGTGATAAATCCTTATGTGTTAGCATATCATGTCTAAAAATCAACATATTGTTATTACTTGTTTCTACTGCCAGTCCCGATATTCCACGTCGGGGCGTGACAGTAGTCCAGGGTTAGTGTTGGAGCCATCAGGGCTGGAGTACGCTAGGGAGGGCTATGACGACCACAGCCTCCTTTTCAGGATTTTGCGACAGAGTGCAGTCAGTTGGTATGGCCGCTGGGCGGTGATTCTATCACATAGGTACCGCCAAGGGGCGACTGAGTGGTTGATGGGCATAGTACACCACTACCGGGTGCTGCTAGACCGAGCCGGCTTCAGATATGCTATTATTACGGCTCTGTACGGGTACCCTTACTACTCGGGGCTTTTGCAGGCGTTGGCGGATCGCTTCAACCATAGGTGGAACACCTTGGCAACGGCTGAGGGAGAGACCTCATTAGACTTGTGGTCTCTGTGGAGGATCTCTGGTTTGCATATCAGCGGTGAAGGATACGAGGAGGCAGTACTGGATGACCTCCATCGCAGCCATATTGACGGACATGGGAGATACCGGGTTCCTTACAGCTATCGATATTTATTGAAGACCTGGAGGGACCTAGCCCTGGCTGGGAGAGAGAAAGTAGCGCAGACTCCGAGAGTGCCGTTGAACGCATGGGTCCGTCATTTCTACAACGGGCCTTTCTATTTTCACCAGGAGTTCGCCAGAGACAAGACTCCCTGGGAGGAGTATACAGAGGTGGAGTTGCGATTCAGGACGCATCCGAGGTATATCTACGCTCCACGGGAGGGGTGGAACCCCCACCAACTGCCGGATGTGACGCACTTGGCCGTGTACTTGGCGTACTGGCTGGCGACGTTCGTGGTCCCCCACGGGGACGATGGCCTGCTGCGAGTAGAGCTGCTGTGGCCTGCGTGCCAATTAGCAGAGGGGCGGAGACTGGCCTTAGCCCCAGTGGCTTTGGCCAATGTTTACTAGGGACTGGGAGTACTGGCGAGGCACCCAGCGCCACGTGAGCAGAGCCAGCTTCTGCTGACTCACTACCTCAGTGCATGGGCTGGGTTGCTATTCCCAGGGTTGGTGTCTCGCGGGACTATGATGAACCAGGCGGCACCATTATTGTTCAGCTTCACAGGACAGCCCGATGGGGACACAGTGATGCAGCTGGAAGAAGCCAGGAGGGTCTTGTGTTACTTGCCTGGCAGGGGCGAGGAGGGTGTCCCTTTTGACGGTGCTACCAGGGACTCCCACCTGATCATGGTGCCTTTGAATGGTGGGGCGGCCTGCGCCCTACCTTACCAGCCAGAGTCGGACGCGTCGTTGTACACAGAGTGGGTGATGAGCACCCGGCTGGTGATGCTGCCTTTTCACCGGTCCGTGACGAGCTTCTTGGAGCCGTACTACCCGCACAGGTTCGCTCGGAACTTCGGGTACGACCAGGGGATCCTGTCAAACCAGGAGTTCCCTTTGGCGGGTCGTCAGTACAAAGGTCGAGACACACATTTGCTAGCCGCGACGTGGTGGGACTTTTACTGTCGCCGAGAGCCGGAGCGGCTACCGACGCCTGGGCCAGGACGTAGGGACGGTTTGACGTCCACTACGCCAGATGGTGGTTCTAGCACAGTCACCAGTACCGACAGAAGGCCTCGACGATTCGAAAAGCCAAGGAGACCCGTCTCTTGAGGGAGGACCTGCCTCTCATCGCACTGGATGACAGGTATCTAAAGGACTCACTTTTCTCGGATCCGCCGGGAGGTGGAGAGGCTGGTGCAGCAGGCGCCCCGGGGGAGCCGAGGCTCTTTATCGACGGGGCGAGGTGGCAACGGGGCACTGAAGCCCCTCAGGCAGGCGCGGGCGGCGCCTGGAGGTACCAGAGTAAGGGCACCTCGACCCGAGGCGTCGAGGACTTGGTGGACCCAGTTTCTGGCGGACTGCGGGTTTGAGCACCGAGGTTCGCTGGACCGAGTGCTCCCTGAGGAGAGCTTTGTAGATACGACAGCCGATGACTGGAGGCGTCACATCGCCCATGCGATCGGGTCAGCTGGGCCCGTAGAGCTGGTGTCCCTTATCGAGTGTGCCTACACCCTGAGGGACGTGAAGGAGGCAGTTGCGAAGGCCGCACGGGTCATGGGCTTGAAGCCAGAGTAGCTAGTTCCTCTACCGCTGACCCCCTTCGTGACTTCAGGTAAGACCTCTTAATTAGCCTGCTAGCCCCGCTTCATAGTTTTCTAGGGCATATGGCTAAGAGATCCTGTGTGGTTGTGTTTATTGGCAGGTCCCGCGGTGGACAGGGGTCATCCTTCCACCGGGACATCTTCTGGGGCCCTTCAGCCCCGAAGGAAGCGCCCCCCGGTGGAGACCGGAGTCAGGGAGGTTGGTGAGTCCTCTAGGGGACCCGCTGCCAGGAAGCATATTGAGGCGGAGCCGGCTTTGAGTAAGTGCCACATTCACCTACTTGCTTTGCGTCAATTCAGCCTTGACGATTGGCTAACCTTGTGCAATTATATTTGCTTTTCACAGCGCCGCTAGAGGCCGGGGATGATGCGGCCTTCTCGCCACCTCAGGAGGTTGACCCCCTTCCTGACGGTGGGGTTGATCACGAGATAGATATGGAGGGGCTTCTTTGTATGATGGATGAGACCGCCCCCAATGTTGAGACCTTCCTGTTAGCGCAGCAAGAGTGATATAGAAGGGGGGGATGAATAGATCACTCCCAATTTGCAGAAACTCAGGCGGAAAATAGATTCTACTGCTAACGCACCTCCTTAACCCGTTCACAGAGAAATGTAGATGAGAGTGAAGAACTGATCACTTGAAAGCAAAGGGACAAGCAGATGAAGAGCACAGAAATCAATAGCAAACCACAGAGGAGGCACTCGGTTTTTAGGTGGTTCGATTGCAGTCCGCAATCTACATCCACCCCTCACCCCAACTAGAGTGAGGATTCCACTAGGCAAAGCTAGATCACAGCAGACTCAGTCTGCGTACAACATGCTGCCACACAGCTTGAACACCCAAGGGAAACAAATCCCTCGACCAAGCTCTGCTACCCACAGAACTTGAAGCCTGTTCTAGCTCCCAGCTAGAACACAACCGGAGAATCCTCTCCCTTCCTCCACACACGGAGGGAAACTGTTAATGACAACCTGTCACTAACAACACCAGAGATCACCGATCTCTCTTCCTCTACAACTCATAGGAAAACTGGAGTAGTACTCCCTTCCTCCACACACCGGAGGGAAACCAATTCAAATCAGAATGGAAGAACAAAATAAACGAAAGTAAAATAGAAAGAAAAACCAATGAAGAAGGAATCGGTTCTGAAACCCAATACAAATGTAGCTTCAAATGAAGCAATTCATCAATCCACACACACTCTCTCTCTCTCGAACAAACTCCTCTTAGATATGGAACTCTCTGCTCCTTTTCTTTTCTAGATCGTGCAGACTCTCACCAATGGCTTCTGCTTTTTCTTTTCACGATCTTGCTTCTGCTGAAGGATGAAGCTCTATATTTATAGTAGATATTGGCGTGTGGCTGCCAGGTTCCCGCCCATGCACTTTTGGCCAGATCATTTGAATTTCGACCACATGGCAGCATCCTGACCAGGCTGCCATCCACGTGTCGTGTGCCTGTTGTCTTGGATCACGTGCCAGGTGCCAACCTCGGTTCACGTGCCCAATCATCAGCCTGAATCGCCTGCAGACAGATAGATGGAATGTATAGACTTAGTTAGTTCAGGCTATTAGCATGAATGTATATACTTTAGAAACACAACAGAGTAAGTGTGCACACCGTGAGAGAGTGTATAGACTTACTGAATAAAATGCACGTGAAGGCAGTGTATAGACATGAACAATGCAAATGATTGTTACCAATGTGTACACTTTACAAGGCTCAGCCACTATGTAGACTTCACGAAGCCTAAGCAGTGTACAGACTTGAAACGATAGTTAGCCAAGTGTGTATCATGTGAGAGTGTATTCACTTGGAGGTCTTCAACATCTTCAGTGTATGGACTTAAGCATTTCAGGGCAATCCATAGCAATGTATAGACTTAGGCGTTCTGTTCAAATCAAAACCAATGTACAGACTTCATGCTGTACAGACTTGATGTTGATAAACAGATCTTTGAACATCAGCCCAAGGCATCAACGCTTCCATCGAGCAGCGTCGCCTCAGCTTCCTCAGGCAAGATGCTCACGCCCTTGGTAACAGGCCAATGCGTCAACGCATCCAGTGTCAGCGTCGACGCAGTGAGCAAGACAGAAAGGTGTGCATCTACGCAGTCAGCCAAGTGCGTCAACACACGAAAGGCACACAATCCATGAAGACAGACAGGCTGTACAGACTTTAAAGCTTGCTGAATGAAACGATCGGCTGATGGACCAATGTACAGACTCTGAATATAAACGCAGTCTGTATAGACTTGAATCGCTTGAAGCGATGTATGGACTTTGTGAAGCTCAAGCACTGTACTGACTTGTGAAGACTTCAGCGATGTACATTGTAGCGACCCGGAGTTCAGGATACCGATATACCGAATACCAAGAACTGGGGAGGCCACCCAAGAGGCTGATGAGGCCCCTGAAGGGTTAGGAGGGCATGTGTAGAGTACATTGAAGCCAGCAGATATAACAGTAAGCAATTAAATTTCATTAGATTGGATTGCTAAAGTAGCAGAAATAAAATTACCTTTTCATTAACCATTCAAGTTTACAATTATACACCAGAGTCCAGCCCAAAGGGAAGACAACAAGTCTAGCACAGTACAGTCAGACAGAAAGAAACGTACGCAGAAGTCGGGAGAAGCCCGACGCAGGTACGGCTGGCAGCTACAACAGCAAACGCGCACTCCACCAGGAACAGTAGAGGCAGACGGTGAAACCCACCTGAAAAGCAGCAGGGGTGAGTCTCAACAGAAACTCAGTAGGGGTCACGCGAATCCCCACTGGAAAGCGCACAAAGCTAAAGCAACGGAAGCAGCAACAAACGCATCAAGAGCAGCAGGTGTAGCAAAGTAGGAAAAGCTACACTACAAAGCTGTAAAGGAACAGACGGGAAGTAGGAGTAGGGAACACGCAGGAGAGGGTGAGAACCCGCACCAAACAAGCGGCTACCAAACTAACCTCGGTATCCCAAACTACTCCAAACAAAAGGCAACAGATGGATGACCCTAAACTCACACAGAAGGGTACATCAGTCTGTCGACCAGCCCAACAAAGGCGAAGGCGAACGCCGACGTCGAGAAGCAGACAAAGCGCGACAGAGAACGTCGTGCTCAAAGCCCCACGCACGAACAGAACACCGTGCGGACAACAAAACGTTGACCTCGAGCACGGCCACGAACGGGCAACTCGCAAAGGTCACAACGCGCAAGAAAACGCGAAGAGCTACGCGTCACGTGACGGAAGCACCTCCTTACAAAGCCAGCTGCGTCCACTGACGTCTTACGCTGCGCCTCAAGTGTCTCGCCTACAGCACTGCTGTAACAACAGCAGAGACAGAGACACAAGCTGAACCAAACAGGAACAACAAAACAAGTAACTAGTCAGGGTCACGCCCGTCGACGTAAGTCCTCCGTCCCTGACCACGTGTGCACACACTGGCTATAGTCTAAGCCAGGTCCTCTAGCTAGTATTCTCCCTCGGTAGGACGCTACCGTTGACTAGGAGCCCGCGGAACTAACTACAAACCGCTCACCGGGAATAAACCCCTCCGCCATCCGCTAGCGGGTCGGCACTCAACAGACCTTAGAGCAACAACAAGTGGAGGCTTCACACGACACAGAAGCTCAAACACAAGTGCCGAAGTACAAACGGGCGACCACGTCCCTCAACACGTACTTCGAGGCACCAAATGGCAGCATCGCCACTGCCGACAACTCAGGACAAGCAACTAGACCTCCTACGTAACGATCCTGAGTCGAACGACTCAAAGGCAAGATCGTCACAACAGCGGGACAAGCCGCTAATCGGTCTAATCCTAGGCCAAAGAAACCACGCTCCGCAGAAAACAACACACGGAGACCTGAGGGGAATATCAAGAACCCTCTGCACAGCTGGACACGTAAACCGAGGTAGAACAACACCTCGAAGCATCGAGAAGCAGTGTCTCGGACAGGACAGAACCGCCAAGACACGTGCAAACAAGGCCACACGTCAACCACTGGGTCACACCGGGTCGACCTGAACCAAACAACAAAAGCATACAAGAGTAGGATCAAGAGTCCTACCACAAGTAAGAAGACTCCTGGCTACCTCACAACGTAGTCTTAACCCTCATAGGACATCAAGAGACATCCACGGGACAACGGGCAGACCACAAGGACAAGCCAAGACACACAGAATCATCGGGCGGAAAACCAAGGCACAAGGGAAGCAACGCGCAGGCCCTAGACCGTTATTAGCAAGTGACAGTCTAGCTCAGGGGCGTTATTTCCCAAACGACGGACAGACAGAGGCCGTCGCTCACACCACCCTAACAACCTACAAAGCACACAAAAGCCAAGTAACGCACAGCACCAGGCGCGTTACAAGCAAACGACGCACAGGGGCTCCACCGTTACTCCCAACGGCATAGCCACCCAAACCCAAAACGAAGCAACGCGCTAAGCCAGGCGCGTCACTCACGAAACAGCGCGGCAGGGGAGGGCCGTCAGAACCAAACGACGCACGAGGGCCCATCCATTACTCACAACGGCATGGCCACCCTCAACCCAACACCACAGCAAACGACGGATAGGGGTAAGCGCGTTACTCTCTAACGACGCACGGGGACTCCACCGTCACTTCCAACGGGACAGCCACCCAACCTCGTCCACACAGAATATAACGGCCAGAGGCAGGCGCGTTATACTCAAAACAACGGATGGGAACCCATCCGCTAGGGAAACCGCCTCATAAGGTCAAAGTCAGTCAACGGAAAGTAACGGCCTGGGCAAGGCGCGTTATTTCCATCTAACGCGCTGGGTCAAGTGCGTTAGACCAACCGACTAAACCTCAGAACAAAACGACAAAAGCGAAGTGACGGCCAGGCACCGGCGCGTCACACGGGAATGACGCTCCACTCTTGGGCCGTCGCTTACCCAGAAGCTAAAGGGCTAAAACAACTCAGACCAAACGACGGTCAGTCGTAGGGCCGTTAAAGTCAAGTAACGGTCGCTGGCATGACCGCTACTTCAGTCACGGCGGGAAAACAAAGAATGGCCGGATCGGCCCGTTCCACGCCCCATTCACGCCGAAACGCAGGGGAACACACCGCAACGACAAAAGACAACACCAGGGAACCTCAAACCCCACATGCAACATCAAAAACACAAGATCCGGGCGATTTAGACAAATCAACCCTAAATGGGTCACCGAGGTTCCCGGGCTTCTACCGGCCTCGAATGAACACCAAATCGCACGAAATCAACGTGGATGGGATTCTAACATCCCTGCGGTCAGTTAGAAGCTAACTACGCCGCAAACAGTCGCCGTTTACCGGCCGACCCTAAAAACCACGAAAATCACGGTTTAGGCAAAACAAGCCCAAACACACTCATTTCCTAGCCGAACGACGTGCAATGGCAGGGAAAATGAAGATGGAGAAGCAAGGATCCGTCACCCTACCTCCACCGAAGAAACCGTGCCCCGAAGGGACTAAACCATGCCGAAAACCACTCACGAACCGATTTCACCAGCTTTGAATCCACCGTTCGGGATCGCGCCAGAATCGATCCGATCCTCGCCTCATCGCGCATCCAACCAGCTCCACGGCCTCACCACCTCGCCCACACACGCCTCCG
This sequence comes from Amorphophallus konjac, assembly GCA_022559845.1. NCBI lineage: Eukaryota > Viridiplantae > Streptophyta > Magnoliopsida > Alismatales > Araceae > Amorphophallus > Amorphophallus konjac. The sequence goes on from CM040120.1 coordinate 73,379,278, forward strand.
TCTGCAGCCGGAGCCGGATAGGGGAGAGAACGAGAGAGAACGGGAGAGAGAGGGACGGTCGCGCGAATGAGAAGGAGAGAGAGAAAGAGAAAAGAAAAAGGAAAAGAAATTAGGAAATTTTCCTAATTTCCAAAAATTCCGAAAATGCGCCGAAAATGCACAAATTCAGAAAAATACGCAAAAATAGGCGAAACGACCGGCTCGAAGAGTACATCGTCGCAGCAGCATCCACGAGTTCGAGAATTGACAAATAAACTCACCGTAGGGTTCTGTAACTAGTACGTGAGAAAAACCCACACGGCTCGTCAAACTCAACTCGGAAGCCACAAAAGCGAACCGAAACTCAACGAAACCAATCCGAAACAGATCCGAAAGGTCCAACGAAGATCCAACAAGATCCAGGGCATTACATCCTCCCCTCCTTTAAGAAATTTCGCCCTCAAAATTAAGGACTAACAAAGGAGAAGCAAGGAAGAATAACCCAACAACACAGATCTCGAAAAACACAGCTCAGGGGAACATCGTCAGATCACAATTACAGGTACACACTCTAGCTTCCAAGACAGCAAGTCTACAGCACGAGTACGGCACCAAAGTGAACACACCTGACACCTCCGAAGCAAGGGCAACGTCGTTTACGTCTCACAGGGCAGGAGACACGACAGCCACAACAACAACACGGCAAGCACCAGCTCACACAAGGAGACGCAGTCCTCACAGCTGACAGCTCGACCACATCATCGGCTCTAGTGCCAAAAGGCAACAGGGAACACCTGGCACACAGGACACCAATGACAACAACACCACTGGACCACAGACACCCTCAAGTCAGCATCCACTCAGATATCACATCTGATCAGGTCGCAAGCTCACTCCAAGGAAAAAGAGTACAGCAAAGCTAACTGACAAGACAATGGTCCAAGACAAGAACACAAAATCATAAAGAAACAGCGCCACAAAAACAACACAACGGCAACACCTGCAGAACTCCGGCTCCACACAACACGCAGAACCACGGAACACATCTGCAAGCAGGGTCACATCAAGGCACAAGAACAGCTGAGCACATGACCACAAAAGTCAGGTCACGCATCAAACTGCTCACCAAGAGAAGACCCACAACAACGAGAAACGACAACAGTGATCTCGGGGAACGCAACTCAAGGACTAGCAACACGCCTCAAGAGCACAACACCCAAGAAAGAAAATACAGAGTAGAGGGTACTCAATCAGTAAGGAATGCCGACAAATTCCCCAATACTCGCAAATGCCGATGCCAACACAAGAAAACCACCAAGAATGGCACGGAAACAGGCAAAGTCAAGGCGCAGGAAGCCAAGACGAAGCCACATCGAAAAGGAGCAAGACCTCTCGACAAATGGGTAGCCAGCTCACACACTTCCGCTGTACTCTCAACAACGTGCACAGGCAACAGAACAACATCGGTAATCGCATCTCAGCACACACCAGCGCCATCGCAATCAACAAGATCGCAATTAACACGCCACGAGCACCGATCCAGCGAATAACCGAACACAAGGAGCCTAAGTGCAACAAAGGAAGAGCACCAGCTTCAGCGCAAAGCACAAGGAAAGCATCAATCTCAGCTTACCTTCACGTCCTGACACAATAAATGAGCCCTCACAACACATCGGCCGTTAGACACAGCACGACAACCACGGTGCACAACAGCTCTTAACACCATCATGGAGTCCAAAGCCAAGCAACCGTACAACAAGGAGCAGATCAGGCTCAAAACAAAGCTGTCCACACTTAAGCAGACACAAGACAAAGGCAACACTAAGACAGTAATTCCAAGGCAAACTCGAAAAAGCTTTACCAAGAAGGACGAGAAGCAACAAGCTCAACAACAGCAGCTCACCAGGAAGGGAAAATCCTAGGTTCGCTCGAGCAACTTTTCAATCGAGGCAACACAACAACTAAACAACCAAAACAACAATGCATCAGGAGCCACACCAACTCAAGCTGGGACAACCAAGGCAACGTAAGAACGTGCATGGCCATCACACCAACGCTAAAAGTCATAAGCTACCCTAGCAAATTACAGAAAACAGCTCGAACAATGCACTGCAGGTTCATGTCAACCGACAAACACTGCCAAGTGCAATACGATCGAGACCAACTTCAAATTCGAACGAAGCACATCGTCACATCCAGACGAGAGCAAAAACCATCTCGTACAGTGCCAACCAAGCATGTACAAGACCACATACGGGAACACCGCGATAAACATCGCAACACCTACGCCAGCAAGAGACTGTACTGGGCCTAAAGACTCTGGTAACTGTATATCTGGATTTCCATGTACTTCACACAACAACGCTCTGATAGCTCAGAAAAGAACTCCGAACATCTCAGAACACGGCTCTGATACCAGCTGTAGCGACCCGGAGTTCAGGATACCGATATACCGAATACCAAGAACTGGGGAGGCCACCCAAGAGGTTGATGAGGCCCCTGAAGGGTTAGGAGGGCATGTGTAGAGTACATTGAAGCCAGCAGATATAACAGTAAGCAATTAAATTTCATTAGATTGGATTGCTAAAGTAGCAGAAATAAAATTACCTTTTCATTAACCATTCAAGTTTACAATTATACACCAGAGTCCAGCCCAAAGGGAAGACAACAAGTCTAGCACAGTACAGTCAGACAGAAAGAAATGTACGCAGAAGTCGGGAGAAGCCCGACGCAGGTACGGCTGGCAGCTACAACAGCAAACGCGCACTCCACCAGGAACAGTAGAGGCAGACGGCGAAACCCACCTGAAAAGCAGCAGGGGTGAGTCTCAACAGAAACTCAGTAGGGGTCACGTGAATCCCCACTGGAAAGCGCACAAAGCTAAAGCAACGGAAGCAGCAACAAACGCAGCAAGAGCAGCAGGTGTAGCAAAGCAGGAAAAGCTACACTACAAAGTTGTAAAGGAACAGACGGGAAGTAGGAGTAGGGAACACGCAGGAGAGGGTGAGAACCCGCACCAAACAAGCGGCTACCGAACTAACCTCGGTATCCCAAACTACTCCAAACAAAAGGCAACAGATGGATGACCCTAAACTCACACAGAAGGGTACATCAGTCTGGCGACCAGCCCAACAAAGGCGAAGGCGAACGCCGACGCCGAGAAGCAGACAAAGCGCGACAGAGAACGTCGTGCTCAAAGCCCCACGCACGAACAGAACACCGTGCGGACAACAAAACGCTGACCTCGAGCACGGCCACGAACGGGCAACTCGCAAAGGTCACAACGCGCAAGAAAACGCGAAGAGCTACGCGTCACGTGACGGAAGCACCTCCTTACAAAGCCAGCTGCGTCCACTGACGTCTTACGCTGCGCCTCAAGTGTCTCGCCTACAGCACTGCTGTAACAACAGCAGAGACAGAGACACAAGCTGAACCAAACAGGAACAACAAAACAAGTAACTAGTCAGGGTCACGCCCGTCGACGTAAGTCCTCCGTCCCTGACCACGTGTGCACACACTGGCTATAGTCTAAGCCAGGTCCTCTAGCTAGTATTCTCCCTCGGTAGGACGCTACCGTTGACTAGGAGCCCGCGGAACTAACTACAAACCGCTCACCAGGAATAAACCCCTCCGCCATCCGCTAGCGGGTCGGCACTCAACAGACCTTAGAGCAACAACAAGTGGAGGCTTCACACGACACAGAAGCTCAAACACAAGTGCCGAAGTACAAACGGGCGACCACGTCCCTCAACACGTACTTCGAGGCACCAAATGGCAGCATCGCCACTGCCGACAACTCAGGACAAGCAACTAGACCTCCTACGTAACGATCCTGAGTCGAACGACTCAAAGGCAAGATCGTCACAACAGCGGGACAAGCCGCCAATAGGTCTAATCCTAGGCCAAAGAAACCACGCTCCGCAGAAAACAACACACGGAGACCTGAGGGGAATATCAAGAACCCTCCGCACAGTTGGACACGTAAACCGAGGTAGAACAACACCTCGAAGCATCCAGAAGCAGTGTCTCGGACAGACAGAACCGCCAAGACACGCGCAAACAAGGCCACACGTCAACCACTGGGTCACACCGGGTCGACCTGAACCAAACAACAAAAGCATACAAGAGTAGGATCAAGAGTCCTACCACAAGTAAGAAGACTCCTGGCTACCTCACAACGTAGTCTTAACCCTCATAGGACATCAAGAGACATCCACGGGACAACGGGCAGACCACAAGGACAAGCCAAGACACACAGAATCATCGGGCGGAAAACCAAGGCACAAGGGAAGCAACGCGCAGGCCCTAGACCGTTATTAGCAAGTGACGATCTAGCTCAGGGGCATTATTTCCCAAACGACGGACGGACACAGGCCGTCGCTCACACCACCCTAACAACCTACAAAGCACACAAAAGCCAAGTAACACACAGCACCAGGCGCGTTACAAGCAAACGACGCACAGGGGCTCCACCGTTACTCCCAACGACATAGCCACCCAAACCCAAAACGAAGCAACGCGCTAAGCCAGGCGCGTCACTCACGAAACAGCACGGCAGGGGAGGGCCGTCAGAACCAAACGACGCACGAGGGCCCATCCGTTACTCACAACGGCATGGCCACCCTCAACCCAACACCACAGCAAACGACGGACAGGGGTAAGCGCGTTACTCTCTAACAACGCACGGGGACTCCACCGTCACTTCCAACGGGACAGCCACCCAACCTCGTCCACACAGAATATAACGGCCAGAGGCAGGCGCGTTATACTCAAAACAACGGATGGGAACCCATCCGCCAGGGAAACCGCCTCAACAGGTCAAAGTCAGTCAACGGAAAGTAACGGCCTGGGCAAGGCGCGTTATTTCCATCTAACGCGCTGGGTCAAGTGCGTTAGACCAACCGACTAAACCTCAGAACAAAATGACAAAAGCGAAGTGACGGCCAGGCACCGGCGCGTCACACAGGAACGACGCTCCACTCTTGGGCCGTCGCTTACCCAGAAGCTAAAGGGCTAAAACAACTCAGACCAAACGACGGTCAGTCGTAGGGCCGTTAAAGTCAAGTAACGGTCGCTGGCATGACCGCTACTTCGGTCACGGCGGGAAAACAAAGAATGGCCGGATCGGCCCGTTCCACGCCCCATTCACGCCGAAACGCAGGGGAACACACTGCAACGACAAAAGACAACACCAGGGAACCTCAAACCCCACATGCAACATCAAAAACACAAGATCCGGGCGATTTAGACAAATCAACCCTAAATGGGTCACCGAGGTTCCCGGGCTTCTACCGGCCTCGAATGAACACCAAATCGCACAAAATCAACGTGGATGGGATTCTAACATCCCTGCGGTCAGTTAGAAACTAACTACGCCGCAAACAGTCGCCGTTTACCGGCTGACCCTAAAAACCACGAAAATCACGGTTTAGGCAAAACAAGCCCAAACACACTCATTTCCTAGCCGAACGACGTGCAATGGCAGGGAAAACGAAGATGGAGAAGCAAGGATCCGTCACCCTACCTCCACCGAAGAAACCGTGCCCCGAAGGGACTAAACCATGCCGAAAACCACTCACGAACCGATTTCACCGGCTTTGAATCAACCGTTCGGGATCGCGCCAGAATCGATCCGATCCTCGCCTCATCGCGCATCCAACCAGCTCCACGGCCTCACCACCTCGCCCACACACGCCTCCGTCTACAGCCGGAGCCGGAAAGGGGAGAGAACGAGAGAGAACGGGAGAGAGAGGGACGGTCGCGCGAATGAGAAGGAGAGAGAGAAAGAGAAAAGAAAAAGGAAAAGAAATTAGGAAATTTTCCTAATTTCTGAAAATTCTGAAAATGCGCCGAAAATGCACAAATTCAGAAAAATATGTAAAAATAGGCGAAACGACCGGCTCGAAGAGTACATCGTCGCAGCAGCATCCACGAGTTCGAGAATTGACAAATAAACTCACCGTAGGGTTCCGTAACTAGTACGTGAGAAAAACCCACACGGCTCGTCAAACTCAACTCGGAAGCCACAAAAGCGAACCGAAACTCAACGAAACCAATCCGAAACAGATCCGAAAGATCCAACGAAGATCCAACAAGATCCAGGGCATTACATACATACTTGGTGTAGCTCAAGTGAATGTATAGACTTGTGAAAGCACTGTGGATGTGTGGACTTGAGCGAATGAAGCCGATGTACAGACTTGGTAAATCGAAGCCTCTGTACAGACTTTCCTAAGACGCAGTTCAATGAATAGACTTGAACGAAAAAGGCCAATGTACAGACTTGCCTAAGACGCAGCTTGAGATGCTGGCTGAGACGGATGCTGTACATACTTTGAAGAACATTGAACGTTTGAGCAGCATGCAATGTACACACTTAGTGGTGTACAGACTTGGCCTGGAAAGCGTAGGGAAAAGTTGAATGTATGGACTTGGCCAATGCGTAGGAAAAGATATCGAATGTACAGAGTTGGTGAATCACAGGCCAGTGTATAGACTTAGAGAAGTGAAGTCTAGTGTATAGACTTGGAGAACTGTTCAATGTGTTGGGTTGGCGTTGTATAGACTTCGCTTTGAGCACTTGGGCTGAAGGCAATGTGCAGACTAAGCGATGTATAGACTTTGCCCAAGGAACCGAATGTATAGACTTTGCTGAAGTTAACTCTGAAGCAATGTTCAGACTTTGCAAACAAGACTCTGGGCGATGTATAGACTTACACTATCGGATGTGTAGACTTCAAGACAATGCAGCAGCCAGTGTATAGACATGAAGTTTGACAATCCAATGTATAGAGTTGAAGCTTGGAAGGATATATAGGGTTGAGCTGAACTGACTTTGGCAATGTGCAGACTTGACTGGTCGGGCAGTGTACAGACTAGAGTATTAGGATCAATGTGTAGACTTCAGTAAGAATGTGCCCGATGTACAGACTTAAGGAAGATATGCCAATGTACAGACTAAATGGATCCAGCTGGTGTATAGACATTGTGCCCAAGCTATCAATGCTCTGATGCGTCGACCCACCCTTTCTGATGAGTTGACCCACTGCTGTTCATATTAACCAAACAATGCATATAGAATCAAGATAGCATGCATATTTGACAGCCAAATGAATTGTACTCACTCACATGATGAAACAGCATTAATCTAGAGATAGAAGATTGATTTATAGTGTGAGACATCATCAAAACCATAGGGATGCAACACTTCCCCGACTTTGAGCCATGGAAGGTTGTAAAGGATGCTCAGCCAGGTAAATAATTATGGAATCGAACATGTTATGTTGATTGTTGCATTTGATTCTGGCAGTAGACATCATTGTTGGTGTCATGTAGAGGTGGCTGGGACATCAGAGACCGCGACTTCTCCTGAGATGCCAGGCGAGGTGTAACACCCGTAAATTTTAATTAGAATAATAATATAATAATAATAATTTTCTACAAAAAAAATCTTTTTATTTACCAATAATATTTAACTAATAAATATCACATGTCAAGTTATATTATTTTCACAAATTATTGAATTATAATTATTAATTTCAAATAAATAAAATAAATAAATAAATAAAAATAAAAATAATAGTTCTCTCACTTTTGGAAGAAAGGAAGCTATAAAATATATATATATAAGTTATTTTGGAATAATAAAAAATTATAAATAATATATTTTCCATAATTATAAATTATAAATGAGACCTAGAGTACTAAGGTATCATACAGAAGAAGTATTAACTTACCAAGGAAAATCATCTAGCATATTGGTTCACAACTTGCCTTTCACCCCGGTGACCAGGGTTCAAAACCCACGACCAACATTTTTCCTTTATTGTAAAAAACAAAAAAAAAACGCCCAACCTTAGGGCGTTAATTCAATGAGAAACGCCCAAACATTATGTCGTCAAATGACCATTTGAGATGCGACTTGGAGTAAGGCGTGAATTCTATAAAGGACTTAAAAGATGACTTAAGCTAAGGCTTTATTTAAAACGTGACTTAACCTAAGGCTTTAATTTGATAAAACGTGACTTAACCTAAGGCTTTAATTTGACGTAAACACTTAAAAGATGGCTTTAACTAAGGCGTTATTTAAAACGTGCCTTAACCTAAGGCTTTAATTTGATAAAACGTGACTTAACCTAAGACTTTAATTTGATAAAACGTGACTTAACCTAAGGCTTTAATTTGACGTGAACACTTAAAAGATGGCTTTAACTAAGGCGTTATTTAAAACGTGCCTTAACCTAAGGCTTTAATTTGATAAAACGTGACTTAACCTAAGGCTTTAATTTGCAAAAACACGCCTTCTACTAAGGCGTTAATTCTTTTGATCCCCCAACCGACAGCCCCTCTGGCATGCGTTGGCAGGGCACCAGATCCATTTTTTTGGGATCTTGCCCCCCCCCCCCTATCCTGTCGAACTAATCAGCATGGGGTTGTTTTATATCCCCTTCCTAGCTACTAGAGTCCTACGGTGACCCTAGTATTTGCAGAGGGCTGCTGCTGGTCTTGCTGCTGCTGCTGCCCGATGTGCTGTTGCTTGCAGAGGGGGAATCCTTCTGCTACCCATTTCTTCTTCCTTTAAGGTAGGTGGTCTCATCTTTTAACTAAACCCTATAGGCTAATTAACAAATCTAGTTAAGTTAGGGAATTAAATGCCATATCCATGTGTTTACCGTTTTCATTTATAACCCTTGGGGTTTACACTATGATGATCTGTTATCTATTTAAGTATAGGGCAAATACATGCAGTTTAATTTAAGTAATTAATATGTTAAATAGGTAATCATGCTAGTAATCATTATATTGTGAGTCAAATTAGAGAACCTGTTAGTTTAATTAAGAAAAACTGTTAGTTAATTGAAGAGCATGTTAGTTAATTAAGAGACTATTAGAAGGGCATGTTAATTAATTAAAGGGCTTATTAGTTAAATTGAAGATTTGATGGTTAACTTACATGACATTAGTATCATATTAAAGGATCAGATTGTTTAAGTAGAAGATCTTGCTAGATTACATGTTTAATTAGACCCTCTGTTAGCTAAATTACACACTTTCAGTAAAGATGTAAGTTAATTAGTGTCATTAAACTCTTAATTAGCTAGAGCCATCCGTTATAATTAAACTGGAAATCAGTCGGAATCAGGTATAGATGTTAATTAGTGAAAAACCCCAAATTATGAAACCTTAGATAACTCTCAGACGGAAGGAACTTAGCCTCAGGTAAGAGGCGCCCTTGACAAGGGCGCCAATTGCATGAGAAGTGACTGCATGTGCAATCGTCAATTCTTTCAACCAAAATAAAAAAAATTATGAGTCTAGTAAGAAACGCCCTCTTCTAGGGCGTTAATTTAAACAAAAATTATATAAATAATGGAGCCTGTAAGAGGCGCCCTGGCCTAGGGTGCCAATTACAGAGAGCCTGTAAGAGGCGCCCTTGTCCAGGGCGCCAATTGCTTAAATGGGGGCCTAACCCCCAGTCGTTAATTCGTATGCCTATATATATATATATATATATATATATTAAGAGCCTTATAAGAAACGCCCTATCCAAGGGCGTTAATTAAAATATATATATATATATATATATATATATATATATATATATATATATATATATATATATATATATATATATATATATATATATTGGCAGGCCTGTAAGAGGCGCCCCTGACCAGGGCGCCACTTACAGAGGCCCCTGAAAGAGGCGCCCTGGTCTAGGGCGCCAATTCCACAAAGGCTGCTTTATGCCCGTTGGTCTGTTTAAAGTCAATCCAGGGCACTAAATGAATAATTAAAATTTCGGTCAACCCATTTTAAATTTCAGTATCATTAATAAGCATATATAAATGAAATTGTCAATTTATATATATAATTGGTCTCACAAGGTCAAGAAATGTTAAGGTATATGCAAGATGAATACGTACATTAAGTAATCTTACAATTTAATAAAAATAGATGAAAAAGGTTAATAAAAATAGATGATATGAATGATGACAATCAAAATAAGCTAAAGAATTTAGCCAAATGGATATATATAAAGGAATTAAAGGATTAAGTAAATCATAGGGTACCAATCGGGTATACGGTTTTCCCGTGTTTTCCTACGTATAAATACTCCTTGAATTTCCAGTCAAATTCCACCTTACAATTTCCTACTGGTCAAGCCTTGAAACTCTATATTGGCTATAAAATGAAAGTGGATGTCAAAATTATGACTAAAAATGCTGGCAAAAGGGCCCGGTCTGGTCCTGGGAGGAGCACCCGAAACCCATGGGAAAGATCTCTTGCTTGCCGGTGTCTTGCATTGCACCGGGATACATGCTAGATTGAGACATTCCACCCCTCACGTGTTCTACTTGACTTGCTTGACTTGCGTGGCCCGAATGGGCATTACATGACTTGAATGGTTACTTGAATGAATTGATAAATATAGCCAATTCTTGTTATACATGATCTGGATTACATTGCTTACTATTGCTTAAATTCTTGATATGATCAGTTATCCCTTGTTTAATATTCTTACTGCTTATTGAAACTTAAATTCAGCTCTTATCGTCTTTTATAATTCCTTGATTATCTCTTGTCAGCATGCACAGGTTAATTGCATTATTTAAATTGTAATTCATTTAAAGCCTGTTAGAATTTGAGACGTAAACCCTACTGAGCGACTCGCTCATCTAGTTGTTCTTCTAACCTTTCAGGTGAATTGGAGACCGGTCAGGACACCGATGGGGAAGAGACCGAGTGATGAGTGTAGTGATTATGTTATGTAATTTAGTGTGTTAAATAAATTTCAGGATGTATCAGTTGTAATTTCCAAGTTTAAATAAATGACTGTGTTGTAATTCAGTTGATTATTGTAATAATCATTAGTTCAAACTCATTTTGCCGTTAATAAATTAGATTTTGTGCACTCTATCGTAATTAGAAATTCATTCATAATCTAGCTTGCTTTGGTTCTATATAAAGAACTGTCGCGCCGCGGGTAAGCTTCCGCACTCGGGACGTGACAGCTTTTCTTGGTATCAGAGCCTAGGATTTAAAATTTTCCTAGGTAAAACACGTAATTAGCCCAACTAGAATTGCTTATCTAGGTAAACCCTAGAAAATTTTAATAGGATAGAAAGCTTTTAGGAAATGTATATATGTTCTAGGGAACGACTAAGGAAAAAAAAAATTTTAGTTAGACCCTACCTGGTGAGATGGGTAGAAACACGGGTTAAGATTAATGCAATAAAAATCCCCTTAACCTTAAAGCCCTATGTCATTTATCTTTAAATTCTTAAAATTCTTTTGTAGGAAAATGGCCGCTGAAAGAGCACAATGGCGCGACATGCAGCGCACTGTGCAAGGACTTACGGAGGCGCTACAGCAAGTGGCGCAAGGCGGTACTCGCAATGCTCATCGTGGAGCCGGTGACCTTCACCGGGATTTTTGCAACATGAATCCACCCAGGTTTGCGGGTTCAGTGGACCCTGATGATGTCGAGCATTGGCTAAAGGAGACCAAGAGGATCTTTCGGGTGATGCAATGCACCGATGAAGAAAAGGTCTTATTGCCTACGTTTCAGTTGGAACGGGATGCACGAAGCTGGTGGGAGTCCGTGGGAGCCACACTGCCCGACGGTTATGTCACATGGACAGGATTTGTGGAGCACTTCAACAATAAATATTTCTCGGATCGAGTGCAAGAGAAGAAGGCCGCAGAGTTTGCCGCACTCAAGCAGTGGACCCGGAAGGTGGCCGAGTATGAGGCCCAATTCTCAAGGCTTTCCCGTTACGCACCTCACTTGGTGAGTACGGAGAAAATGAAGGCGAGGAGATTCCTTAATGGGCTACGGCCCCAATATATTACTCAGCTTGCACCAATGGACATCCAAGTCTATTCGGAAATGGTTCGTCGTGCCCAATTACTGGAGGACGCTACTGAATTTTCTGAAAAGATTCAGGGCAAGAACAAGAAAGAATATGTTACAAGTCCGGGAAGCGGCAAACCACTCTTCAACAAGAAGCGGACTTTTAATGGAGGCGAGTCTTCCAAGGAGGAGAGGTTCCAGAAGAATCACAAACCATTCCTCGCTATCAACAACAAGCCTTCCTCTGGTGCTGCAGTTACAAAGGAAATTTGTAAATATTGTGAAAAAGCTGGTCACAAGACCGAGGATTGTTGGAGGAAATTGGGAGCGTGTCTCCGATGTGGTAGCCGGGAGCACCGAATTCCCGACTGTCCGTTGATGAAGGAGCAAGCCGACAAGGACGAGAAGCGTCAAATTAAAAGGCAAGGCCGTCTACAAGCTCTTCAAGGAACCGAATCTGTGGAAGGAGGAATCGTTGAAGGTACCTTGACTATCTGCTCTAAATCTGCTAGAGTTTTATTTGATACTGGGGTAACTCATTCATTTGTTTCCAAGAAATTTAATGCTTCATTCTCTAATGAACCGGAACGGTTAGATTTAATTATATCTACGCCCCTTGGGAACAAATCGGGTATCATGCATCACTATCCGAGTTGTGAGGTCATGGTTCAAGACAAGAATTTACCGGCCGACCTGATATGCCTTGACATGGAATGTTATGATGTCATATTAGGAGCCGACTGGTTATCGACCTACCAAGCAACGGTAGATTGTCGGCATGGCAAAATAGCTTTCAAAGATTATCCCGAGTTAGTTTTTAACAAATCTCGGGATAAAACCTTGCTTATCTCAGCTCTTCGAGCTAGTAAACTGGTAAAGAAAGGATGCATGGCTTTTCTGGCTTTTGTAACTACCACAGAAGTCCAGAAGGAGAAGATTAAAGACATCAGAGTAATTCGGGATTTCCCCGATGTATTTCCAGATGAATTACCTGGTTTACCCCCAGAGAGGGAAGTGTCATTCACAATAGACATTGTTCCGGGGGCCGGCCCTGTTTCTAAAGCACCCTACAGGATGTCTCCTGCGGAACTGAAGGAGCTAAAGGAGCAATTGATGGACTTACTACAGAAAGGGTTTATTAGGCCGAGTACTTCCCCGTGGGGAGCGCCCGTGCTTTTTGTTAAAAAGAAAGATGGCACATTGAGATTATGCATTGATTATCGGCAGTTAAACAACCTTACTATCAAAAACAAGTATCCACTGCCGAGAATTGATGAGTTGTTCGACCAGTTATCAGGAGCAAAATATTTCTCCAAAATAGATCTTCGGTCGGGTTATCACCAACTGAGGATCAAGGAAGAGGATATTTACAAGACTACATTTCGGAGCAGGTATGGGCATTACGAATTTACTGTTATGCCTTTTGGTCTAACCAATGCGCCTGCAGCCTTTACGCAGCTAATGAACATCATTTATCGGCCTTATTTGGACCAATTTATTGTGGTCTTTATTGATGATATACTGATCTACTCGAAGACTGAAGAAGATCATGAGGAACATCTTAAGAAGGCATTGCAAGTATTGCGGGACAATAAATTTTATGCAAAATTCAGCAAATGCCAGTTCTGGCTGGAGGAAGTGTCCTTCTTAGGACATGTTATCTCTAAAGACGGAATTTCTGTTGATCCTACAAAGGTCGAAGCCGTGCAAAACTGGGGACGACCGACGAATGCGACGGAGATTCGTAGCTTCTTGGGCTTAGCCGGTTATTACCGGCGTTTCATCAAGGACTTCTCCAAGATTGCTGTTCCTCTCACCAGATTGACCGGCAAGGAAGTGCCTTATGAGTGGAGTGAAGACTGTGAAAGAAGCTTCGTAACTTTGAAAGAGTTACTAACTACTGCACCGGTCTTGTCACTCCCGATTGAAGGGGAGAAGTACGAGGTATATACCGATGCATCTGGTATCGGCCTCGGATGTGTATTGATGCAGAATGGGAGAGTTATTGCATACTCGTCCCGGCAATTGAAGAAGCATGAAGGAAATTACCCTGTGCATGATTTAGAGTTAGCCGCGGTAGTATTGGCTTTGAAGATATGGAGGCACTATCTCTATGGAGAATAATTTACGGTCTACTCCGATCATAAAAGCCTCAAATACTTATTCTCTCAGCAGGAGCTGAACATGCGGCAACGACGTTGGCTCGAGTACCTTAAGGATTTCGACTTCACTATACAATATCATCCTGGTAAGGGTAATTCCGTAGCAGATGCCCTTAGTCGAAAGCCAAGAGTTCTAGTAGCCAACTGTATGGTTCAGGAATGGAAATTGCTGGAAAAATTTTCTGAACTCAACATCAACATAAGAAAAAATGACGGGTGTATTACTCTATCCCACTTACATGTACACCCGGATTTGCTAACTGAAATCAAAAGGTTACAAGAAGAAGACCCACTGTTGGTAGAAATCAAAGAAAAACTGGACGAGAAGACCGACTTTAAGTTGGCACCTGATGGCAGAATCTTATTCCATGAAAGGACATGTGTGCCCGACAGTCCTGAACTGAAGAAGGAGATTCTAGAAGAAACCCATCGATCGAGATACACGATACACCCGGGAACCACTAAAATGTACCAAGATGTAAAAAGGACCTTTTGGTGGCCCAACATGAAAAGGGAAATAGCGGACTTCGTGTCTCGCTGTTTAACTTGCCAGCAGGTGAAAGCCGAACACCAGAAGCCAGTAGGGAGACTGCATCCACTGGATATTCCCAAGTGGAAATGGGAGGATATCGGCATGGATTTCATCATGGGTTTGTCCAAGTCGAGAAGCGGATATGATGGAATATGGGTAATCATCGATCGCCTTACTAAATCGGCTCATTTCTTGCCTATCAAGAGTCGATGGTCGATTGATATTCTTGCCGCTTTGTATATTAAGGAAGTTACCAGATTACATGGGATTCCGGTGTCCATGATATCTGACCGAGACCCTCGCTTCACTTCTCATTTCTGGAAGGGTCTACAACGCTCTCTGGGAACGAAGCTTAACTTCAGTACTGCCTTTCATCCCCAGACGGATGGTCAGACAGAAAGGACCAATCAGGTTGTTGAAGACATGTTGCGAGCATGCACTATAGATTTCGGCGGAAGTTGGCCTGATCACTTACCATTAGCCGAATTTGCTTACAACAATAGCTACCAAGCCAGTATCCAAATGGCACCTTTTGAGGCACTCTATGGCAGAAGCTGTAGATCTCCAGTATGCTGGGAGGAGGTCGGTGAAAGACAACTCCTAGGTCCTGAAATGGTAAGAGATTCAACTGAGAAGATTACTCTTATCAGAGAAAGACTTAAGGTAGCTCAGTGCAGGCAAAAGTCTTATGCTGACAGCAGAAGGAGAGACCTGGAATTTCAAATTGGTGATCATGTATTCCTCAAGGTATCTCCCAGTCGAGGCATCAGGAGATTTGGTGTCAAAGGAAAACTTACACCAAGATTCATCGGTCCATTTGAGGTGTTGGAAAGAGTGGGCGAGGTGGCCTATCGTATTGCTCTACCTCCTCAACTCTCGGAAATACACAACGTATTTCATGTTTCTATGCTGAAGAAATACGTGCATGATCCTTCTCACATCATCAACCACGCCAGTTTGGTGATTCAAAAGGATCTCACATATGAGCAAAGACCGATGCGTATCCTCGATCGAGAAGTCCGAGTTCTAAGGAGCAAGACGATCCCTATGCTAAAAATTCAATGGAATCGATGCTCCGAGTAGGAAGCAACTTGGGAGACCGAGGAGTCTATAAAGAAAAGATATCCAGAGCTATTTTAAATTGTAAGTACTCTATACGCTCTGCTTTTCTTTTGCATAATAGAACCACCCTCATGCAGTTGAATTTGGGGAACAAATTCTTTTAAGTAGGAGAGGGTGTAACACCCGTAAATTTTAATTAGAATAATAATATAATAATAATAATTTTCTACAAAAAAAATCTTTTTATTTACCAATAATATTTAACTAATAAATATCACATGTCAAGTTATATTATTTTTACAAATTATTGAATTATAATTATTAATTTCAAAAAAATAAAATAAATAAATAAATAAAAATAAAAACAATAGTTCTCTCACTTTTGGAAGAAAGGAAGCTATAAAATATATATATATAAGTTATTTTGGAATAATAAAAAATTATAAATAATATATTTTCCATAATTATAAGTTATAAATGAGACCTAGAGTACTAAGGTATCATACAAAAGAAGTATTAACTTAACAAGGAAAATCATCTAGCATATTGGTTCACAAGTTGCCTTTCACCCCGGTGACCAGGGTTCAAAACCCACGACCAACATTCAAATGACCATTTGAGATGCGACTTGGAGTAAGGCGTGAATTCTATAAAGGACTTAAAAGATGACTTAAGCTAAGGCTTTATTTAAAACGTGACTTAACCTAAGGCTTTAATTTGATAAAACGTGACTTAACCTAAGACTTTAATTTGACGTAAACACTTAAAAGATGGCTTTAACTAAGGCGTTATTTAAAACGTGCCTTAACCTAAGGCTTTAATTTGATAAAACGTGACTTAACCTAAGGCTTTAATTTGACGTGAACACTTAAAAGATGGCTTTAACTAAGGCATTATTTAAAACGTGCCTTAACCTAAGGCTTTAATTTGATAAAACGTGACTTAACCTAAGGCTTTAATTTGCAAAAACACGCCTTCTACTAAGGCGTTAATTCTTTTGATCCCCCAACCGACAGCCCCTCTGGCATGCGTTGGCAGGGCACCAGATCCGTTTTTTTTGGATCTTGCCCCCCCCCCTATCCTGTCGAACTAATCAGCATGGGGTTGTTTTATATCCCCTTCCTAGCTACTAGAGTCCTACGGTGACCCTAGTATTTGCAGAGGGTTGCTGCTGGTCTTGCTGCTGCTGCTGCCCGGTGTGCTGTTGCTTGCAGAGGGGGAATCCTTCTGCTACCCATTTCTTCTTCCTTTAAGGTAGGTGGTCTCATCTTTTAACTAAACCCTATAGGCTAATTAACAAATCTAGTTAAGTTAGGGAATTAAATGCCATATCCATGTGTTTACCGTTTTCATTTATAACCCTTGGGGTTTACACTATGATGATCTGTTATCTATTTAAGTATAGGGCAAATACATGCAGTTTAATTTAAGTAATTAATATGTTAAATAGGTAATCATGCTAGTAATCATTATATTGTGAGTCAAATTAGAGAACCTGTTAGTTTAATTAAGAAAAACTGTTAGTTAATTGAAGAGCATGTTAGTTAATTAAGAGACTATTAGAAGGGCATGTTAATTAATTAAAGGGCTTATTAGTTAAATTGAAGATTTGATGGTTAACTTACATGACATTAGTATCATATTAAAGGATCAGATTGTTTAAGTAGAAGATCTTGCTAGATTACATGTTTAATTAGACCCTCTGTTAGCTAAATTACACACTTTCAGTAAAGATGTAAGTTAATTAGTGTCATTAAACTCTTAATTAGCTAGAGCCATCCGTTATAATTAAACTGGAAATCAGTCGGAATCAGGTATAGATGTTAATTAGTGAAAAACCCCAAATTATGAAACCTTAGATAACTCTCAGACGGAAGGAACTTAGCCTCAGGTAAGAGGCGCCCTTGATAAGGGCGCCAATTGCATGAGAAGTGACTGCATGTGCAGTCGTCAATTCTTTCAACCAAAATAAAAAAATTTATGAGTCTAGTAAGAAACGCCCTCTTCTAGGGCGTTAATTTAAACAAAAATTATATAAATAATGGAGCCTGTAAGAGGCGCCCTGGCCTAGGGCGCCAATTACAGAGAGCCTGTAAGAGGCGCCCTTGTCCAGGGCGCCAATTACTTAAATGGGGGCCTAACCCCCAGTCGTTAATTCGTATGCCTATATATATATATATTAAGAGCCTTATAAGAAACGCCCTGTCCAAGGGCGTTAATTAAAAAAAAATATATATATATATATATATATTGGCAGGCCTGTAAGAGGCGCCCCTGACCAGGGCGCCACTTACAGAGGCCCCTGAAAGAGGCGCCCTGGTCTAGGGCGCCAATTCCACAAAGGCTGCTTTATGCCCGTTGGTCTGTTTAAAGTCAATCCAGGGCACTAAATGAATAATTAAAATTTCGGTCAACCCATTTTAAATTTCAGTATCATTAATAAGCATATATAAATGAAATTGTCAATTTATATATATAATTGGTCTCACAAGGTCAAGAAATGTTAAGGTATATGCAAGATGAATACGTACATTAAGTAATCTGACAAGTTAATAAAAATAGATGAAAAAGGTTAATAAAAATAGATGATATGAATGATGACAATCAAAATAAGCTAAAGAATTTAGCCAAATGGATATATATAAAGGAATTAAAGGATTAAGTAAATCATAGGGTACCAATCGGGTATACGGTTTTCCCGTGTTTTCCTACGTATAAATACTCCTTGAATTTCCAGTCAAATTCCACCTTACAATTTCCTACTGGTCAAGCCTTGAAACTCTATATTGGCTATAAAATGAAAGTGGATGTCAAAATTATGACTAAAAATGCTGGCAAAAGGGCCCGGTCTGGTCCTGGGAGGAGCACCCGAAACCCATGGGAAAGATCTCTTGCTTGCCGGTGTCTTGCATTGCACCGGGATACATGCTAGATTGAGACATTCCACCCCTCACGTGTTCTACTTGACTTGCTTGACTTGCGTGGCCCGAATGGGCATTACATGACTTGAATGATTACTTGAATGAATTGATAAATATAGCCAATTCTTGTTATACATGATCTGGATTACATTGCTTACTATTGCTTAAATTCTTGATATGATCAGTTATCCCTTGTTTAATATTCTTACTGCTTATTGAAACTTAAATTCAGCTCTTATCATCTTTTATAATTCCTTGATTATCTCTTGTCAGCATGCACAGGTTAATTGCATTTTTTAAATTATAATTCATTTAAAGCCTGTTAGAATTTGAGACGTAAACCCTACTGAGCGACTCGCTCATCTAGTTGTTCTTCTAACCTTTCAAGTGAATTGGAGACCGGTCAGGACACCGATGGGGAAGAGACCGAGTGATGAGTGTAGTGATTATGTTATGTAATTTAGTGTGTTAAATAAATTTCAGGATGTATCAGTTGTAATTTCCAAGTTTAAATAAATGACTGTGTTGTAATTCAGTTGATTATTGTAATAATCATTAGTTCAAACTCATTTTGCCGTTAATAAATTAGATTTTGCGCACTCTATCGTAATTAGAAATTCATTCATAATCTAGCTTGCTTTGGTTCTATATAAAGAACTGTCGCGCCGCGGGTAAGCTTCCGCACTCGGGACGTGACACGAGGTGCCCCCATCTGTTGACGGGCAGGAGCCCGGTGTGACCCAGGATGGCTCGGGTGAGCACTGGATCGCTGCAGAGGGCATTGCCCTTCCATTGTATAGTCGCGGGGATGCCGATACTGACTGACTTTATGATGTCATTTGTCAGGTGAGGATCCAGCCGCTACTCTGGAGATGATTCAGGAGCTGGTCCGTACCGGCCCTTCGGTATCTGTTCCCTCCTTTGAAGGGGAGCCTGAGGGGAGGAGTACTTCGATACCGCCCGCGATCGAGGAAGGGTCTAGCTTGTTGTCGCAGCTATTGGCGGGGGTGGAGCGAGCTTCCCTGTCGGCTGTGGTGTCGGCCTGCACTGTGGGGCTGGTCGGGTCCTCGAGCATGGGACCCTCAGGTGCGTAGCTGGAGACTTAACCACTTTTGTTAGGCCTTTTTATGTTGACCGTCTTCTAGTGATGAGGTCCTGTCGGTATTGTTTGCAGGTGTACCTTCGCCTCTAGAAGAAGGTGAGCTGCCCCGCGACGGGGCCGAGATGGTGGAGGAGGGGCCTACAAAAGTGGCCCCTGCTGAGGGCGACGAGGAGATCGTCGATATTGAGAAGGTTTCGGAGGGGAGCACTCCAGCCGGTGAGTTTTATATTTATAACTCTTAGCTGGAGAGGCATCCTTATGTAGAGCTGGGTCTTGTGATGACCTTGTTTGCTGCGCTGACTTGCAGGAGCTTCAGGTTCGACCACCTCCGGGAGTTCATCGGGGACCTCGTCGAGCTCTTCAGACAACGGCGGCTCGGAGATGGAGAAAGAGGAGAGCTCGAGCTCGAGCTCCTTGTCCTCCGGGGCCTCTGCTGGTAGGGAGGTTCCGACGGGGACCCCTTCTAGAGGTATGCAGTGGTTCTCTCCATCCTTATCTGGTGCTTTTCAGCTCTATAAAGTAGAGTGCTGCCGTTCTTGAGTTATTCGCAGCGTCAGATTCTGGGGAGGAGCACGTGTCGGCTCCTGGTGAGGGCGAGCAGGAGGAGCCCAGTGTCCCACCCGTGATTGCTGGGGATGGCCGGATGGTGTAGGAACCATTGCCCTCTCCGACCCCAACAGGTGATGCCGTGAAGGCGGAGGTGCAGTTACCTTCCCCTACCCCGACAGACGATGCCACGGGGGCAGCTGGACTTGCTTCAAGTAAGTAGGCAAGACTTGTCTCCTTCTTTTTGTCAGGTTTTTCACCTTCTTTGTCGAAGGAAGTCTTTTATGTATTGCTTACTCCCTTTGGAGTTTGTTGGAACTATGCAGGTTCCACTAGAGTGTTGGCTGCGTCCGGAGACCTCTCCCTAGATTTAGGAGTTGAATGGCCTCTATTCGCCTCTCCGCCAGAGCTGTTGCTGGAGGCGAGTGCAGGTGCCGCCCTACTTCATCGGGCGCGAGGCTACTCACAGAGCGAGCCCCTCCTTTCTCCGGAGGACCTAAGGCAGCGGCTGAGAGAGTGCACCCAGGGCTATCACGCGCTCGGATTCCCACAGGAGCTCTGGATGTCCGGGTTGGCTGGGATCTGGGCCAAGTACCTACGACTCGCGAGGTGCAGGAGCAGAGGTCTCAGAGGCTAGCGGCGATCCGAGAGGCGCATGAGCAGCGGGCTCGGCTCGTGTCAGCTGTAGCCGAGCAGAGGAGTCACACCGAGGAGACCGCGTCAGCATCTCAGGAGTGAGCCGTACAGCTGAGGGAGGTGGAGAGCCAGGCCGAGGCCTTGAGGAAGGCCTAGGAGGAGCGACAAGCGGTCTCCGAGCACGTCCGAGCCTAGTGGCAGGCAGCTGAGGCTACAGCCGGAGCCAGTGCTCAGCTCTTGTCCACTCTAGAGGCGGAGCTTGCAGCGGCGGACTGCCACCTTGCGGCGGTAGAGGGGACTGAGCCGGCACCTTAATTGTATCTTCCCCCCTTTTTTTTGATGTCTGGAGTGTATGGATTTTGTTACCCCAAGGGCATGTCTTGGACTCTTTTTACAGAGTATTAATGAACTCCAGATCCTTTGTTTACTGGGTTGTTCCCTCCCTTCTTAGATGGAATGGAATGATGCACGTGAACTGACGACCACTTAGTGTTAGTCATGCTTGCTTGTCCTACGATGCATCACCATGAGTGATGACATGAATCGAGTTTAAGGAACTCGGTGTTAGAAGTGGGAGGTTGAGTACTGGGTAGTAGAGGAAAGAAGGGCTATATGTGGGGGCCAATCCTCCTGGGAGATGAAAGCCCACATGCCGGGGAACCAATGTAGGCCCGTAAGAACGGGGCAACTTGCGTGATTTAGGGTTGTTGAGGTGATTCTGGAGGGTGTATATTGACCCTGAGCTGGATAGTGGAACATTGGCTAACATTATGCTGTCAGCCAAAGAAAATGGAACTCCTACGTGTCTGGGAAACTGGGATTGAACCAGCTGGATGGCCTAGGCGAACATGGGAACCAAGACCGGAACTGGAAAAGGGACTGTGACTAGGAAAGGGGACTAGCGTTGAAACCAGCTGGGTGATCTAGAAAGGTGCGATGGTTGAGAACTGGAACTGAGCCAGGTGACTAACCCGAAAGGGCGTTATAACCACGACTGGAACTGGGGGCTGGGTGGCTAGACCGCAAAGGCATCGTAGCTGAGGTTGGAGTTGAGGACTGGCGGCTGGGCCTATGGAGGCGTTCTAGCCGAGGCTGGGATCGGAAGCTGGGCGGCTAGCCTGTGAAGGCGTTGTAGCCAGAACTGGAGATCGACTGGGCGGCTGGCTTGTGAAAGAGTTGTAGCCTGGACTGGAACTAGAAGTTGGCGGCTGGCCTGTGAAGGCGTTGTAGCCGAGGCTGGAAGCTGGAGGCTGGCGGCTGGCCTGTGAAGGTGTTGTAGCCGGAACTGGAACTGGAAGCTGGCGGCTGGCCTGTGAAGGCGTTGTAGTCGAGGATGGAAGCTGGAAACTGGCAGCTGTCCTGTGAAGGCGTTGTAGCCGAAACTAGAAACTGGAGACTGGCGGCTGGCCTGTGAAGGCGTTGTAGCCGAAACTAGAAACTGGAGAATGGCAACTGGCCTGTGAAGGTGTTGTAGCCGAAGCTGGAAACTAGAGACTGGCGGCTGGCCTGTGAAGGCGTTGTAGCCAAAGCTGGAAACTGGAGACTGGCAGTTGGCCTGTGAAGGCGTTGTAGCCGAGGCTAGAAGCTGAAAACTGGCGGCTGGCCTGTGAAGGCGTTGTAGCCGAAACTGGAAACTGGAGACTGGAGACTGGCGATGACCGACCCTCGGGGGTGTAGTGGCCACCATTGTCGTGAAGTGATGTTGAACTCACCATCGGGACGTGTCATGGCCGATGGCTTTGTAAGTGAAAAGTGGAGAGGGAGAAAGTTGTTTTTTTTCTCTTTACCAGCTCTACCGCCCTTGCGGGTTTTCGCCAGAGCTGGCCCCCTTTAGCTTTTTCCGGTGCGCCCTTACGGGTTTTCACACTGAGAGGTTACCCGATTTTGCCTGGGGCGCCCTTTCGAGTTTTCACCTCAGCTGGGTTGGTGTCAATTTTTGCCCTTAGTCCCCTCGTAGAGGGAGTTGACTGAGGCCGCCGGGGTATCTCTATTTTTAACCCCATTTTTTTTGTTTCTTTCTTTTTTCTTTTGAGAATATCGTCCATAGCCTATTGTTGTCAGGGGACGTAACCTGAGACTGGAAGGTGTGGGTGGCTGAATATTGTTCGACCACTCTTAAGGGTTTTTAGAAATCCTTAAGCCATGGTGGCGAAAGGCCACTTTGCCATGTCAAGGTATGACTGGGGTTGTGACTAGTGATTCTGGGGTTGTATGGGGAACTGGGATTATGATAAACGAGAAGGCTCTGGATTTACTGGATACGTGGGTTGTGGGGGTAGGGAATAGTAAATGTCTGGGAATGAGTAAGGATGCATGTTTACCGAGACGGTAACTGGAAGGTTGACTGTTACAGGGACTGGTTGAACCGCGACATTGAGGTGAGGGCCAGAGGTTGGCCAAGCTGAGCGGGAGTAATGTAGGGTCAACTGGGGGATTGAAGGGCTTGCGCCGTAGCAATGTAAGTGGATTGGGGACTGGTTCTGGGTGAGGCTGGCGGCCCACCAAAGGACAGGTGGAAGGCCGTTTTGATTGGTAGGGAGAAGAAGATTTTCTCGTTATCGGCTCTACCGCCCTTTCGGGTTTTCGCTAGAGCCGACCCCCTTCAGCTTTTTTCGATGCGCCCTTGCGGGTTTTCACGTCGAGGGGTTTCCTAATTTTGCCTGAGGTGCCCTTTCGGGTTTCCACCTCAGCCGGGTTGTTGGCCTTTTTGCCCCCAGCCACCCCATTGTGGTGAGGATGACTGGGTCTGTCGGGGCATCTCTATTTTTAACCCCATTTTTTTATTATGTTGTTTTTTTTGACTTACCTGAGTGCCTAGCGGCTAGACTGGTGTCAGTGCAGAGGTGCTCGTGCTCCCATAGTGACGGGAACGAGGGCAGGGGACCAGTTCCCGCGGCTGCCTGGCGGTGATTCCGAGGAGCCGAGCTAGTTGGTTGACTGGGAATTGTAGACTAGAAGGACCGGCCGGTGGGATCGTCCACGGGGGATGATCGGCCTTATTAGTAGTAACTGGGACGTGCGCCTCAGTCTGGCTGGCGTGCGAGCTCATGCTCTGGAGTGTAATATAGCTTCATGTGTTTGCCGTTGAGAGGCGGGAACGGTCTGTGACCCTTGTGATCAACAACCGTGTAGGCCCCACCCTCGTAGACATTCTGGATGATGTACAGACCTCGCCAATTTGGCTGTAGTTTTCCAATGGAGCACCCTGCCATGACCACTTTTTCCTTGATCATGACGAGGTCGCCTTGCTTGAAAGCTCGCTGCCTAACGAGCTTATCATAGGCCCGGGCCATGCGGGCCTGGTATGCTTGAAGGTGTTTGTACGCTTCGAGTCGCTTGCCTTCTAGGTCGGCGAGCTCTTCTTGCCTTCTCTGGTACTCATTTTCATCAGAACTGGCGAGGCCGATGTGGACTGCCACATGATAAGAGGCTAACTGGATTTCGATGGGGATAACCCCCTCTGACCCGTAGGTAAGGGAAAACGGCGAGCACCCCGTAGGGGTTTTGTAGACCGTCTGGTAGGCCCACAATGCCTCAAAGACCTTTTCACCCCAGTCGCATTTCCGGTGGCTAACCACCTTAGCCAGGAGCTTACAGAGGGTTTTGTTGAAGGCCTCCGCTAAACCGTTAGCCTAGGGGTTGTAGACTGAAGAGGTTCTCCAGTCGATTTGGAATTTGGCCGCTAACTGGTATATGGACTTATTCTTGAAGGGTGTCCCGTTGTCAGACACTATGCGACTGGGAGTACCGAATTGGTATATGATGTTGTGCCGGACGAATCTGGCAACGACTTCGCCGGTGACCTCTCGCAAGGGTAGAGCCTCCGCCCAATGAGAGAAATAGTCAGTGGCGGCCAAGATGTATTTATGGCCCTTGGAAGATGGCAAGAAAGGCCCCGCGATGTCCATGCCCCACTCAGCGAATGGCCAGGTGGGGGCCGTAGGACGCAGTGGGTTAGGAGGTTTTCTGGGTACCGAGCCAAAGGCTTGGCACTGATGGCATGCACGGGCATACTGGACGCAATCCGCGTACATGGTTGGCCAGTAGAAACCTTTGAGCTTGATGTTGTGCTTCATCCGATCTCTGACCTGGTGTGCACCGCACAATCCGAAGTGGACCTCCTGCATGATGGCTCGAGCTTCCGCTAGAGAGACACATCTCAGGAGAACCGACTTGTCCTTCTCATGGACGAGCCGATACAAGGAGTCGCGAATTAACTTGTAAGAGGTTGCTCGGTGGAGTAGCTGGACTCTTTGAGCTCGATCAGGGGGAAGCCACCCTTTCTTGAATTTGATGATAGGCGCATGCCAATCATCTTCTTCTGGAGGTGGGCTCTGGTCAAGGTCATGGACCTCATAGATGGTGAGACCGGTGTCGCCTTCGAGTGAGCTCGGCATCAGTCTCATGTGCTTGACGACGATGTCAACCTCACCCTCGGGCAGGAGCTTGATGGCCGCGGCCAATTTTACTAAAGCATCAGCCTGGGCGTTGCTGCTTCTGGGAATGTGATCTATTTCAAAGAAATAGAACTTCTGAGTTAATCTGGTGACGGCGGTGTGGTATGGAACCAACTCTGGCTTCCGCACGTCATAGATGCCGAGGACCTGTCAGACTATCAGCTGGGAGTCCTCGTAGGCTTTGAGGCATTTAATGCCCATGTAGAGAGCCATCTGGAGCCCAATGAGTAGAGCTTCATATTCGGCTTCATTGTTGGTTAGGGACTTCATGAGGGCGCAAGAGTTGTACAGAACTCCGCCCTGAGGAGTCAGGAAAACAATGCCGGCACCTGTCGTGGTGGTTGGATCCTGGTTGCTCCAGGTGATCCCTCGGGAAGCACCGTCGAAGTAGAGCTCCCAGCAAGGTATGCTGGCTGTGAGAGCGCTTGTCTGCCAATAATGCAAGACATCTCCGCTCTGTTCAACTGGTGGTTGTGATTGAGTAGCTAGGGACTCCTCATCCGGGAGCTCCGAGTTGAAGGGTGAATCATCTGGCACTGGATGGGCTGCCAAGAATTCAGCCATACCCTATCCTTTGATTGCTTTTCTGGAGACATAGGTAATGTCGTACTCCA
The DNA here is from genome assembly GCA_022559845.1 of Amorphophallus konjac. Taxonomy (NCBI): domain Eukaryota; kingdom Viridiplantae; phylum Streptophyta; class Magnoliopsida; order Alismatales; family Araceae; genus Amorphophallus; species Amorphophallus konjac. The sequence goes on from CM040120.1 coordinate 73,405,146, forward strand.
TCAACAAGAGAGCCCACCTCCCCAATCTGCCTGAGTGGATAGGCCGTCGAAGGAGATACTTCAGAGGGTCGTGCTTGGAGATAAGCTCGATTTGGTGGGGCAGGAGGTAATGCCGCAGCTTCTTAACTACGAACACTAATGCTAAGTAGACCTTCTCCATGGGGGAGTAGCGGTACTCGGTACTGATTAGTTTCCGACTGAGGTAATAGAGGGGCTGCTCTTTACCTTATTCATTAATTTGCACCAACAGAGCTCCCAGCGAAGCGTCCATGGCAGCAATATAAAGGATGAGGGTTTTACCCTTGACTGGTGCTCCCAGGACTGGGGGAGTAAGGAGGTACTCCTTGATTTGCTCGAAAGCCGCTTGGCATTCTGAGTCCCATGTAAACGGGGCGTCTTTCTTCGTCAGCTTGCTGAAAGGCGCGCATCGACCAAAGAGGTTAGAAATAAACCTCCGGATGTAGGTCAGCCTCCCTTGGAAGGACCTAAGTTCAGTGATGTTGCTGGGCGGTGGAAGCACTTAGATCGCTTTGATCTTGCTGGGGTCCACCTCGATTTCTTGGTACCTGATGACGAAGTTGAGAAATTTGCCGCTGGATACGCCAAAGGCGCATTTTATGGGGTTCATCTTGAGCCCGTATTGCCGGAGACGCTCTAAGACTTGGCGAAGGTCGCGCAAATGGTCTTCTCACCTTTTAGTCTTGACGATGAGGTCGTCGACGTAGCATTCGACGATGTTGTGTAGCATCTCATCGAATATTTTGGTCATAGCCCTTTGGTAAGTAGCACCGACATTCTTCAAACCGAAGGGCATGTGTTTGTAATTGAAAATCCCATTGGGGGATCTGAAAGCTGTGTGATTCTTGTCTTTGAGGGACATCCGGATTTGATTATAATCGGATGACCAGTCCATGAACGACAGGGCTTCATGACCGGTGGTCATATCGACCATCGTTTCAGTAATTGGAACTGGGAAGTCATCCTTGGGACAGGTTTTGTCGAGGTCTCGAAAGTCGACGCAGATGCGGACTTGACCATTCTTCTTCTTGACTAGGACTATATTGGCGAGCCAAATCGGGTAGATGCACGGCTCGATGAAGTCGACCTCCGCCATTTTGTGGACTTCGGCCGAGACCTGGAGCTCCAACTCGTGACGCATGCGTCGCTGTGGTTGCTTGATCAGAGCGATTGAGGGAGAAATGGCTAGATCATGCTCCGCTACGGAGGGGTCTAGCCCTGGCATCTTCTTGTAGGTCCAGGCGAAGCAGTCCTTGAACTCGAGCAGGAGTTGCTTGTAGCTATGCTTCTCTACCTCGGTGAGGAGGGCACTGACGAATGTAGGCTGAGGGGCTTCATCGTCGCCCAGGTTGATCTGCACGAGATCGTCGACGGTCGCCTGGCCGCCATCCTCTAGCTCGAGAGGAGCAGGTTCGAGGTCAATGAAATCCTCATCATCAGTGTCGACTTTGAATATTTCTTGGTTCTCGAAGCCACTGATTGATGCGGAAGGGACCGGCGAGTGGTTGTCATTGGAATCCACCGGGGATTGATCTGGGCCGTCGGCCTTAGGCCGACAGTCGTCAACTGGAGTTTCTGAGGTCTCCTCAGGGTTGCCTGGTGAAGCTGACCATCTCTCGCAGCTAGGGCCAGCGAGATCCTCCCCCTCAGGAGGGTTTATTATACTTGGTTCCTCGACTAGTTGAGAGACCGAAGACGCTTCTTCTGCTCCTTTGTCTCGGCAGGGAGGCGAAGAAAGCTCCCCAACATCTTGAGCCGGGGTTCCGGCTTTAGTGAAGGTCGGGATCAGGATTTCCTCTCCCTCATCTCTGGAGCTATCGAATTGAGCTTCGACTCTTGCTTGGTCGTCGGCTGGTAGTGCCAAGCCTACGACGTTAACTGCGTAGTGGATGCGGAAATCCAGGTTTTGGTCGTAGCCAAGCCCCCTGGTATCCTTGTGGAAGGACGAGGGTTGCCCCCGGACCTAGGAAGGGTCCCACAGTCGTCGGAAGTATCTTTGTTGGGCAGAGGTCTGTCACAGGGGAATGTGTTGTTTCAAACACATCTCTTGAATATGCGGCGACAGGTCGCCCCACACCTGAACTGCTTCAGGGGTATCATTGGCTCGCCTAGACCAGCTACGGTCGTCATCTGGCGGGGCTTGAGGGACCATGTCTCCTTTGTAAAAAACAATAGGTTTGTCCCTGTTAGCCTTCTTCTTGTTTCGACGTTGTCGCTTGAAGGTGACAATGAATGTTGTCAGCGACTCGACGCTGTGCTCCTCGGATGCACACGGGAGCTGGATGCAATCTGGGGGAAGGCATATACTCTTGCCAATAGCCCGGCTAATGAGATTAGCCTCGAAGTTGATATGGCACCTTTCAGGGTGATCTGGGGCTGACTTGGAACCGAGACACAACTTGTGAAGCTTGGCATTTTCCTCGTCAACAAAGAAGAGGTCATCATCATCTTCCTTTGAGAGCCAACCGTTGCTTTTGCTCTTGATCACGGGGTACAGACTAATCTCCTTGAAGTAGAGCGCAGTGTCGGCTAGGTTGCATTCTGCTGGTGTAAACGGTAACAGGTCTGCAAAGACCTTATGTTGCTCTCTGTCCTTGGCATATTTGATGCATTGGTGGAGAGTTGACGGGACGACCCAATTTTCATGGAGCCAAGGTCTGCCCAACAGCATCTTATAAGACGTGTTGGAGTCGATGATGTAGAATGTTGCCTTGGAGACAAAATCATCGAGCACTAGATCGTCATCTACCCGGCCGAGGCTATCCTCGGTGTTCTAGTTGAAGCCGGATATCTTGACCGCCTGGACCTTCTGGAGGTATGGGGTCAGATATAGAGACTTGAATGTCTTGAGCGGCATGATGTTAACAACGGCACCGGCATCCACCAGGATCCGGTTCACTTCATGTCCGTTGATCTTTCCCTTCATATAGAGAGGACGGTTGTGGCACGGAGGAGAAAGCAGCATGTCTTTCTCCGTGAAGGTGATGGTGGCTGAGAAGGCCCCATAGGCAGCCGCCTTCATTTCCGCGACATGCGCTTCATAAACTTATGGCTCTTGGAGTATTTTGATAAGGGTCTCTCTCAGATCTTTACTCCAAGCGATGGCTTCCCAAATTGAGATGTTGGTGGAGAAGCACTTCATCTAGTGGAGGACCTTCCGGTCACCTCGGGCTCGAGCATCCTTCAGAGAAGGTAGTATGTCAGGTTGAACCTTCTGCGAGCTGCCGTGTTGTTCCCCTACGGGAAGTTGCACTGCCTTGCCCTTATCACCGGGACCAGATTGACCCCGATCACCAGTGGGCGCTTGGAATACGGATGCCAATGATGGCTCTTCTGGGGGTGACTGGCTGGCTCATCCTTTCCAGACGGTCCCGCTTGCTCTGCTGTGGAAGTTGGTACTGGGAGGCTAGAAGTAGCCTCTTTGCTACCGGAAGGATCGAAGATGCCGGGTCTGCCCCGAATTTCTACTTCCAAAATGGGAGCTGGTTCCTCTCCTCGAAAGAGGATAACTCGCTCTGGATCGAAGGTGGACGGAGAGAGGGGTAACTCGGGAGTTCTCCCACGACCTCTACCACGTCCCCGACCAGGGCCCCGGCCACGGCCAGTGTGCTCTGGAGCTGGATGGAGCCCAAGGGGGGCGTTACCCTTTCTCTTGTCCGGGAGGCCACTGGCTCACCCTGCCGAGAAGTATTGATATTGTCGGGCGGTGGGATGGCCACCATGCTGCAGGTGCAGCATCGGAGCATTTCTTCCAGCTGCTCTGTGGTGATCTCCTCGTCTTTATGGCACAAGGAGAGCTCGTCAGGGATCACGAGTCTTTCGCCGTTCTTGAGCTTTTGGATCAACTCTTGGACCCAATTTCTGAGGCGAGCTCGTTTCTGCATTTTTTCCCACGGGATGTAGCTGTCGAGTGGGAGAGCCCTGGTAGGACGAGGGGGAACGTATTCTTCCAGGTCATCAATGAGCCGCGGGAGCCTTTGGAGAGGCGTTGGCTCGGCCGAGAATTGCAGGGCGGCTGCTTGTTCAGCCTGTTTCTTGAGCCGCCTTCTGAAGTTCTTCCTCCTATTTTTCTCTTGTCTCTTGGCGATAGCCGTCTCCAAGGGAGTAGGAGGGAGAGGTGCCAGGGCCAGAGTTGACAAATCTTGGTGAGGATATCTCCAAGCTGATGTCTTTGCAGGGTGAGGTCGTTGACTCTTCCTCACCCGGATTTTGATCCAGGCACCTTCCGCTTGTTGTATCTAGAAGGTGGCATTAATCGCCTGCTCGATCACCTCGACGGCAATTCCTGGTATGTCAGAATGCTGGGACTGGCGTTCGAAGACATGTTCGTGGTTTGGTGCCTTACCCACGGTGGCAGCGGGAGCCTACGAGGAGTCGGTAGGCTGGTACTGGCATCCGAAGACGTATGCGCAGTTTGATGCCTTAACCGCGGTGGCGATGGAGATGTCTTCCGCTGAGCCGGTACGTTGGGACTGGTGTTGGAGGACACATGCGCGATTTGATGCCTTATTCACGGTGGCGGCGGAGATGTATTTTACTGAACCAGTACGTTGGGACTGGTGTTGGAAGACATATGCGCGGTTTGATGCCTTACCCGTGGTGGCGGCGGCTTCTATTGAGAAGCGAGCAGAGAGGGACACTGGTCGTCCTACTCCTTAGACTTGCCTTTGCAACCATGCTGAGAGCTGGGCCTGGCGACCATTGACAGTGTCGTGGGACATTGTCGCTCTGCACAGTTATCCCGACTTTACGGAGTGGTGGAACCTTGTGGCGGTGAGCCCACCACTTGAATCGAAGCCGCTGAAGACTCCGAAGATGTCTTCTTTGTACTCCGGAATTTGTCAACAGGTAGGCGAAGAGGATCGGACAGACCCCCCGCTGGGAAGGTGTCACGAGGCTGAGGTGGGGCCTCACCCTATTTTTGCTTTCCCTTCCTATCCGCGGCTGTCGATGGCGGGGATAGGACAGGAGGAGGACCAGGAAGAGCTACAGAGCCTGTCGTCGTCTCTTCCACTAAAACATCCTCCTGGCCGAGGAGGACCCGGAGGAGCCTAGCAGTGTCTTCTTCAGGAAAAGGGAGAGACTTTATCTCCCGCCAGGGCCGCCACTGCACGGCCAAGGTGGCTGAGGTTGGCTGGCTAGCTGTGGATGTCTAGGAGCCGTCGAGGGCCGGAGGAGCAAGGGAATGGATGACGTTGACCAGAAGTTGGTCGGCTCCGTCTCTTGACTGGCATCCTACTCTCTACGCCTTCGCAATCGCTCCAGCGGTTCTTGGTTGTCAGTCCGGAACTCGAGCCATTCTGGAGGATGCTGGTAAGGAAGCCCATGCCCATTCTCTTGAGGAGAGTCTGGCCGCTCCAGTGCATCCTTGGCGATGCTCAGGGTCTCTTCGACAGCTTGTCGAAGCCTAACGAGCGACATGGAGTTTCCTTCCGCATCGATCTGCTCCCATTGGATCCGTTCCTAGATGAGGTATTGGACTTCCTCACGGGACTCGATCGGGTGGCAGATTCTGGTGTGGAAGGGGCAATATTGGGGGTGACTACGATCCCAATGGGTGTAGCCAGGAGGTGAGTCACGGGGCATGATTTGCCCAGTCTTGATGAGGATATCAAAGAGTCATCGGGTTCTCTCCCTAGGGAAGGAGAGAGGTCTCTGATCATGCCAAGGCCTCCACCCTAGATACCAGATCGAACGTTCCCTTCGACGGGCGCCGGGCTCCTTTCATTCGTCGTCAGAAAGAGAGAATGCGGCCATCATGTGGATGACATTGGCCGAGGAGTGAGCCACGCGTGCTGCTTTAGCTGGCCTGGCCCACGTATGTGGGTGTGGGGGATCGACGAGTCCGCTCTTCATCTTGATGAGGCCGTCTCGGATCAGCTTCTGTGCCTGAGTCTTGAAGACGTGGCAATCTTCAATTGAATGACCCAGCATGCGATGGTACAGGCAGTAACTGGGATCGTCGGTCTTCAGGGCCTCATCCGGCTTACGGATTTCTGGCAGTTCGACAATCTTCTGAGCCATGCAGAGGTCGAAGAGCATCTTTGTATGTTCTTTCTTGAAGGAGAATGGTGTCTTCATACGCTCTGAGAAAGAAGGAGCAGCTGGCTTGTCCACTGGCTTTTTGTCAGAGCCACTGGATTTCGCCGCTTTACTGGCCTTAGCCGCAGGGGTGAACTCTATGATATTCACCTCCTTACTGGGCTGGCGTTCTCGCACTTGTTTACCCTTTGCTGCAGTATAGCTTGGGTTATCGGCGAAGAACATCTCTCTCTTGGCGACCGTTGAATTGAGCTGGTCGAAGCCTTTGATATTGGTGCCGAGAAGCTTTTCGCTGACCTCGGCTGCCAGACCTCGACGGCATATAGTGATAGCGTCCTCCTGAAAGGGTGGATTGACGCACCTCATGCTGAGGTTTCGCCACTTCTTGATGAAGTCGAGGGCACTCTCGCCCTTTTTCTTCCGAAGGGAGCAGAGTTCGGCTAAGGAGACCCTTCGCTCGGTTGTTTGAAATCGGTCGAGGAATTTCTTCTGGAGATCGGCCCAGTCGATGACTGAGTTGGGCTTCAGACAGGAGTACCATTGGAAGGCTGTTCCCGTGAGCGAAGTGGCAAAGTAGCGGAGGAGATAGGATTCATCCAACGCCAACTCACCCATGGCCGTAACATAGTAGGCCAAGTGTTCTTGTGGCGACCCCTGCCCGTCGAACTTTTGCAGCATCGGGGGCTTGGAGTATTCTGGAGGAAGCTTCTTCAACTGGTGGTGAAGCGGGTAGGGTACACTGTAGAGGTCCACCGTGACCATCCCTTCACCATACTGGGCGAGCTTTGTCTTGATAATGCACTCGATCATCTGGCGTTGTGCCAAGAGATTTTCTGGCACTGGCGTGTTGGAGGCTCGTGGTTGAGCCTTAACCGGGGGCGTGCCAAACCCAGTTGTCAATGGGGTTCGGGTGATCGCTGCTGAGGTGTTGGCAGCATCGCGGGCCGCCGAGGGTACCGGTTCCTCGGCCTGAGGCCTAGTAGGTTGCTGAGGGTGAAGGTCTCACTCCTGGAGGAGGTCCTACAGGAGGGCCTTCAGATGCTGGTTATTCTTCATTAGGGTGTCGAGGGTCACTTCCTGAACCTCGTTCGCAGGCGGGTCATTGTTGACCGGCTCTGCATTGATAGGAGGGTCGCGGTCTTCCACCGGGACCTCTTCAGCGCGTTCTGATGCCTACGGTCCGACAGAATTGCCGATATGACCTGTTGAAGGAAGTGGCAGAGCCGGGTGGCGTGGCCTCCTGAAGTGATACAGGGGCTGGTTCAAATCTTCAGACTGGGTGTCTAGCTGGTGTCTAGTGGTGTAACATGCGAACACTCGAACATCATCATTGATAAACTGGGCCATCTGCTTCCTCCGCGGGTGTCGCTCGGGGCGGACAAGCGTCCCTAGTCTGTCAAAGACTGAGATACGTTGCAGAGGGGGCTCATTCCCGATGTTAGCCAGAGGAGAACCCTGGACAGGTTCCTGGATGGCCCAAGGACAGGCTCGCCTTTGCCTTGTGGATGTCAAAAAAAATGATGATGATCATATAGCATGCACGTCTTAGCACTCAAGAGTGAGTCAAAGATGGGAAGGCTGAATAAACCCTATGCTTCCTCCAAGAAGGATGAAATCCTACCCGGTGCTCCACTGCCCAACAAAGAAGCCCCTCGTGCTGAAGAGATGGCCCCCGCTCTCCAGTCGGCATTGCCGAAGGCCGAATCAAAACAAACTCAGGAATTCACACACATGTTCGGCACGCGCCGGAGATCACTCAAAGCTCAGAATCGGGATTTAGAGGCCCCGAACTAAACACCCCGGAGGCGGTGCATTACAGCTAAAGCAGCACGGGAGGACAAGCGTCCGTCTGAATAGCCGCGAAGCCAAGATGAATTCAAAACCGGCGTAGCCCGCACTTAAACCGGTGTGCCCTTGCTTGGCCTTAAACCGGCGCGCCCCTCCATCAAGCTTTAATCCGGCGCGCCCTTGCTTGGCCTTAAACCGGCGCGCCCCCCTTGCTTATGCCTAATCCGGCGCGCCCCTTGCTTATGCTTATTCCGATGCATCCCTTGCTGATGCTAGTCTGGCATGCCTCTTTCTATGTTGTTAATCCGGCGCGCTCAACACCACGCCGGTTTAACTCAAATAACATCCCATCCGCCAGCCGATACCCTATTTTCGCTTTAGCCTGGTGCCTAGAGGGCATTCAATGCTCTGCAGCTCTGTCTCCATGGGCATTCAATGCTCTGAAGCCGTGTTTCCACATCCGTTCGACAGCACAATGGCGAAGGCATGCATCGACGGTGGCAGCAGTAGCAGCAGATCACCCGACAAACCTGCGAACATCCCATCCTCGGATGAACGACAGCGTACGGCGCGAACCAGCATCGTCCAGCGCATCGAGTCAACTCCCGACTTTGTTGCGGACGAGGTGGAAGTGGCAGGAGTGCTCCCAGGCAAGCCATTCTATAAAAGGGAGCTCGAAGGTAGAGAGAAAAAGGGAGGAAGTTGAAGAAGAAGGGGAGAGAAGCTAGCACCCCCCGATGAGCGATTGAAAAAGAGAGGAGAGGGCCACCCGAAGAGAAGAAGAAGCTTGGTCCCCCAGCACCGGCAAGGTGAAGAAGGAAGAGAGAAAAGAGTGAGGGTGAGAGGTGAGTCGGAGGGGAAAGAGCATGTGCTCTCTTCCCCTCCTCCGTCAATGTATTCTCTCCCCCCATTGCAATGTATTTCATTCTTTTATCTCCAGATGAACCCCCTCTGCATTAGAACCTTCCCCCGTTTGTGTGGATGAATAAAAAGAAAAGTCCTCTTGCAAGCGCGATGTTCTTTGTTTAGCCTCTGCTCCCCTTTCTCTCGGTTTTCTTATCATCCAGGGACCTTGGAGACCTGCCTCTCCGTGGCACGACCCTCAGAGGAACCCATCGAACGGATGAATATTCATGGCCTCTTATGGCATACACCCGTCCCGCCTACGAGATCATCACCCTGAGTTGTTGGAACTCTTGGAGGCTTGTCCTCGAGTCTCCACATGCACTTATGGGTTAATGGAGGCTTTACTCCGTGTTTTGAGGTTCACCCCGGAGCTTTGCTCCGTTTGGTGTTCCCCTATTTGTCTCTGGCAAGCCTCAGTCCGGGGGAGGTGCTGCCGATTTTTTTTGCCAGGAACAAACGAATCAAACTGAACTCTCCGAGGGCCAGAGCAACCTACGCTTGAAGTCTCTGCATCGAACTGAACTACCCTGCACAACAAACTCTTCTAACGAAGCACTTGAATCTTCATGCTAATTCATCTTAATAAACAATCAAAATACTTAAATCTCCTCTCCACAAAGCTAATCCATCAATTGGACGAACAAACTAATCAACAAATCAACCCACGGGTGAAAGAAAGAAGAAATAGAGCACAAAAGAATGGAAGAAAATCTCATAAAACCTCGCAGGAGCTTAACCCGGCGCCCCTTAATCCGGCGTGGGCTAATCCGGCGCGCTACCCCCCCCCCCCCCCCGCGCCGGATTAGCTCCACACTCAAATCCACTTCGAAATTCTGGAGCTCAAACCGGCGCGCTATACTGTTCATTGCCCTAAACCGGCGCGCCCCCCTTGGGCTCCATTAACCGGTGCGCACCCCTTTGCTCCATTAACTGGCGCGCACCCCTTTGCTCACTTAACCGGCGCGCACCCCTTTACTCCATTAACCGGCACGCACCCCTTTACTCCATTAACCGGCGCGCACCCCTTTGCTCACTAAACCGGCGCGCACCCCTTTGCTCACTAAACCGGCGCGCCCATCCCTTGACCTCTCTCTTAAACCGGCATGCCTGAAAGGGAGAAAATGATTAATCAAATGAGAGAAAAGACTTAAGGCTAATGAATAAAACTAATAAAAAAGTTTCCCCCTTCCACAATCAAATTTTTGTTCCGGGGGCGCTGCCCCCGGAAACCCCCACAAGGGGCACTGCCCCCTTGACCCCCGTGACCTGACCGGGCAGGTCGAACCCCGCGACCTGACCGCGCAGGTCGATCCGCGTGCGAGGGCGCACGATGGCGAGTTCGGGCTCCACACTTAACAATTCACACCCCCGGACTGGGTGCAAAGAGAAAATCAATGATGCCTTGTGGTATCGGACGTGGACCTCGGAGCCTCCGACATGGTCATAGTTCGTTAACTCGACCCGCTTCTCCCGGGATCTAATCCCGCAACCCCACATTAAACTTGTCGTACTCACGACAGACATTTGCACGGATCCGCTCCCATCACCGTCTTGTTTTCTATACGGACCTTTGTCCTAACATAAAAATGTTCCGTGTATGACCAACAAAATCTGGATGGAATGAGACGGCTCTCGCCTTCCCCAAACCCTACGTGTGGGAATATCAATAAGACCTTCGTGAGTCACGAGTGGACATCGGGTTCGCCCCAACCATGGTCATCGCCTGACCCACATCCTAGGCCTATAGCCGGCTATCTCTGCACACATCTTTGTTTTGGAATATAGTCTCGGGACACTTTCCCGCTGCCCTTCGGCACCAGAAATATTAATGATGCCCACGCAAGTCTCGTTTGGACCGCGGGAGGCGCCCCCGGAATGGTCCTGACTCGATCTTGCACCGGGCCAATAAACTCGCTGATTTCTGACCGCTCTAATCGGGATTCAACCGAATGTCTTCTATCCCTTTAAACAATAAATTTGTCATACCCTGGCATACATATGCTCCAGCTTTCCCCGTGATGATCACGATTCTCTGAAGCCGGACGCTCGTCCGAATATCAAAATGGTCCCTTGAGTGACCGACATATTTCGAATGCTTGTTTCCCTAGACATAGGGCTTTCCGACTGATTCGAGACCGCTATCGGCTTGTTTCTCTCGATATATTTTCCTGGCCATGAGGCCCCTTTTCCCGGTGATTAATTGTCACGCCCCGATGCGGAATCTCGGGACGTACGGTTAGAGGCACGCGAGCAAGAAAGAATTTAATATTCCGAACCATTGCAAACCATTGCACAAAAGGTTGGAAAAGGTAAATATCAGAGTTTTATTGATAAAAATTGAGTACAATGGGTAGAACAACTACATCCATATAATAATCAAACTAGAACAATTTCTCATTAATTCTACGGGTACAAACTGACTCAATAAACTAAAACTATCTCTCGATATCACTCCAGTCCATCCCTGACAAGTTCGTCACCTGGAAAGAGGGGAAACAGTAGGAGTGAGCTAAACGCGCTCAGTAGATAACCACAAACAGGTTTAAGTAATTAACCATTGATTTCCAATTTATATGAAATGCAGTAAATAAAGAATGACGATAGAAATAACTTGCAAAGTCAAGAAATATAGCAATTTATCAAGTAATGAACAAGTAAAGTAACAGTAAGAAAATTTGGCCAGCAAGTATGTTACACATGTAACCAGGTAAATACACACGAGTCGAGTATCCAGAATTTGTCGTAGACGTAACAAGTCAAGTCAAGTATTCGGGTGTAATGCCTCACCCTTGTCATAAACATCCCAATGGGCTCAATATCTTTTCGGGCGCTCTCCCCAGGACCAGACTGGGCCCTTATGATGCGATGGCATTTCATTTCAATTGGATCACCGATCCCCCGTCTAGACATAGTCAATTATGGCCAATATAATCAGATGAATTTCTGTCGGGTACAAGATGTAAAGGACGACACTTGTCTCCTTTGATTCAAGAGTTTAAACACAACGAAAAACCCAAAACAAGGTATTCGTACGGCAATCACTGGGCCGTACTCTTATGAGTAACGAGTCACGGGGCCAAGAATGAACGGGTGACAGTAAGCCGTTCGAGAAAGAGAAGTAAGTTCCGAAGAACGAGAATATACGAACCATTTGGGTCGTATTTTTCAAGAAATACGGTTCTAGAGAATCCGTATTAAGTATAATGATCTAAATATAAGATAATTTATGTGAAATATTTACCGGGTTGCCAATAACAATTAAACCAACCAATTTCAGTTTAATGTCCATTGGTCAATTCCGGGCTCAAGTATGACCGAAGATTATCCAAGGGTAATCGGTCAATTTATCAAGTTAAAACGATAGTCATGATGTAACCGTAATTTTACCACGGTAAATTGTCTCACGGTAAAAATGTGAAGTTTACCGGATAGAGTGTCCGGTTAATTGGCCAAAGACTTGCCATAAGTTGGCCAATAATTTTCTGATTTACAGTAATTTACAGAAATTACCTACGGTAAATTTTTAGCTTATGGTAATTAGCCAATTTATCCAAAGTTACAAGTGAATTACAATAATTTTCACTTTAACAAAATAGATACTGCAATTAATAGAAATTTACTCATCTCATTATTTGTTATTTATGTGGATTATCAGTTTTTACTATTTAACATTGTTAAATGGGTCAGAATAGCAAAAATCAGGTTTTCTGGAAGTTAAACAGTTTAAAATGGGCCGTTAAACCTATTGGGTGAAAATTGGACCAGAAATAGGTTTCTGTTAAGCGGTCTAAGTACGGCCGTTTTCAGGAGAACAGCGGTCTGGGAATGACCGTTAAATGGATAAACAACGGTTCCCTAACAGCCGTTCTAGTCTGAGGAATTTACCTTCGGCTGTCTGCTAACACACGTCGGTCAGGGGCCGTTTCTAGGGTAAAAGGGTACAACGGTCATGGTAGGGCCATTTATCATGTAAAACGGTCGTTTTCTAGCCGTAATAAAAAAAAATACACTTAAATGATAATATTACTAAATTTATTCTAAAGCGGTCTCGGGTTGACCGTTATGCATATACAACGGTTTGGGGTGAACCGTGGAATGCCAGGGGACAAAACGGTTCATGAAAGCCGTTAAGACGTACTCTATGGCGGTCGTTACGGGGCCGTTAAAGTAAATAAACGGTCCGTGTGGAGCCGTCTTTCTCTGTAACACGGGGATATTGAAAACAGAAGTATAATCCGGTAATAGGGCTTCAATTCATGAGTTTAAGCATGCAAATGGATAATAAAACATGATTTCTAGAAGTTAACAGCATGCCCTTTCATTCCATTTATCAAATTTGAGGTTTGTGCCATGGTTACCTACCTTAACCAAGGAAGGAAAATAAGAGATGTCTTGAGGAATAAGATGAATAGTGATATTTGCAGAAGCCTTCACAGCACGTAGCAGCAGAGTCTCCTTTGTTTAGGCTTAAGGATTGCTAAGGAAGGCTTAAGGGGGCTTCTATTTATAGTTTTCATTTGAGGGAACGTGTGAAATCTTCACACACTTCACACAAGACTGGTCAGAGCCGCAAAACCCATCCCTGCGTCCAAGCCGTGTTCTTGCCGACCTAAAACACGTTTTCACGTGTTCCACAAGGTAGGTTAGTCTTAAGCTAAGCCTAATCCTATGGATTAAGGAATAGTTAACTAAAACCTCCTTTAAATGTTACCAAACGATTTTTAATGAAATTGACCCAGAAGACAAAATTGCTAATCAATACATGCCCTTTCAGATTATGATTTTTATAGAATTTTATCACGAGGTTTAAGGTTAATCTCCTAATCTTAAGATTAACATAATAATTTAACTCAAATGTTCAACGGTTCAATCGATAGAGAGAGTTTCTGATTTTTACCGATGAAACTCCAGAAGACAAAGTTGCTAAGAAAAATACTCTCTATCAGATGTGATTTTTGTAGATTTTTCTACGGTAGTTGTATTTTCGGGTGAATAGTGTTTTCCGCGTTTTTAAGTCAAGCTTAAATCATCGATTAAGCCATGTAACTGATTTTATTAGGGTCAAGTATAGAAGACTAAAGTGTTTACCATAGTGTTTACTAATTAACTACCATTTTTAAGTATTTTCATATGATAGTCAAAAAATTACGATTTACTATTTACCATAGTTACGATTAAATTTTTTTTTTTTTTTTACTATTCACGAAATTAAATAATTGCACAGAAACTCGGGGTCTTACACCCTCCCCTACTTAAAGAATTTGGTCCTCCAAATTCACTGGACCAAAATACGGTAAAAATATCGCTTACCTAGAGTAGATCGGGATAACGCTTCCGTATAGCGTCCTCGGATTCCCATGTAGCTTCTTCTATTCCACGCCGACTCCATTGTATTTTAACCATCGGTATGGAACGATTCCGAAGTTGTTGCTCTTTCCGATCCAGAATCTTCACTGGTCTTTCTTCATAAGACAAGTCCTTCTTCACTTCGAGGTCCGCATGTTGAATGACGTGACTAGGGTCGTACACGTATTTCCGAAGCATAGAAACATGGAACACGTTGTGTACTCCAGCTAGTTGAGGAGGTAAGGCCAATCTATAGGCGACTTCACCCACTCGATCAAGGATCTCAAATGGACCAATATACCTTGGGCTTAACTTGCCATGAATACCGAATCGGCGAATACCTCTCGACGGAGAGACCTTCAAAAATACATGCTTGCCAATCTGGAATTTCAAATCTCTTCTTCTATTATCAGCATAACTTTTCTGCCTTGATTGAGCTACAAGTAACCGGTCTCGAATAATTCGAATATTCTGTGATGATTCTGAGACAAGATCCGGTCCAAGCCATTGCTTCTCGCCAATCTCATCCCAACATAATGGAGAACGACAACTCCTTCCATACAAAGCCTCGAAAGGTGCCATTTGTATGCTGGATTGATAACTATTGTTATAGGCGAATTCTATCAATGCCAAATGATCACTCCAGCTGCCATCGAAGTCAATCATACAAGCTCTCAACATATCTTCCACAATCTGATTTGTTCTCTCGGTCTGTCCATCTGTCTGCGGATGAAATGCAGTACTGAAATTCAGACGGGTACCAAGAGATTCTTGCAAACCCTTCCAGAAATGAGATGTAAATCTCGGGTCTCGGTCAGACACAATGCTGACTGGAATACCATGAAGTCTAACCACTTCCTTCAGATATAATGCTGCTAGAACATCAACCGTCCACTTGGACTTAATAGCTAGAAAATGGGCTGACTTAGTCAATCGATCCACGATGACCCATATTGCATCATAGCCACCTCGAGTCTTAGGAAGACCCATAATAAAGTCCATACCAATACTCTCCCACTTCCATTGGGGAATATCAAGTGGTTTCAATTTACCTGCCGGTCTAAAATGCTCGGCCTTTACTTGTTGACAAACAAGACATCTGCTTACAAAATCTGCAATTTCCTTTTTCATGTTTGGCCACCAAAATGTCCTCTTCAAGTCTTTGAACATCTTAGTGCCTCCCGGATGGATAGTGTATCGGGATCTATGTGCTTCTTCAAGGATCCGATTCTTTATATTAGCCTCATCCGGTACACAAGTTCTACCTTGAAACACCAGTCTTCCATCATTGGCTATCGAGAAGTCAGGTCTGCCACTTAAGTTTTCCTTAATCTCGACTAGCTCGGGATCAATATCTTGTAATAGCTTGATTTCCACTAACAGTTCGGGCTTGAGTTGCATCTGGGAAATCAAAATCCGATCATTATCAATATTGAGATCCAGACTAGCCATCAGCTCTAGTAACTTCCATTCTTGTAACATAAGACTGGATAACTTAGCCACAGGCTTCCGACTTAACGCATCAGCCACGACATTGCCTTTGCCAGGGTGATACTCGATAGAGAAGTCGAAATCCTTTATATATTCCAACCACCTTCTTTGCCTCATGTTTAATTCCTTTTGAGAAAATAAGTATTTCAGACTTTTGTGATCCGAAAATACCGTGAATGATTCTCCATATAAATAGTGCCTCCAAATCTTTAATGCGAATACTACGGCTGCCAATTCCAGATCATGCACGGGATAATTAACTTCATGCTTCCTTAACTGCCTGGAAGAATAGGCAATCACCTTGCCATGCTGCATAAGCACACAGCCTAAGCCAATACCAGAAGCATCTGTGTAGACCACAAAACCGCCTTCACCCGAAGGTAAGGTCAAAATAGGGGCAGTAGTCAAACAATCCTTCAGAGTTTGAAAACTCCGTTGGCATTCAGCTGACCACTCAAACTTGATTTCTTTGCGGGTTAATTTGGTCAAAGGTACCGCAATTTTAGAGAAATCTTGAATGAACCTTCGATAATAACCAGCCAGGCCAAGAAAACTCCTTACTTCAGTAGCATTTGTAGGCTGTTCCCAATTCTTGACTGCTTCCACTTTAGATGGATCCACAGAAATTCCATCCTTAGTAATAATATGTCCTAGAAAGGACACTTCACTCAGCCAAAATTCACACTTGCTGAATTTGGCATATAATTGGTGATCTCTCAATAATTGAAGAGCCGTTCTTAGATGCTCGGCATGATCTTCTTCACTCTTTGAGTAGATCAAAATGTCATCAATAAATACCACGACCCATTGATCAAGATAAGGTCGGAACACATTGTTCATAAGTTGCATGAAAGCTGCCGGTGCATTCGTTAACCCAAAGGGCATAACGACAAACTCAAAGTGACCATATCGGCTTCGAAAAGCTGACTTGTAAATATCATCTTCCTTAATTCTCAATTGATGATACCCAGATCGAAGATCGATCTTAGAAAAATACGAAGCTCCAGCAATCTGGTCAAATAACTCATCAATCCTCGGCAGTGGATATTTATTCTTGATAGTTATCTGGTTGAGTTGCCGATAGTCGATGCACAACCTCATCGAACCATCTTTCTTCCGAACAAACAATACAGGAGCTCCCCAAGGGGAAACACTCGGGCGAATAAAACCCTTCTCGAGTAATTCTAACAATTGTTGCTTCAATTCCCGCAATTCCGCAGGAGACATACGATAAGGGGCTCTGGAAACAGGAGATGATCCAGGAATAAGATCAATAGAGAATGTAACTTCACGCTGAGGCGGAAGTCCTGGTAACTCCTCTGGAAATACGTCCGGAAATTCCCGAACAATAGCAATATCCTTAATCTCGATCTGCTGTTCAGGGGACGCATGAACAAAAGCCAGAAAAGCTTCGCATCCACGCCTCAATAACTTGTCAGCACGAAGAGTCGAGATAAGAGACACCGGACTAGGATGTTTCACTCCTTTGAAGAATAATCCGGGGTGCTTAGAAAAAGACACCGAACAAGAATTGCAGTGAACATTGACCTCATACTGGGCCAACCAGTCGGCTCCTAGGATTACATCGTAATCCTTCATGTCTATGCAAATCAAGTCGGCTGGAAAATTCCGATCATTCACCATAACTTTACTAGAAGGATAATAATGCTGAATAGCTGAACTGGTCCCAATAGGGGTTGATATCTCTAACGGAGAGTCCATCAAAACAGGTTCTATAGCTAATAACTTAGCAAATCTCCGGGATATAAAAGAATGTGTTGCACCAGTATCAAATAGAACAAAAGCCGGAAAGTCGGATATAATGAGAGTACCTTCGACGAGTCCACCATCCTCGGAGATACCCTTTTCCTTTGTATGAAGAGCCTGGAGCCTGCCTTGAGGCTTCTTGACGTTTAGAGGTTTTGCCGGAATAGCTTGTTCCGATAATAAGGGGCAGTTGGGAATGCGGTGCTCCTTGCTTCCACATCGCAAACATGCACCTTGCTTGCGCCAACAATCCTCCATTTTGTGACCGGGACGATCACAATATCGGCATACGCCTTTGAATGGAACCACAGAATCAGGTTTCTTGTCTTCTTGTCTTGGCGCCTTGCCCTTCCACGAACCAGAACCAGAACTAGAACCAGTACTAGTGAAAGGTCTTTTCTTGTTAGGACCAGTGCCAGAATCAGTCTTATCATTCTTGAGTGCCTTCGGTTGATTCTTCTTACTACCTTGACCACGAATCCTTTCCGTCATTTCCAATGTATCTTCTAATACTTGTGCCTTTCTTACCATCTCAGAATATGTAGAAATTTCCAGTGGTGCCAGTTGATTAATATAATGAAGTCGAAGACCGTTAAGGAAACGCTTCGCCTTCATTTTCTCAGTTGAAATGAGATGTCTCGCATAACGAGAGAGTCTTGCAAACTGGGCTTCATATTCTGATACCGATAAGCTTCGCTGCTTCAGAGCTGCGAATTCCGCGGCCTTCTTTTCTTGCACGCGATCAGAAAAATATTTATCATTGAAGAATTCCTCGAATTCCTCCCACGAGACTTGTTGGTCACCGAGAGTCGGTTTAATAGACTCCCACCAAGTACGCGCATCACGTTCCAGTTGGAAAATGGACAAGAGAACACGCTCCTGGTCAGTGCATTGCATGACCTCAAAAATCCTTGCCATCTCGTCGAGCCAGTTCTCGGCTTCATCAGGATCGGTTGAACCAGCAAACCTAGGCGGGTTCATCCCTCGGAAATTCCGATACAATTCACCAGTACCATGAGCTGCGCCATGAGGTGCCGCTCCGGCTCCAGCTCCTGCCTGAGCCAATGCATTCAAGGCTTGCGTAAGTCCTTGAACCGTACGTTGCAAATTCCTCATCTCAGCACGATTGGCTGCCATTTCAAGTACCTATAAGGTAATCCGTTGTTCATGAGTCGATTATTATGAGTCGATTATTATGAGAAAAGAATTCTCAGATGAGATGAGAGAGAAAGAACTAGAGGAGTGAGACACGATTACGATTAATAGCTTAACCCGATTTCTACCCAAATCTCACAAGGTCTAGTTTTTCCTAAACTTATAGGAGAGAAGGAAACCTAGGACAATTTTAACCTAAATTTCTAGGTCAAAGCGACCTATGCTCTGATACCAACTAAACTGTCACGCCCCGATGCGGAATCTCGGGACGTACGGTTAGAGGCACGCGAGCAAGAAAGAATTTAATATTCCGAACCATTGCAAACCATTGCACAAAAGGTTGGAAAAGGTAAATATCAGAGTTTTATTGATAAAAATTGAGTACAATGGGTAGAACAACTACATCCATATAATAATCAAACTAGAACAATTTCTCATTAATTCTACGGGTACAAACTGACTCAATAAACTAAAACTATCTCTCGATATCACTCCAGTCCATCCCTGACAAGTTCGTCACCTGGAAAGAGGGGAAACAGTAGGAGTGAGCTAAACGCGCTCAGTAGATAACCACAAACATGTTTAAGTAATTAACCATTGATTTCCAATTTATATGAAATGCAGTAAATAAAGAATGACGATAGAAATAACTTGCAAAGTCAAGAAATATAGCAATTTATCAAGTAATGAACAAGTAAAGTAACAGTAAGAAAATTTGGCCAGCAAGTATGTTACACATGTAACCAGGTAAATACACACGAGTCGAGTATCCAGAATTTGTCGTAGACGTAACAAGTCAAGTCAAGTATTCGGGTGTAATGCCTCACCCTTGTCATAAACATCCCAATGGGCTCAATATCTTTTCGGGCGCTCTCCCCAGGACCAGACTGGGCCCTTATGATGCGATGGCATTTCATTTCAATTGGATCACCGATCCCCCGTCTAGACATAGTCAATTATGGCCAATATAATCAGATGAATTTCTGTCGGGTACAAGATGTAAAGGACGACACTTGTCTCCTTTGATTCAAGAGTTTAAACACAACGAAAAACCCAAAACAAGGTATTCGTACGGCAATCACTGGGCCGTACTCTTATGAGTAACGAGTCACGGGGCCAAGAATGAACGGGTGACAGTAAGCCGTTCGAGAAAGAGAAGTAAGTTCCGAAGAACGAGAATATACGAACCATTTGGGTCGTATTTTTCAAGAAATACGGTTCTAGAGAATCCGTATTAAGTATAATGATCTAAATATAAGATAATTTATGTGAAATATTTACCGGGTTGCCAATAACAATTAAACCAACCAATTTCAGTTTAATGTCCATTGGTCAATTCCGGGCTCAAGTATGACCGAAGATTATCCAAGGGTAATCGGTCAATTTATCAAGTTAAAACGATAGTCATGATGTAACCGTAATTTTACCACGGTAAATTGTCTCACGGTAAAAATGTGAAGTTTACCGGATAGAGTGTCCGGTTAATTGGCCAAAGACTTGCCATAAGTTGGCCAATAATTTTCTGATTTACAGTAATTTACAGAAATTACCTACGGTAAATTTTTAGCTTATGGTAATTAGCCAATTTATCCAAAGTTACAAGTGAATTACAATAATTTTCACTTTAACAAAATAGATACTGCAATTAATAGAAATTTACTCATCTCATTATTTGTTATTTATGTGGATTATCAGTTTTTACTATTTAACATTGTTAAATGGGTCAGAATAGCAAAAATCAGGTTTTCTGGAAGTTAAACAGTTTAAAATGGGCCGTTAAACCTATTGGGTGAAAATTGGACCAGAAATAGGTTTCTGTTAAGCGGTCTAAGTACGGCCGTTTTCAGGAGAACAGCGGTCTGGGAATGACCGTTAAATGGATAAACAACGGTTCCCTAACAGCCGTTCTAGTCTGAGGAATTTACCTTCGGCTGTCTGCTAACACACGTCGGTCAGGGGCCGTTTCTAGGGTAAAAGGGTACAACGGTCATGGTAGGGCCATTTATCATGTAAAACGGTCGTTTTCTAGCCGTAATAAAAAAAAATACACTTAAATGATAATATTACTAAATTTATTCTAAAGCGGTCTCGGGTTGACCGTTATGCATATACAACGGTTTGGGGTGAACCGTGGAATGCCAGGGGACAAAACGGTTCATGAAAGCCGTTAAGACGTACTCTATGGCGGTCGTTACGGGGCCGTTAAAGTAAATAAACGGTCCGTGTGGAGCCGTCTTTCTCTGTAACACGGGGATATTGAAAACAGAAGTATAATCCGGTAATAGGGCTTCAATTCATGAGTTTAAGCATGCAAATGGATAATAAAACATGATTTCTAGAAGTTAACAGCATGCCCTTTCATTCCATTTATCAAATTTGAGGTTTGTGCCATGGTTACCTACCTTAACCAAGGAAGGAAAATAAGAGATGTCTTGAGGAATAAGATGAATAGTGATATTTGCAGAAGCCTTCACAGCACGTAGCAGCAGAGTCTCCTTTGTTTAGGCTTAAGGATTGCTAAGGAAGGCTTAAGGGGGCTTCTATTTATAGTTTTCATTTGAGGGAACGTGTGAAATCTTCACACACTTCACACAAGACTGGTCAGAGCCGCAAAACCCATCCCTGCGTCCAAGCCGTGTTCTTGCCGACCTAAAACACGTTTTCACGTGTTCCACAAGGTAGGTTAGTCTTAAGCTAAGCCTAATCCTATGGATTAAGGAATAGTTAACTAAAACCTCCTTTAAATGTTACCAAACGATTTTTAATGAAATTGACCCAGAAGACAAAATTGCTAATCAATACATGCCCTTTCAGATTATGATTTTTATAGAATTTTATCACGAGGTTTAAGGTTAATCTCCTAATCTTAAGATTAACATAATAATTTAACTCAAATGTTCAACGGTTCAATCGATAGAGAGAGTTTCTGATTTTTACCGATGAAACTCCAGAAGACAAAGTTGCTAAGAAAAATACTCTCTATCAGATGTGATTTTTGTAGATTTTTCTACGGTAGTTGTATTTTCGGGTGAATAGTGTTTTCCGCGTTTTTAAGTCAAGCTTAAATCATCGATTAAGCCATGTAACTGATTTTATTAGGGTCAAGTATAGAAGACTAAAGTGTTTACCATAGTGTTTACTAATTAACTACCATTTTTAAGTATTTTCATATGATAGTCAAAAAATTACGATTTACTATTTACCATAGTTACGATTAAAAATTTTTTTTTTTTTTACTATTCACGAAATTAAATAATTGCACAGAAACTCGGGGTCTTACATTAATCAAGGGTGTTCCCCTCTTCGAGGGGATGTAAATGACGCCGTGACCTTTATGACGCGGCGGGTCTCAGTCCCGACACGAACCACACAATCGTCTGATTAGTCAGATCGAGCGCATAATAAATCGTCACTTTGTGACTGGCACGCCCATGCACTTAATAAACGCCAATAAACAAATAAACAATGATTATTAAATAAAAAGTGCGTCCACATGCCTCCGCTTGCTTGCGTGGGGGACATTGGATGACTGGGCATCGTCAGACTGTGCTACTGTAAGGCCAGCCGCATCCTGTCTGATGCCGCGTTTGAGTGCTCGCAGGGGGTTGGTGATATGCACCCTTCGAACTACTTGAGATTCTTCTAGGGTGACCCAGATTCTTCTCAGTTTTGATTGCTGGTCTCCCTTGTTGCCGTTTTTCCGACGAGTCATCTTGGGAGGCCGTGTGTCTAGCTGCGGTGGGTGCCCCCGGGCTGCCGCCGAGGAACCCGCTCCTTTGAGCTTCGCCCTGTCCTCTCGTGTTTGACGTAAGAGGTCAAAATGATTGGAAGTGGGGATGGTGGGAACAGTCCATTCTTGGGGTATAATTGGCTCACCCCCGTCGAGATGGATCTACAAGTCACCGACAAGGACCATCTTTCCGGAGTTGCTGGTTGCAGCAGTGAGTCGCCTGCTTCTACGGCCATGGCGAGGCTTCTTCTGAGGAGCTGAGGAAGACTCCACCCCAAGATGGTAGACCGAGAAGACATGGCCCGGAACGACCAGAAACATGAAGCTGTCAGTCTGAAGTGTCGGGATCGGTCCCCGGGGTAAGTAGCCCGCACCGATAGTCGATGGCTGGGTGACTCGGGTGTAAGCCCTCGCCCGCGCTGATAAGAGTGTTACCGATGCTCGAGATGACACTCTTGCGCCGGAAGGCGTAATCGTTGGAAGTGCCGGGGTGCCGATGCCCCTAGGTCGAGGACCTGTGGTAGGTGCCGGTGTAGTCTAGGCTCGGGTCGAAGGACCCGAGGAAGGTGCTGAGGAGCACTGCCCCCTGGGTAGGAGACCCACGGGGAGAGCCGGTTCAAATGGAGCTCGTGGCCGGGGTCCCGAGTGCACTGCCGGAGAGCCGCGAACTCAGGGATGGGAGCCCATGTCGAGTGGCGGCCTTGCCGGGATTTGGGATGGGAGACCCGATGCAGATGCTGGGAAGCCGTAGACCCGGGGTTGAAAGACCGTGTTGGGTGCTGGCTTTGCTGGGGCTCGGGGTTGACGACCCGAGGTGGATACTGAGAAGCCATGGACCCGGGGCTGGGAGCCCGTGTTGGGTGCTGGCTTGGCTGCGGCTCGGGGTTGAAGACCCGAGGAAGATACTGGGAAACCGTAGACCCAGGGCAGGGAGCCCGTGTTGGGTGCTGGCTTTGCTGGGGCTCGGGGTTGAGGACCCGAGGTGGATGTTGAGAAGCCGTGGACCCAGGGCTGGGAGCCTGTGTTGGGTGCTGGCTTGGCTGCGGCTCAGGATTGAGGACCCGAGGAAGACATTCGGATGGTGACTGAAGTCCGGGGCACGGGGCCCGTGTTGGATATTGGACGGGGCTGGCGTCAGGAGCTGATTTTCACCCGAACCGGCGTTGATCTAGGGGCCCTGTAGGGGCCGGCAGTGGTAGTCCGGCACCCGGTACTCTGCACTCGGGCGGGGCACTGGAGCTGGAAACGCGTATGGCGCATTGGCCACAGGGGCCACTGGAGAGACTGGAGTTGGCTGAGAAGCAGCCACGGGGATCATACCCAGAAAGCAAAGCGATCCGATAACCGAGGCGAAGCTACCGAAAGTGATCGGCGCCACTAAGTAGCCCACCCGGGCGTGGGTGGCGATGATGTTGGGACCGTAGGTGACAGCCGCCATAGTTGCCAGAGTGTTGAGTGCTACAGAGGCGACAGTCCCTAACAATCGCTGAGAGCGGCCCGACGATCGGAACACGGATTAGAGGCTACTGGAGAATGCGCACAAGTACCCTCCTCTACCTCTCTTGCAAGGATAGGGAAAGGGCACCGGGCTTCAAGGCTGGCACAGACTTTTTTTCAGCAAATAGAAGGAAGGCGGGAGACATCCCACCGGGCATGCCATCCTCTCTGTTGCGTGGGTTTTTATGCCGGTTAACCGGGGTGAAGGAAGGAATGCAGCGGGGAAGGCAAAATATGGGAGTTTGATGTACCTCAAGTATCCTCCTTACGGTTGCATGCCTCTCACGGCGGTACCGGGCACTCTCCTCTTACGGAAAGTCGAAAGGGGTGGAATGGCACGGGAATGTCGGGCAAAGGGTTAACCGGACATGGTGCGGGTGTGCCAGTCGATCTCTCGACAACCACTCATGGAACCAAGGTTTGACCGGGGAAGTGCCATCAGGGCGCGGCACGTGGGCTCAGGGGATCGGGCAACACGTGGAGAGAAGGGGTTCCATGGGTGCGAGTGCGTAGGCGATTGCGGGAATCGTGTATAGGACATCTTTCCCCACCGGCAGCAAGCAACCGGTGTTTATTTACATCGGATTGAATCCGAATACCTTCGTTCCATGCTGAAGAAAAGTCTGTATATGTGTCTGAAGCCATGGGTGGAGGGCCGGGCGCATTCAACAGCTGGGGGTACGTGTTAGACTGAGGGGCGTTCACTGGAGTTGGGGTATCAGGCATGAATGTCGAGTGGTGTGGGTAGGAAGCTGGAGGCCCGAATACGGGCGTATGTATTTCATTGGTTTTACGATGAGCCACATGGGCTTTACAAATGGACCAAGGAGGCCGAAGTACAACGGGCGCAAGCCGCGGGACATTTCCGACACGTGAGTCCGCCCCCGGGTCATTGCGTGACAAAGCGGGTGTCAGCATGTTCTACTGGAACTCTTGACAGAGGAGTTGGTGTAGGTCCGGCTGCCTTGGTGGTCAGAACGGACATGGCTGGCACCTGGCGGAGGTCGTACACGGCTCAAGGCGAGCGGTCGGGTCCGGGTCTCGGACGGCGAGTGCTGTCATGCTGGAGAGTCAAGGTTGGCCCCGGGACAATGATTCCCGGCCAGAGGTCCGACTAGACTCACTTCGTCAATCTGAGGGGCCGACAGTCGACTGGAGGATGAACGGTGGGCACGCCGATCCGTGTCGAGGGCCGACACAGTCATTACGCGGTACCCTTCGTCACCGCGGTGAGTGCCGTAAGTCGACGTACACGGGCGGACCTGGGGCACGGGCGTATTCGCCGTTGGTAGGGTCATCTTACACGAGGCAGGGATGCACTTGGCATGAGACGGCTAGGCACCATGTGAGGGGAGTACGTGAGACATACCCTCGGCGTGTCTAAGCCGACTAGCAAGTCAATCGCGCGCGCACTTGTCTTCTCGCGTTCCCGACCCTTGCCCAAGGCCTCGGGAGTCCGAGGGCGCGGTAGTTAGGCCGGGGAAGTTAGCTCGTCCGTGCGTTGCTTCCTTCCTTCACGTGTTGTATCCCTTCCTCCTCTTTTTTTTGGTTGGTAAGGGGGAAAATTTATAGAAGTTGAAGGGGTGGGGGTGGGGTTTAGGCGGACCAAGTTGAGGGTCCAACTTGGTCCGGGTAAACCCCCCAAATAGTGTTTTTATTTTTATTTTATTTGAATTTTTTTATGTATGTGTTTGTGTGCGTGTAGGAGTGGAAGGGGTGGGGTTTAGGCAGACCAGCTTGGGGGTCCAAGCTGGTCCGCCTAAACCCCTCCCTTGGCGGGGTTTAGGCGGACCAGCCTGGACCCCTCCCAAGGGGGTTTGGGCGGACCATGTTGGTCCTTTTTTTCCTATTTTTTTGTTTTAAAAATCTTTTTTCTTGTTATACAAGGGTTTAGGCAGACCAGCCTGAGGGTCCAGGCTGGTCCGCCTAAACTTGCCCCCTTGGGGGTTTAGGCGGACCAGGTAGAGGCAGAGAGAGGGAGTGGTCCCCCTTCTATAAAAACCCAGTTTTTGTGTATTTAGCCCCACTTTGACTCAGTTCAAACGCTAGAATACAAAGGACACGGGCTTGGACTGGCTGACTGGCTGCTTGTGTGCGTAGACCGAGGGATTGACGTGTGCGACCCCGCGTATTCCTGGGACTTTGTCTTCGCAAATTCTTCCGTGTACGGGTACGATGAACGAGCTTTACATGAACCTCGGACCGCATTTGCACGAACAAGGACTGGGGAGGGCTGTCGGACCTCCGGGCTGAGGAGAGGGCGCGGCCCCCCACGGGGAGTTCGCTCTCCCTGGGGGCGCAGCCACCCCCTGGGGCGCACGGGCCCCTGGGCAAAGCCGTAACCCCGGGGGATGGCCCCCGGGGATCTTCCTTCGTCGTCTGGGGATATCCCTTGGGGGATATGATGTTTCGGGGTAATAAAATGGCCCATGGGAGCCATTGTTCTTCGAGTTGTAGTGACTGCTCGCAAGGTGTTCGGGCGAATGCCCGACACACCCCGAGTTGTCGAACGAGCCGCGTAGGTGGCCGACGGGCCTCGGCTTTGGCCAAGGGCTAAGGGTAGGAGTCCGTTGAGGCTGGGAGGAGGCACCTTGGGCCGATGAGCCCTACCTCGAGCTACGTGCTATATTGTACGGTGGGTTGGCAGGGTAGCCTCGGGTTGCCCCGAGAGCCAAGTTCGGCGGCTTGTCACCACGTGTCTGAGGGTCGAGGGTGGCCCCGACTTGCTGGGGGGTCGTTGTAGGACCCAATTGGTGTATTGGGACCATGGGATGGCCCATGGGTTGGTGTAGAAAGGTTGAAACACGTGCACCCACAAGGTGTTCGGCGGAATGCCGAGCACACGTGTGTGAGCCGTACACGTGTACTACGGGCCTCCTGAGCCTGTGGTTGACCTATTTGGGTCTCCCTTTGACCTTGGAGGGTTGAGGGAAGGCGTTCCGGGGTAGGCCCCTAGCCTCTTCACTGAGTGCCATGGGGCATGGCTTGTAGTCGGAGTGTCCCCGGGACGGCCCGGGTGACTGTGTAGAGTGCGGAGGAAATCCGTGACTTATGAATCAGGAGCGACCCCGATTGATTGCTAGGGCCGTCGTGCACCTCGGCCAACGTGCTTGGGCCGTCGGTCGGGCCCACTGGGTTGTCAGAGGGGCCGGGTAGCCCATGCCTTGAAGGTGTTCGAGGAAATTCTCGAACCCCTATCTCTGGGTATTTGACTGGGGAAATAGTCCGAGCACAACAATAGCGCCCAGGTCAGGGACGCTATATTGAAAGAGGGCAGGGTGACAGTCGTTGTTTCATTCATGTGATATTTGAACGTGTACAGTAGCACTTTTTAAATAAAAAAGATTTTGCAGGAATGAATATATGGACGGGTAGAGAAAAATAGCAGGATTCTAGCAGTGTACTCATGCATTAGATTAGACATCAGGATTCATGGTTATTAAATTTTGAAGATGGTGTTCTTATTTAATTACTGAAAGAATAACGACTGCGTGTACAGTCATTTTGATGAAATAGCACCCTATAAAGGGGCGCCCTTTTACTGAAACTCAGAGAAACAAAATAGAGAGCTACTGAAATCATACTAAAGGGCCTATATGCATGCGTATGATCTGAGATTTATTAAGTTGGGCTTGGTACTTGAGAACACCTACCTCTTTGGGTTGATTTGGATTGACGAATAGAGAAGAAAATATGCAGTAGCAGCGCTGCAATCTGGCAAGAATAGGGGAAGAAGGCAATTGCAGCTTCACAGCAACAGGACGTAGAAGATGGAAGCTGTAGCAACGGCAGCTTTACTCGAAGGAGAAATGGTAGAAAGGAGGATTCTTTTCTTCACGCACAGTCATCGGGTGAAGAAAAGAACAATTTGCCAGAAGATGAAGTAGTAGGTAGAAGCAAAGCTTCTCCACGTTCACACCAGGTAGCAGTCGAAGTAGGCAGCAACCTCGTCCAACAAGAGGAAGAGGCCAGTAGCAGTAGGCTTCTCTTCACGGAAAGAAGCAGCAGGGACCAACAACCTCCACTCCGCTTCCGAAAGAAGAAGAAATAGGAGAAGAGAGGAAGAACACCGGAGGTAGATAAAGTAGTAGCCGGTGTTCGATCGATGGGGTAGGGTATTTATAGAGAAGCAATCCTACTACAGAATTAGAGTTCGATCGGAATTAATATTTCCCACGTAAGAATCCTATTGAAACCAAACCTTCCAATGTATCAATCCTTCCAGATCGACACCTTCCTGATCAATATCCTACTTCCCAGTTCGAACGAAACTCTGAAATCAAAGTTTCTATTTTTCCTTTTGCAGGGATATAGCGCCCATTTAAAGGGTCTTCATTTCATAGAATAGTGCCCTAACAGGATGCGCCCTTCACCTTTACCCTGATACGATACGAATGTTGTTTACAAGTGCATGTGCATGAAAATAGCACCCAGTCAAGGGGGCTCTATTTCTCAAAATGGCGCCCTATCAAGGGGCGCCCTTTCCCTTGGCCCATTTGGGTTTGAGTGTAAGGCCCATTAGAGTGCGAGGTGTTTTGTGTATGGGACCTGGCCTTGGCTAATTTGTAGGTTTTAATTTATTTAGGATTTCTATTCCTTCAATTACTAGGGTTGCTACACCCTCCCCCACTCAAAAGAATTTGGTCCCTAAATTCAATCGTATTTAGATGTGGAGGTGGCAGAGTTCATACCATTTAGAATCGGTCGGGGAATCGCTTCTTCATGGATTCCTTGGTCTCCCATGTGGCTTCGTGTTCTGAGCATTTGCTCCATTGAACCTTGATCATGGGAATTGTCTTGTTCCTTAGTGTACGAACCTCGCGATCAAGGATTTTCAATGGCTTTTGTTCATACGTGAGATCCTTTTGTATTACCAGGTCTCCATGATCTATGACATGGAATGGATCATGCACATACTTCTTTAACATAGAAATATGGAACACGTTGTGAACCTCGGACAATTGAGGAGACAAGGCGATGCGGTAGGTAACCTCGCCAACTCTTTCTAGTATCTTGAAAGGTCAGATATACCTTGGTGTAAGCTTGCCCTTAACACCAAATCTTCTAATTCCTCGCCCTGGAGAAATCTTAAGAAATACGTGATCTCCGACTTGGAATTCGAGATCTCTCCTCCATGTACCGGCATAAGACTTTTGCCTAGACTGAGCCATTTGAAGTCTTTCTCTAATTAGCTGGATTTTTCTGTGGTGTCTCTCACCATGTCTAGGCCTAATAGTTGTTTCTCGCCAACTTCATCCCAGCATAAGGGTGATCGGCAACTTCTTCCGTATAAGGCTTCGAAAGGTGCCATTTGAATGCTTTCCTTGTAACTGTTGTTGTATGCAAACTCGACCAAATGCAAGTGATCATGCCAGCTTCCGTTGAAATCAATGATACAAGCTCTAAGCATGTCTTCTATCACTTGATTCGTTCTTTCGATCTGACCATCCGTCTGAGGATGAAAGGCTGTACTAAAATTGAGTCTTGTTCCCAATGAATGTTGTAGACCCTTCTAGAAGTGAGAAGTAAACCGCGGATCTCGGTCAGATACGATTGAAACAGGAACTCCATGTAGTCTAACTATTTCTTAGATATACAAGGCAGCAAGGACATCAACTGACCATCGGCTCTTGATTGGCAGAAAGTGAGCTAACTTGGTCAAGCGATCAATGATGACCCATATTCCATCATGACCTCCCTTAGATTTCGACAGACCCATTATAAAGTCCATACCGATCTCCTCCCACTTCCATTTAGGAATATCTAGAGGATGTAGCTTACCAGTAGGCTTTTGGTGTTCCGCCTTGACTTGTTGGCATGTGAGACAACGAGACACAAAGTCCGCTACCTCTCTTTTCATGTTGTTCCACCAGAAGGTCCGTTTCAAGTCTTAGTACATCTTGGTAGATCCGGGATGAATCGTGTACCTTGACCTATGAGCTTCTTCTAATATCTTCTTCTTTAGTTCTGGATAATCTGGTACACAAGTTCTTTCTCTGAATAATAACCTTCCATCTGATGCTACCTTGAAGTCTGGTCGTTCTTCTAGCTTACCCTTGATTTCTACTAACACCGGGTCGTCGTCTTGAAGTTCTTTTATCTCATAGAGTAGATCTGGTTGTATCCTTATATGTGATAGGGTAATACATCCATTCTCCTTGTCCATACTTATGTTGAGTTTAGAGAATTACTCTAGCAATTTCCACTCTTGAATCATACAGTTGGCTAATAAGGCTCTTGGCTTTCGACCAAGGGCATCAGCTACAGGATTACCCTTTCCAAGATGATATTGTATTGTGAAGTCGAAATCCTTGAGATATTCGAGCCAACGCCTTTGTCTCATATTCAATTCCTTCTGAGAGAAGAGGTACTTGAGACTCTTGTGATCGGAGTATATAGTGAATTGTACTCTGTAGAGGTAATGTCTCCAGATCTTTAATGCAAACACTACCGCAGCCAATTCTAGGTCGTGGATTGGGTAGTTCTCTTCATGCTTTTTCAGTTGTCGGGATGAGTAGGCTATGACTTTTCCTTGTTGCATTAACACACTTCCGAGGCCAATGCCCGACGCATCGGTGTACACCTCGAATTTCTCTCCGTCAATTGGTAAGGCCAGAACTGGGGCAGTAGTCAAGTGATCCTTTAGAGCTTGAAAGCTTCTTTCGCAGTCTTCGCTCCACTCATAATGGATCTCCTTGCGGGTTAGCCTAGTAAGTGGCACGGTGATTTTTGGGAAGTCCTCGATGAATTGCCAATAATAGCCTGCAAGACCCAAGAAACTATGGATCTCGCTAGCATTGGTTGGCCTTTCCCAATTCTTCACAGCTTCAACCTTTGATGGATCTACTGATAACCCATCTTTGGAGATCACATGTCCTAAGAAGGATACTTCTTCTACCCAGAACTCACATTTACTGAGCTTTGCATATAACTGATTTGTCCTCAATATCTGTAATGAAATCCTCAAATGCTCTTCATGTTCTTCCTTGGTCTTTGAATAAATCAGTATGTCATCAATGAAGACTACAACAAATTGATCCAGATGAGGCCTGAATATACTGTTCATTAACTACATAAAGGCTACAGGGGCATTTGTTAGTCCAAAAGGTATAACAACAAATTCATAGTGCCCATACATGCCCCTGAATGCGGTCTTATGAATGTCCTCATCTTTGATTCTCAGTTGGTGGTATCCCGACCTGAGATCAATCTTCGATAAATACTTGGATCCGGATATCTTATCAAATAGCTCATTGATCCTCGGCAGTGGATACTTGTTCTTTATCGTGAGGTGGTTCAACTGTCGATAGTCGATGCATAGTCTCATTGATCAATCCTTCTTCTTTACAAATAACACGGGCGCTCCCCACGGGAAAGTGCTTGGTCTGATAAATCCTTTCTTCAAAAGTTCCATCAATTGCTCCTTTAATTCCTTGAGCTCGGCAGGGGACATCCTATACGGTGCCTTGGAGACTGGACCAGCACCAGGGACCAGGTCGATGGTGAAGGCCACTTCTCTTTTTGGGGGTAATCCAGGCAAATCCTCGGGGAACATGTTAGGAACTCCAGAACTATTATAATGTCTTTTCTCTTGGACCCCTTAGTCTCTTTTACGGTGAAAAAAGTAAGGAAATATACACACCCTTTCCCTATTAACTTACTAGCGCGGAGGGCCGAAAGAAGAGGTGACTTGTTCCGACTCTTTGGGCTAGTGTAAACAAGTTCCGGAAACTCCTTAAAAGTAACCTTGCCGTTACGGCAATCTACAACTGCATTGTGGGTGGACAGCCAATCGGCTCCTAGTATGACATCATACCCTTTTAAATCTAGGCATATTAGGTCAACAGGTAGATTTTTCCCTTTTTGCACAACTTCACAATTCGGGTAGTAATGTGTAATATCGGATTCTTCTCCGATCGGAGTGGAGATAACTAAGTCTAACCACTCGGGTTCCATAGATAGAGGATCAACAAACTTTTTGGAAATAAAAGAATGTGATGCACCAGCATCAAACAAGACACGAGTTATGTGCAAGACAAATGTCGTTTAAAAATTCCGTGTCACACACAATTTCAAAATTATTTACCGCACTCACTCACTTAAAAGATTTAAAAATCAAGTAAAATGATGAGAACGGGTCGATCCCACGAGGAGGAAGAGACTTTTGTTAATTTGGAAAACTTCTTATAATTTTTTTTAGAAAATCATGGAGTGAGTAGGATAAAGTAAAAACTTAAAACTGCTTGAAATAAATCTAACTAAAGAACGTTGGAGGGTTGAAGAAGAGAAAATTGGTAGAGAGAGAGACGAAGAGAAAGAAATAAAATTACACAAAATGAAACTTGTATTGCTATGAATTAAAAAGTACAATGTCTATGAAAATAGGGATGACAACCAATGTAAACTAAGATAAAAGTTAAGAAACTAGAGCTATGAAAGGATGATGAACGCCGTCGTCTCCTCCTCGCCGAGCCTTGGAGAGGATCGCTCCGCCTTGAAGGAGATCGTCGTGGAAAGAGGTGGATGAAGAAGTCATCGTCGTCCACGTCACGAGCCTTGGAACGTCACCCGTCTTGATGTGCACACCGCCGTAAAAGGAGAGTTGTGGAGGATAAACTTTGGAGAGGAATATAGAGGGGAATGTGGAAGGGTTTGTGTGGAGATGAAGAAGGAAGATGATGAGAAAGTAAAATAGAAATACTAAAGATAGAGTAAGAATGAAATTAAAATAACTTTGAAACCAAGAAGAATTAGAGGATGACAGAGAATAAGAAGTTGAAGAGGAGGAAGAGAGGAAGAACTTTGATGAAAGGAATGAAGAGAGAAAATGTGAGGAAGAGGGTGAAATCGGAGGAAGAAGGAGACAGTGGGAAAAATGTAGATGGACAGTAAAAAGTGTAGAACAGAAACTTATAAATTTGAGAATAACGTGAAAAAGGAGGGGAGTTATAGGAAGAGGAAGAAGAGATATGTGAAGAACTTTCAAAGATCTACAACTTTTGTGAAGAAATCAGAGGGAGAAAAAAATCACAAAGGGGAGAAAATAGGAGAAGAATAGGGGGACCTAAGTTCGGGTGAATAGTAAATGTGGAAGATAGAACCTTAAAAACTAGAAGATAGCGTGAAAACTAAGGGGAATTAGAAACTGACGAAGAAGACAAAGTTGGAGAGCACTTAAAACGGAAGAACTTTTGTGAAGACATCAAGAGGAGAAGAGGAAAAGAAGGAGGTGTAATAAGGGAAAGAACAGAGAATCAATGTTGGTTCGCGGATGAATAGAAAAATGTGAGGGATAGACTTTTAAAAACTGGAATATAACGTAAAAACTAAGTAGAACTAGAGGAAGGCAAAGATGAAGATGTTGAAGATATTTTAAAAACAAAGAACTTTCGTGAAGAAAGGAAGAGGAGAAAATGAGCAGAAGGGGGAGAAATCGGTCACCTAAGGTTAGGGGGAAAGAGTGAAAAATTGTCAAAAGAAAAACTCCCCTTCTCCTCCTTGTCATAAGTTATTTATAGGGAAAGTTGGGTCAATGGAGAGTGAATATTGTATCAAAAGGAGATGGATGGCTGACATTTAGGTAGAGGATGATGTATGGGGGAAAGGAAAAGGAGGTGGGCACCCCCCTCCTTGGACTTTGGGCACCCCCTCATCATTTCTCCCCTTTATTTCAAACTTTGAATTTTCTTTTCCCTCCAACCAAAATATGTGCTTCTTCTCATCAATTTTAAACTTTTAAAATTTCTTTTCCCTCCAACCAAAATATAAACTTTGATTTTTAATTTCCCACTAACTAAAATATGTGCTACTATGTTTGACTTGGTCAAAGTGGTGATGACAGTTTTGCCCCCGAAGTTTCTTACAATTACCTTCAGTGTCATACACACACATAATTATAATTTAGTCCATAAAAATTATCATAATGTGCACATAAATCTCAAATACTCATGGTTATGTAATGGAGAATTAATGCTCGTGGCCCTCAACTTCAATTTATTAAATAATATCACCAAATTAATCAATTTACGTGAAAGTTCCAATTTAAACGCGGAGTTGAGATTAACTATGAAATATGCACAATTACCTAATTATATGCACATAAATTGTTGTTCATGCGATGAATTATCATAAAAAATGGACACTTATCACACCCCCCAACTTACTCATTGCTAGTCCCTTAGCAATGTAAATAAATTAAAATTTAGGACTAACAAGAGTTTGTAAAATTCATACTCTCATATCCAGCTCTCCCTTCATAGAATCAACCAAAGATTAGGAATCTGGAATCATTAATGCACACTAGTCTTATGTAAGAACTTAATAGTACATGATCAAGAATTCAAATCAAAGCTCAATAGCACTTGTGCATGTGTAACTACCAAATCCACAGCTTAGACAATTTCATCCCCCTTTCACTATTCCAACCAAATGCCTTTCAACCCTGCACCTCTTAGATCAGAGCATTAAGTATATTAGCTTTTTGTCTACCTTATTGTTTTATCCCTTTGGGATCTTTTATACCACACATGATGCTGCACTACCCTTCACAGCTCAACGTGAACCTCGACTCTTGCCTTAGGAGAAGCAGGCCCGGTTTCGCAGATCAAGGTTCCCTTTTCCGTTTTACGCGAATCTCAACACGTCTTAGGTGAAGTAGACCCGGTTACTAATACTAGGGGCATTTTTCATGGTGTGTTTTTTTTCTTTTTTTTTCTTCTTTTTTTTCATAGTGCCATTGCGCTTATTTGATAGATAATTTGGCAGAAAACTTTGTAAAAAGATATCTTTTCTTAAGAAGTGTAGAATATCAGACAACATACCAAAAATAGTAGAGGGTTTGTCTTGCTTGTTTCATTAGTATGCAACGTGAATTTCTTTTTTCTAAAGTGCACATGAACTTTTAAGGTATTCTTATATCAGTTTTTCATGGCTAGATTGACTAAATTTCTCATCATCCTTCTCCCTAGTCTTTTCTATTCCAGAATTACTTTTAATTTAAGCATGAATCATGAAACTCAAAATAAGGTTTACATCTTTCTACTTTCATGCAAGAATGCGGGATATCAAGCAAGAACTCATATCGGGTTGTATGAAATGAAACATTTTTTTTCTTCCCCCCCCCCCCAACTTGAATGACATTATCCTCAATGGCATATGCAATAAAAAGAAAAGAGAACAAGTAAACAGAGAATACAGTTGGGATGGAAGGATACAACCTGATGGGCAGGGCAAAGTGCTCCTTTATTGACATGGATGACGATGGCTCCTCCTCTTCTTGACCTGACGATTGAAAAATACACTAAAATACAAAACATAAAATAACAAAAATATTGGGTTGCCTCCCAGAAGCGCTAAGTTTACCATCTTCAGCCAGACACATGAAACCTCAAAAAGAAATTCATTCTTGATCACATAATGATGTGGATTCTTTTGGTGATAACAGCTTATTTTCCAAGTATGGTTTTAACCTTTGACCGTTAACTAGTAAAAATATGACTATTTTGTGGATTCAGAATTTGAACGGCTCCATGGTCAAATGCCTTAACAACAATGAACGGTCCATCCCATCTGAATTTTAACTTACCTGGGAACAAGCGTAGCCTCGAATTGAAAAGCCAAACCTTTTGATTAGCGTGAAAAGTTTTCCTATGAATATGTTTATCATGGAAAACTTTGGTTTTTACTTTGAAAATTTTGGAGTTTTCGTAGACCTCATTATGCAGTTCCTCTAATTCATTGAGTTGTAGAGCTCTTTGGGACCCAGCTTGAGTGAGATCAAAATTTACTTGATTAGTGGCCCAATATGCCGTATGCTCAAGTTCAACCGGTAAGTGGCAGGCTTTTCCAAAGATAAGGCGATAGGATGACATTCCAATAGGAGTTTTGAATGCAGTTCTATAGGCCCATAGTACATCATCGAGTCTCTCGGACCAATCTTTCCTATCCGGCCTAACTGTCTTATGCAGAATGTTCTTAATCTCCCTATTGGAAACTTCTACCTGGCCACTGGTTTGGGGATGATAGGGGGTGGCGAGCTTGTGAGTAATGCCATATTTTCGGAGTAACGCTCGGAATTGAAAGTTCGTGAAATGAGAACCCCCATCACTGATCATAGCCCTGGGACATCCAAATCTGGAGAAAATGTTTTTCTTCACAAATTTCATCACTACATTGTGATCATTTTTCCTTGTGGCTATAGCTTCAATCCATTTTGAAAGGTAATCGACCGCCACCAAGATGTATTCATTCCCAAAGGATGGTGGAAACGGTCCCATGAAGTCTATACCCCAAACATAAAAAAATTCCACAACCAAAATGGGGTTAAGTGGCATCATATCTCTCCTTGAATTATTGCCTACATCTTGACACCTCAAACATGTTTTTGAAAATTCATAAGCATCCTTAAATAAAGTGGGCCAATAAAATCCACTTTGCAACACCTTAGCTGCAGTCTTCTTTCCAGAAAAGTGTCCCCCACAAGCTAGATTGTGGTAAAAATACAAGACAGATTATTGCTCCTCCTCGGGGACACATCTTCTTATGATCTGATCAAGACCCATATAAAATAGTTTCGGGTCCTCCCAAAAATAGTGATTGACCTTAGCAAAGAAGTGATACTTTTCCTGCTTAGTCCACCTTCTCGAAATTTATCCTACTACCAAGTAGTTGACTATGTGAGCATACCAGGGTGTTGAGGTGTGAGAGATAGATAAAAGTTGTTCATCTGGAAAAGAATCAGACATGAGAGCACTCTCGGGTATCACTATTCTTGACAAATGATCAGCCACAACATTCTCTAACCCCTTCTTATCTTTGATTTCCAAATAAAATTCTTGCAGTAATAGAATCCATCGAATCAGACGGGGTTTAGCATCTTTCTTTGTGAGCAAGTCTATCAAAGTAGTGTGATCGGAATAGATAATGACTTTGGCCACCAAAAGATATGAGCAAAATTTCTCTAGGGCAAAAATAATGGCCATAAGTTCTTTCTCTGTGGTGGTATAATTCAATTGAGCATTGGCGAGAGTGTGACTCGCATAATAGATCACCACATGTTTCTTATCAATTCTCTGGCCTAAGACAGCTCCTGTAGCATAATCTGAGGAATCACACATGATTTCGAATGGTAGCGACCAATCTGGTGACTGCAGGATTGGGGCTTGAGTGAGGGCTACTTTAAGAGAGTGAAAAGCCTCTAGACAAGATTCATCTAGGTGGAATAGAGTGTCCTTGGCTAGGAGCTTAGTGAGCGGACGAGTAATGGTAGAGAAGTTCTGAATGAATCTTCTATAAAAACCCGCATGGCCAAGAAAAGAGCAGATTTGCTTGACAGACGAAGGGGGAGGAAGATTAGATATCAGATCAACCTTAGCCTTGTCTACCTCTATTCCTCTTTCGGAAATAACATGGCCTAACACAATGCCTTCTCTTACTATGAAGTGGCTTTTCTCCCAACTTAACACAAGGTTGGAGTCAATGCATCGTGCCAGCACCTTCTGCAAATTCTCCAAGCAGCAATCAAATGAGTCACCGAAGACTGAGAAGTCATCCATGAAAATTTCCAAAAATTCTTCCACCATTTCAGAAAAGATCGCCATCATACACTGCTGAAAGGTGGCAGGGGCATTACAAAGCCCAAATGGCATTCTTCTAAATGCAAACGTGCCATACGGACTTGTGAATGTAGTCTTTTCCTGATCTTCTAGGTAGATAGCAACCTGATTGTACCTGGAGTATTCATCCAAAAAGTAAAAATATATTTGCCTAGCCAATTTTTTCTAAATCTGATCTACAAACGGGAGAGGGAAATGATCTTTCTTTGTCATTGAGTTTAATTTTCTGTAATCAATACAGACTCTCCACCCCGTTTGTAGTCTCATTGGCACCTCTTCACCCTTCTCATTTTGAATCACAGTCATCCCGGATTTCTTTGGAACAACTTGTGTAGTGCTGACCCACTTGCTATCAGAGATGAGATATATGATCCCAGCATCCAACCACTTCACCACCTCCTGCTTAACCACTTCTTTCATGTTCGGATTTAGCCGACGTTGCATCTCCCTGCTCGGCTTGACATTGTCCTCTAAATAGATATGGTGCATACAAACATCTGGACTGATCCCCTTGAGATCTGCCACCGACCAACCTATTGCCCCCCTATACTCCTTAAGAACAGTTAAGAGTTGGGCTTCTTGTGCATAAGTGAGGTTGGAGGCAATGATGACAGGTAGAGTGTGGTTCGGTCCCAGATATGCATATTTAAGGGAGTCCGGGAGAGGCTTGAGTTCCAGAGTGGGAGGATGTTCCAGAGATGACATGATTGGTTCAGATTGAAGTGTAGGAAGTGGTTCTACCCTAGACCAGGGTGCAGAAGAGAGAGAAAAATCATGAAGTATGCTACTCTCTTCTAGGGTGTCCTCAATGTTATCTGGAATCACATCCTCAAAGATATCAATGACATTGAATTCCTCTCCTTGATCCGGATATTGAGATACCTTAAACACATTTAGAGAAACTTTCTCACCTCCAAAAGAAATATCCATCATTCCCGTGACACAGTTAATGTTGGCCTTAGCAGTTGCTAGAAAAGGG
The DNA here is from genome assembly GCA_022559845.1 of Amorphophallus konjac. Taxonomy (NCBI): domain Eukaryota; kingdom Viridiplantae; phylum Streptophyta; class Magnoliopsida; order Alismatales; family Araceae; genus Amorphophallus; species Amorphophallus konjac. The sequence continues at coordinate 73,443,478 of CM040120.1, forward strand.
CGTCCCAAAATAATAGAGGTATGTTTCAATTCTTGAGACGAGGCCATATCCAAAATTAAGAAATCCACGGGAAAATAGCATTCATGCACCTTAACAATGACATCCTCCAACAAACCCCTTGGAGTTTTAACCGACCGATCAACCAGTTGAAGGATTATTGAAGTGGATTTTAACTCCCCCAGATCAAATTAATCGTAAATGAATGTGGGCAAAAGATTCACGCTAGAACCTAAGTCTAGCAATGCTCGATCAAAAGTGACTCACGTGAGATTAACAAGGCTCTGGGGTCCTTCAATTTTTTTGGCAAATGATTCATCAAAATAGCACTCACATCTTCAGATAGGCGGATCTTTTGAGTTATCGCCTTGGGTTCCCTTTTTGGAGTGCACAGCTCTTTCAGAAACTTTGCATATGCAGGCACATGTTTGATCACGTCCAAAAGTGGAATATTGATATTCACTTGTTTAAACAATTCCACTAGCTCTTCTTGGTGGACCGGCTTTTTCTTTTGAGCCTTAAATTTTATAGCATCGGGAAAAGGGATCTTAGGAATATACTCTTGAGGGCCTTCTTCATCAACTTTTGCTTTTCCTTTATCCCGCTTGTTCTCTCCACCCTCCGGATTTTTCTTCTCTTGCACAATCACAGGCTCCTCATCCTCACTATCCCTTTCCACGTGGGCTTCTTGGCCAAAACTACTACCAACATCCTTAGCCTGATAAGGGTTATCTAAAATCTTCCCGCTCCTAAGGGTAGATATAGCCTTGGCGTTCTCAAATTGAGGGCCCATAGGAGGAGGAGGCTGAGGTTGATTATGTTGGGGAAGAATAGGAGCTCTCTGAGGGAAACCTGGAGGTTGATTCTATGGATTAGCCACATGTTGGCTAGGGAGTTGGCCAACCTCCCTCCTCATGCTATTTGCAGCGATATGCCCTATCTGATTTTTCAACTTGGAAATAGATTGTTGCTGAGTAAGGATAAGTCGTTAAAGTTGCTCGAATTTATCATCGAAATTGGCCTGAGTAGGAACTTGATTGAATCGATTAGAAGGATATGGATGATGTTGGCCCTAAGAAAATGGAGCTTGCTGATATGGGGCCTGAGAATAATGTGATGGAGTTTGAGATTGTTGCTGATATGCTGCATAAGATGGATTATGATGAGACTGAGCTTGTTGAGTTTGTTGAAAAGGAGATTGAAACTATTGGTGCGATTGAACTGGAGCTTGAAAGGGTTGTCTTGGAAAAGAGGGATTCGATTGGGTAGATATATTTTGCTGAGATTTTCAAAAAAAATTGGGATGATTTCTCCAACTTGGATTGTAGGTGTTAGAGTAAGGATCATATGCGGGTTTAGAGACACCCTGGGTCGCAAAGATCTATTCTTGGATAAATGGGGGGAGTTGGGCTGCTGTGGGACAGTCAATCACAGCATGATTAGGGCTTGAACAAAGAGCACAAATCTCTTCATTAGTGAGAGCTGAGAATGGTTGGGAAGCAGAAGGTACAGAAGATTCCTTCCTATTCATAGATAACAACTGGTCTAGCTTTTGGGCAACCAAATCAACCTGTTCCATCTTCTGCGCCAACAAATCCATTTTATTAAACCTTTGGGTTATGACATTGATATCCATCTTGTTCTCACACTCACCTTGGCTCTTAACTTCATAAAGTTCACCCCTCTTAGAAGGCCCAATCATTCTTTCATATGATGACAACAAGGCATGACTTATGAAATTTTCACTAAGTATTTCAAATAAATCGTAAGCCTCATCTTCGCTCTTACTCATGAATGTTCCCCCACATGATGCATCCACCATCTGTCTATAATTCTCCGTCAAACCCTCGTAGAATGCATGTACAATTTGCCATCTTGATAACCCATGGTGGGGGCATTTCCTCAACAAATCTTTCAGTCTATTCCACGCTTCATGGATATGTTCCCCAAGATTTTATGTGAATCCAGTAATTGCTCTTCTCATGGTATTGGTTGGTCCTATGGGATAGAACTTCTTCAAAAAATCTTTTTACATTTCCGCCCATGTATCAATGGTCCTACCCAAGGCTCCTAGCCAATATTTACATTTATCCTTGAGAGAGAATGGAAAGAGAGTTAGCCTAAGAGCATCATCAGAGAAATTCTAGATTTTAACAGTTGAGCAGATCTGAAGGAACTCATCAAGATATTTATAAGGGTCTTCATTGGGATTTCCATGGAAAGATGGCAACATTTGGATAGTACTAGACTTGATTTCATAAGGAACCGCCTGGCTCTGAGGTGCTTGGACATAGAAGGATGGTTGGTATTCATTGGGCAAGAAATAGTCCTTCATTTGCTTTGGAGGATCGGGATTCTCAGCCATTAGATTTTGGTGGTGAGGTCCTTGATTTTCGGCCATGAGATCTTGTTGGAAATCGTTCCCTGGATACAAGACTCTCTCAATTTCTTGAATGGGTCCTAGTAGGTTTGGATGTTGAGATCTTCTACCTTGCATAAACTAGGACGAAGAGAGAGATGAAAGAGATTTTTTTATGATGATTTTTGTTTGTTTATTTATTTTTTTTCTTTTTTTGGTTTTGATACAAACTAGGACGAAGAGAGAGAAGAGGAGACATTTTTTTTATTTTTTTTTTATTTTTTTTATGCAAACATAAACAAGTTGTCACACAAATTACCTAATGACCTAGATGTGATCTAGACCTACAAATTGGGTTTCACAAATTGGCTAAAGTGCAACTTGAGTTCACCCTTAATATTTTCACTTGCGAGGTAAGGGTGGGGTAGTGGGAGGCTCCCCTTACTTTCGCAAGGTCATAATTAAAAACCACTAACCCGCTTAAGGCGTTTGTCGTCCGACCATCTTACCTTAGACACCGATTTCACAAGAGAGTAAGCCCAAATAACACAAGAACCATAGTGTGAACCTAGGGCCAACGTCTACAGAATTTTATTTAGGGTCTAGGTGATGCAAAGATGAAGGAAATTATGATTTGTGGGCTAAGGAATGGTGATGAAATCCCCACCTTATCTTGCTTATGGGTGTTGCCCATAGAATATTTTTGAAATGATATGCAACAAATCAAGTTCAAACAAGGGGTTCTATGCAAGTATGCATGAGCATGTGATTAAGAAAAAGATAAGAAAAGAACTCACCATGCCCCTCGCAATCTCCAAAATTCAATGACCAAAGTTAAACAACAAGGAAAAAGAACTTCAATCCTAAATGATGCATGACTTAGAACATGAAAGTGTGATTTCTACTCTTGGAATGAGGATTTTTATTGGGTTCAAGGGAAGAGTTTTTTTTATTTAGTGAACCTATCTAACCATAATATGCAAGAACATTAAGGAAATAACACAAAATGAGAGGAGTTGGGATACTTACTTGAAGCGCAATCCCTCGTTCTTTTTTTTTTTGAAATGAATGACAAAATCAAAAGATGAAAGAAAGAAAGAAAGGTAAACTTACCTCTAATTTTCTTGAATTTTTTCCTTTTTTTCTATAAAAGAGAAAAGAAAAAAAATAAGAAAAGAGAGCTTTATTAGTACACTATAAACACAAGGGAAACAAAATTCTTAAATCAAAAATCATCATTCCTCCCCGACAACGACGCCAAAAATTGATGCGCAAGACAAATGTCGTTTAAAAATGCTGTGCCACATGCAATTTCAAAATTATTTACCGCACTCACTCACTTAAAAGATTTAGAAATCTAAGTAAAATGATGAGAACGGGTCGATCCCACGAGAAGGAAGAGACTTTTGTTAAGTTGGAAAATTTCTTGTAATTTTTTTTAGCAAATCATGGAGTGAGTAGGATAAAGTAAAAAATTAAAATTGCTTGGAATAAAATCTAACTAAAGAACGTTGGAGGGTTGAAGAAGAGAAAATTGGTAGAGAAAGAGACGAAGAGAAAGAAATAAAATTACACAAAATGAAACTTGTATTGCTATGAATTAAAAAGTACAATGTCTATGAAAATAGGGATGACAACCAATGTAAACTAAGATAAAAGTTAAGAATCTAGAGCCATGAAAGGATGATGAATGCCGTCGTCTCCTCCTTGCTGAGCCTTGGAGATGATAGCTCCGCCTTGAAGGATATTGCCGTGGAAAGAGGTGGATGAAGAAGCCGTCGTCCTCCACGTCACGAGCCTTGGAACATCGCCCGCCTTGATGTACACACTGCCATAAAAGGAGAGTTGTGGAAGATAAACTTTGGAGAGGAATATAGAGGGGAATGCGGAAGGGTTTGTGTGGAGATGAAGAAGGAAGAAGATGAGAAAGTAAAACAGAAATACTAAAGATATAGTAAGAATGGAATTAAAATAACTTTGAAACCAAGAAGAATTAGAGGATGACAAAGAAGAAGAAGTTGAAGAGGAGGAAGAGAGTAAGAACTTTGATGAAGGGCGTGGAGAGAGAAAATGTGAGGAAGAGGGCGAAATCAGAGGAAGAAAGAGATAGTGGAAAAAATGCAGATGGACAGTAAAAAGTACAGAATTGGAACTTATATAATTGAGAATAACGTGAAAACGGAGGAGAATTGTAGGAAGAAGAAGAAGAGAGATATGAAGAACTTTCCAAGATCTACAACTTTTGTGAATAAATCAGAGAAAGAAAAAATCACAAAGCGGAGAAAACGGGAGAAGAACAGAGGGACGCAAGTTCGGGTGAATAGTAAATGTGGAAGATAGAACCTTAAAAACTAGAAGATAACGTGAAAACTAAGGGGAATTAGAAACTAACGAAGAAGACAACGTTGGAGAACACATAAAAATAAAGAAAATTTGTGAAGATATCAAGAGGAGAAGAGGAAGAGAAGGAGGTTAAATAAGGGGAAGAACAGAGAATCAATGCTGGTTCACGGATGAATAGGAAAATGTGAGAGATAGACTTTTGAAAATTAGAATATAATGTAAAAACTAAGTAGAACTAGAGGAAGGCAAAGAAGAAGAAGTTGAAGATCTTTTAAAAATAAAGAACTTTTGTGAAGAATGTAAGAGAAGAAAATGAGCATGAGGGGGAGAAATCGGTCACCTAAGGTTAGGGGGGAAAGAGTGAAAAATTACCAAAAGAAGAACTCCCCTTCTCCTCCTTGTCATGGGCTATTTATAGGGAAAGTTGGGTCAATAGAGGGCGGAGATTGTATCAAAAGGAGATGGATGGCTGGAATTTTGGTAGAAGATGATATATGTGGAAAAAGAAAAGGAGGTGGGCACCCCCCTCCTTGGACTTTGGGCACCCCCTCATCATTTCTCCCCATTATTTCAAACTTTGAATTTTTTTCCCTCAAACCAAACTATGTACTTCTTCTCCTCAATTTCAAACTTTTGAAATTTGTTTTCCCTCCAACCAAAATACAAACTTTGAATTTTAATTCCCCTCCAACCAAAATATGTGCTTCTATATTTGACTCGATCAAAGTGGTGATGACAGTTTTACCCCCGGAGTTTCTTACAATTACCTTCAGTGTCCTACACACACATAATTACAATTTAGTCCATAAAAATTATCATAATGTGCACAAAAATCTTAAATGCTCGTGGTTATGCAATGGAGAATTAATGCTCATGGCCCTCAACTTCAATTTATTAAATAATATCACCAAATTAATCATTTTGCATGAAAGCTCCAATTTAAAACCAGAGTTGAGGTTAACTATGAAATATGCATAATTGCCTAATTATATGCACACAAATTAGTGTTCATGCGATGAATTACCATAAAAAATGGACACTTATCAACGAGCAGACTTGGAACAGATCTTTAAGGTACCTTCCACCAGTCCGCCTTCATCTTGTTCCGCCTCTTGAAGAGCTTCGAGACACGCTTGTTTCTTCATTGGGCGCTTTTCATCTCCGGCTTTTCCATTGATCAAGGGACAATCGGGAATCCGATGGTCACGGCTCCCGCAACGGAGACAAGCTCCGAGTCTTCTCCAGCATTCCTCGGCCCTATGGCCGGTCTTGTCACAATGTTTACACACCTCTTTAGTAGGTGTGGCAGTAATGGAGAAAGGTTTATTATTCTTCTTGGGTTTCTTCTCTTGGGAAAAAGTGCTTCCATCATTGGTTCTCTTTTTATTAAAGGAGGGCTTGAAATTGAAGGTACTAGTAAAAGGCTCTTTCTTGTCCTTCCCACGGATTCTGTCGGCCATCTCCGTGGCATCTTCTAGTAATTGGGCTCTTCGAACCATATCCGAATAGACTTGTATGTCCATCGGCACTGGTTGGGTGATATATTGAGGTCGAAGCCCATTAAGGAATCTTCTCGCTTTCATCTTCTTAGTACTCACTAAGTGCTTCGCGTACCTTGATAACCGAGAGAATTGAGCCTCATACTCGGCCACTGATAGAGTTCGTTGTTTGAGTGTGGTGAATTCTATGGCCTTTTTCCCTTGTATACGATTGGAGAAATATTTGTTATTGAAGTGTTCGATGAATTCCGCCCATGTAATACATTCTTCTTCTAATGTAGCCTCTACGGACTCCCACCTAGTACGGGCATCCCTTTCCAATTGAAAGGTAGCTAGTAACACCTTCTCTTCGTTCGTACATTGCATAACACGGAATATCCTTTCTACTTCTTTGAGCCAGTGCTCGGCATCATCGGGGTCTGATGAGCCAATATACTTTGGCGGGTTCATATTTCTGAAATTATGGTGGAGATCACTCGCTCCACGGTTTGCCCTGCCTTGCGCCACTTGCTGTAACGTCTGTGTAATGCCTTGAATAGTTCGTTGCATATTATGCCACTGGGCACGTTCGGCGGCCATAGTCCTACAAGAAATTTAAGTAACTACATTAATGTATATAAAGCTAATGCAAGGGTCTGAGTTCCTAAGTTGACTTAAACCCATGGCTCTACCCAATCTCACCAGGTAAAGGCATAACCTATCCTTGGACTTGGGTTTCCTAGGAATTGAATATCCTAGGCTCTGATACCACAAAAACTATCACGTCCCGAGCGCGGAAAGAACCCGGTATGCGTGACGAGTTTATATTGATCATGTCAATCAGAGCGTAAGTGTATTCGACACACATAGACAGAGCGCGCACAAGTAATGATAACCAAGTCCTTTATTAATCATAAACTTTCAAAGTACTTCTATTACAACTCTTAGTGAAAGCACTAGGACTCAATAAAAGAAAAGTACAATGGATGACTCAAGAAAATAGAAAAGACAGAACTAGATAACACTTTGACGGTTGGAATGGCTCTAAGCTCTTCACTCATGTCCATCCCCATCCAAATGAGCCTCGTCATCGGAGTTACCTGAAAAATAGGGGAAAACACTAGGTGAGCGAACGCTCAGTAGGAATTATATCTCAAGTGCTAGCTTGCTTTAAGTAAATTACATGTTGCATGGATGCAAGTAAAGCTATGCATGTTCGCATGAAACGACACTAGAGAGAGTGTATAGCAAGAGATAATTGAGTGAACTAGCAAGTCTTTCAAGAATTCATGTCAATATATATCGAGATGAACAAGCATGTACGTTTATCAAGTCATGTCAAGAATTGGCTATCATGTTATCAAGCAAGCAATTAAATACCCTTTCCGGGCCACGTAAGTCATGTCATGTCAAGTCAAGTACATGTACAAGATTCGTGGAATGTCCAATCAAGCAAGTCATGCACTTCGGTGCAATGCCACACCATGATCAATAATGGCTCCTATGGGCACAAGTACTTTCGGGTGCTCCTCCCAGGACCAGATCGGGCCCTATATGCGCAAGTATTGAGTCATGTATTTTCGACATCCACTTTAGTTATAGTCAATATAGAATTCTAAGGGAATGCTCTTGTAGGAATTTTAAGGTAGATCTTATGGAATAGAAACTCAAAGATAGAACATGTTACGTAGGGACGTACTACGATCAAAATGGTACAATCACGATACTCATTGAAAACTGGGTGGAATTGACTGCCCTAGTGGGTGCCATGATATCAAGAATAAGCGCTCATATACATATGGTCGCTCGTTTTTTTTTTTATACATGATAAGGTAGAAAGAATCTGTGTCTACATAGAGGCACATAATCCTTAAGGGATAGCAATGGTATGCGGTGAGGACACCAGAGCCAGAGTACGGCTCGACTCAACGAGCCGCCGGTATCGGACACGCAGCACGACTCGGTCGGCACTGACCTCTTTGTGGCTGGGAGACAGTCTGGAGTCGCCACCGGAGCTTTGATACTTCAGTACATATTTTTATATGTATTTATATTTTATACATATTTGGTCGTATTTGGTGTGTATTTAGCATGTATTTGGGTTGTATTTAGTTTGTATTATTTTGGGTTTTAATATTGGGTCAATGGGAGAATAATTGACCATGTATTTGTATTTTTGATTAATATGGTCCAAGGGGATTAAAATAAGCCAAGCACCTTACTTTGACTTGGAGAGAGGGGCGCCCCCTCTTTTGTCTCCACATGGGGGATTTGTTTAATCCTTGTTTATCCCATTTCCCCATTATACCCCCTTGACCAAGGGCATCCTAGGTCATTTGGCTAGGTCTAAGGTTTAAGTATTTAATGTCTCTTGTGTCATTTGGACAAAATTAATGAAGAATTATATTGAAAAGGAGCCATGGGTGCACCCCCCTCTCTCTCTCTTGTTCTTGAGTGTTCTTCCCCTTCTTCCTCCCTCTTCTTCAGATCTAGGGCTGAATCCTCCAAATTTCTGAGATTTCTTCCTCTCCCCCTCTTCCTCTACCTGTTGTGATTGACCACCGCCTCCTTCACCGCCGTTCATGCCGCCATCAAGCCGCCACAACATCAACTCCACCATGCTATCCTCGATTTCAGGATTGCTGAACAGTAGCTCAGTAAAATGGCTGGTACGGGAGATCCAACCGTCTGATCGTGATGAAGTTTTGAGGGTAGGTTCCTCCCATTGTCCACCATTCCTAGTTTTATTTTCACGCACATCAGACCCTGTTTGCCCCCCTTCCCAGCCATTTGTTTTTCCCCCTCACAGTCTGCCTGTGTGCAGATCCGCGAGATAGTCTGTGGTATCCGAATTTTCCACCCCCTCAAACGTTGTCATAAAAATCCAAACAAATTATGCCGTGATCACCTTCTTTCCCCATCTCCACCATAAAAATCCAAGGTCCTAAATCCTTCATTTGATTTTCGGTCAAAACCATTGAACATGCAGATCCCGTTCTGCCCTGTCTAGTCTGTATTTTGAGCCAGCATCAGTCAATGTGGCATAGTCATTATCATTTCCAATCCAGCCGGTTTGGTGAACTGAAATTCCAGTATGTCATAGATTTTTGAGTCCTCTTTCCAACGGTACCAACCGCGTCTCGATCCGACATCGGATATGGGCATACCAACCATTCTCGTGGAGGAGCGCATTCCTGCTCCGAGCCAGGCCTTCAGAAGGTGGTCAGTAATTAAATCCAGGGAAAATACATCGGAGCAGATCCAGCGGCCGCCGCTCCCGGGGGTCGACCAGGGCCCCTCTGCCAGCGTCCCGGTGAACCTCTGCCTTCAAAAGATTTCCGAACACCGACGTCCGTTTGGACGCCCGTGCTTACTGTCATGTCGGGCATGAAGTGCAGATTCGGAGCCGCAGCCCGCCACCACCCGACACGCCGCCAACACGCTGCCCGTCAACCCCAGAATGGCACTCCCGGATCGCTATTGTGGCCTTTTACCTCCCTGCATGGAGTGGGCCATAATTATCTTGCTGTAATTAATTTGCTTATTGTACCGGGAGTGACGGTTCTCAGCCGGGAAGTCTTCCCCACGCCCCGAGCGTGGAGGTACACTCGCCACCCACCTTGTCTTACTTACTTAGCTAGTGTAGGTTCTTACTGCCGCTGCATGTGAGTAGTTTTTTCCTAACTAGTTAAAGTTAATCACCGCTGTGAGTTGTGAGAGCGAGACCCGTCCCGTGACTCAATCCGAGCACGAGAGTGAGCTGACCACCCGAGACTCAAAGCCGGTTTCCCAACCCTGCAGATCGTCACGTTTCCCTCGCCAGGGACGACTGTGAGTTAGCACTTCTTGTTTAGGGGCATGCTCACCCCTTCTGGATCTCTTTAGGTGCCGCGTTGTAGTGTTGTTGCTAGTCGCGTCATCTCTTTAGTCGCGTCGTTCTATAGTGTTCAAGGTCGCAACAAGTCCGAGTCGAGTCCCATTGTCGTCCCGCATCAAATTGATATCAGAGCCGATTTGAGTCGAGGGTAGTCGGTCCAAGGTGCTCCATTTCATCTAGTATATCCAAAGGTGTTCGCGGAACGGTAGGCTATGCCTATTGGGAAAGGGGCACACTTGCGTGAGCGCGATCTTCGGATCAAACCTCTGCCTCGTACCAGATATTGAAGTCTAGGTCGTCCGTCATTTGCATTAGTCCGTCCATATAGGTCGTAGTGAGTCACCCCTTAGTTCCCTTTAGGTCCTCTCCCATTGCATGCCAACCCGAGGAGGTGCCTAGTACCATCGCCCTGACACTATGGGTGAACCCTGAGGTGCCAACCCAGGAGACCGAACTCAGGAGGACGTATTCGCTCTACTCATGGAGCGCATGGATAGGTTGGAACAAATTAGTAAGGGGAATACCGACCGCTTAGAGGGCCGTCTCAAGACCATGGAGGACCGTGCCGAGGTTTCCGACCGATCTATCCAAGGTCTGGTTGGAAGGATGGAGAGTGTGGATAGAGTCCCCCACCGGGAGCTCTCCGGAGCTGTCCTGACCCCTCAGGCGCCTGCTGCCCAGCCCGCACCACTTAGGGCTGAGGAGAGACATCCACGTGCCCCCGATGTTGAGGACTACGAGTCCGAAAATGATTATGGGGGAAATGGTCAATGCCGTCGTGGTCACCGACCACAGAGGGATGATGAGGACGAGCGCGTCCTCAGGACGGTGCGAGCAGACCCTCCCACTTTTGACGGGTCCTTGGACCTGAAGGTTTATCTCGATTGGGAGGTCGGTATGGACCGATATTTCGAGTGGTTTGAGATGACGGAACACTGGAAAGTCAAGTTTGCCAAAATGAAATTGCTAGGGCAGGCACAGACTTATTGGAGGAACATGGAGAACCTACTGTTTCACCGTCAGGAGCCCCAGGTAGAGACGTGGGATGAGATGAGGACCAAACTCGGGAAGAAGTACCTTCCTACCTCCTACCACCAGTGTCTCATAGACATATGGCAGAGTCTCACCCAAGGAGATCGGTCCGTCTCCGATTACACTGTCGAGTTCGATCAGTACTTTCTGCGATGTGATGCCACGGAGGAAAGCACCCTGACTATTTCCCATTTTCGGTGTGGTCTGCGGCCACACCTACAGTATGAGCTTTTCCGTCGCAAAGTGGACAAGTTGGAAGACGCGTACCAGGTTGCCCTCGAGGTGGAGCAATTTGAGGCGGAGTTTGCTCCTACCCCGCGCCAGGGGGTCTCATATCCGCATGTGTCTGACCCTAGGACCATGCCTGGTTTCTACACTTGGTGGCCTATGGCCCGCCCCCAGGAAACCCCCTTGCCAGGACCTTGCTGCTCCTAGGCGCCCCCTCCTTCCGAGGAATCCTCCCTTTTTCCAGCAGGCACCCGTCCCTACCCCTAGACCTCCCCAGCCCACCATGCCGACTCGACCACCCCTACTTCCTACACCCCCAGTCCGTCTTGCGGACAAGGGTAAGGGGCCGATGGCTAGTGGAACATCCCGACGCTTCAGGACACAGGGAACTTGCTATAGGTGTGGTGAGGTTGGCCACTATTCGGCCAAGTGTCTCACTCGGGAGTCGCTTGTCATCTCTGATCCCTCTACTAGCGACCCCACACCTGAGGTCGTGCGGATCAGTTACGAGGCTGATCAGGACTTAGCGGAGGAGTTCTTTGATGAACTAATGGAGGGAGTGTCAGTTAAAGCCCCCGGTACCTAGCATCAGGGTGATGTACAGCTGGGTGTAGTCAGGTGCATCCTAACCCAGCCTCAGGTGAGTGACGACTGGCGTCGTACCACCATCTTCCATACATTTTGTAGGCTGGGAGGAAAGGCCTGTAAAGTGATCATAGATAGCGAGAGTTGCATTAACGCTATCTCTACGGGCACTGTTAGGCGTCTGGGTTTGACGCCCGTGGATCACCCTGCACCTTATAGAGTTTCTTGGGTGGATTCTACTTCCATCCCAGTCAGGCTGCGATGTTTGGTGCCACTACAGTTCCAGGCTTACCATGATGAGATCTGGTGTGATGTGTTGCCTATGGAGGTGGGTAGCATTATCCTAGGTAGGCCTTGGCTTTTTGATCGGGATGCCACCCTTCAAGGTCGGTCGAACACTTGCACATGCGACCACGGGGGCCATAGGATCACCCTCCACCCCACTCAGCCGAAGGATCCTTCTATCCGAGGACCAGCTGGCCCCAGCACTTCGACCCCTCCTAGTCAAGGGACGTTCGGTCCTTCCACCTCATCCTTGGCGCAGGCTACTACCGCTTCGACTGCTCCTAGCACAGGAAGCCTCCCACCCCGGAGGTTAATGATGAATAGCCCGCGAGAGATGGAGCAAGAGGTAACGGGGGTAGCCCTTTCCTTGTCGTTGTTGTCCGAGGAGTGGAGGATGTCACTCCTGGGTCTGATGATGAGCACCCCCCAGAGGTAGCTGCGATCCTACGGGACTTTTCCGATGTCTTCCCGAAAGACCTCCCTGAAGGCCTTCCGCCTATGAGGGATATCAAGCACGAGATCGACCATGTCCCGGGCTCATCCTTGCCCAACATTCCCCACTACAGGATGAGTCCCACGGACCATGCCGAACTTCAAAGGCAGGTCGAGGAGTTGATGAGTCGGGGATCTCTTAGGGAGAGCAAGAGCCCATACGCTGTTCCCACATTATTGGCCCCGAAGAAGGATGGCACATGGAGGATGTGTGTTGATAGTCGTGCGATCAACAAGATCACGGTGAAGTATCGCTTTTCCATTCCCCGATTGAATGACTTGTTAGACATGATGTCAGGAGCCACTATCTTTTCAAAGATAGATCTTCGTAGTGGCTATCACCAGGTGCGGATCAGGCCTGGGGATGAATGGAAGATGGCATTCAAGACCAAGGATGGTCTTTATGAGTGGTTGGTTATGCCCTTCGGGCTTTCCAACGCCCCTAGTACCTTCATGCGGTTGATGACCCAGGTTTTACGCCCTATGCTAGGGGTCTTCTTGGTCGTCTACTTTGATGACATTCTTATCTACAGCCACACTAGGGAGGACCACTTAGACCACCTTAAGCAGTTCTGTGTCATTTTGAGGCGAGAGAGCTTATTCTCCAACCTGAAGAAATGTGCTTTCATAACTGATCAGATTACCTTCCTCGGGTTCATTGTGTCTAGGGATGGAGTCTCCGCAGATCCGGAGAAGATTAGGGCCATCAGGGAGTGGTCCGAGCCCCGCACCCTCCACGATGTCTGGAGCTTCCATGGCTTAGCGACGTTCTATCGCCGCTTCATTCGTGGCTTCAGTTCCATCACCGCCCCGATCACTGATTGCATAAAGAAGGGGGCATTCGTATGGACTAAGGCTGCAGCCACAGCCTTTCAGGACATCAAGTAGCGTATGACCCAGGCACCTGTCCTTGCATTACCAGATTTTTCTAAGGTGTTTGAGGTCACATGTGACGCATCTGGAGTGGGTATTGGTGGCGTGTTGAGCTAGGAGTCCCACCCCATTGCATTCTTTAGCGAGAAGCTTAATGATGCCAAACTACGTTATTCCACATATGATAAAGAATTTTACGCAGTTGTTCAGGCATTGAGGTATTGGAGGCACTATCTTTTGCACCAGGAGTTTGTCCTCTTTTCTGATCATGAGGCCTTACGATTCCTCCATACCCAGAAGAAGCTGAGCGCTCGCCACAATCGTTGGGTGGAGTATCTCCAGGAGTACACCTTTGTGCTCAAGCACAAGGCAGGGGCAGAGAATAAGGTAGCCGATGCGCTAAGTCGGTGGATGATGATGTTGACCACCATGAGTGTAGAGGTGGTAGGATTAGAGAGGCTGAAGGATGCTTATGTTGATTGTCCGGATTTTGGTCCGATCTATGCAGCCCTTCAGGCCGGTCCCTCGCGTGACTACAGCGAGTTTGTGCTTTAGGAGGGTCACCTATTCCGGGGTGACATGTTGTGCATCCCACGGACGTCTGTTCGTTACTTTCTTATGTGGGAGATGCACGCGGGAGGTCTTGCTATCCACTTTGGCCGGAACAAGACCATAGAGGCAGTTGAGCATAGATTCTATTGGCCTAGCTTGAAGAGGGATGTCGCTCGCATCGTGGCCTAGTGTCGCACTTGCGCTATGGCCACAAAGGAAGCAGAATACTGGCCTCTATACTCCCCTCCCCGTCCCAGATAGTCCATGGCAGGACATTAGCATGGACTTTGTGTTGGGATTTCCCCGCACCGTCTGACGGGATGACTCTATCTTTGTGGTTGTAGACAGGTTCTCAAAGATGGCATTATTCATTCCATGCTCCAAAACTTCAGATGCCTCTAAAGTTGTCGGTCTATTCTTTTTACACTGTGTCTCCAAGTTTGGACTCCCATGCACTATAGTGTCTGATAGGGATGTGCGCTTCACTAGCAATTATGGAAAATCCTATGGCACATGATGGGCACCCAATTGAAATTCTCTAATGCATATCACCTCCAGACCGATGGTTAGACTGAGGTTGTCAATAGGAGTTTGGGGGATCTTCTTAGGTGTCTGGTCCAAGATCGAGTCAGGGATTGGGATTTGGTCTTACCCTTAGCAGAGTTTACCTACAACGATTCGGTCAATAGGTCTACAGGCATGAGCCCCTTTGAGATTGTCACTGTCCGTAGACCTAGGAAGCCCATAGACCTAGTTCCCTCTCCCATCCAGTCTCGTGTGTCTGAGTCAGTCGAGTCCTTTGCCGATCATATTAGACAGTTGCATGAGCATGTGCGTCGTCACATTGAGTCCAACAACGCACGATACAAAGAATTGGCTGATGCCCACAGGCACCACCGTGAGTTTCTGGAGGGTGATTATGTCATGATCAGGGTCAGACCTGAACGGTTTCCCTCGGGAGCCGTGAAGAAGTTGCATGCTCGCGGTGCCGGTCCCTTTCGGGTAGTGAGGCGAGTAGGATCAAATGCGTATGATGTGGACTTGCCAGGGGATTATGGGATCAGCTCCACTTTCAACATATCAGATCTCGTCGCTTATAGGGACCCAGCGGTGATACCCAATGAGCCCTTGATGGGGACATCAGAGCAAGAGCACTAACATTTTCATTTTCATTTGTGTCCTTTAGTTTATTTTTATATCCTTGGGAAAGTATGTTTACAATTGTAAGGCTTTATAAGCCAATTTGTCATTCCTTAGGATTCTTTGGGTTTTTGTGCAAAAGTCCAGTAGGACCAGCAAGGGGCCCTCATCTCCTTTCCTATTGGTCCACCTAAGTCTTAAGGCCCATGTGGGGTCAGTCAAAGGTCCAAGGTGGGCTTCTAGATGATTTGACATTCAAAGGGGGACAGGTGTTACAAAATGTCCAAGATGCCTCCCCTTAAGTCAATGGGGTGCCCCCCCATTAAAATGACATTTTGTATTTTATATTTTTAGGCCAATTGACCACATGGGGGAAGAAAATGCTACCCCTCTCGTCTCTCCCACGAATTCCAACCCCCTCCCCCTTCCTCCCCTTCTATATAAACCCATGTATAGTGTTTTGTAAGGTTTAATGAAGAGAAAAATTGTGAATTTGGTTGGAGCCAAAGAAGGGTGTGCCCTCCTCCTCTCTCCCTCCCCCTCTTGCAGATGGATTTCTGCTAAATCTTGGGTGTGATGCCCTTCTACCTTCTCCTTAGCCCCTCTAAATTCTATTTCTGCCACCGTCGCCATCGCACCGCCGTCTTCATCGCCGGAATTCTATCTACATCAGGACAAAGCCCTACTCCGCAATTTTTAGCTCTCCATCAAGAGGTCAGATCGCAACCAAACTTGGAGAGTGAGTCATCCACGTCAACCCCAGCCTCCAAAAAAAAAATCCCACCATTTACCTTTTGTTTGCTATTTTTCCATTTTCATGTATTTTCACCTTCCAGTTCTATCTTCTGTTCAGATCATGTCACAACAACCCTGAGTTTCCCCTCTTCGACCCACTTCGTCTTATTTTTTGGAATCCCCAAATTTATTGGGAGTTCTATCCACCACCCCCATCATCCAAAAATTTTCTTGTAATTTCTAAATTCCTTTTTATATTTTTAAAAATTGTTGTCTTCTCCCAAATATGTTCTGTCATGTGCAGTTCAGATCTGACCCCCTGTCAGTATAAAATCCCCTAAAAATCGAAACCACCACCAAACATCAAATAAAAATTATCCCCGTCTTCCTTGTTTCCACCTATACAACGTTCATGAAGAAATCAACATCCAGATCTGAACTTTGATCCACGGTCAACGTCTGTTCTCAAAAAAAATCACTTCTATCCTGAGATTTCGGGTCCTGTCCAACAGCAGCTTGTAAAATCGGTCAAGGCCAGATCTGAGAAATTCCAAATTATTTCTCTGACCCTAGATCGAAGCATTTTGAAATAGCTTTCCAACGATACCGCTTTTGCTTTGATCTTACGTCGGGAGTGATCGCATCAGAAGATCTCGCCGGGTCACGCGCTGTAAAACAGTAACTTTAGATCTGTGGGTAGCACGGTCAACAAGTGAGATCGGAGCCGACTCGCCTCCCACGAGGCGAACCAGTGTACCGTCGTCCCAGGGAGTGCCTCTCCAGGAGCCAACGTCACAGCGGTACCACTCCGGGCCCACTCGGACCCGTCGATGAGCACGTAGGCCCCACATTCGTGAATACGCGTGCCGCTGAAGCTATATCACAACGCTGCCCGTCAACCCAAGTTTGGTCCTCCCGGGCCCCATTTGTAGCCCGTTACCTCCCTGCGTGGAGTGGGAAATAGAAACCATTTCTGTAATTATTGTAATAATTGTTTAGCCGGGAGTTACTATCTTGGCCAGGATCGTCTTCCCCACGCCCGGAGCGTGGAGGTAAACTCGCTCCCACTCTTTATCGCATTTTCCTCAATTCG
The DNA here is from genome assembly GCA_022559845.1 of Amorphophallus konjac. Taxonomy (NCBI): domain Eukaryota; kingdom Viridiplantae; phylum Streptophyta; class Magnoliopsida; order Alismatales; family Araceae; genus Amorphophallus; species Amorphophallus konjac. The sequence continues at coordinate 73,460,547 of CM040120.1, forward strand.
TATATATTTGAATGCCGCTGCGAGTGTAGGTTCCTAGCTTGATATATTGTTATCACCGCTGCGAGAGTGAGTGAGTGTCCCGTCCCGTGACTCAATCCGAGTTAACTTGGAAAAGCCGATACCCGAGACTCACGGCCGATTTCTCAACCGCGCCGGTCCCACGTCTTCCCTCGCTTAGGGATGATCGTGAGCTAGAGTCCCAGGTCACGTGTCCGTCCCGCATTAATTTGGTATCAGAGCGCCAGTTGAGTCTAGGGTAGTCATTCATCATTGCTTAACAAAAATACAAAAAAAGAGTCGTTTAAGTCGGTCTAAGTGTCACATTTGCATATCATTAATCGGTATATCAAAAGGTGTTGTCTGAATGTTAGGCTACGCCTATCGGGAAGGCCGCACACTTGCGCGAGTGATCTTCGGATCAATTAACTCCGCCACGTACCGAGTCTTGGTTTAAGTCTAGGGTCCTTAGTGTGCATTAGTTATTGCATTCCAACTTTGCATTAGTTAGGGTCGTGTCTAGTGTCTTGTCTCCGTGTGTCGGCATGCCCGCCTTGTAGTTCCCCATTCCCTATGGAATCTCGATCGCCCAGGCGATATTACCGTTGGCACCCTCATGGGCTTGGGCCCGAAGCCCCGGACTTTTATGGCTCCAAAGTCCCGAGCGACTACCTACGTTGGGAAGCCGCCATGGACAAATACTTCGCTTATTACATCATGTCCGAGGCCCATGAATTCTCTTTTGCCAAGGATAGGCTGCTTCATGATGCTGTCGAGAAGTGAGGATACATTGAATGCTTGAGGCAGATTAGGAGACAAGGGCCCGTCGAATCATGGTGGGACATGAAAAGGGAGCTTAGGAAGGTTTACCTACCCCACCAAGTCCCCTCAAAACCATCCCACCCAATCACCTCCAGCCGGCTCCACCCACCTACCTCCACCCACGGTGGTTATACCACTAGTCAGCCCCGCCAACTCACCCGCAATCAAGTGGGCCACACCTCCAACCAACCCTGCCCCTTCCAAGCCCACCAAAGCACTCCTAATCAAGTGGTCCGCCCAGTCGCCTCAACCCAAGTGGAAGCCCCACTTATAGTCGAGTCTAGGTTCGCATCTAGGCCGAGAGATGAGGAGCGAGTCCACCCCGAGGTCCCTACTCCAACCCGCACCTTTGATGAAATCGAGAAATTATTTTCAGATTGGTTGGAAAGGACACGTGCTTCTTCACCACCCGTGAGTGTTCCATTGCTACCCTCTACTTCTGAACTTTATTCGGAACCATCTTATTTGGAGCCACCAAAGCCCGAGCCACCTGTGTTTCTAACGGGTACGCTTTTCATCGCCAAGCCACTACTTAGTTGGCTCAAGGATGGCTTGGTCCCACCTCCTTACCCATCCATGGACCCCACCCTACCATTGGTGCCCGTCAACTCCTTCCACACTTCATTGTGGTGTAGTCACCATGTTGATACCTTGGATGACCTTGTTATGGGATTAGACTCGCAATGGCAGTTGACGCACTCCTTGGCCCGAAGCTTCAACCAACCCACTAGTCTTAGCTTCACTCATCCGGCCTTAGGGTCCATTACCTCCGCGTGCACTGTGGGTTGTGTCACCACAAAGATTCCTCGATTGCTCCCCATGTCGGCCGAGCCCGACTTCATACCCTTTTGTCTGAGGGAGGAATCATACTTCCTACCTACGATCACCGTCCCACCCACCACAATGCATGAAGGTGACCATCCACACATTCAAGACTTCTACACATGGGATCGTGACTTGTGGGAACCCACCACAAGGGGTCATACCTTCTTTGATCCCTTTGACACATTCCATAGTGGGTCCCTTGACCCACCATATATACTTCAATTCTTCGAGGGAGTCCACTACCACACCCCTTCCCTACGGGCCGGGTCGTCTACACCCACCAAGCCCGTTCACTTGCACGATACACCATCATCTAGGGGAAAGAAAGAAGATATATTTGGTACCCCTGGCCCTCCCACATCTAAGTCCACTATGCATGAATGGTCCATTTTAGGAGGTCTAGGAATTCCTCATGACGTCAACCTCCGGTTACGTCAGATGCATGCATGGCACATATTCAGGTGTCCTGGTCCGCCGTCACACACGTACGGGTCGGACTAACATTAGGTTTGTTTAGGGTCTTTGTAAGTCTTTGTTTCATTTATCTGTCGTGTGTCTGTGCATACGTTGAGTCGAGTCGGTTTGTATGCTCGCGTTGTTAGTCCCTTTCGAGTACGAGACTTGTCGGACTTTGGGATCGGTTCTACTTCATATCGGATCTAGTCACATAAGGGACAAGCGGTGATTCCTAGTGAGTCTTCGAGCCTCCTTCCCTTCTTTTGAGAGTGACCCCACCCCGGAGTGTCCACCTCTAGCCTCTTCCCCAGCAGCGTGTGCATATCGAATCTATACGGGATGAGCAGGTGTCGATTACTTGGAGTGGAGCGTACTCCGCGCTTCCAGGTTCGGTGACGCATCTGCCGAAGCTACTCGAGCAGCCGCACCCCTTACTCGACGAGGTCGAGTTTTTCCCACCCGGGGAGAATTGATGGGGACATCAGAGCAAGAGCACTAACATTTTCATTTACAGTTGTGTCCTTTAGTTTATTTTATATCCTTGGGAAAGTATGTTTACAATTGTAAGACTTTATAAGCTAATTTGTCATTCCTTAGGATTCTTTAGGTTTTTGTGCAAAAGTCCAGTAGGACCAGCAAGGGGCCCCCATCTCCTTTTCTATTGGCCCACCTATGTCTTAGGGCCCATGTGGGGTTAGTCCAAGGTCCAAGGTGGGCTTCTAGATGGTTTGACATTCAAAGGGGGACAAGTGTTACAAAATGTCCAAGATGCCTCCCCTTAAGTCAAGGGGGTGCCCCCCATTAAAATGATATTTTATATTTTATATTTTTAGGCCAATTGACCACATGGGGGAAGAAAATGCTACCCCTCATCTCTCTCCCACGAATTCCAACCCCCTCCCCCTTCCTCCCCTTCTATATAAACCCATATATAGTGTTTTGTAAGGTTTAATGAAAAGAAAAATTGTGAATTTGGTTGGAGCCAAAGAAGGGTGTGCCCTCCTCCTCTCTCCCTCCCCCTCTTGCAGATGAATTTCTGCTAAATCTTGGGTGTGATGCCCTTCTACCTTCTCCTTAGCCCCTCTGAATTCTATTTCTGCCGCCGCCGCCATCACACTGCCGTCTTCATCACCGAAATTCTATCTACATCAAGATAGAGCCTAATTCCGCGATTTTTAGCTCTCCATCAGGAGCTCATATCACACCCAATCTTGGCGAGTGAGTCATCCACGTCAACCCCAGCCTCCAAAAAACAAATCCCATCATTTACCTTTTGTTTGCTATTTTTTCCATTTTCGTGTATTTCCACCTTCCAGTTCTGTCTTCTGTTCAGATCCTGTCATAGCAACCCTGAGTTTCCCCTCTTCAACCAACTTATTCTTATTTTTTTGAATCCCAAAATTTATTGGGAGTTCTATCCACCACTCCCATCCTCCACGAAATTTCTTGTAATATCTAAAGTCCTTTTTGTATTTTTAAAAATTGTTGTCTTCTCCAAAATCTGTTCTATCCTATGCAGTTCAGATCTAACCCCCTGTCAGTATAAAATCCCCTCAAAATCTAAACCTCCACCAAACGTCAAATAACAATTATCCTCATCTTCCTTGTTTCCACCTCTACAACTTTCGTGAAGAGGTCAACTTCCAGATCTGAACTTTGATCCACGGTCAATGTCAGTTCTTAGGAAACAATACTTCTACCCTGAGATTTCGGGTCCTGTCCAACAACAGCTTGTAAAATTGGTCAAAGCCAGATCTGAGAAATTTAAAATTATTTCTCTGGCCCTAGATCGAAGTATTTTGAAATAGCTTTCCAACGATGCCTCTTGTGGGTTGATCCGACGTCGGGAGTGATCGCAGCAGAAGATCTCGTCGGGTCGCGCGCTGTAAAATAGCAACTTCAGATCCGTGGGCAACACGGTCAACAAGTGAGACTAGAGCCGACTCGCCTCCCACGAGGTGAACCAGCGTACCGCCGTCCCAGGGAGCGTCTCTCTAGGAGCCAACGTCACAGCGGTACCACTCCGGGCCCACTCGGACCCGCCGATGAACATGTGGGCCCCACATTCGTGAATACGCGTGTCGCTGAAGCTACATCAAAACGCTGCCCGTCAACCCAAGTTCGGTCCTCTCGGGCCCCATTTGTAGCCCATTACCTCCCTATGTGGAGTGGGCAGTAGAAATCATTTCTATAATTATTGAAATAATTGTTTAACCAGGAGTTACTATCTTGGCCGGGATCGTCTTCTCCACGCCCGGATCGTGTAGGTAAACTCGCTCCCACTCTTTATCGCATTTTGCCCAATTCGTATATATTTGAATGCCGCTGCGAGTGTAGGTTCCTAGCTTGATATATTGTTATCACCACTGTAAGAGTGAGTGAGTGTCCCGTCCCGTGACTCAATCTGAGTTAACTCGGAAAAGTCGATACCCGAGACTCATGGCCGGTTTCTCAACCGCGCCCGGTCCCACGTCTTCCCTCACTTAGGGACGATCGCGAGCTAGAGTCCCAGGTCGCGTGTCCATCCTGCATCAGCCCTTTTAGCCATCTCCACCCATTGTGAGTGACACCACCCTAGAGCGTCTACCTCCAGTCTTGTTACCTCAGCAGCGTGAGCAGATAGAGCATATACTGGACGAGCAGGTAACGACTACTCGAGATGGAGTGTATCAGCGCTACCTGGTGCGATGGAGGAGACTGCCCACGTCCGATGACACTTGGATCACTAGGGACGAGCTATAGAGGATAGATCAAGATATGCTGGATCGATACCAGAGCGACCCAGACCCTTACTCGACGGGGTCGAGCTTCTCCCACCCGGGGAGAATTGGTGAGGACACCAGAGCCAGAGTACGGCTTGACTCAGCGAGCCGCCGGTACCAGACACGCAGCACGAATCGGTCGGCTCCGACCTCCTTGTGGCTGGGAGACAGTCTGGAGTCGCCACCGGAGCTTTGATACTTCAGTACCTATTTTTATATAGATTTATATTTTATACATATTTGGTCGTATTTGGTGTGTATTTAGCATGTATTTGGGTTGTATTTGGTTTGTATTATTTTGGGTTATAATATTGGGTCAATGGCAGAATAATTGACAATGTATTTATATTTTTTATTAATATGGTCCAAGGGGATTAAAATAAGCCAAGCCCCTTAGTTTGACTTGGAGAGAGGGGTGCCCCCTCTTTTGTCTCCACATGAGGGATTTGTTTAATCCTTGTTTATCCCATTTCCCCATTATACCCCCTTGACCAAGGGTATCCTAGGTCATTTGGCTAGGTCTAGGGTTTGAGTATTTAATGTCTCTTGTGTCATTTGGACAAAATTAATTAAGAATTATATTGAAAAGGAGCCATGGGTGCACCCCCCCTCTCTCTCTTGTTGTTGAGTGTTCTTCCCCTTCTTCCTCCCTCTTCTTCAGATCTAGGGCTGAATCCTCCAAATTTCTTAGATTTCTTCCTCTCCCCCTTTTCCTCTACCTGCTGTGATCGACCACCGCCGCCGCCGCCACCGTTCCTGCCACCATCAAGCTGCCACAACATCAACTCCACCCTGCTGTCCTGGATTTCAGGATTGCTAAATAGCATCTCGGTAAAACGGCTGGTACGGGAGATCCAACTGTCTGATCGTGATGAGGTTTTGAGGGTAGGTTCCTCCCATCGTCCACCATTCCTAGTTTAATTTTCACGCACATCAAACCCCGTTTGCCCCCCTTCCCAGCCATTTGTTTTCCCCCTCACATTCTACCTATGTGCAGATCTGCGAGATAGTCTGTGGTAGCTGAATTTTCCACCCCCTCAAACGTTGTCAGAAAAATCCAAAAAAATTATGGCGTGATCACCTTCATTCCCCCTCTCCACCATAAAAATACAAGGTCCTAAATCCTTCATTTGATTTTCGGTCAAAACCATTGAACATGCAAATCCCGTTCTGCCATGTCTAGTCTGTATTCCGAGCCAGCATCAGTCAGTGTGGCATAGTCATTTTCATTTCCAATCCAGCTGTTGGATGGAACTGGAATTCCAGTATATCTTAGATTTTTGAGGCCTCTTTCCAACGGTACCAACCGCATCTCGATCCGACATCGGATCTGGGTGTACCGGCCATTCTTGTGGAGGCACACATTCCTGCTCCGAGCCAGGCCTACAGAAGGAGGTCACAAATTAAATCCAGGAAAAATACATCGGAGCAGATCCAGCGGCCGCCGCTCCCGGGGGTCGACCAGGGCCCCTCTGCCAACGTCTTGGTGAACCGTCGCCTTCAAAAGATTTTAGACACCGACATCCCTTTGGACACACGTGCTTGCTGTCCTGCCGGGAAAGAAGTGCATATTCAGAGCCACAACCTGCCACCGCCCGACACGCCGCCAACACGTTGCCCGTCAACCCCGGAATGGCGCTCCCGGATCGCTGTTGTGGCCTTTTACCTCCCTGCGTGGAGTGGGTAGTAATTGTTTTGCTATAATTAATTTGCTTATTGTACCAGGAGTGACGGTTCTCGGCCGGGAAGTCTTCCCCATGCCCCGAGCGTGGAGGTACACTCGCCACCCACCTTGTCTTACTTGCTTAGCTAGTATAGGTTCTTACTGCCGCTACATGTGAGTAGTTATTTCCTAGCTAGTTAAAGTTAATCACCGCTGTGAGTTGTGAGAGCGAGACCCGTCCCGTGACTAAGTCCGAGCACGAGAGTGAGCTGACCACCCGAGACTCAAAGCTGGTTTTCCAACCGTGCAGATCGTCATGTTTCCCTCGCCGGGGATGACTGTGAGTTAGTGCTTCTTGTTTAGGGGCATGCTCTCCTCTTCTGGAGCACTTTAGGTGCCGCGTTGTAGTGTTGTTGCTGGTCGCGTCGTCTCTTTAGTCGTGTCGTCCTATAGAGTCCAAGGTCGCAACAAGTCCGAGTCGAGTCCCATTGTCATCCCGCATCAGTATGGTTTTGATGGGAATCAACATGGGGCACTAACTTGTATTTTTGTATTTGTGTCCTTTTAGTTTGCATTTATATCCTTGGGAAGTAGGTTTGCAATTGTAAGGCTTTATAAGCCAATTTGTCATTCCCCAAGGATGTTTGGGTTTTTGTGTAAAAGTCCAGTAGGACCAGCAAGGGGCCCCCATCTCCTTCCCCATTGGTCCACCTAATCCTTAGGGCCCATGTAGGGCTAGTCAAAGGTCCAAGGTGGGCTTCTAGATGGTTGGACAATTCAAGGGGATAAAGGGTTCAAAAATTCAAATATTCCAACCCTCATAGTCAAGGGGGCGCCCCCCATATATTGTATTTTAATAGGGTTCCAAACCACATCGAAGAAATAAATGTGATCTCCCCCATTTACCCCTCCCCTAATTTAGATCTGAGGTTAGTTTAGGTCATTTTACATTTCTTATAAATACCTTGTATTTTATGAATTACTTAACATTAATGAGAGAAAATTTCCATTTGTGCTCAAAGGCCCAAGGGCGCCCCTCTCTCCTCCCCTAGAGCTGTGAAGGCTCTCCTTCGGATGTGTGACACATCTCCACCACCACCTCTCTCAGTGCGACGCTCAGCTCTGTTGCCGATGCCGCCGTTCGTGCCGCCATCGCGCCGCCACTGCCGGAATTCTGTCCAAATCAGGACAGAGCCCACTTGTCTGATTTTTGGCTCCCAATCCACAGATCTTCGGAGCCCAAATTTTGAGGGCAGGTTCCCCACGCAAATACCCTCTCCCAAAAAAGTTTCCCAATTTCTAGTCTTTGTTTTCTATTTTTCCAATTTCGTGTTCCTCAGCCTTCCAGATCTGTTTGTGTTCTGTCCTATGTCACAGCAAGCTATTTCGTCCATAGTTCGACCCCCTTCCCCCTTTTTGATTGAGTCCAAATTTGGACTGGATGTTCTGCCCACCAAAGCCCATCTCTCATAATTTGTGCTCGAATTTAGAAGTTCTTTTCCCCTCTCAAAAAATTAAAACTCAGTCAAATTTCAGTTGTGTCCTGTGCAGTCCAGATCCGACCCACCAATGTCATAAAATCCATTTCCCCAACCAAACCTCCTCTAGAAATTTCACAAAAACTATCTCGTCTTTCTTACTCATCCCTCTACAACTTTCATGAAGAGGTCAACTTATAGATCCTAAGTTTGAACCACGGTCAACTTCTGTTCTCAGGAAAACCCTACCTATGTCCTGAGTTTTCTGAGTCTGTCAGCCGGCAACTTGTAAATGTGACTAAGGCCATCTCTAGGATAGGCATATTTCTTTCTCTGGCCATAGATCGAAGTACTTCGAGTCAGCTTTCCAACGGTACCACTTTCGCATCGATCTGACGTCGGGAGTGATCGCCGCAGCTGATCTCGCCAGGTCGCGCGCTGCAAAAACAGAACTTCAGATCCTTGGGCAGCAACTCCAACAAGTGAAGTCCAGAGCTGACTCGCCTTCCACAAGGTGAACCAGCGTGCCGTCGTCCCAGGGAGTGCCTCTCCAGGAGCCACCGTCACAGCGGTACCACTCCGGGTCCACTCGGACCGCTGACCAACACATGGGCCCCACAACCAGCAGCTTGCGCCATCCGAACTGCGCCGACGGGGTGATAAAGTGTTGCCCATCAACCCAGGATCGGTCCTCTCGGGCCCACTTGTGTAGCCCTTTACCTCCCTGCGTGGAGTGGGCAGCAAAATTAACTTTTGTAATTAATTGATAATTATTATTAATCGGGAGTTACCGTACTTGGCCGGGGTCGCCTTCCCCACGCCCAGAGCGTGGAGGTATCGTGTCCACTCCTCTCTCGGCATTTGCTTTATTTCGTATATTTCCATATGTCGCTGCTAGAGAGCTTGTGATAGGATTATTAGCTCGATATTATATATTATCACCGCTGCGAGAGAGAGAGCGAGACCCGTCCCGTGACTCGATCCGAGCATGGAAGAGCCGACTACCCGACTCATTACCGGTTCCTCAACCGCGCACGGTCCCACGCATCCCTCGCTAGGGACGCCCGCGAGCTAGAGTCTTAGGGCGCGTGTCTGTCCTGCATCAAATTGGTATCAGAGCGAGTCGAGTTTAGGGTAGTCTTTGCAAGAAAACATAAAAAAAAGAGTCCTTTAAGTCTAGTCATTGTCTAAGTCGGTCTAAGGGTGCACTTGCACACCATTGTTCGGTATATAAAAAGGTGTCGTCCGACCATTAGGTTACGCCTATCGGAGAGGTGATTCACTCACGTGAGAGGATCTTCGGATCCCCGGACTCCGCCAGGTACCGGATCTTGGTTTAAGTCTAGGGTCCTTAGTGTGCATTAGTTAGTGCATTCCAACCTTGCATAGTCGTGTCTAGTGTCTTGTCCAAGTGTCAGCATGTTCATCTTGTAGTTCCCCATTTCTAATGGAATCTCGGTCGCCCAGGCGATATGACCATTGGCCCACCCATGGGCTTGGCAACCACCCTCTCCACTTTCGTAGGCCCGAAGCCCCGGACTTTTATGGCTCCAAAGTCCCGAGCGACTACCTACAATGGGAAGCCGCTATGGACAAATATTTTGATTGTTACCCCATGTCCGAGGCTCGGCAATGCTCTTTTGCCAAAGAGCGGCTTCTACACGAGGCCGTCGAAAAGTGGGACTACAATGAACGCTGAAGAGAAGTTAGAAGGCAGTGGTCCATCGAGTCGTGGCATGAGATAAAGAGAGAGCTTAGGAGGGTCTACCTTCCCCATCCGGTCCCTTCCAACCCGTCCCACCCATTTACTTCCAACCACATGGGTCACACCTCCAGCTGATGCCACCAACTCACTTCCAACCAAGTGGGTCATACCCGGAGGCAAGAAGCCCCTCATGTACCCAAGCCAAGGCCGGTTGATTACGGGCGAATCCACCGCGATACCCCTACTCCAACTCATACTGTTGCCGAACTTATGCAAATGATTTTGGATCAGGTGGATAGGCGGTGTGCGTATTTTGAGTCGTTGGTCTTCCCTTGCCCACCTCCGAGACCGGATGTAGCCATACTCGAGCCTAGGGAGGCCATAGCCCGTAGCCCCAACCCGGCCCCACCAACGGGGTCCCAAGGGCCTCTTCCCCTCCTAATGGAGAACCCTTCCCCTAGTGCTCCTTTGCCACCCATTTCCGATCCTCACCCGGAGCCATCTCATTTGGAGCCACTTCAGCCCGAGCCACCCGTGTTTCTAACAGGAACGCTTTTCTTCGCCGAGCCACTCCTTAGCTGGGTCAAGAATGGCTTGGTCCCACCTCCCTTCCCATCCATGGACCCCACCCTACCATTAGTGCCGGCCAACTCATTCCATACCACCTTCCGGTCTAGTCACCATGTGGATACATTGGATGACCTTCTTAACGGATTAGACCGGCAGTTGACATTTACGCACTTGTTGGCCCCAGGCTTCGACCGACCTACAGGTCGTAGCTTCACACATCCATCCTTAGGGTCTATCACCTCTGTGTGCACCGTGGGTCATGTCCCCACAGAGGTTCTTCTATTCCTCCCTATGCCGGCGGAGCCCGACTTCATTCCCTTTTTCCCAAGGGAGGAATCTTATTTTCTACATATGATCGCCGCCCCACCTCTCACAATGAATGAAGGTGATCATTTACACCTTCAATATTTCCAAATGTGGGACAGTGATTTGTGGGAGCCTAGTTCGAGGGGTCATACTTTCTTTGATCCCTTCGACCCATTCTCTTGTGGACCCTTTGACCCACCAACTTTACTCCACCTTTTCGAGGGAGTCCACCATCATACCCCTTCTCCACGGGCCGGTCCATCTACAACCTCCAAGCCCGTTCACGATACACCTACATATCGGGGTGATGTAGAAGATGGCCCACCCAAACCTCCCAAAGCTAAAAGGTCGTCCGTGCATGAATGGATCACTTTAGGATGCCTTCCACATTCCATCAACCTCCGGTTGCATCTAGTGTATGCATGGCACACATTCGGGTGTCCTGGTCCACCCTTGCATGTGTATGGGTCGGACTAACAGTAGGTGTGTCTAGGGTCTTGTGTGTCTGTCCATGCATGTGTCCAGCATAGTCGGTCCTTTGTACACTCGCGTTGTCAGTCCCTTTCGAGTGGGAGACTTGTCGGACTTTGGGATCAGTTCTACCTCACATATCGGATCTAGTCACATAAAGGGACCCAGCGGTGATTCCTAGTGAGTCTTCGAGCCGCCTTCCCCCTCTTTTGAGAGTGACCCAACCCCGGAGTGTCCACCTCTAGCCTCCTTCCAACAGCAGCGTGAGCATATCGAATCTATATGGGATGAGCATGTGTCGATTACTTAGAGTGGAGCGTACTCTGCACTTCCAAGTTCGGTGACGGATCCGCAGGAGCTACTCGAGCAGCCACACCCCTTACTCGACGGGGTCGAGTTCTTCCCACCCGGGGAGAATTGATGAGAATCAACACCGGACACTAACTTATACTTTTGTATTTGTGTCCTTTTAGTTTGCATTTATATCCTTGGGAAGTTAGTTTGCATTTATATCCTTGCAATTGTAAGGCTTTATAAGCCAATTTGTCACTCCCCAAGGATGTTTGGGTTTTTGTGTAAAAGTCTAGTAGGACCAGCAAGGGGCCCCCATCTCCTTTCCCCATTGGTCCACCTAATCTTTAGGGCCCATGTAGGGCCAGTCAAAGGTCCAAGGTGGACTTCTAGATGGTTGGACAATTCAAGAGGACAAAGGGTTCAAAAATTCAAATATTCCAACCCTTATAGTCAAGGGGGTGCCCCCCATATATTGTATTTTAATAAGGTTCCAAACGACATGGGAGAAATAAATGTGGTCTCCCACATTTACCCCTCCCCTAATTTAGATCTGAGGTTAGTTTAGGTCATTTTACATTTCTTATAAATACCTTGTATTTTATGAATTACTTAGCATTAATGGAAGAAAAATTCATTTGTCCTCAATGGCCTAAGGGCGCCCCTCTCTCCTCCCCTAGAGCTGTGAAGGCTCTCCTTCAGATGTGTGACGCATCTCCACCACCACCTCTCTGAGTGCGACGCTCAGCTCCGCCGCCGTTCGTGCCGCCATCGCACCGCCACCGCCATCGCCGGAAGTTCTGTCCAAATCATGGCAGAGCCCCCTTGCTCGAATTTTAGCTCCCAACTCCATGATCTTCTGGAGCCCAAATTTTGAGGATCGAAGTACTTCAAGTCAGCTTTCCAACGGTACCACTTTCACGTCGATCCGACGTCGGGAGTGATCGCAGTAGCTGATCTCGCCGGGTCGCGCGCTGCAAAAATAGAACTTCAGATCCGTGGGCAGCAAGGTCAACAAGTGAAGACCGGAGCTGACTCACCTTCCGCAAGGTGAACCAGCATGCCGCCATCCCAGGGAGCGCCTCTCCAGGAGCCAATGTCATAGCGGTACCACTCCGGGCCCACTCGGACCCACCGACCAGCACGTGGGCCCCACGTGCGTGAGTACGCGTGCCGGCGAAGCTACACAAAATGCTGCCCGTCAACCCGAACCCGCTACTCTCGGGTCCCACTGTGTAGCCCTTTAGCTCCCTGCATGGAGTAGGTAGAAATATTCACTTCTGTAATTCTTAATAATTGTTGTTCGGGGAGTACAAGTTCGGCCGAGATCGTCTTCCCCACGCCCGACGCGTGGAGGTATCGTGTTCGCTCCTTCACTCAGCATTTGCTTTATGCGTATTGATTTGTATATGCCACTGCTAGAGAACATGTGATAGGTTATGTAGCTCGATATATCTATTTTATCACCGCTGCAAGAGAGAGAGCGAGACCCGTCCCGTGACTCAATCCGAGTACGGAAGAGCCGACTACCCGACTCATTGTCGGTTTCTCAACCGCGCACGGTATCACGCATCCCTCGCTAGGGACACCCGCTAGCTAGAGTCCCAGGTCGCGTGTCCGTCCCGTATCAGGTTTCCCGTCCCATTAAGTCAAGAAATATTCTCACGATATCCAAATAGCATACCATGAGGGCCGGTCTACCATGTTTCTTTAGAGTGACATGGCAATCAAAGAGTGACATGGGTTTTTATGGTATAACCTGCTCGGTGGCCTTGAGGGAATCCAAGGCTTCGCGTAGACTTACGGAGGTCTCTATGATAAAATCACTGGTCCGAATGAAGGAATATCATGCGGAGGGCTCATCTATCATCGAGAAATAGTGGGGCAATCGTGAAACCATCGAGAAACGTGGGACTATATCTATGGACTGAGACATAGTGCCATATAGATACCCACTAACTTGGGTTACAGGAAACACTCGAGAAAAATAGTGAACAGGTAAAAATGGCGGCTTTGCTAGTGCCATTATTTTACTAAATAGAGTCTTTCTGTTAAGTCGTTCAAACTCATGATTTACTTCATATATATATAAATACGTTACTGTTCTGGAGAATATCTGCTCAGGGTAAATGGCGCCCTGGGCTAAGCCACTATTTCAGTATATAACGACTTCTTGTTAAGGCGTTCAATATTCAAATTTTTCACATATATATATATATATATATATATATATATAACTATTCTAGAAAATTTCTACTGAGGGTGAATGGCGCCTGGGCAGCAGACTTCTTTTTAGTATATAGTGCCTAGGTCAGGGGCGCTATATTGAAAGAGGGCAGGGTGACAGTCATTATTTCATTCATGTGAAATTTGAACGTGTACAATAGCACTTTTTAAATAAAAAGAATTTTGTAGGAATGAATATAAGGACAGGTAGAGAAAAATAACAGGATTCTAGCAGTGTACTCATGCATTAGATTAGACATCAGGATTCATGGTTATTAAATTTTAAAGATGGTGTACTTATTTAATTACTAAAAGAATAACGATTGCGTGTACAATCGTTTTGATGAAATAGCGCCCTATAGAGGGGTGCCATTTTACTACAACTCAGAAAAACGAAACAGAGAGCTACTGAAATCATACTAAAAGGCCTATATGCATGCGTATGATCTGAGATTTATTAAGTTGGGCTTGGTACTTGAGAACACCTACCTCTTTGGGTTGATTTGGATTGATGAATAGAGAAGAAAATATGCAGTAGCAGCACTATAATATGGCAGGAACAGGGGAAGAAGGCAATTACAGCTTCACATCAACAAGACGTAGAAGATGGAAGCAGTAGCAACGGCAACTTCACTCGAAGGAGAAACGGTAGAAAGGAGGATTCTTTTCTTCACGCACAGTCGTCGGGTGAAGAAAAGAACAGTTCGCCAGAAGTCGAAGTAGTAGGTAGAAGCAAACCTTCTCCACGTTCACACCGGGTAGCAGGCGAAGTAGGCAGCATCCTCGTCCAACAAGAGGAAGAGGCCAGTAGCAGCAGGCTTCTCTTCACGGAAAGAAGCAGCAGGGATCAGCAACCTCCACTCCACTTCCAAAAGAGAAAGAAACAGGAGAAGAGAGGAAGAACACTGGAGGTAGATGAAGCAGTAGCCGGTGTTTGATCGATGGGGTAGAGTATTTATAGAGAAGCAATCCTACTGGAGAATTAGAGTTCAATCAGAATTAATATTTCCCACGTAAGAATCCTATTGAAACCAAACCTTCCTATGTATCAATCCTTCCAGATCGAGACCTTCCTGATCAATATCCTACTTCCCAGTTCGAACGAAACTCTAAAATTGAAGTTTCTATTTTTCATTTTGTAGGGATATAACGCCCATTTAAAGGGTCTTCATTTCATAGAAAAGCGCCCTAACAGGGGGCGCCCTTCACCTTTACCCTGATGCGATACGAATGTTGTTTACAAGTGCATGTGCATGAAAATAGCGCCCACTCAAGGGGGCTCTATTTCTCAAAATGGTGCCCTATCAAGGGGCGCCCTTTCCCTTGGCCCATTTGGGTTTGAGTGTAAGGCCCATCAGAGTACGGGGTGTTTTGTGTATGGGACCTGGCCTTGGCTAATTTGTAGGTTTTAATTTATTTAAGAATTTCTATTCCTTCAATTACCAGGGTTGCTACAAATATGATATATCTATATTAGCAACTACCCGAAGAAGTGGTAGAAGCCTGCACTCAACATACCTATGAAGCCTATATCCTAGCGCCAGCAGAAGATGAAGGAAATTGGCACACCGTGTCGTCAAAAACAAGAAGAAGGGCAGTGATTCATCGTGGCCCTAGAATTCATATATGAGGTGTCGCACCTCAACCGAAACCCCCGGCTGTGACCCCCATCTGGCATGAGACACCTCCTCAACTGGTCATCAGAAGATTCACCAACAATAAGAAGAAACACATCCCTATGCGGGTGCACAAAGAGGCCAATCCGACGGTGAAACGGCTTCAAGAAATCATTAATGGGCTAGATGAATATGAACATCCCGAAATTCAGCCTGTCCAGCTGAAAGAATATGTCCCTTGGGAACATTTTAAGTCCCTGGAATTAGCAGAAAAGCTGAAGCTGAAGCTGAAGAACCCAGCATAGGATAAACCTCTAGAGGAGCAGCCGCCAACTGTGAAGAAAAAGAAGAAGAAATCCAAGAATAAAAGAAAAGGCCTTGCCGTATCATGCAATACCCTGGCGGCCCTATTTGAAACAGTCTGAATCTCTGAAGAAGAGGACGAAGAGATATGCCTCGCACCAGTAGAGGCGAACCAAGCTGAAGCTTCCACCTCCCAGCATGCTACTAGGTCTGGAAGAAAATGGGGGCATCTCCCCCGGGCTAACCACAACATCATGTTATGTGGTGAACAACCATACCAGGTTCCCCAGCCTGAAGTCAAAGGTGCATGTTGAACCCCCTCTATGTGGTTATTGTAATGGATGTAATGGATTTTGATGATGACTAAATTTAACTTGAATGCCATGACAAATTCTGGAATTGTCTTCACTTGATGAGATAAGGAGCTTTACAGTTCAGGAATCACTTCACCTGGTAAGATGTTTAATTTCAGTTTGAAATCGCCAAAGCTAATGCAGAATGCATGTTTTGACAGGGGCAAGAAGGCGATTCATGAATTGAATAATACAAGGACATTTAGTGAGATCCATCCTAACACATAAACTCTTGATCATTTGATTATCAAGGTTGAAATTCATGTTTTGATCCCAAAGGGTAAATTTGCTTGGCCTTGATCTAAATCCAATTAAGATGGGTTTTACTCATTCATGGTTAAGGATCAATCCTCTTCTTGTTTTGAACCCATTGGTAAACCCCCCCACTTGTGTTCCTTGGACTTAGCTTATTTTTAACTTTCATTTTTGATGTTCAGGACCTAGGGTCGACCCCTGGGGTCGACCCATGGGTCTCCATTCCTTCAACACAATCGGGCTTTTCAACCCCAGTGCGAGGGTCGACCCCTGTGGGTCATTTTCTCATTCCAGTAGCGGGTAACTGAAAGGGTCGACCCCAAGGGTCGACCCATATGTCCAGAACTTAAAAAACACCCCCGAGGGTCGACCCTTGTGGACAAATGTCCAAAACCAGCACGGCTGCTCTCGAGGGTCGACCCCAAGGGTCGACCCATTACTTTTGGCTCATTAACCCTCTCACGAGGGTTGACCCCAAGGATCGACCCATTCCGGTCGGACCTCCAGTCGCGATTTTTGATCGCCGTTTCTTTGTGCCTAAAGTCTTCCAATCCGAGTCTAACTTCCATAAAACATTCCACAAAATGTGGATCTGGTTCCCAAGCTGTCTTTGACTATCCTAATCAATTAAATAAACCCTAATGGCATTAAATAAATAGGATGAGAGGTGAGATCTGCCTGAACTTGATTGAAGTTCTATTTTGTGTGTGCAGGTTCGGAGCTGCAGCTCTCAAGCCCTCTTCCACCTTGCTCTGAAGCTGAAATCGAAAGGAAGAAGCTTGAATCAAAGCCCAAGATCATATACAACTGAAAGCTACGTATGAAATCAAGATCCAACCTCTGTTCTTGCTGCAATACTTCACACTTGCTTCAAGTTCGTTCTTCATCCTGCAGAAGCATCAAAGAACATTCGAAGAAGAGAAAGGGGGAGTTCTATCTCTGAATATCTATTCTGCTCTAAACTCCTCAAGTACTTGTTGTTTAGTATTGAACATCTGATGTACTCTTAGAATTTCTTGAAACACATTCGTATGTGTGTGCTCGTGTTCTG
This sequence comes from Amorphophallus konjac, assembly GCA_022559845.1. Classification (NCBI taxonomy): domain Eukaryota; kingdom Viridiplantae; phylum Streptophyta; class Magnoliopsida; order Alismatales; family Araceae; genus Amorphophallus; species Amorphophallus konjac. The sequence continues at coordinate 73,477,697 of CM040120.1, forward strand.
TGACACGAGAGTGTGTGTGTGTGTGTAGTGGCCAAGATAGGCTACTGTGTATGTGTTGGCTGTCTATTCAGCGTGTGTGAGGCTCACGTCATAGTGGAGCATTAATCCTCCGTGTGAGGGGTGAATGTAGGGGACACATTCGTGTACCCGAACCACCTAAAAATATTGTGCTTCCATTGTGGTTTGGTTTATCATTCTTTGCATCTAGTGGGCTACTCGCTTAGCTGAGTGATCTCTTGTAGTGCCATACCTCACTCACGACTTCTTTCAGTTCTCACGAGAGAGAGATCTTGTTCCGGTGAGATTGAGTGCTTGTTTGCTTTAGAGTTATTTCTGTCCTATAATTGTCGATTACTTGTGTGCATCTTTAGGAAAATAATTTTTATTTCCCAATCAATTCACCCCTCCCCTCTTGATTGCCACCTTTCGGGACCCAACAATTGGTATCAGAGCTTTGGTCACTGTATTGCCCGACCTCACGGTCGAAGAGCAGATCTCTTTCTATTTCAAACAGAGGGATGATGCCCGAAGGGCATTCAGTGCACATGCCTTCGTTTTTTGATGGAACAAACTACGCTTACTGGAAAAATAGAATGTATGTTGTCTTGCGTACACAAGATTATGAAGTGTGGAATGTTATCAACAAAGGTCCTTATAAGTTGCCTGACAATGAAGATGATTGGGATGACGACCATATCAATAAGTTCTCAGCTAACTTTAACGCCATGAATATAATTCAGTGTGCTATCCATCTGAATGAATACTCACGCATATCTATGTGTTCCTCTGCACAGGAAATGTGACACAAACTACGCTTGATCTATGAAGGAACTTCTGAAGTCAAGGAGACCAAAGCAAATCTATTGGTCCGGGATTATGAATTGTTTATGATGAAGCCAGAAGAAACCATTTCTGAAATGTTCGCGAGACTGATGGAAATCACAAATGGTTTGAAGGCTCTTGGCAAGGAGTATTCAAACTGTGATCTTGTGAGGAAGGTACTGAGATCTCTATCACCACAGTGGCACACAAAGGCCACAGTGATCGAAGACTCAAAAGATCTCAGCACTCTGACTTTGGACGAGTTAGTTGGTTCACTGATGACATATGAAATCAACATCAAAAGGAGCGAGGAGGATAACAACAAGAAGAAGGTTGCCACAACATTGGCACTGAAGGTAAACCCACAAGAGTCTGATGAAAGTGAGGAAGGATCCATGGCCAATACTAAAGATGAGGAGCTTGTTGCTATGATCACCAAAAGAGCAAGAAAATTTGTTAAGAATACCAGGAAGTTTGGAGGTCAGTTTAGAAAAGGACCAAGAAGGCAAGGGTTTAAGAAGAATGAAAGTAGCAACAAGGATGAGTAATCTTCTATGAATGCAAGAAACCTGGTCACATGCGGGAAGAATGCCCGGAGTTGGCAAAGAGATTCAAGAAAGGAAAATTCAAGAAACCCAAAGCCATGGTCGCCACATGGAGCGATGAGGATGAGGAAGGATCCGGAAATGAAGATGAACTGGATGAATTAGTCCAGAACTTGTGTTTCATGGCAGATGGAGATAACTCAAATGAGGTAGACTCTGAATCTGAATCTCTTACTTGTGAACAATGGCAGATTGCATATGAATCATTATATGGAAAATGTAAAAAATTGAAATATGAAAATAAACTTCTGAAAAAGAAATTGGAACAAGCTGTGCATGCTGAAAATCCTTGTGAGAATTGTAATGTCATGAATTCTGAAAATGAGAATCTCAAACATGAGAATGAAAGTCTTCTGTCTAAAATTGAATTGTTTGAAGAGGAGAGTTCTTGCATGCGAGAGGATCAATCCAATCTTGTTAAAATGCATGAAAAATTGAAGAGCGAATTAGAAAAAGAAAAGTTGGAAATGACTGCTTGCATTCAAACCAAGGAAACAGCTGAAAAGAGAATTGAATCTTTGATGATTGAGATAGATGAGTTGGAAATTGCTCTTGCTGTCTTAAACAAAGGGAAATAGGTGATGAACACTTGTGTAGGTCCTCATGTAGAAAGTTCTCTACCTACTTTTGAGAAGAGAAACAAATCTCAGTCCAAAACCCACATGACTCCATGGGTTTCACGAACCACATATGCCTCATCATCTAACATACAGATGGATAGCTCATTTACAAATGTGAATAGGAAAAGAAACCGTGACAACAGAATCACTACATGTTTTTATTGTGGAAGATTAGGCCATGATATGTATGAGTGCAGAACCATGAGATTTGATGATGAAACTTTTGCAAGAATAATGAATAGATCATACAGGCCTTTTCTACCTAACCACCGAGGACCCAAGCTTGCTTGGGTACCAAAAACCCCATAAGTATTCTCTTTGTATTTGCAGGTCTGCCTTGGAGCTCAAAAGAACAAATGGTACTTGGATAGTGGATGTTCAAGGCATATGACGGGAAACAAGAAAATGTTTGCAAACCTGCAAGATAAAGATGGTGGGGTGGTAGCTTTTGGAGGTAAAGACAAAGGAAAAATTGTTGGAGAAGGTGAGATAGGTAAGAACCAAACTCAAGTCATTGAAAATGTTTTGCTTGTCAAAGGCCTGCATCACAATCTTCTAAGCATAAGTCAACTCTATGACAAAGGTTGCAATGTGTCTTTTGATTCTACTCACTACACTGTGGTCGATAGAAACACCAATGAAATCAAGTTCATAGGGCTTAGACACAACAATGTTTATATGATTGATCTTGATGATGTTTCACATAAAAATCTTTGCTTAGTTTCTAAAAATTCTGATGATGCATGGTTGTGGCATCGCCGTCTTGGGCATGCTAGTTTCAATGTGATGATGAAGTTGTTAAGAAAAAATCTGGTTGTTGGCTTACCCAAGTTGAAGCTGGTCAATGAAGGAATATGTGGGGCATGCAGCAAGGGCAAACAGACAATACCCAAGTTTACATTTAACATCCTTTAAATGTAAAAGTGATGTAACCACCTCTAAGCCCCTTGAATTGATCCATATAGATCTTTTTGGACCAAGCCGAACACATAGCTTGGTTGGTAAGCTATATGGATTTGTGATTGTGGATGATTTTACTAGATATAGCTGGGTGTATTTTCTCTCAAACAAAAATGATGCTTTGATGGAGTTTGAGGCGTTTTGCAGGATGGTTCAGAATGAAAAAGGATGGTGCATGAAGACCGTGAGAAGTGATCATGGTAGGGAATTTGACAACCATGAGTTCAGCAATTTTTGCAGGGATCAAGGTTATATACACAACTTCTCCGCACCAAGGACCCCCGAACAAAATGGGGTCGTAGAGAGGAAGAGCAGGACACTTGTTGAAATGGCAAGAACCATGCTAAATGAAAACAAACTTCCAAGGTATTTCTGGGCTGAAGCCGTCAATACAACATGCTACATAATAAACCGAGCCATGGTAAGGCCATTGTTAAAGAAAACACCTTATGAGCTATATCGAGGTAAGAAACCAAATATATCTTACTTTAAACCATTTGGCTTTATCTGTTACATCCATAATAACGGTAAGGTGGATTTGGCAAAGTTTGACCCCAACAGTGACAAGGGGATATTTCTCGGATACTCCCTTAACTCAAGAGCCTATCGAGTGTATAACTTGAGAACTCTTGTAGTTGAGGAAAGTCCCCATGTTATTGTTGATGAATCATCATCCAAGGACACTAATGAAAAGCATGTCTTGCAGGAAGAAGAATCAGAAGAGGATGCCACCGAAGAGCTCTCAAAGGAAGCAAACAAATCAGGAGGTGAAGAACAACAAAAGGATGATGAAAATCAGCAAACTCTGAGTGAACTACAGCTACCTCGACAATGGACTTTTGCAAAAGATCACCCACCGAAAGTCGTCATTGGCAATGTAGAAGAAGGAATAAGAACGTGTTACTCATTCAGGGAAGTTGAGAATCTGGATTATATTACATTACTTTCACAATCTGAACCTCACTCCCTTGAAGATGTTTTAAAGACTAATTCCTGGATCTTGGCTATGCAAGAAGAATTACACCAGTTCCAAAGGAACAAAGCGTGGTTCCTCGTGCCTCGTCCTAAAGACCACTCAGTGATCGGAACCAAGTGGATCTTTCGTAACAAAACAAATGATCAAGGGGTGGTAACTAGAAACAAGGCAAGGCTTGTTGTCAAAGGTTATAGCCAGGAGCTAGGAGTTGATTTTGATGAGTCTTTTGCTCCCGTAGCAAGACTCGAGGTAGTGAGAATTCTTTTGGCATTTGCATGTTGCAATAATATTAAACTGTTTCAGATGGATGTGAAAAGTACATTCTTAAATGGTTTCATTCAGGAGGACGTATACGTGGAGCAACCACCGGGGTTTGAGGACACAAAGTATCCAGACCGTGTGTACAAGTTAGACAAGGCACTCTACGGTCTTAAACAAGCACCCCGAGCTTGGTATGAATGGTTAAATGATTTCCTTATACAAAATGGATTCAAACGAGGTAATATGGATCAAACCCTTTTCACAAGGTTGAACGGTAAGGAAATCTTAGTTGTTCAAGTCTATGTTGATGACATTATATTTGGCTCCACCAAGGATACTCTCAGCAAGGATTTTGCAAAATTGATGCAAAGTGAATTTAAAATGAGCCTTATGGGAGAGCTGACATTCTTTTTGGGATTGCAGGTCACACAGACGGCCGATGGGATGTTCATTCATCAAAAAAAATATGCAATGGAGCTACTGAAAAAGTTCGACTTGGCATCTACCAAACCACAACCGACACCTATGTCCACATCAACAAAAATTGATCAAGATGAAATAGGTAAATTTGTGGACCAAAAACTTTTCAGAAGCATGATAGGTTCCTTGTTGTACTTAACTGCTAGTCGGCCCGATATTCAATTTGTTGTATGTTTGTGTGCTCGTTTTCAGTCCAATCCTAAGGAGTCTCATTTGTCGGCTGTGAAAAAGATCTTTAGATATATTGCTGGCTAAGTGAACTTAGGTTTATGGTTTCGGCGTAATTCGAGCCTTGATTTAATTGCTTATTCCGATGCCGATTATGTAGGTTGCAAAGTGGATCGGAAAAGCACCAGCGGGTATTTCCAGTTCCTTGAAGGATGCCTAGTTTCATGGGCCTCCAAGAAATAAAACTCAGTGGCTTTATCAACCGCCGAAGCCGAGTATGTGGCTGTAGGTAGTTGTGTTGCTCAGGTGCTTTGGATCCAACAACAAATGATTGATTATGGCGAATCCTTCAAAAACACCGTAATTCTTTGTGATAACACCTCAGCCATTAATCTATCCAAGAACCCTGTCCATCATTCTCGCACCAAGCATATTGAAATTAGACATCATTTCATTAGAGATCATGTTAGCAAGGGTGATGTGGAAATCAGCTTCATCGATACAGATCATCAAATTGCTGATATTTTCACCAAACCCTTATGTGAAGAGAAATTCACATCTTTTAGAAGAGAACTAGGGGTTTGTAGAATAGAAGAGTCACATCATGACTTTGTGTGCTTTTGAGTGCATAGTTCACTGCATTGCATCCATTTGCATTAGTTATATGCTAGCTTACATTTTCCTTCTCATACATAAGCAGCAAGTTGTGTGAAAAATCAAAAGAACAAAAACAAATTGTGTGATAAGTCATCTATGTGTGTTCTTACATTTCTTCTATATATATAATATTCACTCTTTCTTGTTGTCAATTCTATGGCCGATTATGACCTTGAATACACTCTCATCCCATCAATGGAGTGAAACTGTCCGAATCCTAAAATCCGGAGAATTGGATAATAGCACGTCAAATTTTGATCTTGAAATTGATGTGGTACTTCCCCAATTGATTAAAACCTTAAAAACACTCGTATCTTCTTTGATTCGAACTTAATTTTCAATTGGGGACTCGAGACTAATTCTTTTTGGCCCTCCGGTTATGTTTTTACTTCATTTTTGCTGAACTTCACTGAATGGGTCGACCCCAAGGGTCGACCTTCACAAAAACCACTTCTGTTGGGGTTGAGTTTACAGGGGTCGACCCAATGGGTGGACCCTTTCCGGCGACGCAGTTCCACCGCGTCCGAGCCGTTCGCGATTGGGGTCCTAACCATAAGTTAGCCCCACCCATGCTTATATAAAAGCTCATAACCCCCTCCAAGGCCAACCACCATCTCTTGCAAGCCCTAAAAACTCATTTTTGGCTCCAAAATCATCCAAACCTAGCCACGGATCTTCCGATGGCTAACCGTGCAAGTCTCCTTCTACGGGTCCAAGGATCGTTCTTTGCCACTCCGATCTCTTGAGGTACGCTCTTGGTGTTTGTGGAGGATCACCGACTCTCTTCTATAACTCTCCTTACCAGTTGAACCATCTAGATCTAAACCCCATCATGTGGCCCTTTCGATTTTTGCTTAGATGGCCCCAAGGAGACGTCTGTCTCACAAAGGCGTAGAATCAAGCAAGGCACAAGAGATTCGCTCAAAAAAAGTCGCGCACGTTGCATCTCTTCACGGCCAATCTTCATCCAGCAAGGTGCTGGACAGAAAAGTTCTCCGTCCCTGAGCAGTGGACTTCGGTAATTTGAGCAAACATATTCCCAGTTTAGTTGATGTCATTTGCAGTCAGCCCAACTTGGATGTTTTCATGTCTACCCATCGTCGGATGTATCTCAACTTAGTACATCAGTTCTATAGCAACCTATCGATGGCCGATGAAAATCTGATTTCTAAAGTCAACGGGGTTCAGATTATTCTCTCCCCACAGCTGTTAGGCGAAGCATTTCAGCTCCCTTCCGAGGGATATGCCTTTGGAGACATTCTTGTCCCTGAAGATAGAGTTTATCTTTACATGACTTCTGAAGATCGAGCAGACCGATCTATTGCTGGGTTGAATGTCAATCATTTCCCTCCTGTTCAACGCATTCTTCATAGAATGATTACTACCATCTTGCTTCCTAGAGGGGGAGGACATGACGAAGTTACGAAAATTCATATGTTTCTAATTTACTGTCTCTTGGATGGCATCCGTATCAACTTTCCAGCACTTATTTTGGAGCATCTGTGCACAAGCATAAAACACAGGAATAGAACTCTACCATATGCTGCTGCTTTAACCGCCATTTTCTAGTACATGGAGCTAAATCTTTCAGCAGAATCTTCACAAACTATGCGGGAGGCCGACATTTATACCATTCACTCTATTTGTCACAATATGGGTTATGTTATGCGTGACGGTGAATTAGTCCGGCAACTGAAAATCGTAGTTTCTGCTGCTAGTTCTGATGAGGATAATGAGGATGAAGACGCCGAGTCTGATGAAGAACCACTCACTGCTCCTGCAGTAGATATACCCTCTGAGGCGTCCAGGCTAATCATAGATCGGTTGGATCACATTGATGAGCGGTTAGACAAGTATGGGGAGACCTTGGAGGTTATTGAAAATGAGCTGCATGATCTGAAGCTTTCTCACCAAGAATGCACTCAAACTTTCACTGATGCCTTGGGTCATCACACCCAAATGTGCCACGAAATTATGGATTATGTCCGGCGTGCTCCAGGTCCACCAAATCCGGATGATGACTAGGCTGTTGCACTTCATTCAGTTGGCACACTCCTTATCCTGTTTCACCCCCTCTTTTTGATGATGCCAAAGGGGGAGAAGTTTTGCCTACTACTACTACTTGTGTGCCCGGCTACTTATAATCTATGTGTGATGTATGCTTGCATGCATGTGTGTTGCATTTTCATCTTCATATTTGATTAGTGTTTTAGGTGTTGCATTATCCTTGTAATCATAGCATGGCATCTTGTTACATTGCACTTCACTTCCCCTTGTTACATTGTAATCAGATTGTGGACTGTGGTTGTTTTCCTAGTAAGATATACTGGTTGTTGGAATATGCCTTTTTTTATCAATCGCATAGCACTATGCTCCAATCGAATGAAGTTTCTAAATTGATTCCTAAGTTTGAGGTGGTTAAGTCAAGTCCTTTTTATATTGTTCCGACTCGACTCATTGTTATCATGGTATGGACTTTGAATTTTGTATTTCCAATTTCTGAATTTTGTCATCATCAAAAAGGGGGAGATTGTTGAACCCCCTCTATGTGGTTATTGTAATGGATGTAATGGATTTTGATGATGACTAAATTTAACTTGAATGCCATGACAAATTCTGGAATTGTCTTCACTTGATGAGATAAGGAGCTTTACAGTTCAGGAATCACTTCACCTGGTAAGATGTTTAATTTCAGTTTGAAATCGCCAAAGCTAATGCAGAATGTATGTTTTGACAGGGGCAAGAAGGCGATTCATGAATTGAATAATACAAGGACATTTGGTGAGATCCATCCTAACACATAAACTCTTGATCATTTGATTATCAAGGTTGAAATTCATGTCATGTTTTGATCCCAAAGGGTAAATTTGCTTGGCCTTGATCTAAATCCAATTAAGATGGGTTTTACTCATTCATGGTATAAGAAGGCGGAGGTGGGCGCGGCGCGCTCACCCGTGGCACCAGCGGTGGCCGGCGCACCGCGCCCACCCGCGGTCGACCCGCGTCCAGACCCGGTCAAAGGGGGGGGGCGGCGCACGCGCGGCACACGGCCGCGCCTCTCACGCGGGAAGGAGGGCGGCGGCGCATGCGGGCGCACACGGCCAGGAGAGAGAGAAAGAGAGGGAAAGAAAGAGAAAGGAAGGAGAAAAAAGGCCAGAAAAATTTCAAAAAATCAGAAAAAACATAGCAAAGTGTGCAGCACATGCTAGCACACAATTTGGTGTCAAAAATAGCAGCAATTGGGTGTTCACATTGGCAAGAGTGTTCACATTTCCTAAGGAGTTGTTATGTAAACCCTATATAAAGAGCTTTAAATGTAATGAAAGGAGGTTAAGAAGAGAGAGAGATAGCAAGGAGTAGGAAGCTATGAATTGCTAAAATTTGTAAGTGTTCCTCAAGTTTTTGCTTTGTGGCTTTGGTAGGGATAGATTTTGAGAGCTTTTATGTTTAAGTGTTGAAGTTTGTGTTAAGTTTGTATTGAAGAATTTCATTGTACCCTTAGCCATTTCAGCTTTTCATAATCAATTTACAAGCTTGTGTGATCTTCATTTCAATTTGTTGTCTTCATGAAAGTTGTTCATCTTTAAGTATTCTTCAATTGTTCTTTTCATCATTTCCTTTAATTCCTTCTAGTTTAAAATTTATTCACTGTGTTTCTAAGTGCTATCCTGTGTATGTACTGTTCATCCGAAGTAATAGTCTCCACCAATTTGTCATTTGGAAGCCTTTCCAATTATAATTTTACTCTGAGTTTTCATGAACATTGTTCCTCTCTTATAGATCTAACTTTTGTTCTTCTTCTACTTCGTCAAATTCTTCTTAGGTTGAGGTCTAGAATTAATTTTTCACCGGTCTGTTTTTCTGTCAGTTACTGTTCACCAACAGCGATAGATCTTGATATTTTAAGTTTTTAATTATCTTCCTTTCGTTTTCTGTTTCTGTGTTCTTCATAAAACTTCTTCATCTTTCAAGAGATCAATCCTCTTCTTGTTTTGAACCCATTGGTGAACCCCCCCACTTGTGTTCCTTGGACTTAGCTTATTTTTAACTTTCATTTTTGATGTTCAGGAACAAGGGTCGACCCCTGGGGTCGACCCATGGGTCTCCATTCCTTCAACACAATCGGGCTTTTCAACCCCAGTGCGAGGGTCGACCCCTGGGGTCGACCCCTGTGGGTCATTTTCTCATTCCAGTAGCGGGTAATTGAAAGGGTCGACCCATATGCCCAGAACTTAAAAAACACCCCCGAGGGTCGACCCCAAGGGTCGACCCCTGTGGACAAATGTCCAAAACCAGCACGGTTTCTCTCGAGGGTCGACCCATTTCTTTTGGCTCATTAACCCTCTCACGAGGGTCGACCCCAAGGGTCGACCCATTCCGGTCTGACCTCCAGTCGTGATTTTTGACCGCCGTTTCTTTGTGCCTAAAGTCTTCCAATCCGAGTCTAACTTCCACAAAATGTGGATCTGGTTCCCAAGCTGTCTTTACTGTCCTAATCAATTAAATAAACCCTAGTGGCATTAAATAAATAGGATGAGAGGTGAGATCTGCCTGAAGTTGATTGAAGTTCTATTTTGTGTGTGCAGGTTCGGAGCTGCAGCTCTCAAGCCCTCTTCCACCTTGCTCTGAAGCTGAAATTGAAAGGAAGAAGCTTGAATCAAAGCCCAAGATCATATACAACTGAAAGCTGCGTCTGAAATCAAGATCCAACCTCTGTTCTTGCTGCAATACTTCACACTTGCTTCAAGTTCGTTCTTCATCCTGCAGAAGCATCAAAGAACATTCGAAGAAGAGAAAGGGGGAGTTCTATCTCTGAATATCTATTCTGCTCTAAACTCCTCAAGTACTTGTTGTTTAGTATTGAACATCTGATGTACTCTTAGAATTTCTTGAAACACATTCGTATGTGTGTGCTCGTGTTCTGTGACATGAGAGTGTGTGTGTATGTGTAGTGGCCAAGATAGACTACTGTGTGTGTGTTGGCTGTCTATTCAGCGTGTGTGAGGCTCACGTCATAGTGGAGCATTAATCCTCCGTGTGAGGGGTGGATGTAGGGGACACATTCGTGTACCCGAACCACCTAAAAATCTTGTGATTCCATTGTGGTTTGGTTTATCGTTCTTTGCATCGAGTGGGCTACTCACTTAGCTGAGTGATCTCTTGTAGTGCCATACCTCACTCACGACTTCTTTCAGTTCTCACGAGAGAGAGATCTTGTTCCGGTGAGATTGAGTGCTTGTTTGCTTTAGAGTTATTTCTGTCCTATAATTGTCGATTACTTGTGTCCATCTTTAGGTAAATAATTTTTATTGCCCAATCAATTCACCCCTCCCCTCTTGATTGCCACCTTTCGGGACCCAACAGTGCAGAAATTCCTCCTCCACCAGGGCTTTACCCGGAGTGTGCAAGCAACCAGGGGGCCCCCTCCTTTGCCGAATTTCTATCCTCTCAAGAGGGTAAGCGGCCATGGCCACAGCAACAATGGAGGGTCAAGGGTGCTCCTACCTTACCCTCAGCAGCCTCTCCTCCAGCAAATGAAGACTATGTGAGCATTCCAAGCTTTGCTGAATATGTGCAAGGGAAAGAGCCGGCCGGATAGGCACAATAAGTTCAGGTGCTACCTGAAGAAAAAGATGAACCGCCTCCCGAGCCAACTCCTCAAGAGCACTTTGGGGGTAACTATAAAAGGTCCGAAGAACTGAGGCTGACCAATGTCAGAACCACCAGCAGAATAGTGAAGCAGCTGAAGAGAATCCCCGCAAGCTTTTTTGTCTGGGATATACTCTCCCTCGACAAAGAAACAAGACACGCCATTATCACGGCCATACAAATCCCGGCATACTTCGAGAGTTATTTTGCCGAGGCAAAGTCTGAAGTAGCTATGACATTCGCAGAGGAAGACATGCTTGTGCCCTCCGTCAACCACTATAGACCGCTCTACATGAGGGGGCAACTGAATGGCAAGCCGATAGGTAGAATCTTGATTGACTTGGGGGCGGCAGTAAACATACTCCCCTATCGGGTATATCAGAAGTACTACTTTGATGTGCACCTGATCGAGGTCAGGGATATGAGAATTGCTGGCTTCAACCAGAAATTTGAAGTCCCCATGGGCGTGGCAGAGTTTGAACTCTCACTCGACGACTTCACTACTAAAGTGCAATTCCATGTGATAAATTCCGATACATCATACAAGGCGCTATTGGGCTGGCCATGGCTGCATAAAAATCAGTTGGTGGCCTCCACCCTCCACCAATGCATAAAGTACCCTCGAAACGGGAAAGAAGAAAGAGTGTTCACCAATTTACACCCTTTCGAGGTGTTCGAGTGCCACTTGTTAGATGCATCTCTGTATCTCGAGAAGCCGCAGAAGCCCAACCCTTCAGCTCAGGATAAGGGGAAGAAGAAAATAGAGCCCGACGACTGGTTCCCTCCGCCGCCGCCTGACTACGTGGCTCCCCTAGAGGTGTCACTTATATCTGAGGAAGAAGGAAACCTCAGAGCACTCCAACTCAACATTTACCCTGAACCGGGGGCACTAAAACTCGAAGAGCTACTTGGGGATGTCAAGGTCCCACCAAAGATCATAAAACCCATAGCTGATGTAGACTGTCAAACAATCGAAGTACTAAAGACCCTGGAGGTCCCTAATCCTGATGGCCAACCCACCATGTTCTATGTGGCCAGGAGCAGCCCGCAAAGGGGGGCAATAATTGCCGATTCCCTAAAGAGATGCTTGATCCACCTGTCCTAATTACGGGACTCCCCTACATCACTGGCCGTGCGATCAAGCTAGCAAGGAAATAGCAAATCTACTTTTATCAACCTTCCAGTCAAAAGAAGATGTTCAAAGAATTATGGGAGCCACCAAACATGGACAGAAGATTGCTACAGGTTACTCAGCACCCGGGGCTGGGTTTCTCCGTTGAAGACTGCCAAGAAATTGACATGATTTCCACCAGTTGATAGAGCTGTTGCTCCATGCAGATGCTGGGGGTCCCTTTCAGCGCAAGAAACTACAATTCCCAGTAACAACTCACAAGAGTCAAAAGCTGAAGAAAGTCCTCCCGCCCTTGAGGGCGCTCCACCCACGAGCCGGCGTCCAAGCTGCACAGAGCATACACTGCCGACACCAGAGCTGATCATCCAGCCCGATCAGCAGCCAACTGGCTCAGAAAAAGGCAAAGCTGAAATTCAACCGTTAGTTGAAATAAGACAAGAATACATCTACGAGGCCCTTGAAGCTGAAGAAGATAATGAAGGCTTTGTAGACCTATAGCCGGCTCCCCCAGAAATAGAAGATGGCGGCCAAGCCATTGTTGATGAATTGTTCAAAATAAACCTCGGCACAAGGGATGATCCCAAGATGACCTTCCTCAATGCCCTCTTATCGCTCGAGGAGAGGGGGCAATATATGAAGCTGCTCCAGGAGTTCTGAGATTTCTTTTCTTGGAACTATAAAGAAATGCCAGGCCTTAGCCCTGTAGTCGCCCAGCATATCCTGGCCATTGACCCTAAAGCCGAGCCGGTAAACAATCACCCCGGCGAATGAGGCCCGAATTGATAAATCAAATATACAAGGAGGTCGACAAGTTGATAGATGTTGACTTCGTGGCGGAGAATAAATATACTACCTGGTTGGTCAACATTGTGCATGTTAAGAAGAAAACCGGACATATCCGGATCTGCGTGGATTTCTGGGACCTGAATAAAGCCTGTCCGGAAGATGATTTTCCGGTGCCAATCACCGAAGTAATGATTGACGCCACTACCGGCCATGAGACCTTGTCGTTCATGGACGGATCGTCTTGCTACAATCAAATCTAGATAGCGAATCATGACCGAATCCACACAGCTTTCTGGTCACCAAAAGGGATATTCCACTACAAACGGATGCCCTTCGGCCTTAAGAATGTTGGCGCCACATACCAAAGGGCGATGACAAAAATATTCGACGAGCTGCTCTACAGCAAAGTCGAGTGCTATATTGATGACTTGGTCGTCAGGACGAAGAAGAGGAAGGACCACCTGGCTAACCTCATAATTATATTTGAAAGGTAGTGGCTGCATGAACTGAAAATGAATCCGATGAAGTGTGCTTTTGGCGTCTCCAGCGGAAAATTCCTGCGCTTCGTCGTCAGATATCGGGGAATTGAAATAGACCCTGTAAAAATCAAAGCTATTCAGGAGCTGCCTCCCCCTAGGAGCCCAACAGAATTACGGTCATTGCAAGGCCGGCTAGCCTACATCCGTAGGTTCATCTCTAACTTGTCTGGGCGGTGCCAGCCGTTCCATAAATTGATGACGAAGGATACTCCGTTCCACTGGGGCGAAGAATGTCAAAGTGCTTTTAGTCAATTGAAAGAATACCTGAATACCGCCAGTCCTAGGGGCACCTGTCAAAGGGCTGCCGCTGATCCTATACATAGCTGCCACTGAATGCTCTCTGGAGGCAATGCTATCCTAGAGCAATGAAGAAGAAAAATAAGAAGCCCTATACTACCTCAGTCGAAGACTGGTCGGGGTCGAAGAAAAATATACACCTATTGAAAAGGTCTGTCTCGCTCTTGTGTTCGCAGCCAAGAAGATGAGGCATTACATGCTGTCGCATGAAGTCAAGCTGATATCAAGGGCCGACCCAGTCAAACATATACTCTCTCAGCCGGTCCTGAAAGGGTGACTAGGCAAATGGGCTGTCATTCTCATGGAATTCGACATCACCTATGTGCCACAAAAGGCCATCAAAGGCCAGGCCATTGGCGATTTCTTTGCAGCGCACCCGGTGCCTGAAAATTCTCCGTTGATCACGGAGCTCCCCAAAGATGAAACTTTAGAAGTGGGCCAAGTCCAGCAAGCCACCTGGTAGCAACACTTCGATGGTGCTTCAAGAACAGAAACATCCCCGCAAGGGTGAACAAGAATAAGGGCAAGGGCGGGTGTCATCCTCAAATCCCCCGAAGGAGAGGTGCTACACACCTCTTGCTCAATCAACAAAGCCTACACAAACAATGAAGCAGAATATGAAGCCTTAATCATCGGTCTCCAGCTAGCTCTCTAGTTGGATATCTGCATGCTGCAAGTGTTTGGGGATTCAATGCTGATCGTCAGACAAATCCAAGGACAGTTTGAAGTCTAAAAAGTTGAATTACTCGCCTACCACGCTAAGGCGAAGCAACTCATGGAGAAGTTTCACTTTTTTGAAATAAACCACATCGGCCGAGGTCAAAATACGTAGGCCGATGCATTAGCAAATCTAGCAAGCTCGCTGGCAATCCCGCCGGATGAATCACTCGACATACGGGTGATCAACCGATGGCAGGTCCCCAACATGATAGAAGAAGAGCCAGGTGGAGAAGAGCCTGAAGTAGCAACTGCAGAAATGGTCGGATCACTCGAATGGCGTGAGCCCCTCATGCAATGGTTTAAACACCAGCAGCTGCCCAAGCATAGGGAAGAAAAGATCTGGCTGATCCGAATAAAAGACTCCTATGAAATGAGAAATGGGATTGTATTCCGAATTATGGCGGACGCCAAGAAGAAAATACTTCTTCGATGCCTCTCTATGGAAGAAGCATTACGGGTCATGAAAGAAGTCCATGCCGGGTCGGCTGGAGCACACCACGCCGGGCCAAAGATGAAAATTGAAATTAAAAAGCTGGTCAACTATTGGCCGACAATGTTCGACGACTGCTGCAAGTATGCCAAGTCATGTCAAAAATGTCAAGAGCATGCAACGGTTCCTAGGCGACCGCCAACACAGCTACATCCAACAGCACCCAGCTGGCCTTTCGCCCAATGGGGAACAGACATTGTGGGCCCACTGCCCCATCCTCTTCGGGATACAAATTCATCCTGGTAATAACAGACTACTTCTCCCGTTGGGCGGAGGCCGTAGCCCTGAAAGAAGTCACAGGAGAAATCATGGCCCGATTTATCCGATGAAATGTAATATTCCGGTTCGACATCCCCAGCCGAATCGTCTCAGACAACAGAAGCCACTTCCGGAACCAAAAGGTCTACAGATTAGCCGAAAAGTACAAGATTGATTGGAGAACATCCACTCCGTACAACCCACAGGCAAACGGGTTGGCCGAAGCATTCAATAAGACACTCTGCACCCTCCTGGCAAAGACTGTCAGTTCCAACAAAAGGGACTGGGAGGATAAGATGTACGAAGCACTGTGGGCATACCGTACCGTCTATAAAACTCCAACGGGCTGTTCGCCCTTCTCTTTAGTGTACGGCTCGGAAGTAGTCGTCCCCATTGAACTAGAAGTGCCCTCACTTCGGGTCACCATCCAGCATGAATTGGTCAAAGACGACCGAACAAACGCAGAACAGAGATTGGAAGAGCTCTTTGACTTAGAAGGGAAGCGACTCCAGGCCCAGCAGAACATACAGGTTTACCAGGCCCGCATAGCCCGCGCCTTCGACAAGCTTGTCAAAGGGCATGAATTCAAGAAAGGTGACCTCGTGATGGTCAAAAGAAGAGAGGTCATAGCTACCAACCATAAAGGCAAGCTGAATGAAAATTGGCTCGGGCCGTATGTTGTCTAGAAAGTCTACGAAGGAGGTGCGTATGTGGTTGTCAACCATTGGAGAAAGACTCAATTCCCACCCCTTAATGGAAGGCATTTGAAACTATATCACGCATCACTTCCCCAGTACGATGAACAATTAAAGTCCGCGCTTCACGCGGAACAAGAATGTTTCTTAGATCTCCCATGAGACTATGTAATATCCATTCAAAAAAAAGAAAAGAAAAAAGAAAAAAAAAGAAAAAAAGAAAAAACACATCTAAGTCATTGGGGGACGTTGATTCACCAAGTCCCACCGTAATTCAAAATTTCCTCCGGCTCGAACCATCTCATCTTGGCCGAACAACCAAACAACTGCATCCCATGCGGTGGCAAAAAATCCCATATGTGGCGCAACACCATTCTATCCTGTCCCACCGATGCATAAAGCTTCTGACTTGGATCTTCCATCCAGGCCAGTAAACAAAAAAACTCTCTCTTTGGCTTGGACCTTCCGTCCCGGTCAATGAATAAAAAGACCTCCTTCCTTCGGCTCAGACCTTTCGTCTGAAATCATGAACAAAAAGACCCTTGCTTTGGCACTAACCCCGTGTCAATGAATAAACCACGTCGGTCCCTGACTCCCTGTCAACATCGACGAATAAACCAGTGGCTGAGACCTTCCGTCTGAAGCCATGAACAAAAAGATCCTTGCTTTGGCACTAACCCCGTGTCAATGAATAAACCACGTTGGTCCCCGACTCCCTGTCGGCATCGATGAATAAACTAGTGGCTCGGACCTTCCGTCCGAAGCCATGAACAAAAGATCGTTGCTTTGGCACTAACCCCGTGCCGATGAATAAACCACCTCAATATTACAATTTCCTGTCCCACCAACGAATAAGCCTGTGGCTTGGACCTCCCGTCCGAAGCCATGAATGAAAAGACCCTGCCACTCTGGATCGAACCTTTCATCTGGATAGAGAACCAAAAGACCTCTCATACAGTCGACAACCCCGGCGCAGTAAGGAATGAAAAGAACCCCTTTGCATCGGCTCGAACCTTCCGTCCAAGTCGATGAACAAAAAGAACCCCTTGGCTTCGGCTCGGACCTTCCATTCAAGTCGATGAACAAAAAGAACCCCTTTGCTTCGGCTCGGACCTTCCGTCCAAGTCGATAAACAAAAGGAACCCTCTTTGCTTCGGCTCGGACCATCCGTCCAAGTCCATGAACAAAAAAAACCCCTTTGCTTCGGCTCGGACCTTCCGTCCAAGTCGATGAACGAAAAGGACTCCTTTGCTTCGGCTCGAACCTTCCGTCCAAGTCGATGAACAAAAAGAACCCTTTTGCTTCGGTATTAACCCCATACCGATGAATAAACCCCACCAAATTTAGACTAAAACATCTAGGTCCACGTGCCTACGCGGTGAAGCAGCCCCCTCATCCCTTCGCTGAAGGAGTGAGCGCTGAAGAGGGGCGATCTCGCGCTACTCCTGAGCGGGGAAGAGGATAACCACGTACGCTAGAAGCATGAGCTGCAAGAAGAGAAACAAGTCAGAGGTGCCCAGGGATGGATCTCCAGGGAAAACCCTCCGATGCTTAAGTCAGCAAACGTAGTAGAGCACTGGTGCGAAAGGAGGAGTTGGGGGGAAGATGGGGGCGTGAGATCCCTCTCCACCAAAAGGTGAAGTGGTTCCTTGTAACACCCCAAAATTTTATATAAGATATTTTAAAATTTTCTAGAATTAATTCAAGGCAAAGAGGCTAGTAAATGAATTATAATTAATTTAATTCGATTATTGAAGCCCAAAATAATAACCAATTAATTTGGACAATTAAATAAGCCCAAAGGACCTAAAACCAAGCCCACGAGTCTTGGCACATCTTCTAGAAGCTAGAAACTTATGTATTCACGGAATTAAGGGATAATGACTCTTTAGGAAAGATAATATCATGGATAATATTAAAAGAGTTTGAACTAGTGTGAAATTCGGCGCTCACGAAGGCTAGCGGTCTATCGTGAGACTACTAGGGGACTGTATGCGGTCCAGTCCTAGACCGCTAAATTCTATCAGATTCCGTGAGAGGAAGAAAGCATGAAAAGGTTACAATTTTAACATCTAAATCACCTAAGATCGATTCTATCTACTAATTAGATAAGTCTAGAAGAATTGTAGATCGAATTGAAAATTTAATTGGGACTCTAAGTTCGTTCTAATCCACGAAACTCTAGCTAACCCTATAAATAGATTCCCAGATTTGACATGTGCGACCCCTACTTTGGCATGCGTGGAACCCAGGTAAGGAGGATGAATTAGAGGTAAGCTTCATATAGGAATTTCTTTATTATACTTAGAACTAACTACCCTCCAATTTTCGTTCTAGGAGATCAAGCCTACAGGAAGATAGAGCCTCCCAAAGTTGCTGATTCTACACAAGTAACTTAGGAATTAGTGCGTCCGACCCTAATTGATCAAGGAATTCGGAGCCCTAAACGAGGTATTTAGCAAAAGTGTCTTTAGAACTTTATATTCCGCTTTATATCTTCTATCTACCCTCAAAATTTCACGTCCATAGGTCAAGGGAATCAGGAGATAGAGGGACGTGAAGGTGCTGACCTAGTACAAGAAAGTGCAGTAACTAGGGCTTGATTCCAGTCATAAATTCAAAGTCTAGGAGCACTATTTGATGGGAATCAACACCGGGAACTGACATTTTTATTTTATATTTATGTCCTTTTATTTATATTTATACCCTTGGCTAATTGGATTTATAAATTGTAAGGCATTATGAGCCAAAGGGTTAGTCTTTAAAGTCTTTGGGTTTTTATGTAATATGCCAGTGGGTCCAGTAGGGTCCCCCACCCTCTTTCCCATTGGTCTACCTAGGTCTTAGGGCCCATGTGGGACTGGTTCAAAGTCCAAAGTTGGACTTGGACCAAGGGGGGACAAAAAAATGAAAATTCAAAATTGGAGCCCCATTAGTCAAGGGGGCGCCCCCCTTATATTATAGTTTATTCCATGTGTAATTTTATTAATGTGGCCATTTGACCACATGGGGGATTAATGTGTTATACCCCATTTACCCCTCCCCAATCCTAGATCTAGGGGTAGTTTTAGAATTTTTTACATTTCTATAAATCCCATGTAATTTCCATTTTGATAGAATTAATGATGAAAAATTGAAGAAAATTTGCCATGGGCGGGGCCTTTCTCTCTCTCTAGCTCTCTCTTGTTCTTCATCTTCTTCCTCTAGATCCAGGGTGTGAAGCCCTCAATATTGGAGTGAATCCAATTTCTATCTTCCCTATGGAGTGTGAAGCTCCACCACCAACGTTCGTGCCGCCGCCGGAGCAGCCATCAAGCCGCCACAAGCCGCCATCCCCCCTACTGTCCAGAACTTCGAGTTCCAGAACAGCAAGCTGAAGAAGAGGTCGGTTATCCAATGTAAGACCCCGAGTTTCTGTACAAATATTAAATTTCGTAAATAGTAAATGTTGAATAGTGACTGAGGTAAATAGTAAATAGTAAATGTTTTTGACTATCGTGTAAATATTCTGAAAAATGATAGTTAATTAGTAAACACCATGATAAACACTTTGGTCTCCTGTACCTGACCCTAATAAAATCATTTACATGGCTTAATCAGTGATTTAAGCCTGACTTAAAAACGCGGAAAACACTATTCACCCGAAAATATAACTACCTTGGAAAAATCTGCAAAAATCACATCTGATAGAGAGTATTTTTCTTAGCAACTTTGTCTTCTGGAGTTTCATCGGTAAAAAATCAAAAACTCTCTCTATCGACTAAACCGTTGAACATTGGGTTAAATTATTATTTTAATCTTAAGATTGGGAGATTAACATTAAACCTCGTGATAAAATTCCATAAAAATCATAATCTGAAAGATCACGTCTTGATTAGCAATTTTGTCTTCTGGGTCAATTTCATTAAAAATCGTTTAGTGACATTAAATGAAGGTTTTAGTTAACAATGGCTTAATCTATGGGATTAGACTTAGATTAAGGGTAACCTTACCTTGTGGAACACGTGAAACCGTGTTTGGGTTGGCATAAACACGTCTTCAACACTGCCAAGGGAATTGCGGCTCTGACCAGCCCGCGTGAGAAGTTTAAACACTTCTCTACAAACCTATAAATAGAGGAAGCATTCCTAAGCATTCCTCTTAAGCAACTTAATGATTTCTTGCTGCTGTCTTGCTGCTGTGAAGCTTTGCAAGACCACTATTCATCTTCTTCCCCAAGCTTTCTCTTATTTTCATCGGTTAAGGTAGGTAACCATGGCACAAACTTGAATTCAATAAAAGGAATGATAGGGCATCATGTTAGCTTGCATATTTCATGATTTTCCATCCTTAAACCCATGAATTGAAGCCCTCATTGCCGGATTATACTTCTGTTTTCGCTGTTCCCGTGTTACAAAGAAAGACGGTTCCAACCGGACCACTTATCTCTTAGACGGCTTAGAACTAACCGCCTTAATTGCTTTAAGCGGCCCAATTTTAACCATTTCACATGAATAACGGTCAACCAGAGATCGCTTTAGAATGAAATTAGTAGTATTATCATTTTATCGTATTTTATATACACGGTTAGAAAACGACCGCTTTACATGATACAAGGCCCCACTATAACCGTAGTATCCTTTTACCCTTAAAACGGCCCATAGATAACCGTTTTACAGCCAGTAGGTTTAACGGCCCACTGTCATCCGTTTAACTTCCAGAAAACCTGATTTTTACTATTTTGACCTATTAAAAATGTTAATTAGTAAAATTTGACAATCCATATAAATAACAAATAATGACATGAGTGAATTTCTGTTATTTGCAATATCTATTTTGATAAATTGTTTAAAGTGGAAACTATTGTAATTCACTTGTAACTTTGGATAAATTGGTTAATTACCATAGGTAATTTCTGTAAATTACTGTAAATCAAAATATTACTGGCCGACTTATGGCAAGTCTTTGGCCAATTAACCGGACACTCTATCCGATAAACTTCACATTTTTTTTACCGTGAGACATTTTTACCGTGGTAAATTACGGTTACATCATAACTATCGTTTTAACTTGATAAATTGACCGATTACCCTTGGATAACCTTCGGTCATATTTGAGCCCGGAATTGACCAATGGACATTAAACTGAAATTAGTTGGTTTAATTGTTATTGGCAACCCGGTAACTACTTTGCATAAATTATCTTATAATTAGATATTATCGTTATACTTAATACGGATTCTCTTGAACCGTATTTCTTAAAAATACGACCCGAGTGGTTCGTATATTCGTTCTTCAGAACTTACTTCTCTCTCTCGAACGGCTTACTGTCAACCGTTCATTCTTGACCCCGTGACTCGTTACTCATGAGAGTACGGCCCGGTGTTCGCCGTACGACTACCTTGTTTTGGGTTTTCATCGTGTTTATACTCTTGAATCAGAGGAGACAAGTGTCGTCCTTTACATCTTATACCCGACAGAAATTCATCTGATTATATTGGCCATAATTGACTATGTCTAGACGGGGGATCGGTGATCCAATTGAAATGAAATGCCGACGCATCATAAGGGCCCAGTCTGGTCCTGGGGAGAGCGCCCGAAAAGATATTGAGCCCATTGGGATGTTTATGACAAGGGTGAGGCATTGCACCCGAATACTTAACTTGACTTGTTACGTCTATGACAAACTCTTGATACTCGACTCGTGTGTATTTACTTGGTTACATGTGTAACATATTGCTGGCCAAATTCTCTATTGTACTTTACTTGTTCACTACTTGATAAATTGCTATATTTCTTGACCTTGCAAGATATTCTATCGTCATTCTTTATTTACTGCATTTCATATAAATTGGAAATCAATAGTTAATTACTTAAACCTGTTTGTGGTTATCTACTGAGCGTGTTTAGCTCACTCCTACTGTTTCCCCTCTTTCCAGGTGACGAACTTGTCGGGGATGGACTGGAGTGATATCGAGAGATAGTTTTAGTTTATTGAGTCAGTTTGTACCCTTAGCATTAGTGAGAGATTGTTCTAGCATTTTACTTATTATTTGGTTGTAGTCGTTCTACCCAATGTACTCAACCTTATTTCAATAAAACTCTGATTATTACTTTTCCAACCTTTAGTGCAATGGATTGCAATGGTTCGGAATTATATATTGCTCGCTTGCCTCTAACCGTACGTCCCGAGATTCCACATCGGGGCGTGACAGTTTAGTTGGTATCAGAGCCTAGGTCAATTTGTCCTAGGTATTTCACTTTAAGGTTATAGGTCTATTGGTTATAGGCTTAAGAAAACAACCTTGTGAGAATTTGGGTAGAAATTTGGGTTAAGTTATTTAACCATAATCATGATCTTCTTATCTAGTTCTTCTCTTCTCATCTAAGAAGTTCTTCTCTCATAAATAATCCGAGTAACTATTTTATATAGGCACTTAACTCGAAATGGCAGCCAATCGTGCTGAGATGAGGAATTTACATCGTACAATTCAAGGACTTACGCAAGCCTTGAACGCACTGGCTCAAGCTGGAGCTGGAGCGGCACCTCATGGCGCAGCTCATGGCACTGGTGATTTATATCGGAATTTTCGAGGAATGAACCCGCCTAGATTCGCTGGTTCAACTGATCCCGATGAAGCCGAGAATTGGCTCGACGAGATGGCAAGAATTTTTGAGGTCATGCAATGCACTGACCAAGAACGTGTTCTTTTATCTGTTTTCCAACTGGAACGGGATGCACGTGCTTGGTGGGAGTCTGTTAAGCCGACTCTCGGAGATCAACAAGTCTCGTGGGAGGAATTCGAGGAATATTTCAATGATAAATATTTTTCTGACCGCGTGCAAGAAAAGAAGGGAGCAGAATTCGCAGCTTTGAAGCAGCGAAGTTTATCGGTATCAGAATATGAGGCTCAGTTTTCACGACTCTCTCGTTATGCAAGACATCTTATTTCGACTGAGAGAATGAAGGCGAAGCGTTTCCTCAATGGTCTTCGACTTCATTATATCAATCAACTTGCACCACTGGAAATTTCTACATATTCTGAGATGGTAAGAAAGGCACAAATATTAGAAGATACTTTGGAAATGACTGAAAGGATTCGTGGTCAAGGTAACAAGAAAGAGCAACCGAAGGCACTCAAGAATGTTAAACCTGGATTTGTCACTGACCCGAGCAAGAAAAGACCATTTATTAGTTCTGGTTCAAGTTCTGGTTCTGGTTCGTGGAGAGGCAAAATGCCGCGACAAGAAGACAAGAAACTTGATTCTATGATTCCATTCAATGGCGTATGCCGATATTGTGATCGTCCTGGTCACAAGATGGAAGATTGTTGGCGCAAGCTAGGTGCATGTCTGCGGTGTGGAAGCAAAGAGCACCGTATACCCAACTGCCCTTTATTATCGGAATAAGCTATCCCGGCAAAACCCCTGAATTTCAAGAAGCCTCAAGGCAGGCTCCAGGCTCTTCATGCGAAGGAAAAAGATATCACCGAGGATGGTGGACTCGTCGAAGGTACTCTTGCTATATTCGACTTGCCAGCTTTTGTTATATTTGATATTGGTGCAACACATTCTTTTCTTTCACGGAGATTTGCTAAATCTTTAGCTATGGAACCTGTTTTATTGAGTTCTCCGTTAGAAATATCAACCCCTATTGGTTCTAAATCAGCAATTCAACATTACTATCCTTCTAGTAAGGTTATGGTGAATGATCAGAATTTTCCAGCTGATTTGATTTGTATGGACATGAAGGATTACGATGTAATCCTAGGAGCCGATTGGTTGGCTCGATATGAGGCCAATGTCCATTGTAGTTCTTGTTCCGTGTCTTTTTCTAGACACCCCGGATTATCCTTCAAGGGAGTGAAACATCCTAGTTCTATCTCTCTTATCTCGACTCTTCGTGCTGATAAGTTATTGAGGCGTGGATGCGAAGCTTTTCTGGCTTTTGTTCATGCGTCCCCTGAACAGCAGATCGAGATTAAGGATATTGCTATTGTCCGAGAATTTCCGGACGTATTTCCAGAGGAGTTACCAGGACTTCCCCCTCAGCGTGAAGTTACATTTTCTATTGATCTTATTCCTGGATCGTCTCCTATTTCTAGAGCCCCTTATCGAATGTCTCATGCGGAATTGCGGGAATTGAAGCAGCAATTGTTGGAATTACTCGAGAAGGGTTTTATTCGCCCGAGTGTTTCCCCTTGGGGAGCTCCTGTATTATTTGTTCGGAAGAAAGATGGTTCGATGAGATTATGCATCGATTATCGGCAACTCAACCAGTTGACTGTCAAGAACAAGTATCCTTTGCCAAGGATTGATGAGTTATTTGACCAGATTACTGGAGCTTCTTATTTTTCTAAGATCGATCTTCGATCTGGATATCACCAGTTACGGATTAAAGAAGAGGATATTTATAAATCAGCTTTCCGTAGCCGGTATGGTCATTATGAGTTTGTCGTTATGCCTTTTGGGTTAACGAATGCACCGGCAGCTTTCATGCAGTTAATGAACAGTGTGTTCCGACCCTACCTTGATCAATGGGTTGTGGTATTCATAGATGATATTTTGATATATTCCAAGAGTGAAAAAGAACATGCCGAGCATCTGAGGATGGCTTTGCAATTATTGAGAGATCACCAATTATATGCCAAGTTCAGCAAGTGTGAATTTTGGCTAAGTGAGGTGTCCTTTCTAGGACATATTATTACTAAGGATGGAATTTCTGTGGATCCATCTAAAGTGGAAGCGGTAAAGAATTGAGAACAACCTACTAATGTTACTGAAGTAAGGAGTTTTCTTGGCCTGGCTGGTTATTATCGAAGGTTCATTCAAGATTTCTCTAAGATTGCGGTACCTCTGACAAAATTAACCCGCAAGGAGATCAAGTTTGAGTGGTCAACTGAATGCCAACGGAGTTTCCAAACTCTGAAGGATTGTTTGACTACTGCTCCTATTTTGACCTTACCTTCTGGTGAGGGCGGTTTTGTGGTTTACACTGATGCTTCTGGTATTGGCTTAGGCTGTGTGCTTATGCAGCACGGCAAGGTGATTGCCTATTCTTCTAGGCAGCTAAGAAAGCATGAAGTTAATTATCTAGTTCATGATTTGGAATTGGCAGCCGTGGTATTTGCTTTGAAGATTTGGAGGCACTACTTATATGGTGAAACATTCACTGTATTTTCGGATCACAAAAGTCTGAAATACTTATTTTCTCAAAAGGAATTGAACATGAGACAAAGGAGATGGTTGGAGTATATAAAGGATTTCGACTTTTCTATTAAGTATCACCCGGGCAAAGGCAATGTGGTTGCTGACGCTTTAAGTCGGAAACCTGTGGCTAAGATATCTAGTCTTATGTTACAAGAATGGAAATTACTGGAGCAAATGGCTAGTCTGGATATCAATATTGATAATGATCGGATATTGATTTCCCAGTTGCAACTTAAGCCCGAATTATTGGTAGAAATCAAGTTATTGCAAGATATTGATCCCGAGCTAGTCGAGATTAAGGAAAGCCTGAGTAGCAGACCTTAATTCTCGATAGCCGATGATGGAAGATTAGTATTTCAAGGTCGAACTTGTGTACCGGATGAGGGTAATATAAAGAATCAGATTCTTGAAGAAGCACATAGATCTCGATATACTATCCATCCGGGAGGCACTAAGATGTTCAAAGATTTGAAAAGGACATTTTGGTGGCCGAACATGAAAAGGGAAATTACAGATTTTGTGAGTAGATGTCTGGTTTGTCAACAAGTAAAGGCCGAGCATTTCAGACCGGCAGGTAAATTGAAACCACTTGACATTCCCCAATGGAAGTGAGAGAGTATTGGCATGGATTTTATTATGAGTCTTCCTAAGACTCGAAGTGGTCATGATGCAATATGGGTAATCGTGGATCGACTGACTAAGTCAGCCCATTTCCTATCCATTAAGTCCAAGTGGACAGTTGATGTGCTAGCAGCATTATATCTAAAGGAAGTGGTTAGACTTCATGGTATTCCAGTCAGCATTGTGTCTGACCGAGACCCGAGATTTACATCTCATTTCTGGAAGGGATTGCAAGAATCTCTTGGTACCCGTCTGAATTTTAGCACTGCATTTCATCCGCAAACAGATGGACAGACCGAGAGAACTAATCAAATAGTGGAAGATATGTTGAGAGCTTGTATGATCGACTTCGGTGGAAGTTGGAGCGATCATTTAGCATTAATAGAATTCGCCTACAACAATAGTTATCAAGCAAGCATACAGATGACACCTTTCGAGGCTTTGTATGAAAGGAGCTGTCGTTCTCCATTATGTTGGGATGAGGTTGGCGAGAAGCAATGGCTTGGACCGGATCTTATCTCGGAGTCATCACAAAATATTCGTATTATCCGAGACCGGTTACTTGTGGCTCAATCAAGGCAAAAGAGTTATGCTGATAATAGGAGAAGAGATTTGGAATTTCAAATTGGCGAGCATGTGTTCTTAAAAGTATCTCCTTCAAGAGGTATTCGTCGATTTGGTATTTATGGCAAGTTAAGCCCAAGGTATATTGGTCCATTTGAGATCCTTGATCGAGTGGGTGAAGTCGCTTATAGATTGGCCTTACCTCCTCAATTATCTGGTGTACATAACGTATTCCATGTATCTATGCTTCGGAAATACGTGTACGACCCTAGTCACATCATTCAACATGTGGACTTTGAATTTAAAAAGGATCTATCCTATGAAGAAAGACCAGTGAAAATTCTGGATCGAAAGGAGCAACAACTTCGAAATCGTTCCATACCGATGGTCAAAATCCAATGGAGTCGGCGTGGAATAGAAGAAGCTACATGGGAATCCGAGGACGCTATACGGAAGCGTTATCCTGACCTATTCTAGGTGAGCTATCTTTCCTTTACTGTATTTTGGTCCAGTGAATTTGGAGGACCAAATTCTTTAAGTGGGGGAGGGTGTAAGACCCCGAGTTTCTGTACAAATATTAAATTTCGTAAATAGTAAATGTTGAATAGTGACTGAGGTAAATAGTAAATAGTAAATGTTTTTGACTATCGTGTAAATATTCTGAAAAATGATAGTTAATTAGTAAACACCATGATAAACACTTTGGTCTCCTGTACCTGACCCTAATAAAATCATTTACATGGCTTAATCAGTGATTTAAGCCTGACTTAAAAACGCGGAAAATACTATTCACCCGAAAATATAACTACCTTGGAAAAATCTGCAAAAATCACATCTGATAGAGAGTATTTTTCTTAGCAACTTTGTCTTCTGGAGTTTCATCGGTAAAAAATCAAAAACTCTCTCTATCGACTAAACCGTTGAACATTGGGTTAAATTATTATTTTAATCTTAAGATTGGGAGATTAACATTAAACCTCGTGATAAAATTCCATAAAAATCATAATCTGAAAGATCACGTCTTGATTAGCAATTTTGTCTTCTGGGTCAATTTCATTAAAAATCGTTTAGTGACATTAAATGAAGGTTTTAGTTAACAATGGCTTAATCTATGGGATTAGGCTTAGATTAAGGGTAACCTTACCTTGTGGAACACGTGAAACCGTGTTTGGGTTGGCATAAACACGTCTTCAACACTGCCAAGGGAATTGCAGCTCTGACCAGCCCGCGTGAGAAGTTTAAACACTTCTCTACAAACCTATAAATAGATGAAGCATTCCTAAGCATCCCTCTTAAGCAACTTAAGGATTTCTTGCTGCTGTCTTGCTGCTGTGAAGCTTTGCAAGACCACTATTCATCTTCTTCCCCAAGTTTTCTCTTATTTTCATCGGTTAAGGTAGGTAACCATGGCACAAACTTGAATTCAATAAAAGGAATGATAGGGCATCATGTTAGCTTGCATATTTCATGATTTTCCATGCTTAAACCCATGAATTGAAGCCCTCATTGCCGGATTATACTTCTGTTTTCGCTGTTCCCGTGTTACAAAGAAAGACGGTTCCAACCAGACCACTTATCTCTTAGACGGCTTAGAACTAACTGCCTTAATTACTTTAAGCGGCCCAATTTTAACCATTTCACATGAATAACGGTCAACCAGAGACCGCTTTAGAATGAAATTAGTAGTATTATCATTTTATCGTATTTTATATACACGGTTAGAAAACGACCGCTTTACATGATACACGGCCCCACTATAACCGTAGTATCCTTTTACCCTTAAAACGGCCCATAGATAACCGTTTTACAGCCAGTAGGTTTAACGGCCCACTGTCATCCGTTTAACTTCCAGAAAACCTGATTTTTACTATTTTGACCTATTAAAAATGTTAATTAGTAAAATTTGACAATCCATATAAATAACAGATAATGACATGAGTAAATTTTTGTTATTTGCAATATCTATTTTGATAAATTGTTTAAAGTGGAAACTATTGTAATTCATTTGTAACTTTGGATAAATTGGTTAATTACCATAGGTAATTTCTGTAAATTACTGTAAATCAAAATATTACTAGCCGACTTATGGCAAGTCTTTGGCCAATTAACCGGACACTCTATCCGGTAAACTTCACATTTTTTTTACCGTGAGACATTTTTACCGTGGTAAATTACGGTTACATCATAACTATCGTTTTAACTTGATAAATTGACCGATTACCCTTGGATAACCTTCGGTCATATTTGAGCCCGGAATTGACCAATAGACATTAAACTGAAATTAGTTGGTTTAATTGTTATTGGCAACCCGGTAACTACTTTGCATAAATTATCTTATAATTAGATATTATCGTTATACTTAATACGGATTCTCTTGAACCGTATTTCTTAAAAATACGACCCGAGTGGTTCGTATATTCGTTCTTCAGAACTTACTTCTCTCTCTCGAACGGCTTACTGTCAACCGTTCATTCTTGACCCCGTGACTCGTTACTCATGAGAGTACGGCCCGGTGTTCGCCGTACGACTACCTTGTTTTGGGTTTTCGTCGTGTTTATACTCTTGAATCAGAGGAGACAAGTGTCGTCCTTTACATCTTATACCCGACAGAAATTCATCTGATTATATTGGCCATAATTGACTATGTCTAGACGGGGGATCGGTGATCCAATTGAAATGAAATGCCGACGCATCATAAGGGCCCAGTCTGGTCCTGGGGAGAGCGCCCGAAAAGATATTGAGCCCATTGGGATGTTTATGACAAGGGTGAGGCATTGCACCCGAATACTTGACTTGACTTGTTACGTCTATGACAAACTCTTGATACTCGACTCGTGTGTATTTACTTGGTTACATGTGTAACATATTGCTGGCCAAATTCTCTATTGTACTTTACTTGTTCACTACTTGATAAATTGCTATATTTCTTGACCTTGCAAGATATTCTATCGTCATTCTTTATTTACTGCATTTCATATAAATTGGAAATCAATAGTTAATTATTTAAACCTGTTTGTGGTTATCTACTGAGCGTGTTTAGCTCACTCCTACTGTTTCCCCTCTTTCCAGGTGACGAACTTGTCGGGGATGGACTGGAGTGATATCGAGAGATAGTTTTAGTTTATTGAGTCAGTTTGTACCCTTAGCATTAGTGAGAGATTGTTCTAGCATTTTACTTATTATTTGGTTGTAGTCGTTCTACCCAATGTACTCAACCTTATTTCAATAAAACTCTGATTATTACTTTTCCAACCTTTAGTGCAATGGATTGCAATGGTTCGGAATTATATATTGCTCGCTTGCCTCTAACCGTACGTCCCGAGATTCCGCATCGGGGCGTGACATCCAAGCTCCCATCTTTGATCGAGCTGAGATTTTGAGGACTTGTTCCTCTCTCTGTTAGCTTTCCAGAAATATAGATTTTGCCTTATTCCGATCCCGTTTGGTATTTTTTCCGCTATTTTCATTCCACCCCTGACGGTCTGCCAATCAGCAGATCTGCAAGATAGATCTTTGATCCCGTATTTTTTCCACCCCCTTATACATCTTCTAAAATCTCCAAAAAAATAATACGTGTCTCTCATGTACCCCCCCTTCCACCATAATTTTTATGGAGTCTAGATCTATTGTTTTCCCATCGGTCAAAATTCGTTTTGAGGGAAAACTCAGTCTGTCCTGTGTGTCTGTCAGTCCGAGTCAGCAGAAACCTCTGAAGGACAGTCATTTTGATTTTCAATCCATTCACTTGATGGATCTAAAAAAATTATATGCTGTAGCCCTCTGAGTCCTCTATCAATCAGTACCTCGTTTACGTCGATCCGACATCGGATCTGGCCGCAGAAATTCTTCTCATGGAGGGGCGCGGTTCAGATCCGAGGATAGGCCAGCAACTCAGTTTGGGAATTAATTCCTTGAAAAATACGCCGGCTCACCTTCGGCGGCCGCCGCTCCTGGAGGTCGATCGACAACCCATCAGAAGCGTCTCAGTCAGTCACCGCAGCAAGGAGTCGACCGGAAGCCGTCGTCCCAATTGCTGAGGTCCCTTGTTGTACCGAGTTGGAACAGTACCAAGTCGGAACCGAGTCGGACCAGCAACCCGTCTCCGGCCCGAAAGCCCTTCCGGCTTGCTGCCCATCAACCCGAGTCGCTACTCCCGGGTCCCACATTGTAGCCCTTTACCTCCCTGCGTGGAGTGGGCAATTAAATTCACTACTGTAATTATTTATTTATTATGTACCGGGAGTACGAGTTTCGGCCGGGATCATCTTCCCCACGCCCGGAGCGTGGAGGTAAACTCGCCTCCCTCTTTATCGCATTTTCTCAATTTGTATATTTTTGAATGCCTCTGCTAGAGTGATAGGGTTACTAGCTCAATATTTATTTTTATCACCGCTGTGAGAGTGAGTGAGTGAACCCGACCCGTGACTCAATCTGAGTACTCGCAGAAAAGCCGATACCCGAGGATCATTGCCGATTTCTCAACCGCGCACGATCCCACGTTTCCCTCGCTTAGGACGCTCGCGAGCTAGAGTCCCAGGTTTGCTGTCCGTCCCGCATCACTATTAAAGGTAGGTTATCTCATGGATGGCTTAAACTTTGTGTCAGGAATAAAAGTCCTCTGCTTTCATTCATTTTCATACATTATATCTTGAGAATTTCATGTTTTATTAAGACTATGCATCTAGGTTACTATTCTTGCATAATTCTTAGTCTTAATGAAGTGAAAATGGAATTTTCTTGTTATTTACACAAACCTATGCATATTGTTGGCCCATATTTTGTTCTATCATGGTTATGGAAGTTGTAATATGTTGATTTCCAGACATGATGTGTCTTAGATTAGCATTTTGTATTGTTTCCATTGAACTCGGATTAATACAGGAAGAAACAGTCTTCTTTCTGATCGCCAACGAACTGTCGCGGCTGTACGACAGACCACTAACCATAAGTGACAGTCCTCTATTAGACCGTTTTCAAGTTCTGATTTTGTAATATTGGTAACCCGAACCATATTGCAGGACTAACCATAGTTAATATATAATAAGCCTAGTTAGCTAAGTTTTAAGCCTGATTTAGGTACTTGTTTATATGCTTAGTTATAATTATTGTTTATCATGATAGATTTCATGTTTTTATGCACATTTGATATTATTTTAACTTATGTTAATTTGTGACCAAATTATTATATTTTGTAATACATACATGTTTCAAATGAGAGAGGATTTGTGATTTGAACTCTGTTTTACATGATTCTATCTCTCTTCTAGAGTCATTTTCTTAAGTACATGGCACATATCCCGATATGTTGTCATTAGTTACACTTTTTACACATTAGGAACACAATCTTGGACATGATGACATCTCCTTTGGATATTACTTCCAATGGACTAGGAAATCTTGTTTCAA
The DNA here is from genome assembly GCA_022559845.1 of Amorphophallus konjac. Taxonomy (NCBI): domain Eukaryota; kingdom Viridiplantae; phylum Streptophyta; class Magnoliopsida; order Alismatales; family Araceae; genus Amorphophallus; species Amorphophallus konjac. The sequence continues at coordinate 73,509,591 of CM040120.1, forward strand.
GGCCTTCGTAATTCTTCGTGAGCCTGGGATTCCCTCCAAGACGCCGAGTTGGTTGTACTATTAAAGCCCAATTATCTAGAAGGCACATATACCGATGTTTTATATTTATGAAATTAGCGGCCTTCTGGTTGACCACCAATGACTGCTAGCGGCCCTTCACTAGACCGCTAACGGATCTTAAACAGTTCTTCGCTAGACCGCTAAAGACTCTAGATGTCCTATTTTTAAGATATCGAACTGTCTTAATTAACGGTCCTAAACTAGATCGCCATGATCAAGAAATGGTCTAGTAATCGACCGCTAATGTCATGAGATTGATTAACCTGGGGTTTGACTCAAGGGTTGATTTTCTTATATTTCTAGATGGTCCAAATGATTATCTAGAACTTGTCACATTATTCCAAAGATACCTAAGTAATTTTGAAAGATAAGGAAAGTACTATTATGTTGCTGAAATGCCTCTGTAGCATAATATCCTTTTTAAATCATTCTTTGAAGTCATATCAAACTTTGGTACATTCTATTCCTTGGTTACTTCATCATGAAGCTTATTGTTTGGAATTGAGTTATTGGCCGTACTTTATTGTTATACTCGTGGAAGTAGTTTGATTTATACGTGAAGATGCAGTTCGAGCACTGATTGTGTTCAAGGGCTCTATGCTAGTCCCCTCGACTGATTGTCGAAAACATATTGTAAACCATGGGGTATGATACTACTGGCGTCGCATTGCGCTAGGAGTACTTTCTTTATAAATAAGTGAAATCCACGAAATTCTTGCAAGATTCTTTCTTGATTGAATTGCTACATGCTTGTTATATGACATTCTAGTGCATAACCTCTATGGTTATGAAAAGTGAAAAGTGAAAGTGAAAGTGCGTGCTTGATACAAGTAAGCATATTATTGTTCATGAAAGGCCAAGATACATTCTTATTATGTTCAACTTAATCTTGTTCATCTATCATCACCCATCATATATCCTGACCTTATCATGCTATTGTGGTACTTGTTTTATCCGCGTGTTTTATCGTATTTGCATGATTTATCTTATTCTTTAAAGCTAAAACATTAATTACTTTAACATTGCAATCATGTTGATACGAAGATACCTAGTGGGCAAGTGTGTTCATCACCCTACTTTTCTAATCTTTTTCAGAAAATTCTAGTGGGATAGATTCAGATTGCTCAAGTGATGGATCCGAGAGTGATTGATGGTTCGAGAGAAGCCGTCGTTGGTCTAGTAAAAAGTCAATTATGTAATTTTCTATTTTATTGAGTCCAGTTAGTTATGAGTCGAGATCATGTACTAGATTATTATTATTAATAAAAGTCATATTTTTGATCAATTATGTCCATTGATCTTCTATGTGAAAGATTTGCGCTCTGATTGATGTTGTCACTTGAGGCTTCTCTTACCGGCTGTTCACGTTCCCGAAATTTCTTCCACTGTAATAAAAGCTCGGGATGTGACAGTTATAGTGGTATCAGAGCATAGGTCTTAGGACGTACTTATTCACTAGGGGAAAAGTCTAGTCATAGGTTAAGTCCAAGGTTTAAGGACCCACGCCTATGAAACTAGGAAAGAATTCCAAACCCATGTGAGAATTGGGTAGAACACGGGGATAAGATAGTTATATAGAAATTACCTTATGGTAAATCTTCCCGATTCTAAATAACTAAAATGTCCATGTTCTCAGGTACCTTGAACTCTCGATGGCTCATCGTGTGAACTGGGATGAGATGCAGCAGACTATTACGGGTCTTACCCAAGCCTTGCAAACGGTGGCCCAAGCTGGTACAAGGGCTGGCGCGGGTAACTTACATGGCAATTTCTGGAGTTTAAATCCTCCATGATTCTCTGGATCCTCTAACCCTGACGAGGCGGAGAATTGGATCGATGAAATGAATAGAATATTCTATGTCATGCAATGCACAGACCAAGAAAAAGTTCATCTCGCCACATTCCAACTTAATAAGGATGCACGTACGTGGTGGAAGTCTATTCCTGCACCACCAGCTAATGCACCTCATACATGGGAAGGTTTTCTTATGCTCTTCCGAGCCATGTACTTTTCCGAGCATGTCAAGGAGCGGAAGGCTATGGAGTTTTCTTCTCTAAGACAAGGCGTGATGACTGTGGCAGAATATGAGCTCCAATTCTCTCGACTAGCACCTTATGCTCCCCACCTAGTAAGCACAGATTTATTAAAAGCCAATCGATTTATGGATGGTTTAAGGCCAAGATTTATACAACAACTTGGGTCTCAAAATATCCGTACCTATATAGAAATGGTTCAAAGGGCCCATTTATGCGAAAGAACCATGGAGAAGGTGGAAAAGCTCCGAGGAAATGAAGAAAGGTCGAACCGAAAACATGATAGGCAAAAGAAAAAGAAGAGGATGAGAATGAACCTCGTCACAATAAGAGGTCTCGTAATGGAAACGATAATGGAAAAGGGAAAGGAAATGGCAATGGAAGGAATAAAGGAGTTAAGGAAGAAGAAACACATGTCGCTACGGCTTGCACATTTTGTGAAAAGTTCGGACATATGGCCGAAGAATGCTGGAAGCGTCTCGGTGCTTGTCTCAAGTGTGGAAGTCGGGAACATCGCTTACCTATGTGTCCTCTCAAAAAGGAACAATCTTCGAAGGATAACAATGGACGCGGGCGACGAGGTCGACTAAATGCCATCTTGGACGGGGACGGTAAGACGAGTAAAGGTAACAACTTGACTTATTTACATATTAGCATTAATTGATATTGTAGGTCATTAATAAATTATTAAAAATATACTCTTCCTTAAAAATTATGTATTAAATTTGGGGACCAAATTCTTTTAAGTGGGGGAGGGTGTAACACCCCAAATTTTATATAAGATATTTTGAAATGTTCTAGAATTAATTCAAGGCAAAGAGGCTAGTAAATGACTTATAATTAATTTAATTTGATTATTGAAGCCCAAAATAATAACCAATTAATTTGGACAATTAAATAAGCCCAAAGGACCCAAAACTAAGCCCACTAGTCTTGGCCCATCTTCTAGAAGCTAGAAACTTGTTTATTCATAGAATTAAGGGATAATGACTCTTTAGGAAGGATAATACCATGGATAATATTAAGAGTTTGAACTAGTGTGAAATTCGGTGCTCACGAAGGCTAGCGGTCTATCGTGAGACCGCTAGGGGACTGTATGCGGTCCAGTCCTAGACCGCTAAATTCTGTCAGATTCCGTGAGAGGAAGAAAGCATGAAAAGGTTGCAATTTTAGCATCTAAATCACCTAAAATTGACTCTATCTACTACTTAGATAAGTTTATAATAATTGTAGATAAAATTGAAAGTTTAATTGGGACTCTAAGTTCGTTCTAATCCATAAAACCCTAGCTAACCCTATAAATAGATTCCCAGATTTGACATGCGTGACCCTTACTTTGGCATGCGTGGAACCCAGGTAAGGAGGATGAATTAGAGGAAAGTTTCTTCTAGGAATTTGTTTATTATACTTAGAACTAACTACCCTCCAATTTTTGTTTTAGGAGATCAAGTCTACAGGAAGATAGAGCCTCCCAAAGTTACTGATTCTACATAAGTAACTCAGGAATTAGTGCGTCCGACCCTGATTGATCAAGGAATTTGGAGCCCTAAACGAGGTATTTAGCAAAAGTATCTTTAGAACTTTATGTTCCCCTTTATATCTTCTATCTACCCTCAAAATTGCACGTCCATAGGTCAAGGAAATCAGGAGATAGAGGGATGTGAAGTTGCTGACTTAGTACGAGAAAGTGCAGTAACTAGGGCTTGGTTCCAGTCAGAAATTTGAAGTCTAGGAGCACTATGAAAGGTAGGTTATCTCATGGATGGCTTAAACTTTGGGTCAGGAATAAAAACCCTATACTTTCATTCATTTTCATGCATTATATCTTGAGAATTTTATGTTTTATTAAGACTATGCATCTAGGTTACTATTCATGCATAATTCTTAGCCTTAATGAAGTAAAAATGGAATTTTCTTGTTATTCACGTAGACCTATGCATATTGTTGGCCCATATTTTGTTCTATCATGGTTATGGAAGTTGTAATATGTTGATTTCCAGACATGATGTATCTTAGATTAGCATTTTGTATTATTTCCGTTGAACTCAGATTAATATAGGAAGAAACGGTCTTCTTTCTGACCGCCAGCGAACTGTCGCGGTCGTACGATAGACCGCTAACCATAAGTGACGGTCCTGTATTAGACCATTTTCAAGTTCTGATTTTGTAATATTGGTAACTCGAACCATATTGCAGGATTAATCATAGTTAATATATAATAAGCCTAGTTAACTAAGTTTTAAGCCTGATTTAGGTACTGGTTTATATGCTTAGTTATAATTATTGTTTATCATGATAGATTTCATGTTTTTATGCACATTAGGTATTATTTTAACTTATGTTAATTTGTGACCAAATTCTTATATTTTGTAATAAATACATGTTTCAAATGAGAGAGGATTTGTGATTTGAACTCTATTTTACAAGATTCTCTCTCTCTCTTCTAGAGTCATTTTCTTAAGTACATGGCACATATCCCAGTATGTTGTCATTAGTTACACTTTTTACACATTAGGAACACAATCTTGGACATGATGACATCTCCTTTGGATATTCCTTCCAATGGACTAGGAAATCTTCTTTCAAGGTCTCCGTAATTCTCCGTGAGCCTGAGATTTCCTCCAGGACGCCGAGTTGGTTGTATCATTAAAGCCCAATTATCTAGAAGGCACATATACCGATGTTTTATATTTCTGGAATTAGCGACCTTCTGGTTGACCGCCAGTGATTGCTAGTGGCCCTTCACTAGACCGCTAACAGATCTTAAACGGTTCTTCGCTAGACCGCTAAAGACTCCAGATGTCCTATTTTCTAGATATCAAATTGTCTTAATTAACGGTCCTGAACTAGACCGCCATGATCAAGAAACGGTCCAGTAATCGACCGCTAATGTCATGAGATTGATTAACCCGGGGTTTGACTCAAGGGTTGATTTTCCTAGATGGTCCAAATGATTATCTAGAACTTGTCACATTATTCCAAAGATACCTAAGTAATTTTGAAAGATAAGGAAAGTACTGTTATGCTGATGAAATGCCTCTGTAGCATAATATCATTTTTTAAATCATTCTTTGAAGTCATATCAAACTTTGGTACATTCTATTCCTTGGTTACTTCATCACGAAGCTTATTGTTTGGAATTGAGTTATTGGCCGTACTTTATTGTTATACTCGTGGAAGTAGCTTGATTTATACGTGAAGATGCAGTTCGAGCACTAATTATGTTCAAGGGCTCTATGCTAGTCCCCTCGGCTGATTGTCAGAAACATACTGTAAACCATGGGGTATGATGCTAGTGACGTCGCATTGTGCTGAGAGTACTTTCTTTATAAATAAGTGAAATTCACGAAATTCCTGCAAGATTCTTTCTTGATTGAATTGCTACATGCTTATTACATGACATTCTAGTGCACAACCTCTATAGTTATGAAAAGTGAAAAGTGAAAGTGAAAGTGCGTTCTTGATACAAGCAAGCATATTCTTGTTCATGAAAGGCCAAGATACATTCTTGTTATGTTCAACTTAATCTTGTTCATCTATCATCACTCATCATATATCATGACCTTATCATGCTATTGTGTTACTTGTTTTATCCGCGTGTTTTATCGTATTTGCATGATTTATCTTATTCTTTAGAGCTAAAACATTAATTACTTTAACATTGCCAATCATGTTGATACGAAGATACCTACTGGGCAAGTGTGCTCATTACTCTACTTTTCCAATCTTTTTCAGGAAATTCTAGTGGGACGGATTCAGATTGCTCAAGTGATGGATCCGAGAGTGATTGATGGTTCGAGAGAAGCCGTAGTTGGTCTAGTAAAGAGTCAATTATGTAATTTTCTATTTTATTGAGTCGAGATCATGTACTAGATTGTTATTATTAATAAAAGTGAGAATTTGGATCAATTATATCGATTCATTTTCTATGTGAATGATTTACGCTCTGATTGATGTTGTCACTTGAGGCTTCTCTTGTCGGCTGTTCATGTTCCCGAAATTTCTTCCGCTGTAATAAAAGCTCGGGGCGTGACATTCCTGCTCAGGGCTTATGGCTTACCTCCTCACAGTAGGGCTCTTCCAACTTAAATAGTGGCTCGTTGAGTGAATGATCCCTGTGAGCAGAGGAGTTTCAGGGGGGGTTACGTCCTTCTTACGGGCACTTTATAGCATGCGGACTCTTGGTCTCCCCTATCCCCTTGAGCTCCCGGCTTTTAAGGGACGCGTAACGGCCGTACAGATAAGCTTCCATCAGTTGGCCCGAGCATGAGGCATTGGCCCAGGAGATGCCTCCCGAGCGATGAGTGCATGGTTTGGGCAGGGAATATCGGGCTCCGAAGGAGCTGTCCCGATCGAATTGATGCTCGGACTTCCCAACCCGAAGGCCGCCTAGGAAGCGCTTGATCCGAGTGAGGTATTAGACTTATTTTAAGTGGGCCCTGGGGCTACCACTTCAAGGAGCTGGGCCTCGTTGGGTCAGGTTGGACCTCGTTTGGCCTCTCCATTCGGGCGGTTAGATTTCCCCTCTCCACTTGTCCCCCTCCTACTCCCGAGCTGAAATTAGGCTCGGACGAGTAGCACTTGGGTTGGACTTTTTGTGGCTCTAGTGTGGTGGATATCTCTCTCTGGCAGGGGCCACATGATGCGGCTTGTCCTGAATATACGCCTGTCTTGATGATAAATCTGGCGAATTTTTGCAAGAAGGCCCCTCTTCGGGGGATCGAGACGTCGCGCCGCTTTCGGCTAGGGGTTATAAGCATTGCACGTTGTTTGCGTCCCTTTATCTCCGGGGTTTAGGGTTTTGCCTTCTATTGCATTTATATTTGAGGGGGGCTCATGTGTCGCGAGAACAATTCGGAGGAGCGAAGAATCGCAGCAGCTTTCGCGGAGCTAGAAGAGGTTACCGCGGTAGCAATTCGTCAACTTTCTTCTCCTCCGGAGTCCTCTGGTCCAGAGCTTTCCCCTTCTTCTTCCAGTTCTTCTGTCTGTTCCATGGCAGACCAAAATCCTAAGGCCGAGGGGCGGGGGGAAGAACAGGCCCCAAGGTTTTTTTTGGTACCGTCGGGGCCTCTCCGTAGCGAACTGGGTGAGGCTGATGTGAAGCGACTGGAGAACCAGTATGGGCTGCCTTGGCAGTTTTAGTTCATCGCACCTGAACCTCACGAGTCTAGCCTGGCCACTCGTTCCGGCCTCTTTTGCTCTTTTCTCTTGGCCTGGAAGTGCGGCTTCTGCCTACCTCTCCATTCCTTTATTGCTGATTTACTTCGGTTCTACCGGCTGGCTCCTGTTCAGTTGGTCTCCAATTCTTATACCATTATCTTCTCCTTCATGTTCATCTGTGGCCAGAGTGGGGTAAACACCTTGCTGGACCTTTTTCATTAATTTTTTGAGCTGAAGGAGAACCTTTTCGGGGGAAAGGGCTTCTTCTTCATCCAGGGGAAGTGAAAAAGGAGTTGCGTGCTCCTTTCCATGAAGGACTCCTCTCACAAGGGGTGGAAGACCCAGTACTTATGGGTGGGTGCGTCTGCGATCAGTGTGGTCTGGGATTTCCCGACGGTGCCCAACTTTCACCCGAACATTCTTCCGAAGCAAACGGAGGTCTCCCCAGAGGTGCAGAGGGATGATGCTATCCTTCTGTAGAATCACCGGATGACTGCTGAGCTGGTGACTCCATCTAACATTAAGGAGTATCTTTCTCGAGCGATGTTGTCGACAGGTTAGGGTCTCAGGGGCTTGTTCTCTTTCTCATCAGGTAAGTGCCATCCTTCTCACAATTTGCTCTCCTTGGCTCAGACCTGAGGCGAGCAGCTGAGGAGGAGGCACCGCCAGCCGAGCTGGAGGTCATCGACGTGGATGATACGCCGGCTCTGAGTGATCTTCAAGCTCCAGAGGGCTCATCCCATGCTCGGGATAAGGGCAAGCGGGTCGCCCGGGATGACGCTTCCGAACGTCGGGGGGTCAAGCGTAACGATCCCATGGCGAAGTTGCTGAGGTCTTCGATGCAGGCCCTGTCTGCCGAGAAGAAGCGGGCAAGGAAAGTGGAGGTCGCCCGCCCGTTCGATGAGGCTCCTCTGTTGCCTTCTCTCTCTATGGAGCAAGAGGGAGCAGATGACAAAGGGGCCGTGGCCGATGTCGGGGTGCCGAGTGAAACAGAGGGGGTGCAAGACGGAGGAGTCCGATCCCAGCCGGTCGAGGCTAGAGGGTCGCAGGATGAAGCGACTCAGTCGCAGTCGACCGAGGCCGGGGAGGTATGCGGCGAGGCGGCCCAGCTCGAGCCAACCAGTGGGGCCCCCGAGGCAGGGTCGCTCGGGGGAAGCGTCCCAATCCCGATCACCCTGGAGGGGGTCTCCCCTCCCTCGACCAACACCTTCAGCATCCGGGCCTCTCTATACTGGTGGTGCCACTCTATTGCTTCGGGAGCCACCCGAGGAGAACTCAGGAAAGGTCCCCCCTCCGTGCTTTTTGATAGGATTATGGAGGGTGGTCTGGTCCTGGCCCAGTTGGGGGCCGAGGCGGCGGACGTGTATGCTCGAGCGGATTCGGAGCGGGTGACTCTTTCATGGGCCCGTGGCTTGCTTGATCGGAAGGTCGAGCATTTGACCCTCGAACTTGGGGACCTTCGTCGGGAGGTGGCCCCACTCCTGGCACAGGTGCAGTCGTGCTAGGCGGAGGCTCGGTCGCTGGTTGAGCAGTTGGCCCAGGCCCGTCGTATGGTCGATCTAAAGAATCAGCTCCTAGAGGCGGAGCGCAGAGTTAAGGTCGAGCGCGACAAGCAATGGATGGCCGAGCGGGAGGGGCTCGAGGACCAAGTTCGGGGGGCAGAGGATGCACGGACCGAGGCCGAGAGGAGGCTGTCCGAGTCAGAACAGAGGATAGCTGAGCTTGAGAGGAAGGTTGAGCTGGCTGGGGTGGAAGCGCTCAAGCAACATAAATGCTCAGAGGCTTACCACGCGGCTCTTCATAAGACTGTCTTCCCCTACTATGAGTCAGGCTACCGTTGAGGCCTTCAGAAGGGCTTCTCCCAGGGCTTCAATCGGGCCATCATAGAGGCGGAGGCCCAAGCGTCTCGGATCGTTTTCCCTACCGGGCAACGTTATGACTCAGACTGGGGTTCCACCGACTCCTCCCACTATACATCGAGCGAAGAGGGGAGTCGGGAGGCCACAGTCTCTTCCGAGCAATCGCCAACTCCAGCAACCTCGAGAGGGCACGCGACCGAGATAGTTCCCACACAGGTGGAGTCAGTGCCTGGGTCGGCCGTCATCGAGAGTATCGGTGGCGTATCATCTAGTGTCGAGGGGCCCTCGTCTGCCGAGCTTCGAGATGGGCCCGAGGCCTAATGTAGCGGCTCTTTCTTTCTTTCTTCTTTTCCCTTATGTAGTTGCGAGGAAACCATTTTTGGAAAGTATAGTAGCAGTAATATTAAGTGCTGAATTGACTGTTCCTTACCTCCTTTGGTGTGATTTGACTACTGTATCCGTAGTTATTGGGGAAGGCACCGATCTTCTCTGCAGATATCACGCGTGCCGATCTGTTAGATAACTGACGTGGCGCCAGCGCCTTTCCGCTTTCCCATGCCCTAAATGACTTGCCGCTTCGCGCGTCCCATTGGGGGGGGATGTTGGAAAATGAGGTAACCGTCTCAGGGAAGGCTCCTTTAGCGTGTTTTTAAGGGGAGAGTCATTTAAGGCAATTAGCTCCCCTTCGGTCTACAAAAGGTCCGAAGGGCATCTCCTCTTCCTTCCATCGCTTAAGGCCATCCCTGACGGTTTTTCCTTCTTCCTTTTCTGCGAAGATTTGTGTCGTCAATCTCAGCGGAGCATGGAAGGCGCTGCAGAAGATGATGATGCAGACAGCAGTAGGAGGGAAGCTCCTGCTACTCCAGTTTGAAAGAGGGTTCGACGGTCGGTGGATGGTTTGGAAGAGGGTTCGACATGCTGGAGCATGTCGCCTTCGTGCCCCCAGCCCGCCGACGCTATCCTAAGGGGGGTGAGTTCTTCAACCTTCCTTCTTTCACTGCTCACCCTGCCCCTCCTTTCTTTCCACCGTCTATCCCATTTCTTAGAGGGGGAGCTCTTCAAGCTTCCTCTTCATTTGTCTTGGGTCAACTTCTCTCTTTTTGTTTTTGTTGTTTCCCCTCTTTTCCTCTTTCCTTGCTCGCACCACTTGAGGGTGCTTGCTTTCTATTCGGCTTCCGTCCTCCTTCCATAGAGTTGGCAGAGGAGGCCTTCTCTTGTTTTCTTTCTTCCTCTGGCACCTTTCTTCCAAGCTTCTCGACCCAACGGGGTCAGCTATCCTTTATCCGAGCCAATTTCTGTGCTAGGCAGAGTCAGTGGCCGGACGTAGGAGTGCTCACCGAGTTAGCCGAGCGCTCTGCTCGTGTCATAGTACTAGTGGATGTAATTTTTTTGTTTGCTGATATATATTGTATTGGCTGCGGCCTACTTGATGTACACCAGAGTTTAATGAAAAGAGAGGAATGTCGTTTATTCTTCACTGCTTACATGTGCGGGTTTGCCAGATTATCAAAAATAGAACTTGCGTAGTGTTGTCGCGTTCCACGTCCGAGGGATGGGTGCTCCTTCCATGGTGGACAATCGGTACGCCCCTTTCCCGAGCGTCTCGACCACTCGGTAGGGTCCTTCCCAGTTAGGGGCCAGCTTTCCTGCCGCTTCTAGTGGTCGAGAGGCTTCGGCCTTTCTCAGGATGAAGTCCCCTGGTTGGAAATGTCTATCTCGGACTCTGGAGTTGTAGTATCGAGTGACGCACCATTAGTATTCCATTGCTCAGATATTTGCAATCTCTCGGGTCTCATCCGCTAAGTCGAGGTTTTCCAGCAGTTTTCACTCGTTTACCTCGGGTTTGAAGTGGACGACTCGAAGAGAGGGGTTGCCGACCTCCAATGGAATCACGGCTTCCGTGCCATATACCAGTTGGAAAGGTGTTTCACCAGTGGCCGTTCTCGGAGTAGTTCGATGTGACCATAGTACGCTCGGTAATTCCTCGAGCCAGCTTCCCTTGGCCTTGCCGAGCCTGGTTTTGATGCCTTTTAAGATAGTTTTGTTGGCATTCTCGACCAGTCCGTTGGCCTGAGGGTGGGCTACCGAAGTGAAGTGGTTGCGAATGTTTAGGTCGGCGCATCTGTCTCTGAAGTAATGAGAATCAAATTACCGACCGTTATCGCTCACAATCACTCGGGGGACACCATAACGACAAATGATCGACTTCCAAACAAAACTCCATACAATTGATTTGGTGATCTGGTGGTGGCCTCGGCATCAATCCACTTGGTGAAGTAGTCGATGGCGACGATGACGAACTTCTTCTGAGCCTGAGCCGTAGGGAATGGCCCCAAGATGTCAATCCCCCACCGAGCGAAGGGGGATGGCTCGGCAAGGGTGATGAGCTCGCGGCGGGCTGGTGGATCAGATGGTCGAAATGCTTACATCGGTCGCCCTTCTGCACGTAGGTCGTGTAGTCGCGCTGGAGAGTGGGCCACCAGTAACCTTGCTGAAGCAAGATGCTGGCGAGCGATCTTCCTCCTTGGTGCGCGTCGTAGATGCCTGCGTGTACTTCCTGAACCGCTCGGCTGGCTTTGTCGACACTGATGCACTTGAGGAGGGGACCGGAGAAAGATCTGCGGTACAAGGCATCGTCCAGCATGACGAAATGCTGAGCTTGGTACTTAAGTTTCCGAGCCTCCCGAGGGTCAGGGGACTCTTGAGAATCCCGAAGCCAGGATATGTAGGGGGTCCGCCAGTCGCTCGGGGGTGCTGGGTCAACGGTCATGAGCTCGGATTTGACTCGGTCATTCGAGCTCTTCGAGGAAGACCGACTGAGTACCTTCGGGGTTGAGGGAGGAGGCCAGACGAGAGAGGGCATCCGCTCGGGAGTTTTCCTCCCGGGCTATCCGAACTACCTCAAAGCTCTCGAATAGTTGGGCTGTAGCACCCCGTATAACTAATAAGGAATAAATATATTCCAAAGAGATTAAAACTTGCATAAAAGACCAATAGAATAATTAAGTCACTTAATGGTCCGTAACTTATAGATTTTATTTTTTCATTAACTAATTATATATATACAAAAACATTAGCCAAAATAATACAACCCATATATATACATTAAATGGGCCTACAACCTGTAAGAAAAATCAAGTATATATATATATATATATACCAAGTAATGGGCCTTACGTATAGAGGACAAAACTCATATGTATAAACATATTAAAAGGCCATAAAACCCACAAATATTCGTGGGTTTAAACCTTAAATGGGTTCACCCATTCACCCTACAGCAACCCAAAACCCAACCCATAATATATATATATATATACCCAATATAAATCCCCACTCATATGCATGGACTATATGGGCTTTTACCCATCCACATACATAGTAAAGCCCACGAGTAGTTAAAGCCTCGAACCCATAGGCAAACTCACGTTCAAAGTAAGCCAGCCACTAATACAACCCTCAGCCCATTCTCTATTGGGTTTTTCTTCATTAGATGTCAACCTCATGAGCCAAGGATCAAACCGTGAATGCCATGCTCGAACGTCGTTAGTTTTAGGGTTTTCAGATCGAAACATGGCAGTCGACTGAAAAATGGACAGGTCAAGTGTTTCGTGGAGAAACGGATGGCAAGTTATAGCCCTTGCCCTTGTTGACGATCAAACCTCCCTTACGGTCTTTTCCTCCTCTATAAAACACATTCCTTGTTGGACGTAAATGAGTTACTGCCATTACGTTGGAGAGACTCTGCTGCGAGGGTGTCGGTTTCTTTCTGTTGTTGTTCGTCTCTCCATCCTGCTACTATGAGATCTTCTGCCGGAGACATTTTCCACATCAACGTCGTCCTCGATGTTCCTTCTACTGGTTGTTGTGACTGCATCAGCAACCTCGTCTTCTTTTCTCATCCTCCTGTTCGTGTAAGCGTGAAGGCTTAAGAGTCTTCTTTGAGGGTTATTTCTCTGCATTCTCGGCTTCCTTTACCTCGTTCGTCGCATCCAAAGGTATACCTTCTCTCCCCAGATAAAAAAATTCCTTAACAACATACATTAGATGTTAATCTCATCTCCGTCAAGATCCTCAACATGATTTACATATTGTGTGTTACATGTTTTCCTTAGTTAAATAATATGCATTATATGTTTAAAAAAATTATCCACGTAATCACCTATATAAAAATCATCAAATATACGTGGCTAAAATCTCTGCATTTTTTGTTAAATTTCCATACCTTATATGATAATATTTATTAGTTAATGAATTAATTAACTAAATGATATGAAGGATAATAATAACACGGCGAATCAGAAACATCACTGTAGCATGATAATTGTAAGTTTTTACTTAGATATCTTTTTCATGGGCACCGGAGTGTCCGTTGGTCATGAAAAGTTATGGGCGTATTATTAGGGTGGAGATCGAGGTAATGAGGGTGGTACCTCCTTTTTTCGATCCTCTTATATCAAGACCTCCCATCTCTCAAGTAAATTTTTTTTTGAACATCCGATTAGGTAGAGTTTTTCGAGTCCTTCATTTTAGTATATAGAATACACGATTCTGACGTGGTTACGTCGAGAACGAGATGTTTAAAAAAGTTGACATTTTCGTTATTTGAAATATCGTCAACCGCAACAGCCGTTCATTCTTTAACACACGCGCGCGCGCGCGCGCGCGCACACACACACACACACATATATATAACATTTGACTATATTTTTAAAATTTTATATCTATCAAACTATGTAAAAGAAAATTATAAAAGTTATATATTTGAAATCCTTATATTTTTCTCCTAATTATCATATATTTTATTTCCCTACATTTTATATATAAAAAATATATGTTTGAACGTATATTTTGAAATTATTCAATTAAATAGATATTGACGTGAATTCTTGTTAAATAAATTAAGTGAAAAATCATAGAATTAACGTCCCTCCAAGTAGACGCTAATTAATAAATGACGTCACTCACGGGCATCAATTAATATAAGTTTATTTAATTATAGTTAATTTTAGAATTGGCATATCTCTTAATAGACGTAAATTCTTTAATTAACGCATTCATGTTCTCACAGTTTTCTTCCGATTTTGACCCATACCGCGGGTCTTTTGGCACTCTCATCTCACGTCCGTAGATGGAGTCCATGTTTCACGATTGGTTCACGTATATACCTCAACTCTCGGTGATAATTGAACACTCCGTGGGATATTCCTTCCTTCGGATGGGTGATTTCATCATAGAGACCTCCGTAAGTCTACGTACGTTAGCCTTGGATTCCCTCAAGGCAGCTGAGCAGGTTGTACCATAAAAACCCTATACACTGAGTCACTGTCATGTCCCTTCAAAGAAATATGACGATCTAGCCCTCATAGAGTGCTGTTTCTGGCCTCTTTCAGAAATTAGTCACTTTCTGGAATTAGCGTCCAAGAAAGTAGACGCCAATTTGAATGGGCGACCTAGTACATGGACGCCAATTCTTCGTGCCTATATCTTTTTCTCAAAAGAAGCGACCACTATAGTGGACGCGAATTCTGAATTGGCGGCGACCAAGATAGACGCCATTTTCCCAAATTTTCTTATGTCTCGGATTTCTACATGAGTCATCTCTACATGAATTTTGTCGTTGAAATCCAAAGTTTCTATGAATCTACCTTATCATCTTACAAATACTTATTCCTTTGGAACCCTATTGGCTACAGAACTATAGCGGATGTCTAAAAATTACATGACCCAATGTCTGCGCATATAGGGCCCGATCTGGTCCTGGGAGGAGCACCCGAAAGTACTTGTGCCCATGGGAGTTGATTGATCACGGTGTGACATTATACCGAAGTGCATGACTAGCTTGATTTATGACGTTTCTCAATTTTTTTTAACTAAAGTTGATACTTGCAAGGGGGGAGACGGGAGAGGGGGTTCATCTCTTCATTGCGGAAGAAGATGAAAACACTATCCCGGCCACCAGGCAAGCAATTTTCATATATGAAAGCAGTACAGGAGAGGGGGGGGGAGGCGCCCAAAAAGGCGCAACAGACGTACAAGGCCAAAGGCCCAAGAAAGCGAAACAAGGCCAAGAAAACCCAACCCAGGGCCAAAACAAGGCCCAAGAACCCTCAGAAGAAAGAAGACCCCTACAAATAGGAATCTTCGTCGAAGACCCCTTCAGAGTCAGACGAGAAGATAGAACGGACACCGCGCTGACGACCTGGAGAGAAGGGGCAATCAAGGGGATCAACCTCCGAACCGTCAGTATCAAGCACGTCCATGTAAGTAGAGACATCCGCCGGCAGGGGAGCCATCGAAGAAGACTGGAGCCGAAGGGAACGACGGGGAGGGAGGGCGGCGTCCTCAAACATGCACTGTCAATCACGCGAGGAGGAAGTGGAGTTGGAGCGCCGGAGGGAACGCCGAGGAGCTCCGCCTTCCAACCTCGAGGGCGGCCGAGAGCGGTCCAAGCCAGCGGTGCCCACGAAAGCCGTATGGGCCGCCGTAAGGCCACAAAGCCCCGAAGCAGGCTCAACCCCGGGGACGTGGAGAGGCTGGACGAGCAGAGGGAACCGGAGAGGCAAGCCAAGATCCGAGGGATGCACCGGAGCAGGAGGCATGGTATACTCGACGATCGGCCCGGGCGGGGCCCGGTTGATTTTCTTCTTCAAAGCTTGGGCGAAGGAGAGACGAGGGGCGGCCAACGGAGAAGAGGAACCTTCAATGCTAGCCGCCTGGGAGGTGGGCTGAGCCCCTGGGGGCCAAGCTACCGCACTGGCATTAAGCCCAGAGGAAGGGCCGCCAAGGGGGTGAGCATCCGGTGCCGGGAGGCCGGGAACCAAAGAGGACGGCACCCGGGCAGCAGGTGGGACAGGCGCGGCTGCTTCCGAGCACGGAGGGGGGTCGCCCTTCCCGGACAGGTGAACAGCCGAGGGGGGGGCGCGAAGGCCACTGCCGGGAGAGACGGAGGGCGAACACCACAGTAACCTGAGCCCGGAGGAGGGGCAAGACCAACAAAGCTAGCATGTGCAGCAGGCAGGTCTGGAAAGTGAGAGATCGGCTCCAAACCTGGCACTGAGAGCACCTGAACGGTGGGGCGCATAGAAAAAGGGAGCTCCTCTGCTGGGCATTGAGGGGGGCACTGAGGGGGAACACACTCCCGAACTAGAGGTGCAGGGTGGTCCGCGGTCCACCTCCGCGCGTCCTGGAGAGAACCTGGAGAAGGCCCAATAGAAACGGAGCAGCTGCGGTCGTCCGTAGTAGTAAGGGCAGTAGAGACCACGACTGAAGGGGGCAACTCCAAGGTAGCCTCGCTCAGAAGGGTAGCAGCAGAAGAGTCACCAACTCTATGAAGAGGGGAGAAAGCCTCCACAGAGGCACCTGTGGCGGGACCAGTGGCGTGCAGGCCATGCAGATGGCAAGAAGCCAAACCTGCCGCATCAGGTGGAGGGGCCAGCTCAACAGGGGCAGCACCAAGGACGACCAGGCCCACGGGTGCTACGTCGAACGCCTGAAGCTCCTCCTGTGCAGTAACAAGCGAAGTTGGAAGCGAAGGTAGCTGTGGAGAGGGAGTAGGAGGGCTGCCTCCAGCAGCAACGTCCAAATGAGGCACTGGGAGAGCACGGGCAGGCAGGGGGCATGAAGCCAAATCTTCCACAGCGGGCAGAGGGGCATAGGAAGAAGG
This sequence comes from Amorphophallus konjac, assembly GCA_022559845.1. Classification (NCBI taxonomy): domain Eukaryota; kingdom Viridiplantae; phylum Streptophyta; class Magnoliopsida; order Alismatales; family Araceae; genus Amorphophallus; species Amorphophallus konjac. The sequence goes on from CM040120.1 coordinate 73,526,370, forward strand.
CATAGCAGACGGGGGGGGCCTCCACCAGCCTAGTGTCAATAGTGACAGCGCCGGCTCGAGGGGGAGGTGGTGGGGTCCCATCGTTGGCCCGAACCGGCAACGGATGCCCAGCGGCCGCGGATGCGAGGGGAGCAGACACGCCACTGGCAGAAGAGGCCGCGGCAACCACGGTAGGCGGTAGAGGCACCAACCCAGAGAGGAGCTCTGAGGCACCGAGGTCAGGGGCAGTAGAGACCGTGCCCACACTCGCAAGGGGGACAGCCGGAGCAGGGACAGCTCATAGAAACAGGGAGGAGGCTTCCACGCTGACAGAGGCGGCAAGGGGCCGGGAGGAAGGCAAGGGCCGAGGGTTAACTAGAGGATGAAGTGGGTGGGGGCCCAGCAGACCCTCAGGGCGAACAGTGACTGGCGTCGGTGAAGAGTCCGACGAAATGCAAACAGGGGGAGTGGTGCATAGCACCGGTTGGAGGGAGGCAGCAGGAGGCGAAAGCAGGACGGGGAGATCCTGTTTGGCACAGTGGTCATCCTGGGTGACAAGGGGCGGGGAAGAGCGGGGTCCCGAGGGCTGAGAGAACCCAGCCGACTGGGAGGCAGCAGTAGTGGACGTCGACGGGCCGAGGGCAGCATGGAGAGCAAGCTTCGGTAGTGAGTTCCCAAACAGCCCGTCCTGGGGCTTCTTACAATGGAGCAGGGGATGGCCAATGCGTTTGCAGTTAGAGCAGAACAATGGGAGCTTGGGATATTCCAAGGCTTGCCAAAATCCGCTACCACCATACCCGATCCAGGCCCGTGGAGGAGGCTTCTTAGAGATGTCCATCAGCACACATACCCAGGCAGCATGCGACCTGGTGCGGCACAAGGTGCTACGATCCACTTTGAGGGGGGAGCCAAGGCCTCCAGCTATGGAGAGCAGCATTGCTTCATTGTAAAAGTTGGCAGGAAGCCCTGGCAATTCAATCCAAGCTGGGACGAGAGGTGAGTCCTCATCTGCGGAGAAGTTCAGAGACCACTTGAAGAAGGAGAACGGCCGGCCTTTAACAAGGAGATGCTCTCTAAGGAGCACTTGGAGGTAGTCCTCCTTGTTGTGGAAGCAAAGCAGAAGGTGCCTCCGATCCATCGAGCTAATAAGGAAGTCTTGAGAGAATTGAAACCGTTGAGCGAAGTGAGCTCGGATCTCCTGAAACGGTGGATGACCCTACGGCGTCCGAGCGATGATGGCGAACTCGAGGGGACTGCAGGACAAGGAGATCTCCTCCATACTGAAGAATGTAGCCGGCTCCCCACCGTCAGTGAAGGCAGGGGCATGGACGGACAGTGGCAGAACCGGAGGTATGAGGGACTGGAGGAGCACATGGGCGAAGGAGGGAGAAGCAGCAGTCGTCGGATGCGACCCTGCCAGGACAGCAGTGGGCAACGCCAGGGAGCCCCCACCAGGCATAGTGGCGCGAGCAAGGCCAGACCACGGAGACTTGGCCGGCAGAGAAGCAGGAGGCGGGATCGAGGGGGCCCCAGGGCGGGGTCGGCCGGAGGAAGGCAGAACCGGAGGGGGTGCAGCCCCACGGGTGGGAGCACCAGGACGAAGACCGCCGTTGCCACCGGGGGCCGGCCCGAGCAAAGGCTGGGAGACACCAACCGTCGGAGGAGGAGAGACGCCCGGCGTGCAAGGGGCGCCACAGGACGGCTGGGGACCGCCCGAGGGAGAGGAGCTAGGAACAGCCCCGGGGGCCCTGGGAAGGCCATGGCAGGGCGCAGACGAGGGCGCAAACACCGCCCCTCCTGGTCCATGGATCCCTGCAAAGGAGGTGGAGCCACCAGGAGGCGAGGTGCAGACCAGAGTAAGGGGAGGGAGGGCCCCGTCGCGAGGTGCGCAAGGCGGAGGGGCGGCAAGCGGCGAAAACAGAGTGCCATTTTCGCCCGCTGTCCTGTCGAAGGAAGCTGGAGTGGGGCCCAGGAGGGGGGAGGCAAAAGACGTGGCAGGAGGGAACACCAATGGGAGGAGCTCGTCAACACCAGAAGACCCAGCAAAGAGTCCCGTCGACGGTAGCGTGCATGCCTGGCCATAAACGTGTCCGTCAGCAGTTGTGTGGGAAGCGTTGGAGCCGGCTGGAGGAGGCGAAGAGGGGGCACATGCAAGCAACGCCGGCGAGACTCCGGTGAACGGCAAACTAGTGGCAACGACGGCGTTGCCAGAGGATGAACTCGGGGGAGGAAGGCGGTGGCCGGCGGGAAGCGGAGAGACAGGACCTCCGCAGACCCCGGCCCCCTGAGTGGAAGCCACAGGAGGAGCAGCGCCACGGGATGAAGGAACGCCGAAGGACGGGGGGTCAGCAGGAGTGGCCGCACCTGGAGCACCTCCAAGGGATGGAGGAGGGCCACCAGAAGCCAAGCCCTCACCTCCAGGAAGGACCGAGGGAGGGCCACCTGAAGCCAAGCCCTCTACGGCTGAACAGGAGCCGCTAGCGACTGGTTGGACCGAGGGAGGGCCACCACCGGTAGGAGGAGCCAGAGGGAGGGAAGGGGGAGGCACAGGGCCCCCCCCACCGCCGGCCATCGCCGGAGGTCAGCAGCCGCAACCGGACCAGAACGCGAAGAGGAGGGAGGGCAAGCGGGAGGGGGACGGGAGGGGGGGAGACCAGAGGAGAGAGAAACACATTTGGGTCAACGGTTTGGAGATGGGGTGACGTTTCTCAATCTCTCTCGTGCTTGATATTACTTGACTTGACATGCGTGACTTGCGTGGCCCGTCATGGGCAGTACTTGAATAAATGAATAGCCAATATCTCATGACATGAATTGATATTACATGCTTGATATCCTTGTTAACTTTGCTTGATATCTCTTGAAATCTTACTAGTTCATCCTTATTATTTCTTGTTGTTCCACTCTGGTCATTATCTCGCATTTTCTAATACATGATTATGTCATATTGCATAAATTGTTAATCATTTTAAGCAAGTCTGGGATAGAGATATAATTCCTATTGAACGTTCGCTCACCTAGTTTTTCCCCACTTTTCAGGTAACTCGGACACCGACTCTCAATCAGATGGGGATGACAATGAGTGATGAGCGTAGAGCCTCCAAGCGTCGTGCCATTACGCCAAGTCTTGCTGCGTCATGTCTTTCCCTTTAGAGTCCTTGTCGTTTGTGCCTCTTATTTAATCGAGCCATGATGTAAGAGGTTTATGTCATCAGGATAGTGGTGGATATTAAACTTATGGTTAATTGTGATAATATGACATTATGGATTAATGGTTAAGTTGCAACAGTTTAATTATTGTTGATAAATTATTCTTAGCGCACTCTGCTGTTATGTTGAAATTCTTATCGCTCTGATTGACATGAACGATATAAACTCGTCGCGTCTCCGGGTTTCTTCCGCGCTCGGGGCATGACAGTTTTTGTGATATCAGAGCCTGGGATTTCAAATTCCTAGGAAAACCCAAGTCCAAGGATAGGTCAACTCGTACACCCTTGAGATTGGGTAGAGCCATGGGATTAAGTCAAGATAGGACGTCCAACCTTGTAAATAAAAAATATGGAACTAATTAAAATTTTTAAAACTCTTGTAGGATTATGGCCGCGGAACGTGCACAATGTCGTGAAATGCAGCACACTGTATAGGGTCTTACCCAGGCGCTGCAACAAGAGGCGCAGGGTGGAGCAAACCGTGGAGCAGGATATCTCCACAGAGGTTTCCGAAACATGAACCGACCTAAGTTCATGGGCTCTTCCAACCCTGATGATGCAGAGAACTGGCTGAAAGAGATTGAGAGGATATTCCGTGTCATGTAGTGCACGGATGACGAGAAGGTTTTATTAGCTACGTTCCAACTGGAACGAGATGCGAGGTGTTGGTAGGAATCTGTTGAACCTACCTTACTGGAGGATAATGTTACATGGGCCAACTTTGTTGATCATTTCAAAATAAATATTTCTCCGACCGTGTCTAAGAGAAGAAGGCCGCAGAGTTTGCCACTTTGAAACAAAGGACTTTGACTGTGGCCGATTATGAGGCCCAATTTTCAAGGCTGTTAAGGTACGCACCTCACCTGGTGTGTACGGAGAAGATGAAAGCAAGGCGCTTCTTAAATGGGCTTCGGCCCTAGTTTATCATCGAGCTAGCACCGATGGATATCCAGGTGTATCCGGAGATAGTTCGACATGCGCAACTACTGGAAGATGCCACGGAATTGTCAGACAAGATCCGTGGGAAGGATAAGAAGGAGAATGTCACAAGCTCCAACAACTTCAAGCCTTCTTTTAACAAGAAGCGACCCTATAATGGAGGAGAGTCCTCCAAAGAGAAGAAGCCCAAGCAAAACAATAAGCCTTTCTCTATCACCGCGCCACCCAAAGAGAATTGTAAGTATTGTGACAAGGCTGGTCATAAGGCCGAAGAGTGCTGGAGGAGATTGGGAGCATGCCTCCGATGCGGGAGTCGGGAGCACAGGATTCCTGATTGTCCCTTATTGAATGAACAGAATGAACATACGACTAAGGAAGAAAAGCACCCAGTGAAGAAACAAGGTCGTCTTCAAGCTCTACAGGAGACGGAACCAACTGAAGGTGGGCTGGTGGAAGGTATTTTAACTATTTGTTCCAAGTCTACTTAAGTTCTATTTGATACCGGCGCAACCCATTCTTTTGTTTCAAAGAAATTTGCTGCTTCATTCTCTATGGAACATGAATGGATGGACTTAGTAATTTCTACTCCTCTAGGGGATGAGTCCGATATCACACACCATTACCCAAATTGTAAGGTCATGGTTAAAAGGCCACAATCTACCTGCCAACATGGTTGTTGCATCCCTATGGTTTTGATGATGTCTCACACTATAAATCAATCTTCTATCTCTAGATTAATGCTGGTTCATCACCTAAGTGAGTTCAGCTCATATGCTGTTCCATTATTTCATCTATCTACACTGTTTGGTTAATATCAACAGCAGTGGGTCGACTCATCAGCAAGGGTGGGTCGACGCATCAGAGCATTGATAGTTGAGCACAAAGTCTATACACCAGCTTGATCCATTTAGTCTGTACATTGGCATATCCTCTTCTAGTCTGTACATCGGGCACTGTCTAACTGAAGTCCATACATTGGTCTCAATACTCATAGTTAGTTCAGCTCAACCCTATACATCCTTCCAAGCTTCAACTCTATAC